>JASEVX010000009.1:45983222-46347132 GCA_031761405.1 Serripes groenlandicus
AATTGCAATTTAATTGAGATAAGGGGATGGATATCGGGGGATAGGTAAATAATGTAAACTTAGAATATGTATACTTACCGACTGTATTCTCACCTTTCTGTTTCCCTCTTGACCCCCCCCCCCCGAATTAAGGGTGAATAAGCATTTAAAAGTGTGAGACAATCGGAAAGGACACCACTTGAAAATATGTCACTCTCTTTAATGTAACCTCCTTTCAAATTTTGACGCAATCTGCTGCAGCCCGAGACTTTTGTAAATATTGTAGTAGGATGGGAAATTGCTCATAATGAGCTGTGTTAGTTAGTATGTAACTGCCAGTAAGAAAGAAGGAGGAGAGAGAGAGAGAGAGGGAGAGAGAGAGAGATAAGGATGAGATGAGAGAGAGAGAGAGAGAGAGAGGAGAGAGAGAGAGAGAGAAGAGAGAGAGAGGAGAGAGAGAGGAGAGCGAGGAGAGAGAGAGAAGAGAGAGAGAGATAGAGAGGAGAGAGAGAGTAGAGAGAGAGAGATACAGAGAGAGAGAGAGAGAGATACAGAGAGATACAGAGAGAGAGAGAGATGAGAGAGAGAGAGAGAGAGAGAGAGAGAGAGAGAGAGAGAGAGAGAGATGAGAGAGAGAGAGAGAGAGATGAGGAGAGAGAAGAGAGAGAGAGAGATAGAGAGTGAGAGGAGAGAGAGAAGAGAGAGAGAGAGAGGGAAGGAGGAAGAAAGAGAGAGATAACTAGATACAGAGGAGGGAGACAGAGACAGAGACCCGATTGAGGTGGGGTAATTGTCTAAAATGATTTTCTTTCTGTCGTTGTGTTAAATCATTTCATAATTGTAATTGATCAGTTCATTCAAGGAGCTCCATGATATTGGGGGAGAATAAAGAGGAATAAATAAATAAATAAAGTAAATAAATAAATAAATAAATTAAATAAATAAATAAATAAATAAAAGGTAGACCCAAGGACATCAGTGATAATAGCCTAACGTGCTAAAAAGTATATATGTATTACACCGTTTACTTACTGTTATTCTAAGTGATGTTCGGTGCACATTCAACTTTTATCAGGTTATTTAGTCCAATATAACTATTATTGAGATAAAATGCTCAAAATTGGCTAGACAAATATAAAAGAATTTCGTTCAAAGACTGCGATACGTATTAATTATGATACAAGCGCTGCTGCTAAGATAAATATGTAAACATTCAAGCGTTTATGGAGTGGAGAAAACTCTGATCATTACAAAAATGCCCTGTAGTATATTCTGTTTAACAACTAAAATGCTGGTTGGAATCGTGCTAATACAAATGGCGTAGAACCATACGGACTGGGTTGCAAATCACGTACACATGGACGCAACTTATCAGAAAATGTCGTAAGACCTTATGTACTTGTGCCATACGTCACTGTTGTGATTAATATACTGTGTTAAAGTGTGTGTTTACCGGAACAGTACGAGTGGAGACATGAAGCTTATTTCAATAACATTTGAGCCGTTCCCACGAGAAAACCAACCTTTTCGACCTGATCAACCTAATGCATGCCGCGCAGGCTAACCCCGGACAGACACTGTTCGCCTACCTGTGGATTTCTGTTCAATACATTACTTTATACCTCTATCCCCCAGAGACGGAATTTGTCAATCGGAAATAGCATGTGCGGGGACTGCGAAGGCTGATCTAGTTGATATATTACGCAGAGTCCGCGATTTGGTTTTCTCGGTACAGTCCGCCATTAGTTTCGCGTTGGACGGCTAATTACAATATCTAAATGCTAACCCATTACCATGTGGCATATCCTATTGTTTTCCCTTTTCTTTGAAAAAAAAATATTTACATATTCTGTAAAATTCTGTAAATTAAAATACCTATAAAAATAATGTATGATACAAAATTAAACAGGCTGTCAAGTGACAGTTGGTAAAATCAAAACATTCCAATACGCAGATCATTTTGACGTATCTGCAGCAGACGATATTGCAAAACGCCAATATTGAAGACTCTCTGACATAAGGACAATACTAAGGTAGTTCTCCCTTATTTCAACGACGAAATCATGTCTAGGTATAAATATTGAAAATCACTTTACAAATGAAAGGATGATTATTTTATATATAATATATTCATCCTTTCATTTATAGAGTTTTTCAATATTTACATCTATACTTTTCTTTCAAATAATTAGGCTGAAATGTATTGTATGGAGGAAAGAACAAAGGTCATATTGTAACAAGTGTAATTCGCGTCACGTGATTTTCAGGATGACGTAGTTACATAAACAACTATCTTGTGTACTCACTCTTACAACCGTCTATATTTGATCTATTGAGCTGAGAAAGGTTGATTGATTGGGTTTTAACGCCGTTTTTAACAATTTCTCAGTTATATCACGGCGGCCAGTTCACCTACTCATGCATTTCCTGGTTTTCTCACACCAGTACTCCACACAACAATCTTTCCAAGCAACTGGCTGCTCTTCCACATAGACTTAGCCCATTGGTGGAAGACGAATGACGCATGTTGCATTGACTTTTGTCAATCATCGGAAAGAAAGATGGCCGAGCCGGGATTCGAACTCACAACCCCTGGATTGACAGCCCGCGTCACTACCGACTGAGCTACCAGGGCTCGGCGAGCTGAGAAAGGAGCTTCAACTCCAGTATTACCAAATAAAATCAGAAAGGTGTAAAGCTGCCAAACTTAAGTTCGTATTTTTCTACCACGTGCACCCATTGGAGTCAACATTCGGGGTTTTCTGATACTGTTCAAGGGCAGCCATTGGAGTCAACCTTCGTTTCTTTTATGAACATTGTAAAGTCAATTGCAGCAATAGAGGCAACCTTCGGGACGTTCTGATAACTTGCATGGGCAGCCATTGGAGACAACATTCGTGTTTTCGTTATGATAATTGTCAAGTCAAGGACAGCCATTAAAGGCAACCCTCTGGTTTTCTGATAATGTCATGGGAAGCCATTGGAGTCAATATTCATTTTTGTGGCGATTGTAGTAACAATAACAACTGTACTATGACACAGTGATTGATTGATTGATTGGGGTTTAACGCCGTTTTTAACAATGTCTCGCGTATCGCGGCGGCCAGTTCACCTACTCATATGTTTCCTGGTTTTAACACACCAGTACTCCACACAATAATCTTCCCAAGCAACTGGCTGTTTTTCCACATATATTTAGCCCATTGGTGTAAGACGAATGACGCATGTCGCAATGATTTTTGTCAAACGTCGGAAAGAAAATTGGCCGTACCGCGATTCGAACTCACGACCCCTGGATTGACAGCCCGCGTCGTTACCGTCTGAGCCACCGGGACTCGACTACTATGACACAAGAAGAACAATATATAGGGAGATTTCGGCAGTACGTCAGAAATCCTTTATTGAAAACGTTTACCGCCAAATAGTTCCATCATTTCTGCAGAGACATGGTTAATAATAATAATGTCAGTGCTATTTTGGTACAAAATTGATACTAAAATTTTAGAACTATCGAACTAAGATGTATTTAAACATAAGCCTTCGTCGTGTCTGGAGACAGAGCATATTATTGCGCTAGACATACAGCCCATTAATGAGTAACGTAGTAAGCAGGTGCCCGTTAGGTCACCCGACGTTTGGTTGGCAAAACAACCTCCATTGTAAATAGAGCGTGAATGGAATTTTGATATAAAGGGAGGTAATTCAGAAATCATTACATTATTCTTAGATTATATGTTGAATATATTACAAATACGTTTATTTAACACTTTTCGAAGTAAAATCCTACTATAAAGTTACATTTTGTAACCGAATTGGAAGCAATATAGAGTTGCTGAGATGTTTTCTTAAAATAGTTTTTATAATTGAAAAAAACTGATAGTAATTCTTGATATTGCTTCTTGTAAGGTCACGACAATAGAGGCTCGGCCCATACGTTTGAGACGAAGAAGCAGGCATCACCTGCTTGTGCCGGAATTCTCATACAATAAACCTTCTAACAAAATAAATAAACCGGATAGCGTCTGTATGTTGGGAAGGTTTGGGAATGAGAAGTTAGGCGAACATGTTCCTTTCTTACTTAAGCAAACCTGTTTTTACAGACCATCCATGGGAAGAGAACAATAAGGTTGTCTTTAACCCTTTCCCACATCCGACCCGCATCTTAACCATGCATAAAAGGATTTCTAAGAAAATTGCAACAAAAGTGCACCATGATAAGGTGGTGTCTCATGCACAAACTTCAGGCCTGTACATCAAATGTTAAGGTCACTCGTAGAGGTCAAAGGTCACTTTTCTTGTAAGATTCAACAGTTTTCATTTTATTTACTTTTCTGGACTAATTAACTACTATGTCATCACTAAGGTGTTAGAAGGTGATATAATTAGGATGATCTTGGTCTTGTTGATTTTAATATCTGCATGTGGGATACATGTACTCAGAGATACTGCTTGTTACTTTGCAGGATTTTCAACACGATCGCCACTAAAGTGCCTTCCGCGCTTTGATTATTTGTAGTTAGTGTCAAGTCAAGGGTAGCCATTAGAGCCTACCTTCTCGGTATTTCCTGATAACTGTCAAGTTCAGCCACTGGAGTCAACCTTCGGGTTTTATGATAACTGGCAAGGGCAGCCATTTGAGCCAAGCTTTGGTTTATTTATGATAACTGTCAAGGGAAGCCGTGTGAGTCAACATTCGGAATTTTCCCACACCCTTATCGCGGGTAACGGTCTCAAAGAAATAGAAGATTGAGGGCGAATTATACCAGTAGTAATAACATTTTTCACAATCGATGTAGAAGTAATAACTTTAAACTCAGACTTATAAGTTCCCCGTTATTACCGACCTCTTGGGTTAGGTGTCTTCGGGTAAACCCGAGTAGGCTGTCTCTTGTTAAAATAACGCCACTCGAGTCAACTCGTGTCAACGCGTGTTGACTCAGGGGCTAATGCCAAATGCGGTATATATTGTAATGGTAGGGGCAGGTAACTCCAGACTAGACATGGTCCAAACTTGTGACTTCTGTCGCCGGAAGTGTCAAGATAATAGTGGCGCTTCTTTACTACATACACCTTCAACACATATTAACCCTCTGCCACATACATCACATAACTATGCGCCTAGTAACGTTTGCTCAGTCGTGGGCTGTCAATCCAGGGTTGTGAGTTCGAACCCCAGCTTTGCCAACATTCATTCCGTCCTGTGACGAAGTCTTTATGACAAGCATCATTCGTCTTCCACCAAATCTATGTTGAAAAGCAGCCAGTTGCTTGGACAGATTGTTATGTAGATAACTGGTGTGAGAAAGCCAAGAAACTCATGAATAAGTGAACTAGCCAGCGTGATATGTCAGAAACATTGTTGAAAACGGCGTTAAATCCCAATCCATCAATCAACACAACAATGCAGCTGACATCTACGCAACAAAGTTGAAAATCTCAATCAATGAAAGATCACTGATCATTGATTGATTTGTATTTTACGCCCCCTTTCAACAACATTTCAGTTATATTACGACGTATTCTGGTTCGTTTATCCTGACACCAGCCAGTCATTCGTCATGTGTTTACCCCGCAACTCTAAGCGCCAAGGAGGGCAGCCATTACGACACGGTTTAAAGTCTTCGGTACGACCAGGCCAGATGCTTTCAAATAAGACGACACTTCACATATCTTATTGCGGAAATGCTCAATCATAATTACGGTAATTCACCCTTTCCCACCTATAAGCGCATTTTGAAACATCTGCAGTAGACAGCTTTTTAAACATTGTGTCAAAAGCAGAAATTGCTCATGGTGTGCAATTTCTTCTTTGGTCACAATGTTTTCAACTTTATTTAATGAATATTCTTGCATTTATCAAGATGGCAATTATTTGTGCATACATGTCTTTATAGTCGTCTGCTGCAGTTGTGTTGTATGTGTAAAAGGGTTAACGCCCTGTTCTGTACTTTGGCTATTGTTATTGATTAGCCTGTAAGTGTAGATAACTTAAATCGAAGTAAATATGCTTCCGTTAAACGTCACGATCACAAACAAACCATTGATGCAATTGCATTGATGAAACTGTAATCATTTAACTTTTGAATTTAAAACCCATATCGATAACAGTTTTAAGATATCTAAACATTGTACAAATAAAATGCATCTGTCCATTAAATTGCGCTCAGTGTTTTCTATATATTATTATTTTCTTTTTCTTTTTGAATAAAGGGTGTACATCTTTGTAAGTTTATGTCTGCACTTTAGAACATGAAATTGCTCAAATGAGTGAAGGGTGTTCACATACCCTTTAAGTACTAACCGTTAACTCGCACTTCATCAGTTTAGCGACGTATTTTGAAGTGTACATACGTTAGGTATGGATCGAGCGAGGATATACAGGAATATTTATTTGATAATATCACTGATATGGATAAGAATGTCTGAAATATCTTCAAAAGGTACGTGAATGCTGAATCTGACGGCAACGGGTATTGTTACGGTAACAGAACATACACACAGTTGAGCCGTTCCACATGTAAACAAACATTATGGATCTGCGTAATGTATCGGTCCAGATCCGGCTAATCCGGGCCGACACATTCCGTCTTAAGGGGATAGAGTAATGGTTCCTGAAACAGGAAATCTATAAGAGGCGAAAAGTGTCTTTCTAGGTTAATCTAATCTGGGTCGATATTTTACACAGAGTCTACAATGATGGTTTTCTCGTGGAACTGCTCATTTGGAAGTGAAACCCGTAGGGCTACATTTCTAGTTTTCTTTTAGCAGAAGGTTAATATACGCATACTTTAAAGAAAGACTATCAGTGAAGATTCAGATGAGACCGTGCCTGTGCAAAGTCTCAATTGAGTCTTTTCTGTTCCAATATGCAATAAGAACCCCAAATCGTCAGACATATAGTATATTTTATAAAATGATCTTTTAAAAAAAATGTGAATTGATTTTTCTCATTAGCAGTTCGTGTACTTACTACTATTTAGAAGTAAACTTTAAGAGAGATATGAGTATGTCTTTCTTTCCAGAATATTGCTCAAAGAGAGTAGCTTACAACTGTATATGAGAAACTGCTCGCGATTTCGGTTCGTTTTGCATCTACGTACAGCGAAGACACAGGTTGACAGGTGAATACGTACAACCTCACCGGAGTCTTCACCTTCTTCTTTCATATAATATATACACGTGTGTTACTTCTGACCAAACATAAGATTTGTAGTCCCACGGCTGTTACTACCATATCGCATTATATGATCTCGTTACGGAGATGCAATAATACGCTAAAACTACCAGTCGCGAAAATGATCTTTATTAAACATATGAATACATGTCGGATAGATAGAAAATACTCGTATACGGCCTGCTTTCAAGATAATATTAAATAGACACAATCATTACCGTTAAACGTAAGCATCCATTTCGTTTCGTCTAAACGCGGTCAGTTTTAAAGGGAAATTACTGAAGCATATATGTTGGTTTTCAGGTCCGTTCAATTCAGGGCTGGACTGCGTTTAATTAACACGAATGTCTCGTTTAATGAGAAAACCTATTGCGTTTTGACAAGACCATGTCAGATTTGTCGCAAAGTAACTAAAGAATACCTGGTTTTCGCGAAACATGTGTTTGTTTCAGAGTGTATTGAATTTAGAGCTGTTAACGTGAAAAGCCATTGCGTTTCAAAAGAACAAAATTCACCCCAAATTTTTGAACATACTTGGATGGTTTCAGTTTCTCTTGAACTCAGGACTGGAATGTTCTTTTGTAGACACACAATTTTCGTTAATTGCTAAATCGAATTCATTTTGTTATGGGAACTTAGTGAAGGATACTGAGAAACATGAGTGAGATTTACTGTCTATTGAACTCAGGGATGATTTGCGTTCAATAGAAACATATTGACAATTACACGTGGAAACCCTTTCGTTTCGTAGATACTAATTCGGTTTTCATTGATTGATTGGGTTTTATACGCCGCTTTCAGCACTGTTTAAGCTATATTCCGGCGTTTCATAGCTATGAAACCAGTACTACTGGTCCATTTATCCCGACAGCAGCTAGTAAGTCGTAATGCTAACCCTTCCATCCTGCTCGCCTATGAGGGTAGCCACTACTACCATTTTTAAGGGAAATAACTGAAGGATACTGTGTTGTTCAAGAACTATGTGTTACTTCCAATCAGTGTCCCTTAAATTCATGGCTGGAATGCCTTCAATAAATACAATCTTAACCGTATTACGAGAAAACCCACGAAAAGAAGTCTGATTTCAAGAGAAACAACTGAATCAAATTCAGTTTTCGCGAAAATGTTTCCGTTTCAGTGTCTTTTGAACGTAAGGCAGATATGCGTTTGATTAGTTTAGCCGTTCCACGTAAAAACCAACATTATGGACTCGCCGTAATGTGTCGACCATGATATGCGCATTTCACGCAGGCTAATCCGGGCCGATACATTCCGTCTCAGGGGGATAGAGGTCTAGCATAATCTGAAACAGAAAATACACAGGAGGCGAAAAGTGTCTGTCCGGGTTAGCCTGCGCGGCATGCTTAGGCTGATCCGGGTCTATAATTTACGCAGAGTCCACAATGTTTGTTTTCTCGCGAACGGCTCATTTGTGTATACCATATCTGTATTATGCTTGTATGAGAATATTTTACATAATTGTGCTAGTTTTAGATAAATTATATTACATAGAATGTACAACAAGCATTTAAACCCATGGCATTTATCTTATATGAGCCGTGTTTTACTATACAATAGCAAACATTAGGGCATATACGACCCTTGTTGCTCCAATTCAACCTGCGAAACCGTACATTTTGATCTGGATCTACACTCTTAACCAACTAGCTACAGGGTTTAAGAGACATTTGACAAACATTGTCTATATGGATCCGATAGCAAGGATACGCAGACAACTCTGTATGTACACT
This sequence comes from Serripes groenlandicus, assembly GCA_031761405.1. NCBI lineage: Eukaryota > Metazoa > Mollusca > Bivalvia > Cardiida > Cardiidae > Serripes > Serripes groenlandicus. The sequence continues at coordinate 45,992,127 of JASEVX010000009.1, forward strand.
TATATTAATTAAACGACGGTTACCTTTTCCTTGATGTGCGTTCATATATACACGTAATTCATACACGATTCATATTTTACTTGCATTTAGAATATTATTGCACCAAAGCCGGTACATGGAGGGAAGCAATGACAAGTTGTACGAGGTCAGGTGGTGTGCCATTGTCGTACCGTGATCTATACAACAGTACAGCATTTACTCTGAAAGATAACAGAACTGTTTGGACGGCGGATTATATTTACCTAGAATATATGACAGGTATGTTTTAAATAGGTCGATGCGTTCAAATTAATTTGACAGATGTGTTGATTTTGAAATAACGCCATTTTCAAATATATTCAACTTTTTGATTGTCGGAGCCCATTGTGTGAAGCCTTTGTCACCTCTATACTGTTTGCTGCTTAACTCAACATTGTTCTCTTGATGTTTACACTGTTTATAAATAACTTATACAAGCTTTACAGGATTATATGTCAACTTGTATAGGCTATGATCAGAGTGGGGAGGTGTATAGGTTGGTTTGAGCATACACTGTTTAGAAATTCCAACTTGTACCTTTTTTTTCATGAACGAGCTCATTTAAAACACACATCATCATATAGATGCTTTCTTAGGCCAATGAAGCAGACGACTTTTGAAAAGAAAACATTGTGACAAAAGGAGAAATTGCTCATTATGGGCAATTTCTCCTTTTGTCACGATGTTTTTATAACACTATTCAATAAACACACTTTCATGTACAGAACATGTCTATAGTTCTGCCTAGGTGTTTTTAAAGTCGTCTGCTGCAGACTTGTTGTATTTAGGAAAGTTTATATATTTATATCCCATGGATAGTACACATTATGTCAAACATAACAAGGCCGGTGAATGTGCCGTGTTATAATATGTAGTACACTTCATGCCGAGAGGAACATGGCTGGTAAATGTGCCGTGTTATAATATGTAGTACACATCATGTCGAGAGGAACATGGCTGGTAAATGTGCCGTGTTATAATGTGTAGTACACTTCATGCCGAGAAGAACATGGCTGGTAAATGTGCCGTGTTATAATATGTAGTACACATCATGCCGAGAGGAACATGGCTGATAAATGTGCCGTGTTATAATATGTAGTACACATCATGCCGAGAGGAACATGGCTGGTAAATGTGCCGTGTTATAATGTGTAGTACACTTCATGTCGAGAGGAACATGGCTGGTAAATGTGCCGTGTTATAATGTGTAGTACACTTCATGTCGAGAGCAACATGGCTGGTAAATGTGCCGTGTTATAATGTGTAGTACACTTCATGTCGAGAGGAACATGGCTGGTAAATGTGCCGTGTTATAATGTGTAGTACACATCATGTCGAGAGGAACATGGCTGGTAAATGTGCCGTGCTATAATGTGTAGTACACTTCATGCCGAATAGAACGTGGCTGGTAGATGTGCCGTGCTATAATGTGTAGTACACTTCATGTCGAGAGAAACATGGCTGGTAAATGTGCCGCGCTATAATGGGTAGTACACTTCATGCCGAGAGGAACATGGCTGGTAAATGTGCCGCGCCGCTCTAATGGGTAGTACACTTCATGCCGAGAGGAACATGGCTGGTAAATGTGCCGCGCTATAATTGGTAGTACACTTCATGCCGAGAGGAACATGGCTGGTAACTGTGCCGTGCTATAATGGGTAGTACACTTCATGCCGAACAAAACATGGCTGGTTAATGTGCAGTGTTATAATGTGTAGTACATTTAATGTCGAATAGAACATGGCTGGTAAATGTATCGTGTTATAATGTGTAGTACACTTCATGTCGAACAGAACATGGTGGTAAATGTGCCGTGGTATAATGTGTAGTACAATTAATGCGGAATAGAACATGACAGGTAAATGTGCCGTGGTATAATGTGTAGTACACTTAATGTCGAATAGAACATGACTGGTAAATGTGTCGTGTTATAATGTGCAGTACACTTCATGTCGAACAGAACATGGTGGTAAATGTGCCGTGGTATAATGTGTAGTACAATTAATGCGGAATAGAACATGACTGGTAAATGTGCCGTGGTATAATGTGTAGTACACTTCATGTGGAATAGAACATGGCTGGTAAATGTGCCGTGTTATGATGTGTAGGTCATGTCATGCCGAACAGAACAAGGCTTGTCAAAGTGCCGTGATATAGTGTGTAGTCAACTTCATGCCAAACAGAATATGGCTGGTAAATATGTCGTGTTATAATATGAAGTACCGTGTCTTATACGTAGTACACTCCGTGTCGAACAGAACGTGGAAGGAAAAAGGTGCCGTATATATGTGTTAGTACACTTCATGCCGAGCAGAACATAGTGGTTAAATGTGCCGTGTCTAATGAGTATGTAGTACAATTCATGACAAACAGAACATGGCTCGTAAATGTGCCATGTCTAATGTGCACAATCACTAGGCTTCGACGGATTTGTGAAGAAATTGACAGAATCTGTGAGATCAATTGTTATAACATCAACTGAACCGATTCTATTTTTGAAATTGTAGAAAACGAGTTTATACATAGGAAATGTCGGGGGAAACCCACATTTTTACAAAGTTTTCTGTATGTGGCCATATATATGAACTACCAGTTTGGTCAAAATTCAGTGTAAACGTATTTAATTTTACATCGATCAATGGCTTCTGTTGTAAACCCAGCAATGCTGGTGATCAGACTGTCCTTTCACACCGTGCTACCGGACAGGGAATAACCGATTTAACCAATCAAATAACAGTTTTAAACTAGCACTCGCCGTGTGCTCCAAGTGTTAGGATAATCTGAATAGGTTACAGGGGTTTCGTTGAATGTATAGGAATATCCGAAAGGCTAATCCTGTACTAACGGGATCTATGGATCACAAGACCGGCACTCTATAACTAAACTGCTGTCTCCCGCAAATATTAACATAGTCTGTTATTAGGTTTTATGGATTTACATTGCATTTCAGGTCAGACTGTGCAATATCTGAATTGATCCCATATGAGACCATCTTTGAATAGAAGTACATTTGGCAACCACACAGCACACAGTCTACACTATTCAAATATGACTTATATGAGCTTGTCAAAACTTCTGTTAACTTCTGTAAACTTCTGTGTGGATTCTGATAGAACGATCAAATGAACATGGTGATCTGAACCTTCACTGTTACTATCTACCAACTTATACATTTTCCAACAGACGGCTCTTATAATTATGCTGACTGTGGCTTGTTTTCCTGTAATGCAACTCCATTTCTACGAACTGTTTTCTGTTGTAGGTATTGCGCAGGGGAAAACAACTGAAGGGTATGAGTGTGGATACCTGACGTTCAAGTTCGAGTATGAATGGTTTGAAAGAAGATACAACTATTTTCAACATTCTGGCATTAAATACGATAAATGTACATCATCGAAACTATTTATGTGTAATGACTGTAAGTTCCTTGAATTATTCGCATCAGTTAACCCTTATCCGGCTGAATTCCTATTTTCCTTGTCACCGTCCTGAATTCTTACATGTTTTTATACTTGTCTTTAATCAATAGAATGAGAGTAATCCACCGTTCTCAATTGCTTAGCATAATGTCTTTGAAACTGGACATCCTGGTTTGATCCCCGCTCGCAGCGGTTAGAGGGGAATGAACCCGTGGTCAAAGCATCCTAGTACTGGTTTTTACCCATGATTCACGAATAAATATTCTGTCGCTGTGATATAACTTGAATAATGTTTGAAAATGGCGTAAAACCATTATAACACCAACACTACATAATTTAGATTCATAAGAAGCGAACAATGTGGACAAAATACGGCTTAGACTGATCTTGATTGATATTGTTCATAAGTTCTTTATTTGTTTTTAAAATATCCATTGCCTAATACGCAAATGTTGTCTGTAGTAACATTCAGTGAGGTATGCTTGTGCACTCGTATTCAGCAGTAAAAACAAACACACTTCCAAGTGCTAAACTAATTTGATTTCAATCAGTTTTTCCAGTTCTGTAAGCTTGTTAACCTTTTTTTGTTACATATGTTTTTTGAACAGTTATTTCGAAAGTTTAAGCATGAGGCAAATGCTGGTCTTGTGTTGACTACAGTTGGTGTATCTATAAGATCATGAAATGGATCAAAGACCACGGAGAAATCCACGCGTTTTGTGCTTTTCCTATTTTCGTAGAGAATCGTGTGATAAATACCTTTCTTTTAAAAACAGGAAATTATACAATTATCTAGAGCAGTTCCTACATTGTTAGGGAAATCATCTTTACAACCTTTGAATACAAAATATGGAACTCTCTATATATGAAGAACTATTATTGAATAAAGTTGGAAACATTGTGTCAAAGTAAAATTGTTCATAAATTACTCCGTCGTCTATTACAGAGTCATTTTGAAACGTATTAGTGCAATGACATCGGGTAAGTATGTAAGTAAGTAAGTAAAGTAGCAGGTACATTCTTTATTTATAGAGAGAAGCCCACTTGGTTATACCTATCTTCTCCGGGGCCCTCTTACAATATAATTAGGTATTAACAGTGACATTAATATGGTTATGATGAAAAACATTGGATGAAACAAACATGTGTTGTAACATATGAAGACATATGTCACTATGGACAAAGTATGTTGATTATATATGCATGTTCATATAAAGTAAAAAAAATGATCACAATGCCTGTCCTTCGGAACAGTACATATATAATAAACTTTTCCCAAGACATGACATACATGTATCTTCATCAAAGGACGTTGAAAATAGCCAGGGAAACTATTTTTCAAAATCTCTATGAATGAAAGTGTTATTATAAAATAGATTTGAAAAAATGATGGTAAAAGAAGAAATTGCTCATGGGCAATATTGTTTTTGTAAAAATAGGTTTAAATGGCGTTAGAAACCACTAAAAACGTAATGTTTAATTGATCTATTTTAAGCAACAGTCCTTCAACTTGTAGAAGTACTCTTAAATTGGGATAAGGCCTATTCATATTGCCCTTCTGATATATCGACTACGCTGTTGGATAGATACAACTTTAGTTTAAAAAGAAAATTAATAAAAAATGAGATATGGATTCGAAGAAAACGACGTTTTACACAGGGGACCGTAAACGGTAAGTCAGAATGAAGTATTGAATAAGCGTGGTATCCTTTACCCTTTCTCACATACATCGACGTTGCAGCAGACGACTATTAAATCATCTGGGCAAAAATATGGAAAACCTCTTAATATAAAAAGTCGAATTATTGAAAAGAACTGAAAACACTAGCTGTGTTTTTCAAAAGTCATCTTCTACAGATTCGTCAGAAAGATTCTACATTTTTAAAAGGGCTGAGGGACTACTATGAAAAGAGTTGAAAACACTGTGGTATCAGGATAAATTGCTCAATTTGTTCAAAAGCCGTCAACTACGGATGCGTTAGAAATCGTTTACATTTTGGAAAATGTTAAGGACATCTGAACAAAAATATGGAAAACCTTTCAAGATTAAAGTACAAGTTGAAAAAACCGTGGCCCCAATGTTTACAAAAGTCATCTACTGCAGAGGCGTTAGAAGGCGTCCACATATGAGAAAGGTTTAAGAGACAGTTTTTTAGCAAGGGGCTCGTTAGAGCCAATTGCTATAGTAGCTAATTTTTGAAACGACGCATCATTTTGAGACTGGAATCTAGACAGGCGTTTGACGATATCGGCATTGAATTACTTCACATCTGTCTTTCTACATCAGCTCTCCGTTTCTGAACACCATCTCGACTTCATATAGATGTATTGGTGGTTGCAGATCGTACATAATGTCAATGAAAGTGGATGATTTGTGGAATATTTTGTTAAAGATGAAATGACTGTTGCCAGCTAATTCCCATGTTGGTCATCTTGTACCGCCAATAGTTCCTGTCTAAAAATCAAAATGCGGTAACTTGTTGACATATGAAGCCGAAAATTGATTTGATTCGACATCACTAACCCAAAAGAAATAACTCGAAAGAAATGTTATGTTAAAATATATGAATTACATGATTAATAATTAAAATGTATTTCTTCGCTTTCAACATTCTTGATCGCGCGTAAAGTTCATTGGTAATTCCTAAATATTGTAAATCAAATGGAATAAAGGCAACTTTTCGATTCCGACTTAAAAACAAAATCAGATAAATGAGTCCCAATGATAACATATATATTCAAACATTCAAATTATTTAAATGATAATAAAATAAATAGTTGACAACATATAACATATAGGGTAAATGTGCAAGCCTTAGGCGTAGTAATTTTCCAAAAATCCTTTCGAAAAAATGTATTTTCAGCGGTAATGATAATCAGGAATACTAGAGTATTTCATTTTAGATTCCTAGGTAAATACATCAAATTCTCAACAAAATTAACCTGAACAACCCCAGCAGACGGAATAAGATAGTCAAGTCCCGGTTATAAAACAAATGATTTAAATGACATTTGTTTTTTATCAAGATAAAACGTTTCAATACTAAATATTTCACAAACTCGTGTATTGGTTTATAATTATGTTTTAAATAAAATCAATCGAAGTGGCCGCGTAACGTAGCGGTAAGCATGTTCGGCTGTGAAGCGGGAGATTTGAGTTCGATTCCCGCTCTGGGCAGATAAAAAAAATTTATAAGAAAAATATAATATTGTTTGTCTTATAAATTGCCGATATCGTTGGTGCAATTGTCATTTAACACCGCTGCAATAAACTCTTTCAAAATGTTGGGATTTAAAATGAATTCAAAAGCAATGCATTTAAAACTATTCACCTATGCATTGTTATTAAGAAATTATTAAATCGTGTGTATGATGTTTTACGTCGCTTTTAACAATATTTCAGTCATTGCATGCTGAAGAAAATGTAGATAACACAGGATTTTATTTCTGCTTTGAAAGTAGAATTAATATAGAACTCTCAATATAATTATCATTGTTAGGTTATTGCGATTTTTATATGAAATGTATATGTGTTAACTGCATTAAAAAAAAAACACGGCTAAAAATCCATTGTAAACCAGGAGGTGTGCTAAGCAGAAACTATCCAGATAGCAGATGCGCATGTGTATGCCAACTTTTAGTATATCGGTAGACCATCATACTGTGTTAACAGTATTTTGCTTTACTCCTTTATTATTTAATATATGGATATAAAGTGCTAACTTAAAAACTGCTAGTGTAAAGTGTTCAAGTTAGACTTTTGGGATCGGTAAATTCATGTCCAAATGTTATCTGCAGTTAGCCCCTTGCTGTGAGCACTTCCAGTGCTTTGATTGAAAAACATGCACATTACCGTTTGTGACACTCCACACTGTTCACAACGACATATCTGGAATTTGAGACGGGCAACATAACTATGTATGCACTACGTTTAAAAGCAACGATCATGCATATAATGCACATGGGCGTTTGACTACGACAAGTGCCCCCAATGGCAACATATCTGCCATGAACAATACTATTACATATATGCGGTGACAAGCGGTCACACTAGCGCCACTCTCCTTTCTCACAACATGGGAAATTCGACCTTCGGAACTGCGCGGGGTTTGAATCTGATCAGGATCTTCTTTTTTTGTCATTTTATATTCCAAGCATCATTGCAGTATCTCGAGAATCGCACAAAGTCACTTGATAGTCTGGAAAAATATGCCCCTTCATTTACATTATTGGGTAAGGCATACACCAATAATAGTGGCGCCCTTTGGAAATAGTGTAGCAACCAAAAGTCTCTAGCGTAAACACTTTGTGGAACAACCGGTTTACCTTTCAAACACTGAATGTATAGTTTGCTTCATTATTTGTGTATTAATACCACGCAAGTTGTAATGGTATATTGTAGAGTTTACGAAAATCAGTGTATACCTACTGATTTACAATATATGCAATAGCTACATATAAGGTGCGATGACCAATCTAGTCGACAACGACGAACTAATTTACTGTAGTACGCCGATTAATAGCCGAAGACCACTGGTAGCATGAACTTATGTCTGTTTTATTCAATATAACAAGGGAGATAAATCAGGCTTTGATTTTAAACAATGCAAAATAAATGTTTCAGGAATATAATCTGATTCTAGAGGTACTTTTTTGAGTGGCTGAAGTTAGTTACTTATTTATTGAAAGAGCCCGACTTTATGAAAAAATAGTAGTTGATGTTTGTGATCCAAATCAGAATGTTCTGATTAACACAGTTAGCACAATTGTTATACAAATTTGTAAGAAACCTCTGACAACTTGATCTGATCCTGCACTGTTCATTAATGCCAACTTTTGTATTTGTTCATGGACGAGTCTAAATTAGATAAACGAAATGATAAGACGTTGTGCAAGTTATTTGTCTAACCGTTTCCGCCATACAATACATATGCAGCAGACGGATTTGAAAACATCTAGGCATAAATATGGAGAGTCTCTTTGAATAAAGAGTTGAAAGCATTGAAAGCATTGAGACAAAAGGAGAAATTGCTTATAATCAAATGCGTCAAAATACTTCAAGTATAGGATTTTCCGATGCAAGACACACCTTGACTCAAATATCGAAGTATATTTTTAAAAAAAATGTATATATTAATAAGAAATGAGAATTTGATTATCCACGTTGCGTTGAGTTCCCAGGAAATGTTATTCCATTTACTGTTGTAACTTATTGACTCACACCCAATTCCGGTGTCTGAATTGATCTATATTTTTTCTAGGAACCATAAACATAGGCGAAAAAAGTATTGAAACTTGTGGAACAAACGTCGAAGAAGTGAAACGCTACAAACATAATTGTGAAGAACTCTTGGAATCAGTTTGCGTTTTTGGTACATTGTATATTAATTTTGTTTTCCTTGCGGTTTTATATCATTTAGCTTAATGTATAATTATATTGCTGAAATATGTAAACGACAATGTAAATAACATAAGCGATGCACAATATAAAATGCATTTAGTGATTAAAACAGAGACAATTAATAAGCAATAGAACGGTCCCCTCTACACTAATTCCCTACTACACCAATATCATCAAAACAAGACATAAATTTTTCTGCAGTAGCCAATGCTCGTATTTTAGTCTGATATTGCATCTACACTGATATGGTGTCACACGGACGACTAAGGACATATCAAATGTCCTTTGCAAATATTGTCAGAACAAGAATGTGTCCAAATATGCATACTCGTGTTTAGCTCACATGAGCCCGAAGTGGGACGTGAGCTATTGTGATCGCCTTTCGTCCGTCTGTCTGTCTATCTGTCCGTCTGTTCACTCTTTCCTACGAAGGACTTCTTCTCCTAAATGAATGGACTGATTTCAAAAAGAATTCACAGGAATGTTCTATAGGTGGACTTCTTTCAAAGATGTTCAAATAATTAAATTGTTTTCCTTATGAGTATATATAGTGAAAACCTTAAAAGTTTATTGTTCAAAAGTACTAGAACGATTTAAAAATGATTTAGCACGAATGTTCTTTGGGCGAGCCCCTATCAAGAATGTACAGATTATTTTGATCCATTAACAAATATGGCCAACAGGGGGCGGAGCTTGTTTTCCTTATATGTGTATTGTAAAGACTTTAACATTCTTCCTGTCCAAAAGAACTGGCCCGATTTAAAAATAATTGTTGGCACAAATGCATCTTGAGGACCCACTACCAAGCTTGTTGAAATTATTTGGATCCGTTGAAAAACATGGCTGCTAGTGGGTCGGGCTTGATTTCCTTATATGTGAAAACTTTAAAAATCTTCTTGTACAAAAGCACTGGCATGATTTAAAAATAATTTGGCACAAATGTTCCTTGGGTGACCTCTACCATTATTGTCGAAATATTTCCGATCCGTTGAATAACATGGCCGCCAAGATTATTCAAATTATAGCCCTAGGGTGAAAAATGGCCCCATCTGAGGTAACTATTTTTTACATGGACTTACATAAAGAAGTTTAAGGCCATTGATATTTTGCATGTAGCTTTATTAGTGCAATTGTATAGGAAAGGCAATAAAAGTCTTGTCTTAAAGTTGATATTTGAAATATAATTTTGTCTAGTTGACATCTTCAAAGATTTGTCGTAATCGCCTTGTTTAACATAGACTCATATAGGTAAACACTTATTATTCCAGCCCATTTGGTATGAATGTTTCTTAGTTGTCCCTCTACTTAGATTGTTCAAATTATTTTGATATATTGCACCAGCGTGCGTTGCTACTTTTTGTTATATGTTTAGACAAAGAACACTGAAAAACATCTTAGATTTAATAAGATCAGTTAAGCGATACAGGACCATCATTGTCCTCTTGTTTAAAAATATTTTCTCAAAATGTCTTGTTCTGATATGCATTTCTTCGTATGTTTTGAAGTTGAAAGATTCTAAAAAGATTGTGTCAGTAAATGGTGTAAATAGTTGAATGTTTTCTCCTACTTTTTATTAAAAATAACGATATAAGCGCATAATTTATTAATGTACCACAGTAACGACGGTGCAACTCTTTTCAGATGATACAGTACAAGAAACAGATAATTTAACTCGGGCTTGTTTCGAAGGTAACCCGTTTTTACAATTTGGAAAAAGACCTTTAGACATTTTCTTGCGTTAGGAATCCAGACCAGTCCGCATAGTTCTATAATATGACGAGTGCGCCGACTCCCTATTAGAATATTGTTCAGTGACAACATATTCAAATGTGAGCAGTACAACTCCTGATGACTCTTCTCTTTTGGCAAATGTTCTGATGTCAGTTTGACTGTGTCAACATTCGCTCACGTTTCTTGAAATATCATAGATGCTTTGAAAATTGTGCTTTTCTCAGCCGTTTTTTAATTCCATCTCAAACACAGCAAAAGGTTAACTGCTTGGCATATACGTTTAAATCCTCAGAAAGCTGAAGCCATAAACGACGTGCAGATAATAGTGTGTACTTTGTTGAAGACGGAATGTAGTCATTTGAAAGAAGACCACACAAGAAGAACATTTCGGTCTTCATACAATCCTTATAATCTCCTTATTGAGGTCATACTTATATATATAGTTTATAGTAGCTTTAGATTAGTATGTATACATGAAAGAGAAATCCACAGTAAAGCAGCAATAGCTCTCATTGTCGCAGAATGTCGTTTTGGGGCAGTACAAATGTCACATCAGCCGACAACAGAACATCCAAAGAACATAAAGGTATCTGACAAAACAAATGCACTTGTTACAAAGAACGCTTTCTCATTTTTCTGAAAGATGATTAGTCGACTCCTCAGCAAATTAGAAAATTGTGAAACTAGGCGTAACAGTAAATTGCCATGGCCCTACACTATCTCTAATGTGGTGTCAAAATAAAACTTTCAGTTTTTAAGTTTTTTTACAATTGTCTCGGTAGTTTCAAGCTGTCGACTCCAGAATATATTAACAAACTATAGTTTTTACTTGAGGCACGTTTTTAATATATGTTTTTAGTCTGTTTTATTGCTTATAACTACATTATGACCTCAGCGCATGAAAAATGCAACAATAGATTCAGTTACAGATGGAATAAATGTATACATATATGTTTCTTCACCTGATTTGTGTTGCAACGCGGTAAAGACGAATTACTGATTCCAAACTAGCAGGAAAATTGGTATTCTGAACTGCTATGTTTAACCCTTTCCCACATACAGATGCTGTCTGACGCCTTTGCAGAAGGTCACTTTTGAAAACGTTTAATAAATACACATTTATTAAGAATTTCCAAAGTTTTGAATATAATGTTTTCAAAGTCGTCTGTTGCACATAAGTTGTATGTTGGAAAGGGTTACATAGCTTGTAGTATCTCTTAGATTAGTATAATAAACATGAATGAGCTATTCGATGTTACATCAGCAACATTAAGTTTGTCGACACTCAACAATCAGTACAGTGTTACAAACATATAATTCCTCGAAGAAATTATTTGTACAAGTTCAAAATTAAAGACTTGTTTATCGATGAATAATTCCAGTTAATAATAAGACAAATCACGTTGATTATTTCATTCTTCGATAATTTAGATCAAACTACAGAAGTGTATGTCAATGTTACAAGATGGCCGTTTGCGGGCAGTACTATTGTCACATCAGCCGATCCATACGACAACAAAACATCAAAAGAACATACAGGTATCAGACACAACAAATGATTTTATAACAATGAACAATTTTTCATTTTCTTATAGAATAGAAAATGATTCTTCTGCATAATAGGAATAGGTGACACACATAATTACTTTGTATAACCTTTGTGGCAAAAGGAGAATCTGCTGCAAATTTGCTTTATGTGGGAAATGTTAAATAGTAGATAAAGAATGATTATATATCTATAAATAAAAAAATAGAGTTTGACGACAATATGAATATCATATGGTATAAACTTATACTATGAATCTAACCCAAGGAGAGTCAATTGTACGATTCCTGTATAACGAAATTAAACAAATGATCGAACATAACAACACAATGCAATACAAAAGGATTCTCATTTGTTGTTTATGTTAAGTTGATGGCTTTGACATCTTGCCATGTGTAGTATATGAAAATTGTTTGTGTAATACTTTATGCTAATGATAATGTATGTGTTTTTCTCGTCATTGTATATATGTTCATTTTTTTAAACCGTCATATGAATATGTTTGCGGCGATGTAATCTATCTTTATATGCCGAATAAATAAACTTGAACTTGAACATGTATACTTCGATTTGTATTTAGGTCAGGTCGGTGATTATATTGCTATAGTTGTTGCTACAGTCATTGCGGTGTGCTGTATTTTGATTGGAATTGGTTTATTTTGTTATTGGAACAAAAGGTGAGACATTTATGTATCTCTTATAGCATCATGATAACATCTTCTTATTCTTCTCCTTCTTTTCCATCTTCTTTTTTTTTGTTTTTTTTGTTACACCCTTCTTCTTCTTCTTCTTCACTTCTTCTTCTTCTTCTTCTTCTTCTTCTTCTTCTTCTTCTTCTTCTTCTTCTTCTTCTTCTTCTTCTTCTTCTTCTTCTTCTTCTTCTTCTTCTTCTTCTTCTTCTTCTTCATTTTCTTCTTATTATTTTTCTTCTCATTATTCGTCATTGTCGTTGTCGTCGTCGTCTATGACGATGTAGCCTTGCAATAAATTTGAACATTAAGCTTTCATCTTCTTCTTTGACGAATTAGCATTTCGTTTAATTTGAACACGAGACTAATTTAATTCAATTCAACATAATTGCAATGGAAAGAAAATAAATCATATCATTTTGGCAAAATATCAGAAAGAAATGATAGTAAAAGACAACACAATATCTTATCGTTCAGATTTAGGTTTTATACTTATATAAACTTAAATTTGGTTTTGCATACGTGTTCCCAATTATCTACAGGTTAATATCAGGTTAATATCAGGTGGTTGTTCTTTCATGCATTTCAACAATACGTTGTAAATCTAATAAATCGCTCATATCATATGTTGGCAGGGAGTAACTGTTAATGTTAGCATAACAAAACACATTGTGTAAAGTGAAGCTGAATGCATCTCTTATATTGATATTCCAAAGATGTCAGGCTTTAAACGCATACTGATTATTATAACGATAACTGTACAAAGGCATAAAGAAAGGAAAGGAAGAAATTTGCTGATATTGAGAATTTCATCAATGATAATTGAGTATTGCCTGTTTTAGAACATTTTGTTTGTATCTATCTAGGTAAGGGTTATAACGAATGTAAAGAAACAAGACTGATATTGCCTGAAGTTTCTAGGCTAATGTACATGGTCGTGTCTGGTAATATAAGAACTGTAGCTACATGTATATTATCTACATATGGCCATTAGGAATAATAATGACACTCCACTTTGACGTCATGTAAATAATGAATAAGCGTTCCACTACTGGCCTACATTCATAGGTTTCTGTCAGAACTTGCATTTAGGTATTAATCACATATGTGCGGACGGTGAAGACTCTGGTGAGACCTTGCGGATGCACAGTCTCGCCTGAGCCTTCCCTGTACGTAGGTGCATTAAGACCAAAAACAACAGTTTGACGAGGCTCATAAACATTTATCATGATACAATGCTTCATGTTTGTTTATAAATAATATCTTTTCATATGGAAGACGAAAGATAGATGAAAAGAATACTACAGTTCGATACGTCAATGAAAACCTTTCATCAACAACAACCGGTAGGAACACATACGATACTAATGGTAGTGTAAACGATAGAGCCAACGCTGTAGATATTGCTGATGAGTACTATGAAGCATGCGATGCCCCACGTGATATAAACAGTGTGGATGATGTGTACACCACTACTGAACAACACGGCGAATACGGAAACGTTTACAGTGCATGTCGAAGTGAGAAAAGATCTGAAAACCCTCATAATGCAGCAACGATTTCAAATAAAGAATCAGAGTACGATTCAACAAGAAACATTAAAGAATACGAAAACAGTTCTAATATTTACAACTCACTTGGATTTGAAGGTGTAGAATCCGTGTATGATAGTGCACAATATGACACGGACAAAGGTGTACATGTAGACTCAAGTACATATTCATCTTGCTCTGTACAAGATAATACATACAATACTACAGCTGGGCTTAACGGTTCTAGACAGAACCATGGACTATTACCCTCACACGACAATGTGTATAGTATATCTTCCCACGATACAAATCAACATGATAAAACATATGGGAATATTGGTAAAGTCAATCAGACAGCCGGTGGAAGTTCTATTTACGATACAGCTTATCACAATGGTACATAGCAAATATCACCGATACGGAGTGAAACATACTATATTACACATCATTAGTTCAAAACATAATGATATTTATCATACAAAACACACGACTATACACAAAACCTTTTTATTGTTATGCCAGATAATTCATCATAACGTTAAGATTGTTATATGCATATATTTTTTTCTAATATTTCAAAATTTGAAAAAAATAAATAAATCTTAAAACATAGTATTACACGATCCGACTTGTTTGTAAGTTCAAAAAGTAAAGCAAGGACAAACGTGAGCTAAATATATAAACAAAATATGATATCACGGCAACATTCCTTAAATATGAGGCTCGGCGCTCATGGTTGCTTGCAGGGATATCATTACGACTGATGCATCGACGTTATGACAACAAATACGGGGAGAACAGGTAAAGTATGCCGACATATAATTATAATACTGATTAAAGCGACGTTAAACATCATTCAAACAAACAAACAAACAAACATATCACGTCTGTCTGATATCTGTAAATATTAGCGATATTAAATTGAAACTTTTATTACTTTCCATCAGGCTTGTTAGACGTTTTCTTAACCTAGTTAAGTTGTTTTATATACGCTTTGTCAATCCCTTGTTTATAACATTCTGTTCAAGGAAATGGAAACGAAATATACGGAATTATGCTTGTTCATATTAGAAAGAAGAGTCAGACAAAAGTGATGAAATGTTTTATGATAAAAAGAGAAGTTCCTTTTGTCACAATGTTTTCAAAAGTCGTCTGCTGCAGAGGCGTCAAACATCGTATGCTACAAAGGCGTCAAAATGTGCCTGTTTGACGGAAATTGTTAAAACTGTTCTGAAACGAGTCGATGTCATATCTTAAAAGTTATATTAGGATAAACCTTTATGAGTGTCTGTATCGACCCAGATACAAATGTAGCATACAAATAAGAGCATCGCCTTATAGTCACTGTGAACTCAACCTTTGACCTAAGTCAGTGAAATACGAACTAGCCCAAGCCTCATTGACACTTAACGTGTATATGAACAATGAAGGAATTTCGACCGCAAATAAAAGTGCTAAAACGATGACGTCGTTTCTTACAGACGTATTTTAGTCACTGTAACATTACATTCAACCTTACAATCATAACAATCGGATAAGAAATGAAGTCGCTATAGAGATGACGTTTGGATACCTGCATGCGTAAGTACGTACGGGTGATGCCCCTTATCACCACGACGACATCGTCGGAAGGAGATAACAAGGCTAAACTTCCGAAGGCTCGACACAACATGATGAGATACACAGATCAACCAAAGAACAAGTTGAATATGAACACACTGGTTGCATGTATTGCAGCTTCAAAAAAACAGCTCTATATTAACAGTCCATCCAAAAAAACGAAACGGTTGGACATTCACTCGCATACACGTATGCATTGTCTGCATACACTTACAGTGTTTTACAGCGTCTCAAAACAATATTTTAATGAAATTATTTTTAACCTGGTCAGTAAAACAAAAATCACGTCAAATAATGGGTTAAATAAGATCTCTTTTCAATTAGTAATCAAACCTTGTATATAATGATGCTGCAGAACAAAATCAAATTGAGTGTTAGTTTTTACAGGATAACAGAGCTCATCTGTATCAGACGATTCTTTTGAGTAAGAACAACAAATGTTTTGGTTGATAATTAAGATAGAAATCGATGGGGAGGGGGAATCAATTCTGAAATACTTATTTGACACCCAAACCATATATTGCTGGTACTCAAAAGAATCGTCTCACTGAGACGATTATTTTGAATACCCAAATCCATCGGTTTGGTTGAGAAATAAGAGATATATTGATGGGAAAAGTGTGTACTCCCCTCGCACATCCAGTCAATCTCATTTCAATGGGCAAGAAATATCTTGAAACCGTCCGTGACAAATTGGCGAACATAAGTGTAGAACCAAATCAGTGTGCCAAATCAAGCGTGTCTGGATCAACATTCATCACACATTTCTTAATGTCGGTTTTCGCAGGCGTCATTCAATTACAACTTATTACAAAGTTTAAATACTGATGTGAGACAATTTGCTACCAAGCTAGCTTAATTATGCGTTTATGATTTATTAAATATGTCCTGCTTAAGTCACCAGAAAGGAGACACGTCAATTGGTAAATAGGAAATTAAAATAAATCCATTTCCTTTGAAAAATAATGTTTTCTTACATTTTATTTGCCGCTGTTCAACAGTTAATGTCATATCGCTGCAGACAGGAAAATGATATTGGTACCACAGTTGATAGTAACTGAGAGATAAAAATGTTTAAGGTATGAAACCAATACCACTCCAGGTGCTGACGCTCAAGTGTTGCATTGGCTCCAATCAATCAGACCCATTTAGCCGGGTCTTACGGTCCAAGCAAAGGTCAGATTGTGGCTGTAATTCTTATTGTAACATATTAAAATAGAATTTGTAAATGGCTTAGAAATGTGTTATTGTCTGGTAGCTGTGATGTAACAACTAAACAGGAATTAATTAAAATAAATAACATTTTTGGATTGAGAAAATTTTGTTTCTCGGATTCAATATATTTCTTAAAACTACTATAACAGAAGTCACTCTTCGTGATGAGTGATATCTGATAAGTAAAAATAAAACATCATCGACGAAAAGCATGTTAACTTTTGTATCTGTTTTTAATATATGAATCTATTTAGTATTTACACACATCTAAGTTGAAAACCTCTAAAGACTAGTTCAAATGAACACGCTTTGAACTAGTTGTAACTGCAAACAAAACAATTAGTAGATATCACTGTTCATCGTAAGTAATATCTTTTAACATGCAAAAGAAAAAAACTGATCAGGCAGTACAAAAGTTTTCACAAGTTTAAATAGTCCTACTTTCCCCACTTCACGACAAACAAAAATAGTCATAACATGGCATGACAACGTATCCCCTAACAACCACTGTTTAAAGGAAACTCATTATCTACATTTAGCTAAACCAATTACTCCAGTGTAATATTATATACGTACTGCAATCTATGTTATAGTGCATACTTTATGATCTTTAAGACCATGATGCCAAAAGACAATTTAATTTGACAGAAGCTTCAATCGAGTCCCAGAAGCGTGCAAATAATTCCATCTCTGGTGGAACTGTAATTTAGGTGTTATTTGCTATGACATCCACCAGTTCAAGCGGCAAGGTAGATTTATTCACTGGTTCTTTCATCATAACACACCATACTTCTCTGTACCTGTTAATTGCTTTAATCTTAGCGAATCTCGTATTTGCACAACTTGCTCTGCAGAAACCCCGGTGATATCACAAGCATTGTTCTCCGACTTGATGATATCGCACGATGAAAATGTTCAGTAACCAGGGTGCCGAATGGAAAGTCGCTTTCATGAATCAGTAGCCGGAGTACATAACAGCGGCAGTCAAAATGATAAATGCTAGTCCTCACTATACTGGTTCTAAGGATTACAGCCGTATAGTTTGTGCATTACTTACGTTACCACGACAACATTGCCTTGTCTGTTAAGAGTGCGGTATCACTGTTGTCAAAATTACAATAAAACTGATCAAAGTGAACATACTATATTCCTTTGTAGGGATAACCATTTAATATACTCATCAAATTTGCAAGTACATGTGAATTAATTGCCGTACATATTTATTGTTAGATTGTTTTGAGTTGCAATCATATCAAGGGATGCTCGTGCATGGCCATTGATGTTTTCTAAAAGGTTAGAACTCATTTTTAAATATGTCAACTCTCTCAGTTTACTCAAAACGACACCAAGATAACTAAGTTTGTTTTCAGAAAGCGACAAATATTGCATTTTGTTTAGATTTGAATGAATAGCTGGCGAAAGGGTTCTGAGTTTATTGTTAGAATGATCCAGAACAGTTAGTTTTGTCAGATTTTTAAAAATGTAGAATCGGGATGTCAATATTGATACAAGTCCCGAGGTAACTTTTTGACAACTTGAGCAGTCTAAGATTAGTCATATTTCTAAAAAACCTGATTCAGTTATGTTATTGCAATAGTTTTCAGCTAGATCTAAGGTTTCCAGATTCTCGAGCCTATAGAAAGGTCTAGAAAAGGTATACACCACATCGACTGAGGTTTAAGTTGGTCAAATTGTTCGGAGAGCACTGACAAATGTCTTGCAATGAGAATTTATACTTTGAACCGCTTAAGTCTATGGTTTCTAGGTGAGACGGTAATGATACCGGAAAAGGATATACACACTCGGTCCGACTTAGAAATTAGCATGGTCTAACTGTCAATGGGTATCTCGAACACTCCTTAAGTATATGTGAAATACATTTTTCGTATGATAAACCTTGATGATTGTTTTTTGACTGATCGTGTCGCACACTATACTCGATGGCTCTGCTCTCCAAATAGTTTCCATTGACTGGATCCCATTAACATTTGTCAGAAAATGTTGTCTTTGTCGTGAAAATAAGAGACCGACAATTCTTCTGTTATTTTGATCCGAAATAATTAGTTCTTATTTTGCCAAATACCTCTTTGAAGTCATAAATTATTTCTATAAGATACAGACCGATATCCATTTTATTATCACTTACTGATATGTAACTTAAATTTGAAGGAAGAACATATATGACATCTTTTTTTAAAATCGGTTCGAATTCAATATCAATTCCTTCAAATTAGTTTTATTTAAGTATTGGATCATTGCAGCATCGATATAGGTACATTCACCAAATAGTGAGTATATCCTGGTCAGATAAATTGATTCTAACCGTGAAAGATTCACTAGTCCATAAGAAATGTTGACCATACAGTGGAATGTTAAGTCGGTATTGAATACGAATTGCAGGCTTATCAGATTTACCATTTCCTCAAAGCTCTCTTTTTCAATATACGGCAAGTTACAGTCCAACAAGGATAAATGTTTAACCTGTGAAAAATACGTAAATAAATGTCGTCCTTGATACTGAAGTGAGATTGCAGTGTCCAGTTACACAAGATAGTACCAAAGCCCTTAAATGAGTCAATTTGGAAAAACCAGCTATGAGTTGCTGATCTGGAAACCCTTTCACATATAACGTATTAAAGTTGTGTAATGGCTGTAGAGCATTTATTTATTGTTGGTCTTTACCCTTATCTTTCTGTTCAATACGAAGACATTTTAGGTTATGCAGCGGTTTCAGGTTGATTAACAGCAGACTACTGTGTGTGTAATGTAACCCGTTGTTGTGAAGTAACAGTGTTTCTAGACGATATAACCCCTCGAAGGAACCATTCATTATTACAGAGATGTTGTTGTAAGATAGATCCAGGTATATCAAATTCCTGCTATTACAGATGGCAGCATTAGGAATTGCATTGATCTTATTATATTTCAGCAGCAAAACCGCTGTGTTTGGTGAGATACCGCTAGAAATGTCGGTAATGTTATTCTCTAACAAAGAATAAAGGTTCTTTTGCTTAATTCAAAACATTGGCAAGAAGGACCTAAGTATCATGAGCCAATTCCTGGCGTCTTTAAGGATTCGATACTAAATGAGCAGATCCCAAATGCCATTCCAGGTATCGTCAGTGTATCGTTCTGGTGTAGGGAAGTTCTAGTTCCAAACACACTCGGTAATAAAATCCAAAATGTTTTGCAAATAACATTACTTGAGAGATGACACATTGCCCTATTCGTTCCAAGAGTCAAATACATTTAAGCTTAGATCTATTAAGCAACAACAATACACACCGTGCATATTCCATCGAAAAAAATTGAATACATTTTTAATCACGTTTTCGGGAGACGTAAATTGAATAAGTTTTGGTGAAACTTATCTTAAAACGTTTGTGACAAGTAAATATCGGATCAAGACTGTGATTTCGTGATGTTTGGTCACGTTTTTGTATGCTCTTTATCCCATTATTGAAACAATAATAAGAATAAATTAAAGAATATAGTTGACACAGATATTGTTATTGCAAGCATAAGTTCTGATATGTTATGTCATTAATTTTAACCTTCAAACTTTGGGTTTTAGCGCGGCTTGCCTCTAACATTCGGGATAAATTCCGATTGTTTATGTCGATAAGGATATTATTTTCCGTGTTTACTAACCACAAGGAAACAAAATGTGATAAGATGTTCTGATTACACACATAACCTGATTTTTTGATTGGTTGTTTGGTGTTTTACGCCGCTTTCAACATTTGTTCAGTTATATCACGGCGTTTTCGTGATAAGTAACCAATAATACTGGAACATGTATTTTGACACCAGCCATTAAAAGGTAATGCTAACCCCGCAACCCTGAACGCCAAGGAGGGCAGCCATTACTGACGACCTCCCGTACCCAAGGCGGACCCTCTACCACTTCACAACCGAGGCTGTCTCATTACCTAAAACCAATTGTTGCTTTGTGATAATTCCAACCACCTTACTTAGATTTAACTGGTGATGTAGGAAAGCCAACTATTTTTCCTTTGCGATCTGTGTAAACTGTCATCACCCTATTTTCAAAAAGATATTGATCAATATTTGTCACGAATACCTTAGGTTTTATTTCCTTGTTCACGGCCTAAACAAAAAAACAAAAATCAAACAGCGTGAGCTGTCTCACCGGAAAACAGCATTATTTGCCTTTTAGTTATCAACATATTCCACGGATCATTATACAAATATCTTTCAGCGCCAAAGGCAATGAAAACGGCGTTAAACCCCACTCCATCAATCAACATAACTATACAGCAGACATCTACGAAAAAATGTTGACAATCCCTATTAATGAAAGTATGATTATTGAACACAGATGATATATTGATATTTATTTTACGCCGCTTTCAACAATGTTTTAGTTATATCATGACTTTTCCTGGGTAAGTTACTAGTACCTCTGGTACGTTTATCCCGACACAAGCAAGTCAGTCGTGATACTAACCCCGCAACCCTGAGCGCAAAGGAGGGGAGATATTTCGACAATTTTTAAAGTTGTCGGTATGACTCGGCCAGGGATCGAGCCCGCGACATCGTTAAACTTGTCATTGTTTAACTTGCGCAGGACTATAACAATAGTATTTGCATAGAAACACACGAACTAACAACGCTTTACCTAGAACAGACTACTTTTATCATATTTAAAGTCGACGAATTCGTAAAACATTGCGAGTAAAGGAGAAATTGATAGAAATGAGAAATTCCCCCACTCAGCCAAGTGTATCTAAATAGTTTAACAAATTTTACTTTTGCTTAGATGCTTTCAAATAAGACGACACTTCAAATATCTTATCTAAACGCTCAATCATGATAGCCTTAACTCACCCTTTCCCACCTATAAGCGAATTTTGACAGTCACAATGTTTTCAACTTTATGTAATGAAAATTCTTTTATTTATGAAGCTGGCAATTATGTTTGTATACATGTTTTTATAATCGTCTGCTGCAGATGTGTTGTATGTGTAAAAGAGTTAAACAACTGTTCTGTACTTGTGTTAGTGTTATTGATTAATCTATACATGTAGATCATTTAAATGGAAGTAAATATGCTTCCGTTAAACATCACTATTAATTGTAAACAACCCTTGATTCTATTGCATTGATCAAACTGTAATAATTTAACTTTTAAATTAAAACCCATATCGATAAAAAAATTAAAAATATCTTAATATTGTATAAATAAAATGAATAAGTTCGTTAAATTGTTTTCGTTTTGTTTATATATCCCTGTTTTTGTTTTTGAATAAAGGGTGTAAATCTTTGTAAGTTTATGTCTGCACTTTTTAACTTAAAATTTCCCAATTAAGCGACGAGTGTTCACAAAGCCTTTAAGTACAAATCGGTAACTCGTACTTCATCAGTATAGCAATATATTGTGAAGTGTACAGACGTAAGATATGGATCGAACGTGGATATACAGGAACATTCATTTGATAATATCACTGCTATTGATAAGAACGTATGGAATAGCATCAAAAGGTACGTGCATGTTGAATCGGACGGCAACGGATCTTGTTACGGTAAACAACACAAACATATATAAGCCGTTCCCCATAATAAACAACATTATGGAGTATGCGTAATGTATCGACCGAGATCAGCCTGCGCAGTCCGTGCTAGCCAATCCGGGCCGACACATCATGTCTAAGGTGGATAGGGTAATGATTCCAGAAACAGAAAATCCACAAAGAGTCCGTCCAGGTTAGCCTGCACTGCATTCTTAAGCTGATCCGGATCGATACTTTACGCAGATTCCACAATGTTGGATTTATCGTGGAAAGGCTCACTTGGAAATGAAACCCATAGGGCAATAGTTCTAGGTCTTTCAGCAGAAGGTTCATCTATGCATACTATAAAGTAAGACGACTAGTTTATGTTCAGATGAGACCGTGCCAGTGCATAATCTCACTCGAGTCTTTACTGTTCCAACACGAAATAAGAACCCCAAATCGCTAGACACGACTAATATAGATATAGCATATTTTATCAAAATAAACTTTGCAAGAAAATTTGAATTAAATGTTCTCACAAGTAGTTAGTACTGCTGTTTAAAGGTAAACTTTAAGAAAGATATAAGTACGTCTTTGTTTCCAGATTATTGTTCAATGAGGGAAGCTTACAACTGTTCTATATGAGACACAGTTTGTCATGTGAATACGCCAGCATATTCACTTTCCTCTTTCATACATGTATATTATAGACCCTTGTGTAACTTCTGACTACAAAATATTCATTATAGTCCCATGGCTGTTACTACTATATCGCATAATATGATCTCGTGTAGGAGAAGCAAGAAGACGCTAAAACACTACCAGTCGCGAAAACTATCATGTGAATACATTTTCGAATAGTAAGAAAACCAGGCCTTTTTTCAATTGACGCATTTCAGTCGATTTTAAAGGGAAATTACGGCAGCACTTATGTTGAATGTTGTGTTCGTTCTTCAGGGCTGGGCTGCATTAAATAGAAACAAAATGATCGTTAAATGCGAAAACCTATTGAGTTTAGACAAAACCAAGACAGTTTTGTAGCAAAGTAACTGAAGAACACTTAGTTTTCGCAAAACATGTGTTGGATTCAGTCTGAGGCTATTGAATTGAGTGCTATGCTGCGTTCAGTACACACATATTTACCGTTAACCGTGAAAACCCATTGCGTTTCTATGAAACTAAGTCCGATTTCAAGCAAAATTCTTTGAACATTTAGTTTAAACTTATTTATTTTACATCGTTTGCGAAACAAGCTTTCAGCTTATATTAATCACGCTTGATGTCTGCTTCCTTGAGACGTTACAAGTACCCGTGCCGTTTGAGTTGACAAATCCCAAAAATTCGTGGTTGGTTTCAGTTTGTATTGGACTCAGGGCATGGCTGTATTGAATAGTCACGAAAGTATCGTAAAAGGCGAATATCATTGCGGTTTGATGAAACTAATTCAGATTTATTCGATATTCGGTTTTGGCTAATAAAGGTTTGGATTCAGTCAGATACTATTTAAATGAAGGGTGGAGTGCGTTTGTAGACGCACATTTACCATTAAAAGTGAAAACCCATTGCGCTTCAATGAGCCGAATTCATTTTGTTATTGGAAATTAGTGGATAATACAAAGAATTTAAAAAAACATGAGTGAGTTTATAGAACTCAGGGATGGAGTACGTCCAATTAACACACAGATACCGTTTAATGCGAAAATCTATTTTGTTTTATGGATACTAAGTCGGTTTGTTTCTAGTGGGAAATTAGTGAAGAATATTGTTTTTTCTCGAGCTATGTGTTGCTTTCAGTCAGTATTTATTGATTTCGTGGCTGGGCTGCCTTCAATAAAGACAATCTTAATCGTATAACGTGAACACCCCATTTCGCTTTGAAAAAAATTAATTCGTTTTTTAAGAAAAACTACTGAATCGAACCTATTTTTACGAACATATTTCGGTTTCATCGCCTTTTGAACGCAAGACAGATATGCGTTGGTTATTTGAGCAGTTCCACGAGAAAACCAACATTATGGACTCTGCTTTATTTATCGAACCAGATCAGGCCGACACCTTCCGTCTTAGGGGGATAGATGTATATAGTAATGATTCCTGAAGCAGAAAATCCTGTGTAGGCAAACAATATCTCTTCTGGTTAGTCTGCGCGGCATGCTTAGGCTGATCCGGGTTTATACGCTGAGTTCACAATGTTTGTTTTCTCGTGGAACGGCTTATTTCTGTAAACCATATCTGTATTATGCTTGTATGAAAATAGTTTTCATAGTTGTGCTAGTTTTAAATAATTCATTTAATATATATTGTCCAACAGTTATTTAAACCCATGGCATATATTTATATGAGCCTTGTTTTACTATACAATAGCCAACCTAAGGGCATTTACGATCTTGTTATTCCAAGTCAACCTGTGCAATTGTAAAAAAGAAACCTGGTTCTACACTATTTTCCAATTAGCTAGACGGCTCAGAGACATCTGACAAACATATAATCTAACATCTATGTCGATCCAATAGTATAGATACGCAGAAAACTATGTATGTACGTTTGTATTAATTACACGACGATTAACTTTTCCTGGATAACCATGATTCATATTTTAATTGCATTTAGAATATTATTGCACCAAAGCCGGTACATGGTATGAAGCGATGGAAACTTGTAAGAGGGCCGGTGGTGTGCGATTGTCATATCGTGATGTGTACAACAGTACAGCATTTACTCTGAAAGATAGCAGAACAGTTTGGACTGCGGATTCTCTTTACGCACAATATATGAAAAGTATGTTGTAAATCGTTCGATGCGTTCAAATAAATGTGATATATGCGTGTTTGTTTGGGAATAACATAAAATATTTAACCTTTTGAATGTCAGAACTCATGGTGTGAAGCCTTTATCAACTCTAGACTGTTTACTGCTCGACTCAACATTCTTATTTTGATGTTTACACTGTTCAACAATACAAGCTTAAATGTAGCTTCTGCTAACTTGTACAGGGCTTAATGCGATTGGACAGATGTACAGGTTGGTTTGAGCATACACTGCTCAAATATTACTTATATAAACTTAATATAAGCTTCTGTCAGGTGTACATGTTGGTTTGAGCATACCCAGTTCAGACATTATAATGGGTAGTATACTTCATGCCGAGCTTAACACGGCTGGTATATATGCCACGTTATAATGTGTAGTAAACTTCAAGCCGAACGGAACACTGTTGGTAAATGTACACTTCATGACGAACATAACATGGCTGATAATGTGCCATGTATGATGTGCAGTACACTTTATGACGAATAGAACATGACTGGTAAATGTTCCGTTTGACTGATATCTACCAAACTTCGCAGGAGTGTTCCTTTCAAATAATGCAAAGATGTAATGCCTAAAGACAAATGACTTTTACTGAAAGCTATTTCTTAGCCACTCTTTGCAGTTTCAATTGCATTCCTAATCCAACTTTCCCAGATATTTGCAGTTACATATCTTTCACTAATTTGCAATCACTCAGGTTATCGATTAAGGGCCATCTTGGCACTCTTGTTAAGCTATGATGATAATAATTTATATTTATACATTTGTTATTAAATGTGACATAGAAAAAACTTTAAAAGTGCGTTTTCGGCAGTACTTGATTGATCTTTGATGTATTTATACAAATATCTTGAAAATGTCAGTTCTTTCGTGTATACGTTTTGGCGAGTCTTGACAATTAGGTTTTATTACCAATGAAAGATGACATTTTGGACAACCACAATTTTCAAAGACATTATTAAGGCACGTACTCTAAATAGTTCAAACTATGAGACATTCAAACATACGCCTTGAGGTGCACTTACCGAAATCAAATTCATTTTGATGTGAATCCGGAAATTATTTTGTTTTGACGTGTTTTGTTTTTGTTTTTTAAAGTAACTAAATGGAGGTAATTCCACAATATTTTATCATTAAAGAAACATGTACATTCAAAAGAATTCAGAAAACATTGCAGAAGAAGGAAGAAATGTTTATCATGGAGGAGATGTCATTTGAAGCTAACTGTATATTTTCAGTTTTTGTAAAGGGTCACTCAAGTAACATTTTTAACAAATTAATTTGAAATAAAGCAAAGTTGTACACAGAATGTAAGCCTTTGAACAATGTTGAAAAGAGGACCAACAAATGAACATTTATGTGTAGTAACGTTAAAACTCGTCTAATGGAATGGTAGGAGTTGTCATTTGTAGCATAACGTTAAAGTTACCCATTTTGTGATAACGCCTGGTTGCTATGAATGTTTAACCAATCAATTTGGCTTCGAAAAATTAAGTAGAGGATCACTAAAGTAAGATTTCTATTCAATTTTCTTAAAATCAGAAAAGCACTTTTATAAAATTGGAATTTTTAATTTATCAAATTTTACACCTTTTCTAATATGGCCTGGTTGCCATGTTTTTTCAACTAATCAATATGGCTAAATTTTTTGTAGAGGTCACCCAAGGATCATTCCTACTAAATTATATTGGAATTTGACGAGCAGATTCAGAGGTGAAGAATTTTAAATTTTTGACACTTTGCCGTCTTTCTGATGACGCAGCAACCAAAGATCTACATGTAATTGAAATCTTCGAGCAATTTTGAAAGAAGACCACAAAAGGAACATTTATGTGAAGGTTTAAATAACTCATGTGGTTTAGGAGAAGATGATGTATAAAGCTAACAGTTAACGACGGACGACGGACGGCTCAGGTGATCTACAAAAGACAATGTCATAGTTATACAAATATTACGAATCGTTATTCAACTGTCGCGGATCGTTTTTCAGTTGTGGAGAATCGTTATTGTGTCGAATCGTTAGTGATTCTTTACAATCTATCAATAGAATGCTTCTGCAATTTTCACGAGGTTAGAGCGTGGTGGATCATTTCATGCAAGACTGACATCGAGTCCGAAATAGTTATGTGTTATGTAAACGACTGTGTATGTATAATCATAGATTGCTTGTAAATAAACTGTATGCATTCGAGCTTGATGTAATGATTGTACAATACTCCTGAACTTTTATTTTCACCACTCATAAACCACTTACGCTGCCATTTTCAATGTTATTCTTCAACATTCAGATATATACTTGGTACTTTTTGGATGGGTCGTGTTAGTTGGAGACACTTTTAGATCTCGTTCCTGAGTAATCTCTGTATTCAAGTTCGAAATATGGGAGCCTATTGATATATACTGTCATAGTGCCAGACTAAAAAAAGGGCATATTTACTTTTTGTGCCTCCCGACACTATTCACAAAGATATATATGGAATTGGGCAAACGAACTATATATGCAATCTGTTTAAAACAACGTGGGCGTATTAATAAGACACGTGCCAATGACAACATATCTGCCGTTAACAATAGTATTACATATCTGCGGTGACAAGCGGCCACACTAGCGCCAGTCTTCTTTCTCACAATGGCAATTCGATCTTCGGGACTGTGCGGTGTTGCCATCTGATCAGAGTCTTCTCTGTTTGCCATGTTATATTCCAAGCATCATCGCAGTATCTAGAGAATGGCACTTGATAGTTTGGAACAAAATGTGCAACTTCAATCACATTACAAATATTGTAGCATTCAAAAGTCTCTAGCCAAAACCTTTTTGTGGGACAACCTTTCAAACACTGAACGTATTTTGCTTCATTATTTATTTGTATGTAGATATAGCATAATTATATAGTAAATCAGTAACTAACACCTGATGTTTGTAAACTCTACTGTGGACCATTACAACTTGATGCGTGGGATTAATACATAACTATGAGTTTAAACATTGAAGGAATATAATAACTAGAGATTGTTTCTTTAGTGGCGGACCTTCGATGTATTTACTTTTGTATTGAAAGAGCCAGGTAGTAGTTGGTGTAGACCCTATTAGAATCGGTTGATTTCCACATGCAAACTTTAACATTTTGTTTAAGGAAGGGCCTAAATTAGATAAACAAAATGATAAAACGCTGCGTTAGTTATTTTGAGTTGGGTTAAAATAACAAATTGAATAACCAACTCAACTTCCATATATATTTTTATTTCTAACCATTTCCCACATTCAAAACATCTACAGCAGACGGCTGTCAAACTATCTAGGAAAACATAATAAAAAATTGAAAGCATTGGGGCAAAAGGACAACATTATGATGAACAGATGTGTCAACATGCGTCATGAATAGGAATTTCCAATTCAAGAATGATTATGATTATGAATTTACGAAACTTGAATATCGTATCCAGCTGATTTAATATCAACATGAAAGGATATAATGAATACTAAAAATTAGGTTTATGAACTTTTTTGTAAAGAAGTCAAACTTCAACGTAATATATGTGTTAATGTTGTACCTAGGAAAACATAATAAATAATTGAAAGCATTGGGGCAAAAGGACAACATTATGATGAACAGATGTGTCAAAATGCGTCATGAATAGGAATTTCCAATTCAAGAATGATTATGAGTATGAATTTATGTCTCCATCTGATTTAATATCAACATGAAAGGATATAATGAATACAAACAATAGGTTTATGATTTTTTTTGTAAGGAAGTCAAACTTCAACGTAAAATATGTGTTAATGTTGTATGCATACAATATGACATAAACGTTTGGTAAAGAATTGATGTATCTAAAAAAAATGCATATATTAATAAGAATGAATTAATAGTGCTTTAATGCCCGTCGACATCATATGTCATGTTTTTGCTCTTACTATTAATACTAAATGAAAACTAGACTATCCACGTTTCGTTGAATTCTGAGTAAATATTGTTCAGGTTACTGTTGTTATTGAAAGGATTTATGGTGTCTAATTTTCATCTATATTGTTTTAGCAACCATAACCATAGGTAACAACAAAATAAGAACATGCGGAACATACGTCGAAGAAGTGAAACGCTACAAAAAAATAGATTGTAAAGAAAAATTGGAATCAGTTTGTGTTTTTGGTACGTTGTATATTAATTTTGTTTTCCTTTCGTTTACGGTTTTATATCATTATCTTTATTAAATAATTATATTCCTGAAATACTTAAACTGCAACGTAGGAAACATAAGCGCTGCATACAATAACATGAATTTAGTGCGTCAAGCTAAATCAATAACTAGAAAACTTGTAATGTAAAAAAAAACCATGATATTAGCAACTTTTCTTAAATATTCGAGGATTCAATAACAATAAACGACGTGTGTAAAATCTAAAAAGCCACTTGAGAACCTATAGGATGGTCGCTTTACATCAATACAACTAGACATTAACTTTGGTGCAGAAGCAAATGCTCGTATTTTGGACTGACTTTAATGAGATTCACTCTACACTGATATATGGCTTCAAACGGAATACTAAATACATATCATTGAACGAATCGTCGACAACATCTCGTTTTCTAACAATGGGTTCTCAAAATGTCCTATTTTGATATATGTCTTTCTTCATATGTTTCGATAAAAAAGGTTCTAAAAAGAGTGTGTCAGTAAATGGTGTAAATATTTGAATGGTTTTTCCTACTTCTTGTTAAAAATAACGATATAAACGCATAATATATTAATGAACCACAGTAACGAAGGTGCATCTCTTTTCAGATGATACACTACACGACACGGCTACTTTCTCTAGGACTTGTTTCGAAGGTTACTACTTTATACAATTTGTGTGAATCCAGAGCAGTCTTCATTGTTCTACAACTGTGAATTGCGCGTTAACTCCGTACTTGAATATTGTTCAGTGGACAACTTATTTAATTGTGAATAGTGCAAACCATGAGGGATCTACTCTGGCGGAAAAAATGTTTTAAGCTTTTTTTTCTATTGCAAGATTTGTTCAGGTTTCTTGAAGAAGCATTGAAGCTTTGAAAAATGATTGGATAGTTTGCACTTTTCTTGCCGTTTAAATCAGAGCACAAGATCAAACCGTACTAGTGTGTACTTTGTTGAGGACGGATTGTACTTGTTTGCAAGAAGACCACACAATAGTAAAATTCTGGCCTTCAGACATCCATCCTATTTCGTTATATTGAGTTCATAGTATACATGTATTTTAGATTAGTATGTATACTTAAAGAGAACTGCACAACACAGAAGTAATAGCTCTCATTGTCGCATTATGTGTGTTGTCATTCTGCAATCACCATAGTGTAATACAAATATAATACACAGAAAATATATGTGTACGAGTTCAAAATGACCTGTTAAGGAATGAATAGTTTCAGTTAATAATATGTCATATCTCGTTGATGTTTTAGAGGAAACTACAGAAGAACCAGGCAATGTTACCAGAAGGCCGGTTTGGGGCAATACAAATGTCACATCAGCAGACAATAGAACATATAAAGTACATAAAGGTATCTGCCAAAACAAATGCACTTATAACAAAGACGATTAATCGACTCCTTGCCGTATTAAAATAATGTGAAAACAGTCAATTGTCATGGTCCTATACTATCTTAAATGTGGTGCCAAAATAAAATTTTCAGATTTCAAGGTGTTTACAATTTCCTCGGTAGTTTCAGGAACGTAGATAATACCCTGGTGGTTTCAAACAATCGACTCTAGAAGATATAAACAAACTATAGTTTGTACTTGGCGTACGTTTTTAATATATGTTTTACGATTGTTATATTGGTTACAACTACAATTTGACATAGGTGCATGCAAATAGCAACACTAAATCCACTTACAGATGAAAAACATGTGTACAAATATATTTATTCACCGGATTTATGTTGCATTGCGGTAAAGACAAACTACTGTTTCCAAACTAGCAAGAAAAGTCGAGACCGATCGTATTGGTTTAAGTGAGACAAATGGTATTATGAACTGTTATGTTTAACGCTTTTCAAGATACAGATGATGTCCGACGCCTCTGCAGCAGGAAAAAGGATTTCTCGTTTTGCCACAATGTTTTCATCTATATTCAATACATACAGATTCGTTAAGAGTTTCCAATTTTTTAAAAATAAATTGTTCAAAGTCGTCTGTAAGTTATCTCTTACATTATTATAACAAACATGAAAGGGCTATTCGATGTAACATCAGCAACAGTTAACATTATCGCTTTAATTGTATCGTCACTCCAAAGCAAGAACAGTGTTACAAACATATCATTCATCGAAGAAATCATTTTGTACAAGTTCAAAATCAGAGACCTGTTAATCAATGAATAGTTACAGTTAATAATAACACCAATCAAGTTGATTTTTCATTATTAGATAATTCAGATCAAACTACAGACGTGACTGTCAATGTAACAAGATGGCCGTTTGCGGGCAGTACACTTATTACATCAGCCGACTCATACGACAACCAAACATTAACAGAACATAAAGGTATACGATAAAACTAATTCATTTATAACTTTGAGCACTCTTTTTCATTTTCTATTAGAATAGTTATTGACTCTGCAGCACAGTCGAAATAGGTGACACGCAGTATTGGCGAATTACTTTTGAAAACTGTTTCTGCAAGAGGAAAAATTGCTAATCAATGAATAGTTACAGTTAATAATAACACCAATCAAGTTGATTTTTCATTATTAGATCATTCAGATCAAACTACAGACGTGACTGTCAATGTAACAAGATGGCCGTTTGCGGGCAGTACAATTATTACATCAGCCGACTCATACGACAACCAAACATTAACAGAACATAAAGGTATACGACAAAACTAATTAATTTATAACTTTGAGCACTCTTTTTCATTTTCTATTAGAATAGTTATTGACTCTGCAGCACAGTCGAAATAGGTGACACGCAGTATTGGCGAATTAATTTTGAAAACCGTTTTGGCAAGAGGAGAAATTGCTCATAATGAGCAGTATCTTATATGTGTTTAACTGTACTTAAATAATACACGTTCATTTTATAGAGATTTTCTAAAGGTTTGCCTAGATGTTTTCAAAGTCATCTGCTGTATATTTGCTTTATTTTGAAAAGGTTTAAGTAGTGAATACACAATGACTATATATATATA
The DNA here is from genome assembly GCA_031761405.1 of Serripes groenlandicus. Taxonomy (NCBI): domain Eukaryota; kingdom Metazoa; phylum Mollusca; class Bivalvia; order Cardiida; family Cardiidae; genus Serripes; species Serripes groenlandicus. The sequence continues at coordinate 46,024,801 of JASEVX010000009.1, forward strand.
TATATATATATATATATAGCTATGAAAATAGAGTGCGACGACAATATGAATATCATATGGTATAAACTTACAGTATGAATCTAATCCAAGGAGAGTATATTGTACGAGTCCCGTATATCACAATTAAACAAATGCTCGAGCATAATAAAACATGCAATACAACAGGATTCTCATTTGTTGTGTATGATAAATGTATGGCTTTGACATTTTGCCATGTGTAGTATATGTAAATTGTTAGTGTAATGCTCTAGACTAATGAAAATGGATGTTTATTTCTCGTCAATGTATATATGTTCATTTGTTAAAATGTCATATAAATATGTTTGCGGCGATGTAAAATATCTTTATATGCCGAATAAATAAACTTAAACTTAAACATGTATACTTCCATTTGTATTTAGCTCAGGCCGGTGATTCTATTGCTATAGTCGTTTCTACAATCATTGTGTCCCTAACAATTTGCTGTATTCTGATTGGAATTGGTTTATTTTATTATTGGAAACAACGGTGAGCAATATATATAATGTCTTATAGCTTCATAGTAGTATCTTCTTGTTTCTTTCTTGTCCCTCTTCTTCTTCGTCGTCGTCATCGTCGTCGTCGTCTCTGACGATGTAGCCTTTCATTAAATTTGAACATTAAGCTTTCGTCTTCTTCTTTGATGTATTAGCAGTTCGTTTATTTTAAACCCGAGACGAATTAAATTAGACTCAACATTAAGAAGGATTTTTATTACGTTTGGCGATAAACCAAAAAGAAAAGAAGCGAAAAGACAACATAACGTCTTTTCTTTCAGTTCTATGTTGTATACTTATATATCTTAAAATCGTAGGGGTTTTCTTCTTTCTTGTAATTGAACAATATGTTAATAATAATAATTGTTCATCCATACGTTGACAAGGATTTACTGTTAGCATAAAACAAAACAATGAGTAAAGTGGAGCTGAATGCATTATTTATTTTGATATTCCAAAGACGTTAGGCTTAAAATGCATAATGATGATTATAACAAAAACTGTGAAGTTTTTAATAAATGTTGAAAACCAAGAAAAAGGAAGAGAAGAAATTACTGATATTAAGAATTTCATCAATGATGATTGAGTATCGCCTGTTTTAGAACATTTTGTTTGTACCTACTAGTGAAATGTTTATACAGCATGTATTGTAACATGACTGATATTACCTAAAGTTTCTAAGCTAATGTACATGGTCATGTGTGGTAATATATAACAACTGTGTCTACATGTATATTATCCATATACGTCCATGATGGATCATAATGACACTCCGCTTTAACGTCATGTAAATAATGAATAAGCGTACCACTACTGGCCTACACTCACAGTCTTTGGCAGAACATGCATTTACGTATACATCACATACATGTGGACGGTGACGACTTTGGTCAGACCGTGCAGTTGCACAGTCTGGCATGAGTCTTCACTGTACGCAGATGCATTACGACCAATGCAACCGCTAGTCGAGGCTCATATACATTTATGATAATACATTGCTTCATTTGTTACTATACATATCCTTTCATATAGAAGACAAAATATTACTGAAAAGAATACTACTGTTCGATACGTGAATGAAAACCTTTCTGTAACATCAACCGGTAAGAATCCATCCGATACCTATGGTAGAGTAAACGATAGAGCCAGCGGTGTAGATATCGATGATGATAATTATGAAGCATTAGGTCCCTCGAGTGGCATAAACAGTGTGGATCATGTATACACTGAACTGAACAGGGAATACGAAAACGTTAACAGTGCCTGTCGAAATGTGACAAGATATTGAAAGACTCATAATGCAGCAGCGATTCCAATTGAAGGATCGGAGTATGATTCAACAAGAAACATTACAGAATACAAATAAAGTTCTACTATTTACAACTCACTTTGATTATAAGTTGCTGAATCCACATGCAGTGTCTGAATACACTAACATTGTTTTTACAATGTCTCAAAACCATATTGTAATGATATTAGTATTATCTTTGGTCAGTACAACAAAATCACGTCAAAAAATGGGTTTAGTAAGATATCTTTTTTTCAATTAGTAAACAAACCTTGTATATAATGATGCTCCAGGAAAAGAAACTTTAGTCTTAGTTTTACAGGATTGAAGAGATCAAGATGAGGGGCATTTATCTCAATTTCTAAAAGCTTAATTTGACACTCAAACCGTATCAGACGATTACTTTGAGTACCAAGAACAATGGTTTGGTTGAGAATTAAGAGAGAAATTGATGGGGAAAGGTGGGGACTAATTTCTGAAATCCATATATTGCTGGTACTCAAAAGAATCGTCTTACTGAGACGATACCTTTGAGTACCAACATCATACGGTTGGGTTGAAAAATAAGATTGATGGGAAAAGACAAGAGTACTCCCCTTTATGTAGACCTCTGGGTTTAACTATGAATCAGAGTGCACATCCAGTCAATCTTATTAAAATGGGCAAGAAGTGTCTCGTAACCGTCCTTGAACAATTGGCGAACATTGGTCTAGAATCAAATCAGAATGCACGATGCACTGGCTTGTCTGGATCAACATTCATTACAAATGTCTTAATGTCGGTTTTCGAAGGCGTCAATCAATTACAACTTATTACAAAGTCTAGATACTGATATGAGACAATTTACTGTACAATCTTAATTATGCTATTATGATTTGTTATATATATCCTGGTTAAGTCACCAGAAAGGAGACACGTCAATTGGGTTTTAGGAAGTTAAAAGAAATCCATTACCTTTGAACAATATTGAATTTGTTCTCTTATGTTTGTTTGGCCGCTTTTCAACAGTTAATGTCATATCACAGCAGACAGGAAAATGAAGTTGGTCCCACACCTATAGTAACATCGAATACAAAATGTTTAGGGTATGAAACAATACCACTCCAGCTGCTGACGCTCAAGTGATACAATGGCTCCAATCCATCAGACGCATTTAATCGGGTCTTACGGTACAAGCAAGGGTCCGACTTTGGCTGTTCTTATTGTGCGTCATCTAACCACAGGGGCAGGAAAATAGTGAAGTGTAAACATATACTGATACGTCTAACTTTGGACAAAATCTTCCTCTCGCTTATCAGAGGAAACATGATCTCGATATTGATACAAATCATCAGGCAGTAAATAAAATCAGTAACATAAACAAACTCAGTGTCATGTGAAAGTCTCCCTCTTTCAAACACACTCTCTGAACTGTTTTAACAAAAACAATGGTTTAACATTGAGAATATATAAGAGGGATAAAACTAAGTTATATCTTTTTTATTTCTACAAAGCATTATCTACACAAATGGGAAAGTACACCAATGTTCTATTTGGAAGTGGGAGAGTCTATCAATGAAATACTAGAAAGCATGCACCTCTTTGTTTGAGACCAGACAGCTTAATCAGATAAGCTCGACTTTATAACGTAAACTCAATCATTGACCACGTGCATCGTGCATGCATATAAACTCAGTATATAGTTGAACAGTTTTGAATTATATAATACGATTGCAATAGTAAGAGGATCCACCTAAAATGTAATCGGAAGCAACCCTTGTCAAGACTTTCCTTTGATCAGTGATTCAGATATGTGATAACAAATAGGCCTTATTTTCGGAAATCAGTCATTTAATTTGCAACAAAATATTAAAATATTATTATTATTATTCAGGTCTATAATTATATTTGTTAATGGCCTAGAAATGTTTAATTGTCTGGTAGCTGAGATGTAACAACTAACCAGCAACTAATTAAATAAATAGCACTTTTGGATTGTGAAATGTTGTTTCTCTGAGTCAATACGTTTCTTAAAACAATTATAACAAAACAAAGGTAACTCTTCATGATGAGCGATGTCTGATCAGTCAAAATAAATCATTATCAAAGGAAGGCATGTTAGCTTTAGTATCTAATTTTAACATATGAATGTATTTAGTATTTACACAAATCAAAGTTGCAAACCTATAAAAGATGAGTTCAAATGGACACGCTTTGAACTAGTGGTAACTGCAAACAAAACAATAAGAATATATCACTGTTCATCGTAAGTAAGTAATATATTTTAGCATGAAAAAGAGAAAAACTGATCAGGCAGTACAAAGGTCCTCACAAGGTTTAAATAGTCCTACTTTTCTAGCTTTATGACAAACAAAACTAGTCATAACATGGCATGACAAAGTATCCCCTAACCACTACTGTTAAAAGAAACCCATTTCCTACATTTAGCTAAACCAATTACTCCAGTGTAGCTTTATATACGTTATGCATTCTATGTCATAGTGCATACTTTAAGATCTTTGATACCGTGATGTTCAAAGTCAATTTCTTTTGACAGGATTTCAATCGAGTCCCAAAAGCGTGAATAATTCCATCTCTGTTGGAACGGAAGTATATGTGTTATTTGCTATGATATCCACCAGCTCAAGTGGCATGTCGGATTCATTATCTGATTCTTTTATTATAACACACAATACTTCCCTGTCCTTATAAATTGCTTCAATCTTAGCGATGTTCATCTCGTATTTGTACCACTTGCTCTGCAGAAACCCCGGTGATATCATAAGCATTGTTCTCCGACTTGATGATATCGCACTATGAATAATGTCATTGACCAGGTTGCCGAATGGAAATTCTCTCACATAAATCAGTAGCCGGATTATCTTACTCAATACGACACTAAGTTTACTACGTCTGTTTTCAGAAATCGACGAATACTGCATTTTGTCTAGATTTGAAAGAATATCTGGTGGAAGCGTTCTGAGTTTATTGTTAGAAAGGTCCAGAACAATTAGTTTTGTCATGTATTTAAAAGGTAGAATCGGGATGTGAATATTGATACAAGTCCCGAGGTAACTGCATGACAAGTTGAGCAGTCTAAGATTAGTCTTATTTTCAAAACTTGATTCAGTTAAGTTGCAATTGTTTTCAGCTAAATCCAAAGTTTCCAGATTCTCGAATCTATAGAAAGGTCTAGAAAAGAAAGGAATACACCAGAGTTTCTGCTGAGGTTAAGGTTGGTCAAATTTTTCGAAAGGCACAGGCAAATGACTGGCAGTGAGAATTAATACTTTGAACTGCTAAAGTCTATTGTCTCTAGCTGAGACGGTAATGCTACCGGAAAAGAATAATAACACTAATAAGACTCCTTCAGTACATGTGAAATACATTTTTCGTATGATAAACCTTGATGATTACTTTTTGACTGATCGTGTGGCACAATATCCGATGACTCTGCTCTCCAAATAGTTTCCAATGACTGGACCCCATTATCTTTTGTCCGTAAATTTCGCCTTTGTCGTGAAAATAAGCGACCGACAAGTCTTCTTTTATTTTGATCCGAAATAATAGAAGTTCATATGTTGCCAAATACCTCTTTGAAATCAGAAATTATTTCTATAAGATATAGATCGATATCACTTACTGATGTGTAACTTAAGTTTGAAGGAAGAAAATATATGGAATCTTTTTAAAAAAAATTATAACTGTTTGTATCCAATGTTTATTCCTTCAGATTAAATTCATTTACGTATTCCAACATTGCAGAAACGATGTAGTTAAACTCACCAAATGGTGAGTGTATCCTGGGCAGATTCAGTGATTCAAACCGCGAAAGATTCACTAGTCCATACGAAATGTGACCATACAGTGGAATGTTCAGTTAAGTCAGTATTGTATGACAAGTTCAGGCTTATCAGATTTAACATTTCTTCAATGCTCCCTTTTTTCAACATACGACAAGTTAGAGTCCAACAGGGATAAATATGTAACCTGTGAAAGATACGTAAATGTCGTCCGTGAAACTGAAGTGAGATTGCTGTGTCCAGTGACACCAGATAGTACTAAAGCCCTTAAATGAGTCAAGTTGGAACACCTAGCTGTGAATTATTGATCCGAAAAACCGTTCATATATAATGTAATAAGATTATGTAATGGCTGTAGAGCATTTATTGGATACATGTGTTGGTCTTATACATTTTCGTTCTGTTCAATGCGGCTGTTTGAGGTCGATTTTCAGCAGACTACCGTGTCTGTAATGTAATCCGTTGTTGTGAAGTCATAGTGTTTCTAGACGATGTACCCCCTCGAAGGAAGCATTCATTACGAAGAGATGCTGTTGTTAGACAGATACAAGTATATCAGATTCCTGCTATTCCAGAAGGAATCATTAGGAAGTGCATTGATCCGATTATAATCCAGCAGCAAAATTGACGTGTTTGGTGAAATACCGATAAGAATGTCGGTAAGGTTATTCTGTGGACAACTGATAAAGGTTCCTTTGCTTAATTCCGATAATTTGCAAGAAGGACCTATTTATCCTATGCAATTTCCTGACGTTTCTATTGATTCGATACTAAATGCATGCAGGTTCCAACTGTCAATCAAGGTACCGCCAGGGTATCGTACTATTGTAGGGAAGTTCTTGTTCCAAACAAATACGGTAAGAAAATCCGAAAAGTTTTACAAATAGCATTATTTAAGTTATGACACATTGTCCTTTTCGTTCCAATAGTCAAATACATTTAAGTTTTTATATATACTGAACCAAAAAAGAAACTTTCGTTAAGTACATACACAATTTTCAGGTTTACCTAAAAGATCTACGCATAAATATACACGCGGTTATTTGTAAACCTGTTCTACTTTACAGAATCGACATGTTAATCTCTCGATAAAAAGCAGGTCCGCTTATTTAACGCAAAAGGCGATTTTCACGTGCACGTTAGGGATGGGCATATCCTGTCTACTGATCGGATATTCGTGTACGCCAAATTATTGCTCTTGTTGTATACATACTGAAGAATTAAAAAACGTCTTTAAGCTGAAGTTTTTTGAGTCGGAATTTCAATGCCGAGAATTCCGGAAAATTTACGAGAGCGAGCCATAGGCATTCTTGAGACTGGGGTTCCTACTGCAGAGGTTGCAGCACGAATTGGGTAATCCGTGCAGGCAGTAAAGAGCCTTCGGCGGCGATTTGCGCAGACCGGAAGTGCTAGGGACTTGTCACGGAGTGGCAGACCGCGTGTCACTATATCATGAACCAGCACCTACGAAACCGATTTCTCACCGCAACAGGTACATCTGCCGTTACCCCCGGTACACGCAACAACCGGATTTCCGCCCAGACTGTGCGGAATCGTTTAGCCGATAACGGATTGCACGGACGTCGTCCGTACGTCGGGTCGATTTTGACGCGCCGTCATCGCAATAGCAGAGAGCAATGGGCACTGGGACATATGCATTGGACAAGACAGCGTTGGCGGACGATTCTCTTTACGGATGAATCGAGATTTGCATTATCTAGAGGTGATGGCCGAGTACGAGTGTACCGACGTAGGAATGAGCGTTACGCTGACTGTTGCGTACTTGAGTGAGATCGGTTTCGGTGTGGGGGTTGGGTTATGGTGTTGGGCGGTATTGCTTATGGGTATCGCACCCCACTGGTTGTTATCGAGGGGAATCTGCATGCACAGTCATATAGGGAAAACATTTTACGGCATCATGTTGTCCCTCTGATTCAGGTCCATGGCGTCATATCGACACTACAACAAGATAATGCCAGGCCCCATGTCGCTCGTGACAACATACGGTTTTTACAAAACCATAATGTTGATTTTATTGATAACTGGCCCTTAAAAAGTCCGGATCTCAATCCTATAGAACATTTATGGGATAATCTTGATCGACGCCTACGTCGACGTCAAAACCCGCCTAACAACGTCAACGACCTACGGGCAGCACTGCTTGAAGAGTGGAATAACCTTTTAAGAAAATCTCTGCAATGAAAAATACGGAAATACGGCTGTCGTGCATCGTCAACATTTTCCCTTGTTAACACTCTACAGGTACATTTTGCATCGGATCTGGACCATTTGAGGTCTAAAACTAGGTCACTAGGCCAAATTGAATGGAAATCTTGTTAACACTTTGGAGGCCTTATTTTCAAAATGAGCATGTTGAAACTTCAGCAGTTTTAAATTTTGTAAGAATATTTGTATTAATAATATCCACGTCAAGTTCGAATATGGGTCACATTGGGTCAGAAACTAGGTCACTAGGCCAAATTTAAGGAAAATCTTGTTAACTCTGTAGAAGCATCTTTTTTGGCTACAGCATCTTGAAATTTGGTCAGAATTATATTTAAATGATATCTAGGTCAAGTTTGAATATGGGTCATGCCGGGTTTAAAACTAGGTCACTAAGCCACATTGAAGGACAATCTTGTTAACACTCTGGATACTGCATTTCTAGCTTGAGCATGTTGAAACTGTATCAGAATGTTTTTCTTGATTATATCTAGGTCAAGTTCTAACATGGGTCATGTTGGATTAAAAAGGTCACTAGGTCAAATTGAAGGACACTCTAGAGCCAACATCTCCCGCATTTTGGTATTTTCAGTACTTTGATTTTATCTTCTTTTCGAGTAAATTGATACGGAATCATCCCTAACATATAGATATATTAAACGTGAGCTCACGTTTTAGGGACATCCAAACGACGATATGTCACGATACAAACCGACATATTGGTGAAAGTTTCAGGTTTACGACATTTGTCTATCTCTAATACATTATCATTGATTTATCTGTTGAGTTTTCGATTATATATTGTATCATGGGTCGGTGGCTTAAACACTAGAAATATTGACGTATATGTGTTCAATGAATGCTATGAGAACCAAAAGGAATTCAAACCCAGTACAGTAAAGTTAGCGTAAGTTATACCACATCCGAAGTGAAAAGGGAAGTCAGTCTGACATATTTTGTCAATCATTCCGTGTTCTCCCCTAGAAAGATAAAAACTTCCTTGAATCAAATAAGAATACCATACACACATTCGTTACAAAGCAGGGCATTCAAACGGTCATCTTTAGTGTCCAAAATCGCCTGCATCAGAAAACGGTACAGTTTTAGAAGTTGCCTATGGCTATAAACTAGAGTGTCGCAAATCGCCTGTATCAGAAAATGGTACAGTTTTAGAAGTTGTCTACCGCTATAAAATAAAGTGTCAAAAATCGCCTGAATCAGAAAATGATACAGTTTCAGATGTTGTCTACCGCTATAAACTAAAGTGTCAAAAATCGCCTGCATCAGAAAACTCTACAGTTTTAGAAGTTGCCTATGGCTATAAACTAGAGTGTCGCAAATCGCCTGAATCAGAAAATGGTACAGTTTCAGAAGTTGTCTACAGCTATAAAATAAAATGTCAAAAATCAAAAATTTGAAATACAACACCATTGATGATTTAAAATACATCAAATTTATCAAACATATAGACATGCAACAATTTCCACACTGAAAATAATTAATTTGCGTATGAATGACGCTTTTTGGAAAGCCAACCATAGCGATAATGTATCAAGTCTGGATACACATCTGTATGTATTCCATACACAAAGGCTTCGAGTAATTGCTGAGGTTACTTTGAATAATCTATGACTTATAGTCGTACAGTGTAGACCCTGAACAATATGCGTGCATGTGCAAGCTGATAGGGACCTCCACTGCACGGTCATACATGTCATTAGGTTGTTTTCTTCTTATCACCGCTCACAATATAGTAAGATAAACCTTGTCATATTGTCACAAGATGGTCAAGGGTCGACAACTCACTAAAGTAGAATTGAACGCCGATGGTTGAATAAAAATATATGTTTAATTTACAGTTATGAAATATATACAATTTTAAGTAATCACTTCTTTCCTGACAAATCGAGAGGCTATAAACAAAAGAACTACTCACGCACTCTCATACCCACTCTCACCCCAGTCACTTAACTGTCCCATCACTTCCGTTACTGTACCCTGTATTTGGAATGTTCATACACGTTGTACTTCACATCCAACTGTATCCGCTTCCCGACTTCACCGAGTCGTTGTACTTATATTCATTGCGTCGCGTATATCCTTGGATTCCGGGATCGACAAGCCACACAACTGTGGATATATGGTTCTACACGTCCTATGACGGCACTCCTCCTAATGTCCCCCGTTACGACGTCTTATTATGTTGTGGACTGCGTCACACACTGGTTCTTCAAACTTCTGCGTTTGGACCTTCGTTTGTCTGGCTATCGATATGGACTAGCCATAGACATAAAACGGCTAAAATTGTAATAAATAACCATGTCTTACAATAATATCAATAATGTTCCGTAAACCTAACAGCCTACCATTTTATACTCCTATGGTAGCTCATCTCTGTACTAATACCCTTTTACATTTCCCACTTCCATTCTTATCCTTTTCATACAACCATATCTTTCCCAATAGCATAACACATTGTCTCGCTCCTAACGGACTCAATTTCTGTAAACAAACATTCACTTCGTGAACCAGAAATTCTCTAAACAATTCAATCATGTAATAATTATCTCAATCCCTAACATTGTAAATTTGCACAGATTCCATTCCTTCATTATGCCGAAAACCCCTTTGCACAATAACTAAGAATTTACATACCCATATGCCGTGTGAATTGGTCACATCAACTACCTCTCACTATAACGAGTGAAAACCATCTGGTAACTCCTGTGATACTGACGGTCAAAACAAATGTTTGAGTAAGTTATATAGCACCAATCAACCTCTGGGTCTCCTGATGACAGGCAAAATTCCCGTGCAAATCGTAATTCACAATCAACAACTAGTTTCAATACATTTATAGGCCAAATGAAAATAGCAACATAGTTTAACGTAATTAACGTTTTTAAACCCGTCAATTCCTTAATTCTCAACGGATTTACATGAAATGAACTCTTAATATGCTTAATATCACTTATCACATATGTATATGATAATAACTTCATAAACAATGATCTCCCTGACAATCCTGCGATAAGTTAAAACCATACGTGACCAACCTGCACTGACTGACCGTCTTTTATTTAGGCCACGCCAAATCTATTTTGTTACAACACGTTCCCCCCCAAGGATAAAGTGGTTACACTTTGTCTATTTAACAAAATACACCAGGTTCGTTCCCTGTACTATTTACAACCCGTATCTTAATTTCCCTTAGTATTGCATTCCTGATATATATATACACGATTACACAGCTGTCATGACTCCAATGTGTGCCTGAAATACTCATTTCACTAACTGTTTTCTGATTCCTTTACTTGACTGTTTACTCTACTTAAGTAATCTGCCCCTACATTTTCTCTACCTGGAATCGCTCTAATGCTCATCCTATAGGGCTGCAAAGATAACGCCCATCGCATTAGTCTGGAATTCGCCATCTTAGACTTATTTAAATAAGTCAGAGGCTGATGATCAGTCTCTAAGATGAATTCCTTGCCAAACAAATACCTATGAAATTTCGACACTCCCCAAATAACACCAAGACACTCCTTTTCAATTACTGAGTAATTTCTCTCCCTGTCTAACAATTTCTTACTTGCATACGCAACTGGTAATTTCTCACCTTCTGAATCCTGTAACAATACCGCCCCTAATCCAATGTCTGAAGCATCGGTTCTAAGGATGAAAGACTTATCAAATTCCGGTAACTTCAATATAGGAGGACCTACTAAACTTTTCTTCAAAGTCTGAAAAGCAACTTCCTGACATTCTCCCCACATAACCTTATTTGGTTGACCTTTCTTAGTAAGATCTGTTAAAGGTACTGCAATTGCAGAAAAGTTGGGAATGAATTTTCTGTAAAACCCAACTACCCCTAAAAAAGATCTAACCTGTTTCTTCGAAATCGGTCTTTCTGCTTTTTGTAGTGCCTCTATCTTCCCCTGAACTGGCATCAACCCACTAGCCCTATCAATGACATGTCCCAAACATTCCAGATTTCCAAATCCTATGCTACATTTACTCGGTCTAGCTGTTAACTTGGCTACCTTCAACCTACTAAAAATCTCTCTTAAAGCGGTTATATGTTCCTCCCATGTAACGGTAAATACTAATATGTCGTCTATGAAACTATCCGCAAAATCTAAATCCTTTAAAACCTTCCTCATCAATCTACAAAAAGTACTTGCCGCACAAACCAAACCAAAAGGCATCTTGTTGAACCGAAACAACCCTTTTGGCGTTTCAAAAGACGTCATATCTTTCGCCTGCTCCGTCAACGGCACCTGCCAATAACCCTTACTAAGATCAATTTTAGTAAAATACTTTGCCCTCGATACCTTCGAGAATATCTCTTCGATATTTGGCATTGGCTCAGCGTCAAACACTGTCACCCTGTTTAACTGTCTGAAATCTATACAGAAACGAACTGTGCCGTCCTTCTTCCTAACCAATACTATAGGACTCGAAAACGGTGCATTAGAATGCTCTATGACTCCTAACTCTAACATCTTACTGACCTCTTCGTTTACTGTTGCCACCGACTGGTATGGAATAGGATAACCCTTGAACCTGATGGGTTCTGATGTATTTAATTTAATATCATGTTCAACAAGTGAAGTAGTTCCCGGTATGTCTGTCAAAACATCGGCGAACTCTTCCAAAACCATGTCAACCTGCTCCCTCTGTTCAGGAGACAATTCTTTACAAACGTCTACATCTTTTTTAGACTCGTTACCTACTCTAGAAAGACACTCTAACGGTATCTTCTCATCTACCCAATCTACGTCTGCATTATCTAATTTCCGATCTTCACTATCTTTAATAACTGCAGAACAAACCACTGCTAATATACCTTTATCACTACTACCGTCATCAGCACTTCGCTCATTGTACTGTTTCAACATCTTTCTCCTTTTTCTCTTTCTCGAATTCACGATCTCTCAGTCTATGTTCTCGTTCCTTTTCTTGTTCATCTTGAACGAACTTTTGAAGATACTCACCTTCATGACCGAACTCCTTGCCTAACTCTATCAACTCCTTCATACTAGTCATGACTATCAATAGTACTATACGCTAACCCTATATCAAAACTTAATAACCTACAATCTAAGTTAATAATAACTACACTTCATTGGACCTCAAATCTATATTTGAATTCTCTGCATATCCTGTACGGTATAATCCACTTTCGAGACTCACTATGCACGACCCTAAATCTATTTATAATGTTCAGATATCAGTCTTAACACTTTTAAAGCACACCCCTTCTATCCCTCAGACTCCACGCTTTACTGCAGAAACGCTTATGGCAGCGCCGCTGTGTCTCATCACAGGGGAAAAAAAAAAAAACTAAATAAAAACCCCATGTATAAAGCATAAGCTATTTGTATCAAGTGTAAATGCACTGTACAATTTCCAGAAAAATGAATCTTATAAAGGAATATCTGCAGAGTTACAATTAACCCATCCAATTATACCCTAGTTCGTTGCCGCCTCGATACATCGAGCGAATCATCCCACTTCTGACACCATTTGTCACAAGATGGTCAAGGGTCGACAACTCACTAAAGTAGAATTGAACGCCGATGGTTGAATAAAAATATATGTTTAATTTACAGTTATGAAATATATACAATTTTAAGTAATCACTTCTTTCCTGACAAATCGAGAGGCTATAAACAAAAGAACTACTCACGCACTCTCATACCCACTCTCACCCCAGTCACTTAACTGTCCCATCACTTCCGTTACTGTACCCTGTATTTGGAATGTTCATACACGTTGTACTTCACATCCAACTGTATCCGCTTCCCGACTTCACCGAGTCGTTGTACTTATATTCATTGCGTCGCGTATATCCTTGGATTCCGGGATCGACAAGCCACACAACTGTGGATATATGGTTCTACACGTCCTATGACGGCACTCCTCCTAATGTCCCCCGTTACGACGTCTTATTATGTTGTGGACTGCGTCACACACTGGTTCTTCAAACTTCTGCGTTTGGACCTTCGTTTGTCTGGCTATCGATATGGACTAGCCATAGACATAAAACGGCTAAAATTGTAATAAATAACCATGTCTTACAATAATATCAATAATGTTCCGTAAACCTAACAGCCTACCATTTTATACTCCTATGGTAGCTCATCTCTGTACTAATACCCTTTTACATTTCCCACTTCCATTCTTATCCTTTTCATACAACCATATCTTTCCCAATAGCATAACACATTGTCTCGCTCCTAACGGACTCAATTTCTGTAAACAAACATTCACTTCGTGAACCAGAAATTCTCTAAACAATTCAATCATGTAATAATTATCTCAATCCCTAACATTGTAAATTTGCACAGATTCCATTCCTTCATTATGCCGAAAACCCCTTTGCACAATAACTAAGAATTTACATACCCATATGCCGTGTGAATTGGTCACATCAACTACCTCTCACTATAACGAGTGAAAACCATCTGGTAACTCCTGTGATACTGACGGTCAAAACAAATGTTTGAGTAAGTTATATAGCACCAATCAACCTCTGGGTCTCCTGATGACAGGCAAAATTCCCGTGCAAATCGTAATTCACAATCAACAACTAGTTTCAATACATTTATAGGCCAAATGAAAATAGCAACATAGTTTAACGTAATTAACGTTTTTAAACCCGTCAATTCCTTAATTCTCAACGGATTTACATGAAATGAACTCTTAATATGCTTAATATCACTTATCACATATGTATATGATAATAACTTCATAAACAATGATCTCCCTGACAATCCTGCGATAAGTTAAAACCATACGTGACCAACCTGCACTGACTGACCGTCTTTTATTTAGGCCACACCAAATCTATTTTGTTAGACATATGCTATTACTGGCCAGTAAATTGTGAGGAGCTTGAATTTGACTTGAACCAACATTTTCGTTTGTATAGCTTCGATAATTAAATATATCAAAAATAAACTATATAAGACAAAACAGTGTATATGTGTTGATTTATTTACCAACAATGGGAGGAACTTGAATTTGATGCGAACACAATTTTCGTTTGTCTAAGTTCAATCATTTAACCAATTTTTCTGTTTGAGGAATCCTGGAATGGTCCAATTTTCAAAATGGACGATTCTGTAGTAAAAGAGTTAAGACACAAAAGTGTGAATTTGTGGATTTATTCGTCATAATTGTTAGATGAACCCTGCTGTCTATGATGTCCAAATTTCAATAATAATGTTTTCTAATCAACGTATTCATATCTCGCGTCTTATAAGAGCCTCGAAAACTAATCCTCGGACATGTGTCTCTTACATATATCAACTCTTTCCCACATATACTAAATTTGCCAGCAGACAACTTTGAAAGTTTCAAGACGAAAATAAAGAAAATCTATGGAACGCCGGCACTGTCTTTCGAAGTGATGAAACTCCATTATTATGTCTGTTTGTAATTACATTATGTACAACGATCTTTACATGTTGTGCAAACATATTTATATTATGTCAGTATATGGTTATGTGTTGTGGTTTTGTACTTATATTCTGACAGTTTTTATTATATTATGTCGGTACATCTTTACATTATGTAGATACATCTTTATATTATGTCGGTACATCTTTACATTATGTAGATACATCTTTATATTATGTAGATACATCTTTATATTATGTAGATACATCTTTATATCATGTGCTTGCCTTATTATATTATGTCCATACTTTATTATATTATGTCCATACTTTATTATATTATGTGCATACATCTTTACATTATGTAGATACATCTCTATATTATGTGGACCCATCTTTATATTATGTGGATACATCTTTATATTATGTAGATACATCTTTATATTATGTAGAAACATCTTTACATTATGTAGATACATCTTTATATTATGTGGAAACATCTTTATATTATGTGGATACATCTTTATATTATGTAGAAACATCTTTACATTATGTAGAAACATCTTTACATTATGTAGATACATCTTTATATTATGTAGATACATCTTTATATCATGTGCTTGCTTTATTATATTATGTCCATACTTATTTGTATTATGTACTCCTATGCGAATAAGGCTTATAGTTATAGTATGTATATGTATCTTTACATCTTACATCATGAGCTATGCCCGGGATTATTTTGCCAAGGAGACGTTTTTCAACACGCACCGGTAAAATACAAGCGTCACGTACCCCTTTGTGAACGATTTCCAAGTGTAAAAATTGGAAATTGAGCTTTATAAAAGAAAAAATAACACCGGACATTGTGAATAAGTTAACAGCTTACGAAATGAAATGTATTGGGATAACAAACCGGTCAGATATGATGGCGTTGCGAATGGAATGTGTTTTATACGGAAGAACAGATGACGAAGCGCAAGTATCAGTGATGCCATGCAGTAATGCTAGCAGACAATTTGAAATTCCAAAACAAATGTTGCAAGATCTTCTCGATTTAAACTTCAAAATATGTGACATCTGCAAAATGTTAAGCGTTTCCGAAAGTACGGTGTACCGCCGAATGAGACAATATGGACTTAGTAAGATGACATATTCTGACGTAGACAGTCACGTTGTAGAAATGGCAGTCAGAGAGATAGTTACCGAATTTCCCCGCTGTGGAGAATGCATGATGCAACAGCTTTTACGACAACGACATATCAAGGTTTGTCAGATTTCACTTACTATGTAATACACATATATCAAAGAAATAGAGCATATTTGGGCGTTTTCGTGCAATATCTAGTTATTTCACAGAGTGAGCAATAGATTAAATATTTGCAGATGCTCACTAGGTAATATCGATACTTGATAATTACACTGAAATCTGCCATTTAATGCTTCAATAGTGTTGCCACCGGCAGTCTGTATTTCTTCTTCTTCAGGGGATAGAATGTTGTCATTTTCGAGGACTGCTGCAAGTAGTCTTTACAGATAGCTTTTATTATGTTTATAAAGCGGTACAAAAACATCACTCTGAAGAAAATTACAACAGGAAAAGAAGGACTTAGACCAAATTAATTAACTCTTTAACATACCAGAAATGAAATAAAATAAAACAGTTTTGAGTTCATTTTATTTTTTTATTTTTTGCCGACCTCATTATTTGAGTTGAATAGAAATAGAATTGACAATATTTTTGAGAGAAACACAGAAAATCATGGACTATCAGAGGTTTAAATAAAGCGTGTTATTCGGTATTTCTAATATTCGAAGCATTTGTTTCAAGGTTTCCCCAGAATTTGTTAAACACACTGTCGGGGTACACCTCCCGCTTTTGCAATATGAACGTTCATCTTGTAAGATGATAAAACTGCATTTTCTATCACTATTATGTAGTTGTATTAAAAAAAAAAAAATGTTGCCTTTTTATTGTTTTATTTTTATTTTTTTGGTAGCGTGCTCAATAAAGAGTCTTTTATTTTTATTTTTATTTCGCCCTACCTACCCAAATTCTTTACAAAAAATCTCGTAAAACAGAATATAAAAAAAGGTTGGCCTTATAAGATGCATTTGAGACACAATGTGTACAAGTGACCTTCACTTTGACATTAGAGATAGTATTGATTCTAATGTGTACATACCATCTCATTGAGTGTTAGAATTATGTGACGTTTAATTCAGTTATGACATTAAAAACTACAGTCTAATATCAATCCACCCAGTCTCATATGCAAAGTTTTATTAAATTTATAGCTTTGAATACTTTTAAACTTGTTAAGACACCATTTGTTTTTGCACTGAATTTAACAAGTAACCATCATGATCAAACTAACCCTACAATCATGTGATCCTACTGCAGGGTAGTCACAATCTACTGGTACAATGTATTGACCCCTTCTTAAGAAACTACTGTTCCAATTAAGAAATTGCTTGTTCAAAAATTGATGTTTTTTTATGTGGGTAATAAGCTAATTTTAATGTATAAAAGTCAACAAAAGTTATGTACCCCTTATACTCAAAATGCATTAGTCAGCTGTCAGAAGTATAACACATAGTTGACTTACAAATATATAACACACACACCAACAGAAATGAACTGTGATTACTTAGTTCCTATCTTCACAGGTACTGAATCAGGATTAGAAACTTTAATTCAATTAACACAATATTTGGGGAGAATTTAAAAATGAAATAAAACCAACAACATTATTCATAGTAACAGTTTATACCAGTTTTGCCTTCAGATTCCAAGGTCAGAACTGCGAGATTGTATACACCAGGTGGACAAGAATGGTGTAAAGGAAAGAAGCCGCAGGAAAATTCATCGGAGAGTATATGAGGTAGCAGGACCAAATCATTTGTGGCATGTGGACACAAATCATAAATTGATCAGATGGCACCTCATTATAGTTGGTGGGATTGATGGCTTTAGCAGACTTGTGACTTTTCTGAAATGCACAGATAATAACAAATCTGATACAGTTTTCAAGTGTTTCAAAGAAGGGGTACACGAGTTTGGTGTACCTCTACGGGTACGTTCAGACAAGGGACTGGAGAATGTAGGAATATTTTTGCAGATTTTATGATCCATGCATGCGGTTTAAAAAGCATGCTCACTGGGAAAAGCACACACAACCAGAGAATAGAACGACTTTGGAGAGATGTGTATGAAGGAGCTTTGTGTTTTTATTATACACTTTTTCATTTCATGGAAGATGAGGGTGTGCTCGATATAATGAATGACATTCATATCACTGCTCTTCACTATGTCTTTTTGCCAAAGATCAATGAAAAATTAAAGATTTGGCAACAGGCATGGGCAGGTCACATAATTCGTACAGTCAAGTCTTCACCAATCAGGCTGTTTACTGCAGGATTGGTTAATAGTCCTGTTGAGATGGCATTGTCATTAGACATTCCTCAAGTTGCTACAAATGAAATAGAATCTCAACTTATTGAGAATCCCAGGCCAATATTTAATTCACCATTAGTATTAGTAAATGATAATTGTGAAAGTGAGCTCCACTTGGAAATTCCTGGATATTGGGAATCATCAAACTTTGGAATAGACATCTTTGTTAAAGCAGTTGCAATTATAAAAAAACACGTTTGAAATATATACTGCCAGCGTATTGAAAGCTGTGGTATAATACAGCTGATATACCCTGTCATGTAATATTTAGATTCACATGTTATTTTTTAAAGAGTTATGTTGTAATGTAATATAATTACCTTTAAGAAGATTATCTGCTTTGCCTTTTTAGTTCCCATCAACTTTGAAAACACCTAAAACATTATTTCTGTATCTTATAGTTCTGAAACTGTATCCAGCATGTTGAAAATGGCCAAAAGTTGTTTCCCCAGTGTTCAATACTTCACATAAACAACAAATCTGCAGCATACGACTCCCAAACATTTAGTACTTATTTATATATTAGTTCAATTATTGAAATAATTTGAAAACATTATGACAAAACAAGATTTGCTCATTATAAGGATTTTTTACACCAATAAGTCATCTGCTGCAGAGGTGTCAGAAAGTATATGTATGTGGAAAAAGGTTGATCTTTTTTGTAATAGAACTGGAAGATTTGTTGTTAATAATAATTGATATCAAGAGTTGTCTCCCTATTCAATGCATTTTTTTTTTAAAAGCTGCAAGTTATCCAACTCACCTCGATATCGGAGTGACGCCTTGGTTAATAATCATAATTCATGATCAAGATTGGATTAAAATGGGAATTAAAGTTGAAATGGGCCAAAAGGGAATTTCGCTTTTAAGAGTTTTTTCTTTATTCAATATAAAGTTTTCCATAAATTCATTCCACCAAGACCACAACGAGCTTGAGTTTGGGATCAAACTCGGTAGGCCATGTTTCACTTCCCCACATGCTAGCCACGGCGGATTCCTTGTACATGTACACCTCAGTGGGTTACATCATAAGGACAAGACAAAATCAACACATCAAAAATAAGGTATAAAGCTAAAGCTACTATACATACTTTGGCAAAAGAATAACAAAACATACTAAATTTATGAACCTTTTATCAAGATCTTAAACAAAAATGATGAGAAATTTTAATCTGACTAGAAACATTCAATATTAACATCAATATATTTTAGTAATCGACTAGAAACATTCAATAACATCAATATATTTTAATAACATGAATGTTTAAGTTTCTGAAGGATAATATTCTCTTAAACAAGTTAGTGGGTCATGTATGCCCTGTATCACTAATCTGAGTAATGCAATGCAATTTGTCATGCAAACCACAATTACTTATTTTGCAGTCAGGTAAGCTAACACAAGTAGCCAGAAGGACCTGTATAACTCTGTCTTTTGTCAAATAAATGTTATCTGACATAAGACTGGTATTTGGAAAGTGACCAGATACTTTTGGAGAAGCAGATTTTAAAATGTTCACTATATATTATGCAATGGGTACTTTCATAAGTTGAATCTAATAAGAGTAACCTGCCATAGATGCTTTTCAAGAGTTCTGCTGCAAATTGTTGGTATGTGAGAAAGGGTCAACTTTTGAGTTATGATTGATGTCCAGTTCATTATAAGAAAATGTAACTGTGTTGCAAAAGATTTCTCATTTTTCATTCCTTTTTTTAAAATTCATTTGGTTAAATACAAATTGAAAATAATGTGGAAAAAGCAGTCAGTTATATATGGTCTCTTTGATACTTATTCAACAATGTTATCTTCTATACCAAATTTTCTGTTGATGGCTTGTTTATTTAGTGTTTTACATCACTCAAAATTTTCAAGTTTTATCATTATTTCCTGGTTAACACGACAATCCTGCCAAGGAAGGAAAGCAATTTAAATTATTTTGTATGACCCAGCCAGGGATCAAACCTGCAAGCGGTTAATGGTTTGAACATACATAGTACAATTGATAAATACATACATGTACTACTATACAATAAAAGAGACTAGGATAAAACATGAAATCTTTGATCTTTTTCATTTTGATACATCATCAGGAGACAAATGTTGACAAAGATTTCGGACAATAAAAAGGAAATACTAATGATGAGCAATTTCTCCTTTGCCCACAAAATTTTCAATTTTATACGATAATTTTACTTTTATTTATAGAGATTTTTTCCGTTTTCAATGTCGTCTGCTGCAGATTTGAGGACGAGTCAAAGTATTCATATAGTAAACAAGAGTACCGCAAACGGTACATAATACGCCCGTCAGGAACTTCTTTGTAACTCATGCAGAAATTGACAAATATTCTAATTCAGCTCAATACATCAAAGCATGTAGAAAAAAAGTGCAGAAAACAAATATTCTAAGTCCAAAAAGGGGCATAACTCATTCAAAAATGGACGAAATCCCAGGAAATATGAACTTGATCTGTGACACATCACTACAAAGCCTTAAACAAAATTTCAGCTCAATAGCTCAAAGTATGTAAGAAAAAAGTGCGGAAAACCCGAACGGACGGACGGAGGTATGGACGGAGAGACGGAAGGAGGGACATGACCATACCATAATACGTACCGTTTTTAAGAAACGGTCGTATAAAAAGGGTCTTTCTACAACAGTCAATGAAAGATACATTAATAAATGATTGAATTCTCCATAATGCATAATTTATATTTGCCAGCAATGAAGTATATAAAACTCAGATCCAACATGATACAAGTATTCAAACCGGGCTACATATATGTTGCATATTGTTATAAAAAAAGCAAAATAATTGTCAAAAGAAGCTATTCTTTTTAAAATGTAAGTACTTAAAACAAGAGGACCATGATGGTCTTATATCGCTCACCTGATTTAATCAAACTTAAAAAGTTTTCAGTGTTTTTTCCCCTATATGAGTCTATGAAAAACAAGTGACCCCCGGGGAGGGGTCATTTTTGACCCAAGGGCAATAATTTGAACAATCTTCCACTAAATGATGCTACATACCAAATATCAAAGGCCTGGGGCCTCTACTTTTAGACAAGAAGTTTTTTTAATTTTGTTCTCTATATGAGTCTATGTAAAACAATAGACACCAGGGCTATAATTTGAACACTCTTGGTAAAGGTCCACTAGATGATGCTACATACCCAATATCAAAGGCCTGGGCCCTCTACTTTTAGACAAAAAGATTTTTAAAGTTTTTCCCCTATATGAGTCTATGTAAAACAAGTGACCCCTGGGGAGGGGTCATTTTGACCCGAGGGATATAGTTTGAACAATCTTGGTAAAGGTCCACTAGATGATGCTACATACCAAATTTCAAAAGCCTGGGCCCTCTACTTTTAGACAAGAAGATTTTTAAAGTTTTTCCCCTATATGAGTCTATGTAAAACAAGTGACCCCTGGGGAGGGGTCATCTTTGACCACAAGGCTATAATTTGAACAATCTTGGTAGAAGTTCACCAGATGATGCTACATATCAAAGGCATGGGCCTTCTACTTTTAGACAAGAATATTTTTAAAGTTTTTCCCCTATATGAGTCTATGTTAAACAAGTGACCCCGGGGGATGGGTCATTTTTTACCCCAGGGCTCTAAATTGAACAATCTTGGTAGAGGTTCACTAGATGATGTTACATACAAAATATCAAAGGCATGGGCTTTCTACTTTTAGACAAGAAGATTTTTAAAGTTTTTCCCCTATATGAGTCTATGTTAAACAAGTGACCCCCGGGGAGGGGTCATTTTTGACTCCAGGGCTATAATTTGAACAATCTTGGTAGAGGTTCACTAGATGATGCTACATACCAAATATCAAAGGCATGGGCCTTCTACTTTTAGTCAAGATGATTTTTTAAGTTTTTCCCCTATATGAGTCTGTTAAACAAGTGACACCCGGGGAGGGGTCATTTATGACCCCAGGGCTATAATTTGAACAATCTTGGAAGAGGTTCATTAGATGATGGTCATACCAAATATCAAAGGCATGGGCCTTCTACTTTTAGACAAGAAGATTTTTAAAGTTTTTCCCCTATATGATTCTATGTTAAACAAGTGACCCCCGGGGAGGGTTCATTTATGACCCTAGGGCTATAATTTGAACAATCTTGGTAGAGGTTCACTAGATGATGCTACATACCAAATATCAAAGGCATGGGCCTTCTACTTTCAGACAAGAAGATTGTTTAAGTTTTGGTTAATTTCCCCTTTTTTGTTGCCGTGGCAGCCAAAGTTCTGCATGGAATAGAATTTTTTGAACAAGTTTAAAAGAGATCCACCCAAGGAACATTCCTGTAAAATTATTTTGAATTTGGTTAATTGGTGTAGGAGGACAAAAGCTCACCTTGCACTTCGTGCATTGGTGAGCTAATAAAACAAGAGGGCCATGATGGCCCTGGATCGCTAACCTGATTATATTTTTTTTCACTTTAGCCCCCTGAAGATTTTTTAAGTTTTAACTTTAGCCAAAAAGGCAAAATAGCGCTGCCCTGTGGCGGCTATGTTTTTCAACCAATCAACACGGCTTGAAGGAATCTGATAGTGGGTCACTTAAGGAACATTTCTACAAAATTATTTGAAAATCGGCCAGACACTTTAAGTTTTCACTATAGCCATATAAGGCAAAATAACCCCGTCCCTGGCGTCCATGTATTTTGACCAATCAACATGGCTTGAAGGAATCTGATAGAGGATCATCCAAGGAACATTTCTACAAAAAAAATTAAAGTTTATTTCGTTAAGTTGCCATGGAAACCAGAATTCTGCATGGATACCAACAATTTGAAGGAATTCTGGTGAGTTCATTGAGAGGATGCTTTCTGTGAAGTTTTTCCCAATTGACCCACTGGTTACTGAGGAAAAGATGTTGACGGACGCGGGACAAAAAGCAATCACAACAAGAGATGTTTGTCAAACATTATGCCCCCCCCCCCCCCCCCCCCCCCCCTGAGCGCCATGTTGTCAGGAATATTAGGACAATTGAGTAAAAATGGACCGAAATGCCAGTTGATTTGTCATTTCACATTGGATGTCTTTAAGTTTTAAGAGTATGAACACTGTTCATTCAAAGTTTGAGGATGGTAGGTACAGTTCTTAATCCCAGTGTGATGATGACTGATATTTGCAGATATTATGTATCCTCCAGGTCCAGGCATTGTTGAGTTATCATTCCGACAAGCTTAAAAAAGGTTTTTGTGTTCAAGGTCACTGTGACCTTGACCTTTGACCTCAAAATAAATAGGGTTTATCTACTGGTCAGGTCCAACCTCCAAGTCAACTTTGAGGACCATAGGTCCAGGTATTATTCAGTTATCACCCGGAGAAGCTTAAAAAGGGTTTTTGTGTTAAAGGTCACTGTGACCTTGACCTTTGACCTCAAAATAAATAGGGTTCATCTACTGGTCAGGCCAACCTCCAAGTCAAGTTTGAGGACCATAGGTCCAGGCATTGTTAAGTTATCACTCGGACAAGCTTTGGTCTACAGAGGGACGGACCGACAGACATGTGCAAAGCAATATACCCCTCTTCTTCGAAGGGGGCATAATAACTTCGTGCTCAGGTGAGCTAATAAAAAGTAAATAAAGCAATTGTTTACATTTGTGTTGCTTAGATAATTTACTTTAAATCAAACAAGATCTGAATTGAATACAAAGTATCTACAGGTTGATGTGAACAAGACAAATATATATACTAGTCTTAGATATACATTGTGAATACAGATAAAAAGCAAATCTAAATTTAAAGAGTGTCTAAATGAATTAGGGATCCCCAAATATATACTAGATTTGCCAACAATTAGAAGCATTAGTTAAACAACAAGAGCTGTCGGAGGACAGCATGCTCAACTGTTTCATGCTTGCCAATAAAACAAAACTTCTTTGGTTGGTACAGAAAACATAACCAAGTAATTTATAATACTTTATAAGTTGTTAAAAGGTCATAATTCTTACAAAAACCTTCACTGAATTATGCAATCTCGGCTATTGATGGAGGTTATGATGGTAAACAAGTAGTGTAAGTGTATAAGCTTTTTGAAAGAGGGCCACCAAAAGAACATTCCTGTGAAGTTTGGATGAAATTGGTCCTGAGGTTTAGGAGGAGATGATGTTTAAGGCTAAAAGTTAACGACGGACGACGACAGACGGACAAAAAGTGATCAGAATAGCTCACCTTGAGCCTTTGGCTCTAGGTGATCTAAACAAGAGGGCCATGATGGCCCTGGAATCGCTCACCTGATTTTTTTTTCACTTTAGCTATATAAGCCCCACCCCCTGGCAGCCATAGTTTCCGACCAATCAACTTGGCTTGAAGGAATCTGATAGAGGGTCACCCTAGGAACATTTCTATAAAATTATTTGAAAATCGGCCAGACACTTTTGGAGGAGAAGATTTTTTAAGTTTTCACTATAGCCATATCATGCAAAATAGCCCTGCCCACTAGCGGCCATGTTTTTTGACCAATCAACAAGGCTTGAAGGAATCTGAAAGTGGGTCAACCAAGGAACATTTCTACAAAATTATTTGAAAATCGGCCTGACACTTTCGGAGAAGAAGATTTTTTAAGTTTTCACTATAGCCATATAAGGCAAAATAGCCCCGCCCCCCCTAGCGGCCATGTTTTTCGACCAATCAACATGGCTTGAAGGAATCTGATAGAGGGTCATCCAGGGAACATTTCTACAACATTATTTGAAAATCGGCCTGACACTTTCGGAGGAGAAGAATTTTTAAGTTTTCACTATAGCCATATAAGGCAAAATAGCAACGCCCCCCTGGCGGGCATGTTTTTCAACATGGCTTGAAGGAATCTGAAAGTGGGTCACTTAAGGAACATTTCTACAAACTAATTTGAAAATCGGCCTGACACTTTCGGAGAAGAAGATTTTTTAAGTTTTCACTAATTTTTTTTTTAAGGAATTCTGGTGAGGACATTGAGAGGATGCTTTCTGTGAAGTTTCATCCCAGTTGACCCACCGGTTACAGAGGAGAAAATGTTGACGGACGACGGACGCCGGACATAGGGCGATCACAATAACTAACTCACCTTGAGCACTTCGTGCACAGGTGAGCTAAAAAAGCGCAACAATTTGCATCCTTAGCAGGCAGGGGTTATCTTAATTGGTTGTGTATATGAAATTGGGAAGGGTTGTATAAAGTCCAAAAAGGGCCATAACTTTCATAAAATGCTGGATAGAGTTATCGTACTTGACTGTTTACATAGGTATGATGGTTGGGAAGGGCTGTATAAAGTTTCAATGCAATGCATCAAGTAGTAACTAAGATATGGTCTCTTAATGTAGTTGCATGCAAAACTTTAACCAGAATTTATAGGTCAAAAAAGGGCCATAACTTTCATAAAATGCAGGATAGAGTTATCTAACTTAATAATCTACATAGGTGTGATAGTTGGGTAGGGTTATATAGAGTTTCAATGCAATGCATCAAGTAAATACTGAGATATGGACTCTTAAGTCCTTTCTTTTGTCGAAGAGATCAAATTATGATGAGGAGACTTCTTCGACACATGAATGGATTTCCTTGTATTTTTTTAAATCTTGATAAAGACCTTGTGGTCGAAAATATAAATAAATCTAATGACTCATTGCAGTCCAAAATATGCATTACAAAAAGCCATATCAAACATTGTAAACACAACTTTTTCTGGTAGGTCCGATGATCTTGGGAGATTAAGTCTGCTTATGCACGTATTGGCTGTTGGCAATGCAGATTCAGTGTCTATAAAATGAATAGATGGGTGAATTTTGAATCCCAGGACTGGCTCTTCTTCTGCGCTTGTAGTAAACATCAGAATTTTGTTGAGCGAAATATTTCCTCTTCTTCCACCTGAAAATTGAAAAGAAAAACACCTTTTCTGATAATGAAGAAACCCAATTGTCTGATCAATTGGACAAGTTTTTTGTGTTTAATGTCACTGTAACCTTGGCATTTTACTGCAGAATACTAAATACAACATGAGGATGGCCAACACTATTTTGAGTTTTATCTTTGTCAGTTATGCATTTAAAAAATATATATTTATGAACAAGCTTGGCTGTCTTGCACTAAAATGTAAATCACCCAGGAAAATCAATATTTTTTAGCTGTAAATGGTGAAAAATTTAACATTTTAGGATGTCTAATTGTTGTCATAAAATGTAATGGAGATAAAAATTCTGATAGAATGATAGAGCTCTAAAATGTTAACCAGCAATTGTTGCGAGATAACGGACAGCAGATGATTGGAAAATCTTAAAGAAATCTTACTTGCAGCCTCTTTCATATACTTCACAAACTTTCTGTACATCCTGCTTTCGGAGATTTGTTTGTTTGTCCCTTTTTCACTGAACACTGGTGGCAGCAAATTAGAGATCATCTTCAGTGTTAGTGGTTTAATGGTTCCTGGTGTGAACAGATGTATAAAAGATGTTTTTTCTTTTGTTATCTGAAATTCAATTTAATATAAATGAATAATATTGATTATCGGCACAGGGTAAAAAGTTGTTTGCAAAGGACTTAATGATGTTTGTACAGAACAGTATAAAATTGCCATTATTTGAAATAATTACATAAAAAGGTTTCTACAGTGACCCCCTATATACCTTTTTCAAAACATATTGATTGGTTAATAGAAGCAACCAAGCAGTATATGAAAAGGGGTAAAATTAACCTTTGGCTAAATTCACAATCCACTGAACCAATTTCAACGTATATTCAAAGAAATGTTCCTATGGTCGTCCTCTTCCTCTTTCAAAGTTGTTGAACGATATGAATTGTATTAAGAACTTTAAATGCACCAGAAAGGGATAAAAATCTCCTCTGTATCTGCTTGTCAGTTTCTAAGACAACTTAGAAGAAATGTTGATTGGTTGAAGCACATGGTGGCCTTGTGGCATCAGATAAAGAGCTAAATTATAAAACTTTATTATTCCATTCTGATGAAAGTTTTTGTATACTTTCAAGATCATTAAGCAGTATTGTTCATTTAGTGACCTTCTACATAACCTTTTCAAGCCATAATGATTGGTTGTAAAAGATAGCCGCCAGGCAACAGCAGAAATGGTGTTAAACCATTGAGTGGTCATTTGTTGGTCCCCCTTAAAATTGTTCAAAGATATAAATTAATATAATGCCTTAATACAATTAATCTTTACTGATAAGCCGTTTCATTTACATTGTTAACCTTTGCAAATTCATTTTCATTCTTGATAAAAATTTACCCAATAGTTGCAGTTAGCATCTTAGCTTTTATACTCATGTGATCTATTTACTAGTATTTAGGACCATCTTGGCCCTTTTGTTTAGTTATGATCCAGTTTTTCCCAACTGACTGAAATCCTTGATGGCTTTGTGGACAGACAGAAGGTAAACTGATAGTGAACTTATAATAAGAAACATATAATAACCTGAACAATTCCTAAAGCATCAAGACCGTTACGCAAAGCCAGCAAATTTGACCTAGGCTGTGATTCTACAAATACTTCATTCAACAAGTCAGGGTCTAGGATTCTTGGGAGAGGTCCATTCTGTAGTAGACTTAACGCTAAAAATACAAGTAGTAAATCAGTTATAAATCTGAAACACTATTAGCAAGCCTTTATTACCTCTCAATACAATTTAAATCATAGATATTAACCACCCTACATTATTAGGGATTTATATATTGTGAACATTTATTGCATTAGTTTATTTCTGCTATTGTGATTTAACTAATATCATTTTTGGGCAAAATTATAAAATATGATATCACCGCTCTTTTTCTGTTTTAAGAATAATTATTCATAATTCATACATGAAATGTAATTCAAATCAAGTCAAGTGTTTATTGTTTCTATTTAGTTGTTAATATGCTCCCAATTATCAATTTATCCATACACAACAATTAGAACAAGAGGGCCGTGACGGCCCTGGATCGCTCACCTGCGTTATGTTATTTGATTATTCATGTCAACCACATCATCAAAGTAAACATTCAGACCGCTTTAGTCAAAATTGCGATCTATAGTTCTCAAATTTGGCCAAGTGACTTAATTTTTGTTCTCAAATTTGGCCTAGTGACCTAAATTTAATTGGACATGACCCATATTCATAATTAGCCTCAATATCATAAAGACAAACATTCTGACAATTTCAACTTGCTAAAGTTAGAAATGCGTATTCCATGGTTCACAAGATTTTCCTTCGATTTGGCCTAGTGACTGTGATCTAGTTTTTAACCCATATTCTAACTTTGCCTAGCTATCATCATCAAACAAACTTTCTGACAGAGGAGAAGATGTTGACGGATAACAGACGACGCACAAAAGGCGATCACAATAACTCACCCTTGAGCACTTAATGCTCAGGTGGGCTAATAATTAGATCAATCCACTGACGAGGTTTATTTCAATTTTGCTTAAATCCTTTTTTTGTGAACTATTCAGAATGCAATAAATTTTAATACAAATAGGTTTTTACAACACTGATAATCATATCACTTACCAAATATTTTTCCAATTATTTCATATTTTTCTACTTCAAGATTTTCTCTCAGAGGGTTGAAAAAGCTTTCTTTTATTTCACGTAGCAGTAACCTGAAGAATTCCTTTCTAGGACCACCGTTATCAACTGCAGCCTGAAATGCAAAGAATTGAACATTTTGCAGTTCTCTCATTTGAAGTCTCACTGTGACTATGCCTTAAAAGATACATACCCAGTCAAACTGTAATTCACCATTTATTATTAAGAACTAAGTTGATTTTCATTATGTCTATACAGTGCAAAAGATAAGCTGGGTATTTGTGCAAAAACTCGATTGGAATTGTTAAATACCCAATTACAGTGAACTTGACAGTTCCTGGTCACATTTCGAAATAAAAATGTTCGAGAATGATACAGTAATTTGACAATTTGATTATCAAGTCATATTTCCCATTAGTTCGGCTAGTTTCACTTGGATTTCAAATGTTGTCATTTCAAGAACGGATGTCGTTATCAGGAAACGCTCGACTGCTTCGATTCCTGCGAAAGCAAACTCTCAATAGTTTCAAATGTTTACCTGTCACAGCGAATACTGCTGATTGTAGCCATAATTTTAGTAATACATGTATGTATTGCACATAAATGTGTAGGTTATTTACAACTGAACGAGATTTATAACCTGGATCGGTCACCTGATTTTATATTTTTCACTTTAGCCGTATAAGCCCCGCCCCCTGGCAGCCATGCTTTTCGACCAATCAACATAGCTTGAAGGAATCTGATAGTTGGTCACTTAAGGAACATTTTTCACAAAATTATTGCAAAATAGGCCTGACACTTTCGGAGGAGAAGATTTTTTAAGTTTTCACTATAGCCATATTTATATAAGGCAAAACAGCCGCCGCCCCCTGGTGGCCATGTTTTCAACCAATCAACATGGCTTGAAGGTATCTGATAGAGGATCATCCATGGAACATTTCTACAAAATTATTTGAAAATCTGCCAACCAGTTTGGGAGATGAAGAATTTTAAAGTTTCTTTGTTTCGTTGCCATGGAAACCAGAATTCTGCATGGATCCCAAAAATGAATTCGGGTGAGATCATTGAGAGGATGCTTTCTGTGAATTTTCATCCAAATTGACCCATTGGATACTGAGGAAAAGATGTTGACGGACGCACGACGGACGCCGACAAAAGGCGATCACAATAACTCACCTTAGGTGAGCTAAAATAGATTGACTTGTCAAAGTTATTTATGCCAAACTAGTGGATAATTTGACCTAGTTTACATACGACACTTTCGGGTCAGCCAAAGGGAATTTCTCAAAATTATCAATTTATTAGTAAAACGATTTAGGTAACTTTTTAAGAATAATAATGCTTATGGTGATAAATCGATGTTAACAATTTGTTATTGAATCAATTTCACTCCATAAATTTACTTTCTTTTTTATCAAATTTTATATGACTTATTAGTTAGTTGAAATGCAACAGTTTTTGTGCATGAAAGTGTGTACAGTCAAGTTTGTCACATCACTGGCAAGATTTGACGCATGAGACTGTGGGGCGCCAATTTGTTAACTCAAACTGTTTTCTAATTTTGATCAATATAGATGATTACTTCGGTATCTGGCCAAGCTGAAGGCATTTGTCACTTCATCTCTTGCTGACCATGTTCAAAACACCCAGCTCACATGCACACCTGATTTCATTGAATAACTACCACTAAGCAGCATAAATGGCTTCTAAAATAGACAAGATTGATAAATAATTTTACTATAACTAAACATCATGTGACCGCCACCTGAAAAGTGACTTCTATGTTATACTCCACATTTGTTGACAAGGCAAAAAAAAAAATCTACTGCAGATCCAACTTTTCATTGCTCAGGAAAACATTGAAATTTTTGAAAGGTATTTTCGGACATGCAATATTGAAAGTATTTTTTTTTTTTGTCAAATTAATAGAACAACTTACCTCTCCATAGAATTAAACCTCAAGCGTGTATCGCAGGTTTTCAACAGCTGCTATTTCTTCAAAAGCAGTTTCAAGCAAGTTGTTTCTATCAATCATAATGAAGTTTGTTTTTCCTTCACCAATATCAGTTGTCTCATCTTCCAACTCTAGATTCCTCCCTATGACAATTCCATTTTGCATTTCTCTCAATATATCAACTGGATTGTCTATATTGTTGATTGAGCAAAATGTTATAATGCTTTCATAAACTTCTTCAAAGTCTTCTGTACGTAAATCAGAATTCTCTTGCAGAGCATTTTCTTGGGAAGGGGTCTGCAACTCGGTATTAGAGATATCCATCACCTCTTCTATATGTTCACCCATTTCGACTTCATTAGTCTGCACGATATCTGGTAGCTGATTTCTTTCCTCCTCAGAATCTGATAACGACACTGTCATAGTACACCATTTTGCATGTTCACGTAAGTCAGTTATTAAAAAATCTTTATGACAGTGTATGCAGACTTCTCTAACACTGCTTGTTGCAACCATGACATCCATTGGTTCAGCACAGAGACTTTCCTGAATAGGACGAACATAAATTTTGCATTGACTTCCAAAGATACATTTCAATGTTTCGACATCTCATTTGCTGTTTATAAGTTCCAACTGACGACAGTTACTCATCACTTTCATAAGTTCAAATCCACCAGCTTGTTTTAACTTTAAAAACTTTGAAATAATAGTTTCTTTTACGCAAATTTCGTCCCCATTAGCAGGAAAAGATATCCGTTTTAAGCCCAATCCTGCGTTTAGTAAAATAGACTTCAAGGAGGCACTTGGTATTTTGTTAGAATCTTTGTCCGAAAGGCACATACATGACGCGGTCCATGTCTTTGGCTTTTTCATTTTTGAGTTGACTAATCTGGACAAACGACCTGGCCGAAATAAGGAAGCTCTCTGCTCCGCCGATGTTGATCCTGATGATTCTGTAAAGCAAAGAGGAAAATGACAGTACTGTAAATATTGCAAAAATATTTTATATAATATTTGTAAATTTACACTAAACTACAAAAGTAGCACTTATTTCTATATAGTAAAACAGGGTTCATAAAGATAACAAACCCTGCCCCCTTTGGCCATTTTTTTTTCACAAGAAAACAAAATAATTTCAAATGTTGTGTCAAATTATTTTCAAATTGGGCCAGGGCTTTTGTACAAGAAGATTTTAAAGTTCTCACTATATAATTATTTATTCAATAGACATGTGATGTTTTCACAAACCAGTAATTTGAATGCACTATCTAAGCACCTGCTCAAGGTCAATAATTTAATAATATTTGTTTAGTAGTTACACACTGACACAGTTAACATTCAAAAGTGTTTTTGTGGCGATTGGTTTGACAATCGCCACAATGCTAACAGAAACAACAACAACGAAAAATATTTACATAGTCGGTTTTGAACAATCGGTTGATATTTTTTTTCCTTACTGCAAACTAATTTACTCACATCCGTTATAGTTCCATCATTGATGCAGAGACGTGATTAATAATAATTATGTCAGTGCTACTTTGGTACCGGATTGTTACTAATATTTGAGTTTTATCGAAACATTATCTACAGAGTTAAAATATGTAAATATTATCTTCGTCATGATTGGGCAGATAATAAATATCATTGCGCGTTCTATCTGCCTTGCAAAATAACTCAAATCTGGAAATTCCAAAAGGTTCTATAAATAGCTCGCGAGACTCTAATTATCTCAATATTATAAACGCTTTATTGTGTAGTTGTTTAAATATATGAAAGCGTCTAGATGATAAGACTGGTTCACAAAGGTTTACAGGACACACGATGTCAGTGTGTACACACGTTATGTATACACGTCTGCACGTTCTAGAGTCAATTAGCAATCAATGCTGAAAGTGTAACCTAATTTAGTTTGGAGATCGAGCATTATAATATATGCCTATATTTTTATAAATTGAACAGTTTGGCAAATAGTGAAGTTGTGCTTTTTGAGCATGTTGCACTCACATTATTCGAAGCAGTTTAACAACCTCAGAGGCATATAAATACACTGTGTTTATATGTCTCTGACAACCCTCAATCATGCAATTGATTGATTGATTGGGGTTTAACGCCGTTTTTAACAATTTCTCAGTTATATCACGGCGGCCAGTTCACCTACTCATGCATTTCCTGGTTTTCTCACACCAGTACTCCACACAACAATCTTTCCAAGCAACTGGCTGCTTTTCCACATAGACTTAGCCCATTGGTGGAAGAAGAATGACGCATGTCGCAATGACTATTGTCAATCGTCGGAAAGAAAGTTGGCCGAGCCGGGATTCGAACTCACAACCCCTGGATTGACAGCCCGCGTCGCTACCGACTTAGCTACCGGGGCTCGGCCTCAATCATGCAATGTGAAGGGCCTAAATTGAACAGACCTGTTTAATACCGGACATCATTGAAATAAACACCAAACTAATAGATACTGTTTTCTCTCCTTTCTTGATAATTTAGTCATTTCTAAAGTGTAAAAAATATTTTATCTTAATATGGCCTAACGACCTGGTGATGAACATGTGATTACCCGAACAATTTAGATTACAAATAGCCATTCTAATGAGCTAAAACGGTAGTCTATCGAATACCAACTAGATTTTTCATAACTTTGGAATTGCCTAATTTTGAACATATCATGACCAATTTCAGAATGTAACTAAAAAATCACCAAGACAACATTCTGGCAAACTAACACTATTCTACTGTCAAAAGATGCAGGGTTGATACATTCTCAAATTTACCCGCACCAGAGTCATCGCAAGCCCTACACCGATATACTGCTTGTTACTTTGCAGGATTTTCCATACGATCGCCACTACAGTGCCATTGGCGCTTTGATTCTTTCAAAGTTAAAGCAAGTTTCATGCACATATATTCCTGCTTGACATCCCTTTCCTACCGACAACAAATCAGCACCAGACAGGCTTGAAACATCTTGAAATAAATGTGAAATATCTATAATATGAATGTATACTTTTTTAAATAAGTTAAAACTGTTGCGGCAAACAGGGAAATGGAGCAATTTCACCTTTTGCAACAATGTTTAGAAAATTTGTTTTTGCTGCAAATGTGTATTCAAGCAGGAATGGGTTAATTCACTTAATAAACAATGTATTGTATGTTATGATTGTCTTTATTATTTTAAATGTTTATATATGTTAATTGGCTATAAGAATAATATTAAAAGCTAAATAAAGATATGACATGTTATTACATACTGTTAAACTTTATGTTATGATTGCCAAGATTATTAATTCTAGAAAAAGCATCTTCCCATAAGTAATTGTTACTAATATTCTGTCATCCCATCCTCAATAAGATGGGGACGTGAAATAGTGAAAAGCTGAACAGGATTTATAAATTGTAAGTGTATTATCAGAAATTACTGTCATGGCCATTATATTCCAAAATTAAATTTTTAGTTTGTTATGCATTTTCTTATAAACTTGAGTCTTGGATAATATATTGCCTCTGACCAAAAAATAAGCATTTCTTTTATATCAATCCCTTATTTTAATCTGGGTACACAATAATTCAAATTTACATATAAAGAGTGTTTAAGGAACACTTTGAATGAACTGCAGTGGTGCAGAGACATATAAATACAGAGAAAGGTTACTCGGGATTTACAAAGAACTACTCTCAATAATAGTTATATAAAACATTTATGTGAACCGGTGCTTTGTTTATTTACACATAAATTGTTGAATTAACTAGTCAGTAGTGTTGTTTTTGGACATTAATTTAAAAGTATTGCAGTACAGCTCTCGCGCAAAACGCATTGTCCGCCAGCCACCGCTGAAGAATTTTCAACGCGGGCCGGATTTATTGTCCACGAGATAAGTGGACTTCCACCCTGCGACCCATCACCGCAATATTCACTTTCTTTCCATTGCAGACAAAACAAAATAGCCTCAGGTCTTGAATAATAAAACCCACCATCGCTGACGCAGAATCACGATGGAATCGTCACGGAATACTGGTGACACTCTTATCTACTCAATAAGCTTATTGTTGCTGTTGTTATGTTTTGTGGTTCTTTTTTACTTCCTTTTAATTTGAAGAAATATATTGTTCAACAGTTAGAAGCGAGTCTAAATGCATATGTATAAGTTATACATTCACAAAAATGTATTTCCAAAATGGTTCTATAACGAAAGGGATATTCCATTTTTTTTTTAAAACACAAATTTTGTAGCCGCTAAATGATTATCTGATAATGTCTATGTTTTAAAGATAATTTATTTTGCCAATCACCACAATTACCACTGTTATTAAGCCATTGTTCATTCTTGAATGCTGATATATTATGTACTGTCATTTACAGTCAAACCCATTTCAAAGTTGGATAAAATATCACTATCAAAACCCTAATAAACTTTGCAAAAAAGAAAGCGTAAAATTTCCCACATTAGTCCATTGGATGGATCCAATTGTAAAGCTGTAATCTTTCCCATCTAAAATTATAAATGATGCAATTATTTGACCTAAATCCAGGGTCAATGATTTGCAGAAATTAGTTGCAATTATGTGACCCTATTTAAAGACGAATTTTGACACAACTGCAGAAAACAGCTTTGATAGAATTATGACAAGATGAGAATGGATGCAACTGATCAATTTTCTATGATGTTTTCAAAACTCTTAGTTAACATTTTGCTGAAAGTTAATACAAAGTCTCAATAGATGAAAGTATATTTATTGAATGGCGCTTATTTTTTCACAATGTTTTCAAAAGTCATCATGTTATATACTTGCTATATTCTTAATCCACAACTAACAATAGACCATAATATGAAGTTTAAGAAGATTCCAACCACAGGTTTGGGAAAAAAACTAATTATGTTTATCTCCCCCTTGTTTCATAATTTCAGTACAAAATGTCTGGGGGTATACTTACAAAACTTACAATAAAAAAAATCAATTTTCATAGTTTTTAATCAGGAATAGTGTTAATACACTCTCAAGTTAGTACTTTATTGAGTTAAAGCTCCAAATCAGGAAAATCAAGATACAATTGAATATGAGGCTGTCAGTTGCAATGTCAATAACAAATAATGGTGATTTTTTTCCATTTTTTAAAAGTACAACTATGAAAAATTTAAAAAAATCACAAATTCATAATAAGTAAATCCAAATGAACTATACAATAATTGTCTATATAGTGTATCAAACAGAAATGCCAAATTTAAACAACATTCACCATCAATAAGTTGACATATAATATTTTGTTTGAAACAACCACATAATCCTATTTATGTAAAACGAATCAAGAGCTGACACTAGATTCAAAGTGCTTGGCCAACTTGGGAGTAACTTTCTCAAGGACTTTTTCAGAATTTGTGCTTCACTGTTTGCTGCTGTGAAAGAATCATAAAGTCCATATCTTCCCCTGACCGCTTGAAGATCACCTTCAAATGGTTAAAGTTTAACCCTGATCCAGCAATATTTTCTGCAGTTGGACGCTTCATTATACCATGGCTTATGAAGGTGTCTTAAGATCTTATGTTGCAAGACTTTTCAGTATTAAATTGTCATGAATGTCTTATTGCAACAATGCCTCGACATCAGCTTCAGCGTTGTGAGCATCATATGAAATGCTAAAATGCTGTTTGACTAAGTCTTCCTGTTTGTGAGACTGATCTGGGAATTTCTTCTTTAACAATGACAGACAATTATACAGTTTGACGATTGCACTATCTATCGTTTCACAGACCACAGCTTGTCCATTCAAAGACATGTCACCGTCATTGTTCACATATATCCCAGTAACTCTTAGTGCCTCAGCAGCAATTGGTACACAAGGCTTTCTGTAAACTGAAAACCTACTCCCTGTCTTCATCTCTGCTGCCGCGATTTCGGTGATGTGTGGCATCAGAGAATAACGAACTGAAAAGAACATTATTATGTTGTAAATGCACAATTTTGATAAAATATGTCAAGTAAACAAATGTATTATTAGTTCGTATTATTAAATCCGAGCCCCGGTAGCTCAGTCTGTAGCGACGATGGCTGTCAATCCAGGGTTTGTGAGTTAGAAACCCAGCTTGGCCAACATTATTTCCGACGTTTGACAAAAGTCACTGTGACAAACGTCATTTGTCTTTCACCAATGGGCTAACAGTCTATGTGGAAAAGCAGCCAGTTGCTTTGAAAGTATGTAATGTGGAGTACTGGTCACTGTGGATGCCGGATGGACATTTAACAATCCTAAAAGCTCACCTTGCACGTTGTGCCAGTTGAGCTAAAAAGAGAATCACTGTAAAACCTTACAGCTTTCATGGAGTAAGATTCACTACAATTTGCCATAATACTTACATGTCAAACTATCAAAGCCTTTTTTCTGCCAAGCAGTATCAATGGCACATGACATTCCATGTTGTATTCTACATGAGAACTTCTTGTCCAGACGTATTCGGCTGGAGGAGCTGTTTGATACATTGCGAATACCGGTAGTCGACTTTTTATAGCGGACTGGTTTTGGCAGGAAAGTGTTTGCTGGTGTCCTTTGAAATATATAACAAAACATAGCATATAACCTTTTTTCTATGGAATTTACTTCCTATAAATAAAGTCAGTATAGCTTCATACATGTATGAACTATTACTGGTCTTTAATGGTAACATTTGGAAACTACTTAGACTGAGATGATAACTGGCCTTTTGACCTAGTCTTTTACTGTACATGACCCATATTCGAACTTGGATTAGATATCATTTAGATAAACATTCTGACAACATTTCAAGCTGCTGTGGCCAAAAAAGCAGCTTCTACAAAGTTAACAAGATTTCCTTAAATTTGACATAGTGATCTACTTTTTGACCCAACATGACCCATGTTTAAACTTGACCTACATATCAGCAAGACAAACATTCTGATTAAGTTTCAACATGCTCAAGTTTACAAGAGTACCGCAAACGGTACATAATACGCCCGTCAGGAACTTCTTAGTAAGTTTCCTCTTTGTTTTGATATATTGTTTGTTTGTAAAAAGTTAATAAAGTCGTTCAGGAATAAGTTGTTAAAGAATAATGGGAAACTATGAAAAATGCATAACTCATGCAGAAATTGCCGATATTCTAAGTCCAAAAAGGGGCATAACTCATTCAAAAATTGACGAAATCCGAGGAAATGTGAACTTCATCTGTGACACATGATTACAAAAGCCATATACAAAATTTCAGGTCAATAGCTCAAAGTATGTAGGAAAAAAGTGCGGAAAACCAATATTTTAAGTCCAAAAAGGGGCATAACTCATTCAAAATTTGACGAAATGTGAACTTGATCTGTGACACTTGATTACAAAGCCATATACATAATTTCAGCTCAATACATCAAAGCATGTAGAAAAAAAGTGCGGAAAACAAATATTCTAAGTCCAAAAAGGGGCATAACTCATTCAAAAATTGACAAAATCCCAGGAAATATGAACTTGATCTGTGACACATCACTACAAAGCCTTATACAAAGTTTCAGCTCAATAGCTCAAAGTATGTAAGAAAAAAGTGCAGAAACCCGAACGGACGGACGGAGGGACATGACCATACCATAATACATTCGTAATTAAAAATGTGGCCTCTAGAGTGTCAACAAGATTACCCTTCACTAATTCATGATCCCTAGGTAAACAAACCAGTCTTCTAAGGCTAGAAAATAAAATATGCCTTGCCCTAGGGCACTCCAACATGACTGACGTTTCGCGACTGGAGATCAAACCTGGGACTCAAAAGGTTTCAAATCCCCGACGCTAACCACTTGACCACTGCGGATTCCTTTTACACTATTTAGTGTAGAAACACAATTACATAAATTTATATTAGCGAAAGTCCTGCCACATTTGGGTCTGCCTGTTCAGAATGCATCAACGCCTATCAACAATAACAAGTTTTAGAAACATACATATTGCCATTGGTTACTGGTTACAGGCCTTTTTGTTAAATAAATTCTCATCAATATGATTATATTTCAATATTAATATACCTTAGAGAGGTAGATTCATCAGAAAGTGGGCACACTTCAAGCTCATTCACCAGTGAACCTTCCATGGACTGCTTGGCTTTTTTTTTTATTCTTGTATAGCGATATTCCTGTAACAGATTATAAAATTGTTTATGTAGAAGGTCATAACAAATAGATTTATTTCGCCTCCCACGAAATTCTAGCAATTTCATTGGTTAAAGCCTGTCACGTGCACACCCCCTATATTTTTATAGGGGGTGAGTAAATTCCATAGGGGGTGAGTAAATTCAATATGGCTTCTATTCTCAGATCAAGCTGACTGGAAGTTTTTTTCAGTTGCCTATGTTAAAATAGATCTATATACTGTATAATATCTTGATATTTTTAACAGCGATTTGTTTACAATATATATATCATAACGACTACGAAGTTGAATATCATGCAAAGTAACTTCCCTTTCCATAGAAAAAAAAAAATCAATGAATGTATAAAAATAATGCATGTCCTACGCTTGTTAATTTTTTTTTTTCCCCTTAGTGGGTCAGTAACAGACCATTTATAACTGATTTATTTCATCAACCACCTTTCATGAACAAAACAAATTGATATTTTTTTTGATATTTTTAATAGATAAATTTTGCATAGTCAGTGATCATGTCCTGCTTGTGAGCTAGCTTTTCTAGTGATGTGGTTATGTTTATGTCAGTTTATGTCAGTAGTGGGAGTTATACAAAATAGAATTATAAATCACCAATGATAAACATATACAAACACATCCAGTACTAGGTTTAATCATTTAACACTTTCCCACATACAGCAAATGTGCAGCAGACAACTTTGAAAACATTTAGAAATAAATATGGTAAATCTCTGAAAATGAAAGTACAATAACTGTTTAAGAGTTCAAAACATGGTGACAAAAGGAGAAATGGCTTGTTTTGAGCAATTTCTTCTTTTGTCGCCATGTTTTCAGAATGTATCTATATGAGGGAAAGGGTTAATGATTTCAAACATACTCCATTTATCCTGCTCTCTCCTCCATCATCTTCAGATTCCGGTTGCATATTGGCTTCATAGTAAGTGTCGCCAGGAAGTTGTTTACCCGGACAGGACCGCCCAAGTTATCAATCATTGCTGAAAATAAACAAGTAATTACTTTAACATGCAGAAACATGTTTTTTATAAATTATGTAAATAATAATAATATTCAAAGACGGTAACTTTGCAGTCAACAAAATTTCTGACATTTGATAAAAGTAAAGGCAACAAGCGTCATTCACCAATAGGAACACATTTTATGTTGAAAAGCAGCCAGTTGCTTGGAAAGAATGTTGTGTGAAGTACTGGTATGAGACATCGAGGAAATACATGGGTAGGTGAACTGGCCGCATTGATATAACGGAAAACTGTTAGAAACGGCGTTAAACCAGGGGTGGCAAAATCCATTGTCTGTTTTGCCCAGCTTGTCCCAGAGCCTGTTCGGACAAGTGAAATGTTGTACTATATAAATATCCTACAGACAAGTGCAAAATAGCATTTTGATAAAACAGACAAGTCAAAATCTTATTTCGCCACCCCTGTAAACCACAATCAATCAACCAATTTTGACGCATCTACAGTAAACGAATTTTGAAGACATTATGACAAAGGAGAATTTGCTAAACACAAACAATTTCCCCTTTTGCCACAATGTTTTAAACTTTGATTAGTTAGTATACCATCACTTCCACAGATTTTCCAGATCTTCAGTAAATGTTTTCAAAATCGTCTGCTTTGATGAATGACTCCATGAGGTAATATACAAACAATATTTATTTAAACTATGCCAGAACAAATAAATTATACATACATGTACCAGAGTTTTGTGTCGTGTTGACATCAAAGCGTTTCATTTTTCCTTAGGCCAATCTGTTGATTAACTGGCAATCGCGATTCTGACACATTACATATAAATAACAGCCAAGTCCCTTTTAAAGCTCTCCAATGATTGTTATGTGTCAGTGGAACAGGGCCCAGCTTATATGACTGGCAGAATTTCGAGTTGTCCATCAGTTCAAGCTCTCCACCCATCTTTGGTCACTCTTTTCGGCAGTTTCAGATGGAAGTTCGCCGTACAATTGTCACGTTCATATGAATGTAAGTCACATAGACTGGTGTCTGAATAGTTGTGATCAGTGATTATACTTTTGCTATGCGTCGGAGCTGTTTTAATAACCTTACGCTTCCGAAAAACACCGCGTTTTATCTCGAAAATTAATGTTGACATATTATGGAGGGAAATTCGATAATGACGTCACAGGAAGTTACATTTGTTGGTGTTTTCTGTGTTTTTATCTGTCGGGTATAATATTTTTTGTATTCAAATATAACATTGAGCTTATTTTTATAATATTTAATCAGCGATTCAAAAAATGAAAATTCATTTGTGGAAGAAGATAACTTTTCAGATCGACACGAACTGTTCCGAACTACCCGAAGTTCGCCGACATTTGCCGACATTGGCCGATCTGAAAAAAGTTGAGAACATTGTGACAAAAGAAGAAATTGCTGGTTTTGAGATATTTCTTCTTTTGTCAAAATGTGTTAAAGTCTTCTGCTACAGGGGCTTCAGAAATAGTGGGAAAGGGTTAATGTAAATAATGTAAAACACAAGTTAAGCCCAGGAAAATATATAACATGCATGTGTAGATCTATTGTTTTCATAATAAATACTGCATATATAGCTAATTACACAAGCATATTCCGTGAAAAGGGTTCACGCGTTACAGCTTGTCACCACTTAAAAAAGAATGTAAATTATTGAACACATAACAGAGCACGAAGCTATAGGAATGCACGAAGACATAAGAATTAGTGTGGTGATATCATTTTCGTCTACGTACCTTCCATCGCTTTCCGAACAGCATCCTTGAATCGTACACGGTTTCCAATTGTATCTAGGCCTAAATGTTTCATTTCCTCGTCTGAAAGTTTCCTGCAGTCTTCCAGCAATATGTTGTTGGTTTCGAAATGTTTCGATAACTCTCCTAGTTTAATAGATTGAAGAAGATTGGCCAAGGAGGCCTGTTGCCACGGCGACGCCATTTTAATTTTTTGCTTTACGGGCGTTACCCTTTACGGGTCACTTTACCGTCACATTCCGTACATTCGCGCTTTTATTTCCGGTGTCAAGGCG
The DNA here is from genome assembly GCA_031761405.1 of Serripes groenlandicus. NCBI lineage: Eukaryota > Metazoa > Mollusca > Bivalvia > Cardiida > Cardiidae > Serripes > Serripes groenlandicus. The sequence goes on from JASEVX010000009.1 coordinate 46,067,117, forward strand.
GAATATCACCCTGCTTAAACTATCCACAACATATAACAACGTTTGCACATCATATAAAGTTAACACAGATAGCACAAGATGTAATAACGTCACGACATAATATAAGAAAAACAACTAACTAAACAATATCATATTGCATGGACATTATCTACTACTTTGTTAATCATGGGCAAATATGAATGGGATATGTTTGTCGTTTACCTTGTCCGTCCGTCCGTTCGTCTGCCGTCCTGTGCCATATTTAAGGCATTGGTGGATGGATTTGATTAAAACTGTATGGAAATGTTAACCTACATATTGAAAGGCTAGACGGCACGTGAAACAAAGATTGCTTTAAAAAACAAAGAGTTATGTCCCCTTAGACTTATATTGTGTATGTACTGGGCATCATTTAAATTACTAGTTATCTACCTTAAATAAACTGTCTTCGTCTCAAATTCCTTATGGAAACTGTAGAGAACATATTTTATATTAAATCGGTATCTTTATGAATATTTATCTTCATCAAATCTAGGTCAATCTATAAACGCGATTACATGTATGTGGAGTCAAAAACTAGATCACAAGGTCAAGTTTCAAACGCCTCTGAACACTTCAGAGGTTCAATGTATGTTCAAATATTCATTGAAATTCATAAGAACATTAATTTCCATCAAATTCATCTCTTGTTCAAACATTTGTCATGTTGGATCGAAGATTAAATTAAGTTACCATAACATGACAAAGTTTGCACTAGATACAATAACGTCACGACAGGCTAAAATAAAAATAATCAACTAAACAATATAATTAGGTATGGACATTATATAATAATTTGTGCACACACTATACTAAAGTATGCACATAGTGTAATAACGTATGGACATAATATAATAAAGCAAGCACATGATATAAAGATGTATCTACATAATATAAAGATGTATCTACATAATATAAAGATGTATCTACATAATGTAAAGATGTTTCTACATAATATAAAGATGTATCTACATAATATAAAGATGTATCTACATAATGTAAAGATGTTTCTACATAATATAAAGATGTATCTACATAATATAAAGATGTATCCACATAATATAAAGATGTATCCACATAATATAAAGATGTATCTACATAATGTAAAGATGTATGCACATAATATAATAAAGTATGGACATAATATAATAAAGCAAGCACATGATATAAAGATGTATCTACATAATATAAAGATGTATCTACATAATATAAAGATGTATCTACATAATGTAAATATGTACCGACATAATATAAAGATGTATCTACATAATGTAAAGATGTACTGACATAATATAATAAAAACTGTCAGGATATAAGTACAAAACCACAACACATAACCATATACTGACATAATATAAATATGTTTGCACAACATGTAAAGATCGTTGTACATAATGTAATAACAAACAGACATCATAATGGAGTTTCATCACTTCGAAAGACAGTGCCGGCGTTCCATAAAAATCTTTATAAATGATAGTATGATTATTGAATAGAGTTGAGATCATGATTTTAAAAGTCATCTGCTTCAGAGGCGTCAGAAAACGTATACATGAGGGAAAGAGTTAACTAACTTATCCTTTTAAAAATACGACTAATCTACAGAAAACGACTTTGAAACCATCGATGCAAAAAACACGATAAGTTATATAAATACTGAACAAAAAGCTAAAACAATTTGTGCAAACTGAGCAATTAATCGTTTTGAGCACTTTCAACTTTTGCAACAATGTTTGCAACAGCCGGCTGCTGCACCTGCGTAAGAAAACGTCTGTGTGAGTAAAAGGGTTAAGCTCCATCTTCAAACTGTCAAACTACTACAGTCTGCTCCGCGTTTTTCATACGAGCCGATCCACGAGAAAACCAACATTATAGACTCTGCGTAATGTATCGACCCAGATCAGCCTGCACAATCCTTTAGGCCAATCCGGGCCTACACATTCCGTTTCAGGGGGATAAAGGTATAGATTAATAATTCCTGAAACAGAAAATCCACAGGAGGAGAAAACTGTCTTTCCGGGTTAGCCTGTGCGGCCTGCTTATGCTGATCCGGGTTGATACTTTACGCAGAGTCCACAATATTGGTTTTCTCGTAAAAATGCTCATTTGTTCTAGAGGCGATTATTTAATTGACCATTGACTTATTGGCGAACATTGTCGATCCCGATCAGACCATCATTCAGACTTTCGTGTCATTATTTGTAAACAACACTTCTACACAAATCAACGCTTTAACCCTTTCCCACATAAAATAAATTTACAGCAGACGACTTTGAACACAAATGGACATAATGTGAACGATCCCTATACTTGGATGTATAAGTATTGCATGTAGTTGGAAACAGTGTAACTACGGGAGACATTGCTCAGTCTTTCATCACAATGTTTCAAGAAGTCGTCTGCTTCAGATGCGTCGATATGCTTTTATATGTGGGAAATATTTAATCATCCATCTTGAAAATAATCATTTCCCTCAGATACTGGCATTTTGACTCCTCTGCAGTAGACGACTTGTTTAAAACATTATAACAAAAGGAGAATGTTCTCATTATGAGCAATGTCTCCTTTTTCCACAATGTCTTCAGCTTTATTTATTTTATTTTATAAGTCAGCATATATTCAGGTGCGACTACATGTGTCTATACATAAGAAAGAGTTTATAAGCCATCTTAAACGGTCTGTATCCGTATACACAGGATATTGGTACATTATATACATTTTGCCTCCTTTAACCCTTGCCGTCATACAACATATATGCAGGAGACGAATTTGACAACATCTAGACAAAAGATGGAAAGTATCTAATGATTTAAGTATGTAATAATGATTAAATCGAATTGAAAGCATTATGGAATAAATTGCTCATAAAAAGCATTTTTTCTTTCTTTTTTTGTCATAAAAATGTCGTCTGCTGCAAATGCGTCGTACTGCGTCTTTGTGCAGAACATGTTTCAAGGCTTGCTTATGATATGAGTTGTTGTTATATATTAAATCGATAAATCCAAATGGTTTTGATTTAGCATTACTTTCAGGATGCTATTTAAGACAGTACAAGGTCTTTGTACACTTTGTCAAAAGTCATAACAGAGCAGTAAGCGTTGGGAATTTGTAATCTGAAGTCAAATAGTTCAATGCCAAATCGGAGCGGTCATGAGTGAATGCCCTTGCACAAAGCACACGTCCTAGCCTAGTACCTGTTTGTCACATAAATAATACGAATAAAGTGCTACATTGCTGTGATATGAATGATAGTATGTTGAACACGTACTAGCCTAGTACCTGTTTGTCACATAAAGATCACGAATAAAGTGCTCCATTGCTGTGATATGACTGATATTATGTTGAACACGTACTAGCCTAGTACCTGTTTGTCACATAAAGATCACGAATAAAGTGCTACATTGCTGTGATATGACTGATATTATGTTGAACACATCCTAGCCCAGTACTTGTTTGTCACATAAAGATCACGAATACAGTGTTCCATTGCTGTGATATGACTGATATTATGTTGAACACGTACTAGCCTAGTACCTGTTTGTCACATATTTATCACGACTAAAGTATTCCATTGCTGTGGTATGACTGATATTATGTACGGTTTTCGTTCCTCCATGCAATACATGGCATTATGACAGAAGATCAGGCACAGTTAAACACTTTATTTTACTCGATTGGTCGATTGTTTTGGGTGTAATGCCGTTTTCAGTAACTGTTCAGTCATATAAAACCCGCCAATTCACCAAACGATGTTTTTCTTAGCTTTATTGCATCAGTACTCCACACAAATGGCTTTCCGAGCAACTGGCTGCTTTTCCATTTGACTATTAGCAAATTGGTGGAAGGCAAATGATTCTTGTCGCTATGGATTTTGATTGTCAATTGTCGGAAAGAATGTTTTCCGAGCTGATATTCGAGTTCAAAACCACTTGGCTGACATCCAACGTCGCTAACGGCTTCGGTTTGGCTTATCGGGTATAAGACTACGGTTGAGAGTCTAGTGAGCGCACATACTAGCATCATTGAGTAGGGGTAAACAAACGTATCTATTACGGTAGTTAATTTCTTTATCAAAAATATTCCCTCTTTCAGATGTTGTTTGATTGTATGGTGTTTTACACCGTTTACAAAAACAATTGTTCAATTATATCACAGCATTGTCTGGGTATGTAACCAGTACTACTGGTACATTTAAACTGACACTATCGATTCGATCTTAATGCTAATTCCACAATCTCGAGCAACGAGGAGAGCCATTACAACCGTTTTTAAAGTTGTTGGTTTCTGACAGATTTCGCAGATGTGACTTACCTGTCCAACAAATCTGACAAACAGAGCAAACATGTCTATGCGATAGTCATGAGACAGCTTTTCTTCAGTCGTGTAGCTGGCGATATCAACCTGATAACCCTGACTCACATACATACGTTTTATGATGCCTCTGCAGCAGACATCTGTTAACAAACATTGTGACAAAAAAGAGTAATTGCTCATATATCTCATTCATCAATTTACCTTTCGTTTATTTTCAGCTGAACACGAATCAGACACCTTACATTACGGACACTAAGGGTCATAAACCAAAGGCCAGTTAACCCTTTCCAGCATAAACATATCAGCAGCAGAAGACTTCGTAAGAGCATTTAAAATAGTGTGACAAAAGGATTATTTGCTCATCATGAGCAGTTTTTCCTTTTGCCACAATGTTTTCGGCTTTATTCATTTCATTTCGAAAGTCTTCTGCTTCAGATGCGTTAACATTTATATATGTAGGATATATTTTATCAGCCATCTTAAACGGTCTGTATCCGTTTTGCACATGATATTGGCACACTGTATATATGTTGCTATCTTTAACCCTTGTCATCATACAATATATCATAGCAGACGAATTTGAAAACATTTAGACAACAGATGGAAAGTCTCTGTTGTTTTGACACAATGTGCGAAAATGTCGTCTGCTGCAAATGCGTCGTAATACGTCTTCGTGCAGGAAATGTTCAAAGGCTTGCTAAGAATTGTTGTGATATATGTAATCGATAAATTCAAATGGTTTTGATGAAGCATTGTTTTCAGATTGTTATATAGGACAGTACAAGGTATGTTTACACTTTGTCAAAAGTCATAACAGAGCGGTAAGCGTGGGGAAGTCCTTTTCTGGCGTTCCGAGCTCGACCCATTCGCAGCGGTCACTGTTGAATGCCCGTGCACGAGGCAGACGTTCTAGCCTAATATAACGGCTATGATATGACTGATTATATATATGGTAAACACGGTGTAACGTCACTGTATTGTTATACAATGCAACGGCAAAACGTTTTTTTGCGATCTTGCTACCTCGAATCAGAAAATTTGGTACCTCCATGCATTACATGGCATTATGACAACAGATCAGGCACATTTAAACACTTTATTTCACTCGATTGGTCGATTGGTCGATTGGTTTGGGTTTAATGCCATTTTCAATAATTGTTCAGTCATATAACAGCCGCCAATTCACCAAACGATGTTTTTCTTAGCTTGATTACACCAGTACTCAACCCAACTGGCTTTCCGAGAAACTGGCTGCTTTTCCATTTGACTATTAGCCAATTGGTGGAAGGAGGATGATCCTTGTCGCTTTGGTTTTTGATTGTCAAATGTCGGAAAGAATGTTTACCGAGCTGGGATTCGAGTTCAAAACCACTTGGTTGACAGCCAGCGTTCGGTTTTGCTTATCGGGTATAAGAGTACGATTGTGTGTCTATTGGACACACATACTAGCTTCATTCAGTAGGACTAAACATATCTATCTATCACGATGGTTAATTCCCTCTTTCAGATGTTGTTTGATTGTTTGGTGTTTTACACTCTTTACAAAATTATTTTAGTTATATCACGGCATTTTCTGGGTATGTAACTGGTACATTTAAGCTGACACTAGCGATTCAATCCAAATGCTAATACAACAATATCGAGCACCAAGACGAGAAAGCTATTACAACCTTTTTAAAGTTGTTGGTCTCTGACTGATTTTGCACATGTGCCTTACCTGTCCGACAAATCTGACAAACATAGCAAATATGTCTATGCAATAGTCATGAGTCAGGTTTTCTTCCTTCGTGCAGCTGGCGATATCAACTTCTTATCCCTTACCGTCATACTGACGTTTTCCGACGTCTCTTTAGCTGCCATGTTTTAAAAACATTGTGACAAAAAAGAAAAATTGTTCATAATGTTGTTTATTTCATTCATTAATTAATCTTTCGTTTATTTAGGTTTTTATTTTGTTTGGCCTAGATGGTTTGAAAGTCGTCTGCTTCAGAATTGTTGAATGTGGTGAAACACGATTGTATTACATAGACATACTTTCAGCTGAACACGAATCAGACACCTTACATTATGGACACTGGGGGTCATAAACCAATGGCAAGTTAATGTTTCCCACATAAACTCATCTGCAGCAGACAACAATAAAGAATTGTGGTGTCAACAGGAATTGTTCATAATGAGTAATTTCTGCTTTAGAGACATATTTTCAAATATATTCAATAATAGTAATTTTATTTACAGGGATGTTCCATAGTCATTGGATGCATATGTGTATGCTGTATATGGGAAAGGTTTACAGCTTTGCAAATGAACAACACAACTGTCTAAAATATCATTTTATTTAGTTCGCTTATTTAGGGAAAATTGATGATGACATTCAGGGAAGCCCTGACGTTGGAAAACATTTGAAAAGATCTTCGAGAGAATGTGGCAAAGGAAGTGACAAATTATATAGCGCGTCAACAAACTCTGATCACGACGCTTTCTCAGTTCGCTTTTTAGTCATTCATTTATAGTTAGTTTAATTCGTGTTTGGAATTATCTTTAGAGGTCCAGATACGGAGGGGTATTCAGCTATTTTTCTCTTATTATTAAAGCAAACCCTAACGTGTGGGTACAGTGAGACGATTCTTTTGAGTACCCACAGCATAAGGTTAGAGGGTCGAAACGCTACTGATCTAGAGCTTTGGTTACTGTTTAACCATTAACTCGATGAGATATAGAGTCTACTGCTTTGATAACATTTACTCAAAACGTAGAAATGTGTGGATGTAATATTTTGAACCAGAATGTAAAACGTTGTGAAAAGGTCTACTTTCGATCAATTTATTCTTTTCCACCATATTTTTAAAAGTGGTTACAAAAGTAATCTGTATCAGGGGATTTGATCAGTCTTGGACAGTTATTTCACAGAGGTACTTAAGTAGCAACCCAGCTTTGCATGTTAACATTTTCTTAAACCAGGAAAAGAATAATAGAAATTTCCTTAATATTTAATTTCAAGATAGTATAGTTCAATGTTTCGAGTTTACTTAACTGATAATGTTGCTATAGTCGGCCTTTTTAAGACGGGAGTAACATTGAGAACGTCACTTTCTGCGCGTAACATTATTCCTTATTTATTTTGATAACATTTTAGCAAAGCAATTTTGTTAAAAGTGTTATGCAGGAGACGACTTTGAGAACATCTACGGACAAACTATAGAAAATCTCTGTAGATGAAAGTATAATAATTGAATAGAGTTGAAAGCCCTGTGGCAAAAAGAGTTATTGCTCATTACGAGCGATATCTCATTTTGTCACAATGTTTCCAAAATTCACCTGTATCAGAGGCAAAAGAAACCTCGTGTATGTGTGGGAAAATAGTTATGCCATTAACGCTTATCCCAGCAACTAGTATCATCATCAGTGATTTCTGATAAGACCGTAAGTGTTTATGGAGTAAATCTTGCTACATATTTATGTATTTAATAGCTACATATAGAACAGATTACAACTCACAAATAGCTAGACTGGTCTTGTTCTACATTGTTTGCAAAATGTTGTCTTTCTATTGAAACAATTTTAATTAACTCTATTTGTTCACACTTAATCCACATATCTGATATAGCTCAGCGTTTTCTGATCCTATATATGGTAACGGATAATCTAAAGCCGGTGTCGGTTAGGATTGTTTTTGTAGAAAGTTCCATTCCTGTAAAAAACTAAAATAATATTTCTTTAAACCTAAGGTCTAATATATTTCTGTCCTTGTATGGTTGTTGTTTCTTTGGAGAATTACTGTTCGATGAATCTGTAAAGACAAATAAATAAGTTGAATATGTTAACACTTTCACTTATCCAGAAGTAATAGTGTTAACAAGTTACCTTCAATTTGGTCTTGTGATATAGTGACTTGGTTATAGCCATCTTCAAAACATCCCTTCTGTCAAAGTTTCAACATGCTAACATAAAGAACAGCTTCAAGAGTGTTAACAGGATTTTCCTTTAATTTGGTCTAGTGACCTTATGTTTGACAAGACATGACCCATATTTGAACGAGGCCTACATATCATCAAGACAGATATTCTGACAACGTTTCAAGATGCTGAGCAAACAGTGAGGTCTTAACAAGATTTTTCTCAATTTTTATCCAAAATGATCGTATTCGAATTTAGCCTTTGATTTCCTCAAAACACAAATTCTGACAAAACTTCAACATGCTAAAATGAAAAATGCGGCATTCAGAATTTCAGTGTTTACAAGATGTTCCTTTAATTTGGTCAAGTGACATAGTTGTTGACCTGTCATGGCCCTTATTTTAACTAGGCCTAGCTATTGTCAAGACAAACATTCTGACAAAGTTTCAAGCTGCTGAAGGAAAAGTGCGCTTTCTAGACTGTTAACAATATTTTCCTTCAAAGTGCTGAAGTGACATAGTTTATGACCCAACATGAACTTTATTTAAACTTAGGCTAGAATTCAACAATATAATATCAAGACAATTATTCAGACAATGTTTCAACATGCTAAAGATAAAAATGCATCCTCCAGAGCGCAAACAAGATATTCCTTCAATTTGAACTTGTGTCCTGGTTTTTGACCAAGTTTCAATCTTGGCCTAGATATGATCAAGACAAAAATTCTTACAAAAGTTCACGTTGCTGGAGCAAATAATACAGTCTCTAGTGTGTTAACAAGATGTTCCTTCAATTTGGCCCAGTGACCTAGTTTACAACCGAACATGAAATACATTTAAATTTAGCCTATATACCATCCTAACATTTCAACATGCTTAAGTTAAAAATGAGGCCTCCAGAGTGTTTACAATATTGTCCTTCAAATTGACCTTGTGACCTAGTTTTTGACCTCACAGGACCTAGTTTATAACTTGTTAAAGATTTGATGGAGATGAATTTCTGCTAAACTTCATTCATCATTGATGTTAAATGTTACCTGTAGAGTGTTCACAAGGCAATTGTTGACGGTGTGTGACCGAAGGACATCAGACAAAATGAGATCATAAACATCACAAACTGTGCAAGTCAAGAAGAGGACTTTCTTACTACATTTGATTAGATAACACAAGGTTTATATGATGTTCATATACGTATGCGTTAATAAACATTACCTTGTATTAATCCATCAGTATTATATGTTATCAGCTGAATTTCCTCTCCTGTAATCGTCAAAACAGCGTTAATTCCACGAGTGTTTGGGTTTTTACTCAATCTATTCCCTTGTTTTATGTTTATGAAGAAAGTTATATTATCCCAAGGTCAAAGACGCATGCAAATTTCATTGTTTTGACAGGCACCAATGTTCAAAGGGTGTTTTGACAGGCACCAATGACCAAAGGGTATATCACTAACTGCCTTTTATATATGGACTTTCTCTCCCATTATGAGTATCGCCATAACAGCTGTGATTCCATGATTGTACGGGTTACTCTCAATCCATTTACTGCTTTGATGTGTATGCAGAAAAGAATATTACACCAAAGTCAAAGATGCATGCAACTTGCATTGTATAAACAGGTACCAATGACCAAAGGGTATATCACAAACTGCCTATATGAATTTCCTCTCCAGTAATCGCCATAAGAACTGTTATCCCATGACTATATTGGATGTCCTTAGTCCTTTCTCTGTTTTAAAATAAAACTTGATGCAGAATACCATTTACTGCTGTGTTAATACATGAATAATAACCGCAAATAGAGTGTATTTAACAAAAATAAAATGATAAATTAAATAATTGGATTACAAAAACATACCCTTTTCTACTGTTTACCTCTTATCATCATTGAAAACAATATACAATCATGTATATTAGTTATTTCACACATGAAAGCCAAGCTTTGGGCTCTACAATCAGTTTACCAGTTTTTATTTAGATCAGTTTGTACTTCTGTGCAGTCTTATATAGAGTATTCCTTTAAACAAATTACTCTAAACAGATCTATTTTACATCAATTGCGAAACAGGATTTAATCTTATATTATTCACACTCCATGGCCCGTTGATACAACTAGTCCTCGCGCCATTTGTACGGAAAATCTCAATGGCAGAACCCAATCTTCACCGAATTCAGAAGATATTTGGAGGATATTTGTAGAATTTTGTAGATTCCGGTGAATTTTGGTATTTCTATGCACCACATCTTTCATTGGGTATATTTGGGCAGAGTTACTCACATGATTTTGTTTAAAAGGGGCCACTTGTGATCGGAAATAATGTTGATACAGAAGAAAAAATATATATAAACATTTTCTTTTTGTTAAATTTAACACACCAGAACGTATTATGATAATGATGACATGTAATATTATAACAAATGATTTTTGGAATCATTGTGAGATCAAATTGTTGACAATGTGTAATTATACATCTTCTCACAATCCTGTAACGGGAAAGGGGTATAGGTATACATATCACATTCTACAGCTTAGCTGTGGAAGCCGGCTTTTATAGCGACGTTGGTAGAGTGGTTAATATTTTGTTTAACGTTCATCGTGGTTAGTGGGGCCTGTGCCTGGATGGTTGACCCGCGTTGGATTAACTCCGGTACACGTTACCAATGGTGGCAGCGGTGGGATTTTGGGTTGATATCACCATCAACCCCGGACCCCGGTGGTTCCCAGTGATGTTCCATATACGCCGCTCCGATGTACTACTTGTGTTCAGTTGTGTGATCCTGACATGCAATGTGCCTTGTTAAAGTTCTTCCCTGGGGACGTTTCTTATCGGCTTCTCTTAGTGAGAAAAGCTGTTAGTTTTAACTGATTAGCCATTATTTAGAAATATTCCGTCCGCATTGCAATGTATTTTATCACTAAAAACTAACAAATGAAGTGGATGTCAAGCTGCAGAAACGTAAGATATTACGTCATAAAATGTGCAATCAATCTGCACACGAGGACTTCCAAAAACATTTCTAAAAATAGATTTACTTTCTTATGTGCTATTATAGTTGTCGTATTTGTACCTATATGGTCAAAGGGAAGTAATTCATTTTACATTGGAGACCATTGTAGCATTATGGGTTATGGTTCTTTCCCAACATCTCAATGAAGCCACAAACCTGTATTAAATCAAAGTCCATTCTTATATCTACCATTACAGCACCAAAACCTCAGGGCTCTTCCAACCATTTTTTTTAGCTATGACGTCAAATGATAGGTCACCCTTATCCTGCACTGAATTTCATTTAAATTTAAAAAAATACAGGATGTTCTTAAAATGACTCTGAAGTTGTCAATACAGTCAAAAGCAAACCAGGGTTTGGTTACAAATCACTCGCAGGATAATATAGTTTCCAAGAAAAAGAATTCAACTTTCAGCAAAATCATTATTGTACAATGGGTGACAATTTCAGTCTTACATATTCATCTGAAATCCCCTAGACAAAATTGTCTGCCCGGCAAGCCGATCCGATTTACTTCCCTTAGACCATATGGGGTACGGCGGTAACGATTCCAAACTATTAGCCTTTTCAAAACATCCTCAAAGCGATTTCCCATGATGCACCACATCTAAAAGTTTTCCGTGAAAAGTGTCCCATGTTTATATTTGATTTGCTCCATTTACCATTAAAGCGTGTGATACCCGCAAACTCGCGGCAAAGATTCAACTCTGTTTTAGTGTATTTGGACAGAGAAATATAAATACATGTATCTCATCTGGGTCACAGGGTGTTTCGTGTAACCGCTATATTTCACCAATTATTGCATTGATCTATGACAGGCAGAAGGAGTTTTTGTCAGAAGGACTGACGACTTTACCAAAGTTGGCGTAGCATTGAAGGTCCTGGGTATAACAAATTTACCATGAAGAGCATTTTACAGACAACAGGGATTCGACATTAGCATATATATATAAAATACAGTAAAAAAGGAACTCTTTTTTATAGTGAAGCTTCCTTCGTGGTAATGTCGAATCCCTGTGGCTCAGACAGTGAAACGAATCCATCGCAAGGAATGTCCGAACAACCGTTATTGAAAACATAACATCGTTGATTCTCAGATTTACACTAAATGACATTTTCTGTGGTTATTTATGTTATTCGAGGGAAAACGAGGGAGATACAAATTCTTACCCGAAGCAAAGATACTCGCAGTCGAATAGGTTCTGGTTGTCAGCCTTTAAACACAAACAGCTGTGATAGTGATTTCGGGCATCAGCTGATTATGATGTCATCCGGATGTGGGTAAATGTCGGCCATAGTTCCCTGCTTCGTTTCATGTAATTTTACTGTGAATGTCACAAGCTGGGCCATAGAAAATTTAGAGCCAATTTGTTCTCATACTGAATATAAGAATTTTCCCCTAATTAAGGCTAACCTCTAAACGTGCAAAGGACGTTTCTTGACCTGAAAGAAACGAGCTGTGCTCGTTATTACATACCATCACGCTTGTTAGACGTTTACCTACCTTATTAAATTTGCTTTATATACGCCTTGGTAATCCCTTAATATGACATTCTGTTCAATGAAGTAGAAACGATATATACGGAATCATGTTTGTTCATATCAGAACGTTACGAAGATTCATTTAGCACAACAAACAGCGTTCTTCCTTCCATGTGTATTGTTAGGTAGTTTTCTTACTCTGCTATCTACACGTGGTGTTTGTTTTAGTTATATCACGCCGTGTAAAGTCATTAGTTAACAATTTGCTACATACAACAGACGACTAACCACACGGTGAGGGAGCAAAACAAAATCACGTAACCATAAATGCGAACGACCGCGGAGAAATTGAGACAACAACACGTATGTTTTTGATTTTTGATGTTTTCTTTACTAACTTGAATCGAATTAAAACAAGACCTAGCCCACGGTACGCAGCATGATTTCCGATTTCATGTGGTAAATTGTCTGTCATTATTGGTGCCGTGAGAACATTCAAAAACAAATGTGGAATCGGCGATGCAGACGACCACACATTTTGTATATTTTGCAAAAACAATGATAAAATGGCTAGTTTCACCTGGTTCTTTACGAAAAAACACATATTTAAGCAAATATATACCATTAAGAGAACATTTGCAAGGCGTATTGGTGTTTCTGAAGGCAATATTAAAATATTAAATTATGCAAACGACCACACTCAAGAACTTCAGGCGAACGACCACACCTTTTTCAAAAAGAAATGAAGGGTGCGAGTATTGTGGCCACGATAACATGGAGCAGCAAATTCCGGTATATATGAATACGCAAAGGTTTGTTTCAAATTACACTGATTATTTGCTCTGAGAAAGCACTACTGTGCACACAAAAGTATTTGTCATATAATCTTACATGCGTCCGGAAACCTAAAATTATTCTGTTCCAATTCCTGTATACATTCTGTACCAATTCTGGTCAGAATTCATACAAAATTTTCTGTACAGAATAAACACAGACACATAATCTGAAATAAATTATGTACAGACTTCTTGTTTTTTTTCTGTACAGAATCTTACTGAACCAGGTTTTTGTCTGTATAGATTATTGTATCAGACAGATTGTTCGCAAACCAGTAAAAATGGACTTAGAAAAAATAAATCAAATAAGTCTTAGAAAATTCAAGACAGAAATACATTTTGGTTTAGGAATCATTTTTGTATTGATATGGGTTTTTTTAAATATTGAGGGACGTAGATAAAAGGGATAAACAACTCCGCCTGTACACCTGTTATCTGGTTAAAATATCACATGGAGAAAACAAAAAGACTTTGAAGTCACTTTTGGCAGATAAACAAAACATACATAATCTGAAAGCTAAAAGGTTCAACTAAATATAGAAATACATTGAACAACTGGAATGTCTTTAGAATAATGACTGGGTTAAAAGACACAGGCATTATGAATTTTATTAATTTTATTCCAAATATTGATAGACTGACATTATTCATAAGGATAAACTATTATCAATACGTTTAGTGTATAAAAATAGTGTTATCTATTGCAACAGAACAAGGTTTAAACTCCCAGAAAATATCTTTGTTATTTTCATATGTTCAATAGTTTTTTCGCGTTTTACTTGCTACAAATGTTGAGACGGGTGATAACTAGCATAGTAAATAAATCCATTTTTGGATAGTGCAGGATAACATCTCAATTGTTATATTACAGTAGGATTTGTTTGATATTTTTTTCAGTTAACCCTTTCCTAAACAAAACAAATCTGCAGCAGACGACTTTGAAAATGTATATGCAAACATATTGAAAATCTATAAAAATGAAATTGTATTATTGAGCCATTTCTCTTCTTGTTACAATGTTTTCAAAAGTCGTCTGCAAATGGGAAAGGGGTAAAATTAGAATTTTGATAAGAAGCAAAACTTAAAACTTGTGTTTGGTTTAATTCCAGATGCTGTGCCGTACATTATTGTTGGCAAGCACTTGTATAATGGATCAAGCAAGAAATCCTCGGACGTCAAAAAAAGAGGAATAAGACATTGAGAGACAAAACTTGCTACCATTTATTTTTGAAAACCATTCATGAAATTAAATAAACAAATATATAAATTAAACATTTATCATCTTGTTTAAAAGAAAATATGTCATTTGATATTGAAAATGTTTGCGTTTAAACTTTTATAAATTTTATGTTACTTACACCTTCTTTTTTTCCTTCTGCCCAGATTTTTTTCTGCCTAAATAAAACATTTCGCGAAATTCCTTACAGATTTTGCTCTTTGTCTCCATATGAAACATCTTTTTATAGAATTCTGGTTCAACAATGTGTCAATGAACCACATTTTTTTCTGTATAGAGTTTGCCCAGATTTTCAGTATTTTAATCTGTAGACTATATTGGCGTGGCAAATTTTAGGCCCGCAAGCTTTCTTCCAGATGTAATTTAATCACATGTGTTGAGACCTCAATAATATATCTAAACATGATGCCATATCAATTACCATATAAATTGACAAAACGGTACCTTACTCTCAGTTATCAAGATATCAAAGAAAACAATTTGAACAACAAGTAACCACGTGATGAGGTCTCAACACATGTGATTAAATTGCATCTTGTTTTAAAACTTAAAAACGGTATGAATTTGTTTACTGTAAATCAAATCAGGAGGATGTTTAGTGGACGGTTCATAAACTTTATGTGTGGTCTTTAAAAGCAACAAGAGGAAGACGATGTCCATTCCGAGACATTGGCAAAACGTTATGATCCCGTTCATCGCGTATTATTTTGTTATACCTGAGCCCGGCCTATCCCTCTCTTGGCTTCCCCCCCCCCCCCCCGGTGATGTTAAGGTATTGCGACAATGTATGCATTACACTGAATTCCCCGATAGCAAACCAGGGTTTGATGGTGACATAATGGTTCATATGGGTGTTAATATGCAACAGCAATCTGCTTGTCTGACATTTGACGGCAAGACAATTAGACAAGGCCTAACTCGATCATCGGGAGATGTTGACCTACTGGGATTTGAGGAATCAACTTCTTTGCAAGACCGTCATTTTAACTTACAGTTGGCTAAATTGAATAAAAAGGTGTGGTCGCTCGCCTAAAATTTGTCGGAAGTGGTCGTTCGCGTAATTTGATATTTTACGATTTCTTTCAAAAACATCATTTCGCCTTGATAAGGTATTGTAAATGGTATATATTTGATGCTTATATATGTTTTTTGTAAAGAACCAGTTAAAACTAACCGATTTATGATTGTTTTTTGCAAGATATACAAAATGTGTGGTCGTCTGCATCGCCGATTCCAAATTTGTTTTTGAATGTTCTCAAAAAATAGAATATTAATAATGACAGACAGTATACCAGATGAAAGCGGATATCAAGTGGCGTACCGTGGGCTATGGCTTGTTTTAATTTGATTCAATTTAATAAAGAAATTATCAAAAACATACCTGTTTTGTGTCAAGATTGCCGTGGTCGTAAACATGTGTGATGACGTCGCAATTATTTCTCCCTCAAAGTGAACCAAACATCTTGGCAAACATTTGACAAATCTCTGTAAAACAAAGTATTGTAATTGAAAAGAAATGCAAACATTATGAACAAAATAGGGGTTGCTAATTATGAGCTCCTTTTATCACAATTTTTTTAAAAGTCGTTTGCTTAAGAAGCGTCGAACAGCGTACACTACATAGTCGTCAAAATGCACTTGAGTACCGGAAATTGTTAAAACTGTTCTGAAACGAGTCGATATTATATCTTGAAAGTTAATTTATGATGTACCTTTATAAGTGTCTGTACTGACCCAGCTAGCATATAAACAAGAGCGTCGCCGGCGATACGAAGCCCCTTATAGTCCCTGTGACCTCAACCTTTGACCTAAGTCAGTGAGACGCGAACTAGTCCAAGCCTCATTGACACTTAACGTATATATGAACAGTGAAGGAATTTCGACCGCAAATGATAGTGCTAGAGCGATGACGTTGTGTCTTACAGACGTATTGTAGTCACTGTAACCTTATCATACGACCTAACAATCAGAACAATCGGATAAGAAATAAAGTCGCTAGAGAGATGGCTTCGGGACACGTGCGTGCGAAAGTACGTACAGGTGATCCCCTTTATCACCGCAACGACATCGTCGCAAGGAGATAAAATGGTTATGAGATACACAGATCAACCAAAACCAAGTTCAATATAAAAACATTGGTTGCGTGTAATGCAGCTTTAAAAAACGATCCTTTTTATTTCTTGCAACAGCTCTATATTCATGATATTATTTTTAACTTGGGTCAGTAAGAAATAACGTTACATAATGGGCTAAGTTAGATATATTTTCAATTAGTAATCACAACTTGTATATAATGATGCTCCAGGCAAAGCAACTTTATTGTTAGTCTTACAGGTATACATAGCTCAAGTTGCGGGACATTTTGTTCATCTTCTAAAATATTATTTGGTTGAGAATTAAGAGAGAAATTGATTGGGACGTGGAGGAGACTAAATTCTAAAATCCTTATTTGACACCTAAACCATATATTGCTGGTATTCAAAATAATTGGCTGACTGAGACGATAATTGTGAGTACCCACATGATATGGGTTGGTTTAGAAATAAGAGATATATTGATGGGAAAAGAAATGTGTTCTCTCCAGTATCTAGACCTCTTGAATGCACATCTGCACATCCATGGAACCCGATTCAAATGGGCAAGAAGTGTTTCAAAACCGTCCGTTACAAATTGACGGACATTGGTGTAGAAACAAATATGACTGCACGATGCATAGGCTTGTCTGGATCAACATTCAACACAAATGTCTTAATGTCGGTTTTCGCATGCGTCAATCAGTGACAGCTTGTTACAAAGTATAAATACTGATGTGAAACAATTTACTATCGAGCTTGCTTAGTTATGCGATTATGATTTGTTATATATGTCCAGATTAATTCACCAGAAAGAAGACACGTTAATTGGTTGGAAGGAATATAAAAGAAATCCATTACCTTTGAAAACTAATAAATGTGTCATATAGAAAAATAATCGGCGTCACCCACCTTTGTGTCCCTTTGTATATGATTGTTGCGGAGTAATGCATGTAACGGATATGCCATCGATATCTATACAGAACAGCTGCAGTCAAAACGATCAATGTCAGTACTGTGACTAGACTGGTACCAATGATTAGAGCCGTATGATTGGTGCATTGTCTATGTAACCACGCCAACACTGCCTTGTCGTTTAAGAGTGCGGTATGACAGTTGTCAAAATTACAATAATACTGACCAAAGTGAACACATTTTATTTTTATTTAGGGATAACCATTTAATGAACCCTTGATATTTGCACGTACATGTGAATTGATTGCCGTACAGATTAATTGTTAGATTGCTTCGAGTTGCAATCATATCAAGTGACACTCGCGCATCACCATTGATGTTTTCTAAAAGGTTAGGACTCAGATCTAAATATGTCAACTCTGTCAGTTTGCTCAATACGATAACAAGTTTACTAAGCCTGTTTTCCGAAAGCAACAAATACTGCATATACTGCATTGTGTCTAGATTTGAAACAAATATCTGGCGGAAGGGTTCTGAGTTTATTCATAGATAGATCTAGAACAGTTAGGTTTGTCAGGTATTTAAAAGGTAGAGTCGGTTGTCAATATTGATACAATTCCCGAGGTAATTGCTTGACAAGTTTAGCAGTATAAGATAAGTCATACTTTCAAAACTGAATTCAGTCATGTTATTGGAATAGCTTTCAGCTAAATCTAAAGTTTCCAGATTCTCGAATCCATAGAAAGGTCTATAAAGGGAGTACACTATATTTCGGCTGAGGTTTAGGTTGGTCAAATTGTTTGGAGAGCACAGGCAAATGTCTTGCTGTGACAATTTATACTTTGAACCACTAAAGTCTATTGTTTCTAGTTTAGACGGTAATACTATCGGAAATTGATCAAAACACTCGGTCCGCTTGGAAAGGGGCAAGGACCAATTGTCCATAGGCAACTCGAACACTCCTCATTCGTATGATAAACATTGAGGACAGTTTTATGACGTATGGTGTCGTAAAATACCCGATGGCTCTGCTCTCCAAATAATTTCCATTGACTGGATCCAATTATCTTTTGTCCGACCATTTCGTCTTTGTCCGGAAAATAATCGACCAACAAGTCTTCTGTTATTTGATCCGAAATAATAGCAGTTCTCATGTTGCCAAATACCTCTTTGAGGTCCCAAATTATTTCTATAAGATACAGACCGGTATTCATTGTATTATCAATTACTGATATGTAACTTAAACTTGAAGGAAGATAATATATGGCATCTTTTTTAAAAAGTAATTATCTGTTTTAATCAAATATTAATTTCTTCAGATTAGTTTCGTTTAAGTATTGCAACATTTCAGCATCGATTTAGGTACACTCTACAAATAGTGAGTATCTAATCAGATTAGGTGATTCACTAGTCCATAAGAAATGTTGACCATACAGTGGAATGTTAAGTCATTATTGAATGACAAGTTCAGGCTGATTAGATTTACCATTTGCTCAAAGCTCCCTTTTTCAATAAACGACATGTTACAGTCCAACAAGGATAAATGTGTAACCTGTGAAAGATACGTAAATGTCGTCTGTGACACTGAAGTAAGATTGCAGTGTCCAGTGACACCAGATAGTACCAAAGCCCTTAAATGAGTCAAGTTTGAAAAGCCAGCTGTGAATTGTTGATCTGGAAACCCGTTCATATAATAACGTGTTAAGGTTGTGTTATGGCTGTAGAGCATTTATTGGATACTTTTGTTGGTCTTTATTCTTTTCTTTCTGTTCAATACGAAGACATTGTAGGCTATACAGCGCTTTAAGATTGATTATTAGCAGACGATTGTGTGTATAATGTAACGTATTGTTGTGAAGTAACAGTGTTCTTAGACGATGTAACCCCTCGAAGGAAGCATTCATTATAAAAGAGATGTTGTTTTAAGACAGATCCAAGTATATCAGACTCCTGCTATTCTAGAAGACAGCATTGAGAATTGCATTGATCCGATTATAATCCAGCAGCAACACCGACGTGTTTGGTGAGATACCGCTAGGATTATCGGTCAGGTTATTCTGTGAACAACTGATAAAGGTTCCTTTGCTTAACTCCAGACATTTGCAAGAAGGACCTATATTTCCTGTGCAATTTTCTGACGTCTTTATGGAGTCGATACTAATAAGCAGATTTCAAATGTCATAACAGGTAACGCCAGTGTATCGGATTGTTGTAAGGAAGTTCTAATTCCAAACAAATACGGTAATAAAATCCAAAAATGTATAACAAAAGCATTACTAAAGTGATGACACATTGTCCTTTTCGTTCCAAGAGTCAAATACATTTAAGCTTAGCTATATTAGGCAACAACACTAGTTATTATACATCCCGTGCATATTCCATCGAAAACATGTTAATGAATACATTTTGAAACACGTTTTCGGGAGACGGAAACTAAATAAGTCACGTTTTGGTGAAACTTATCTTTAGACCTTTGGGACAAGCAAAGATCGGATCAAGACTCTGCTTTCGTGATGTTTGGTCACGTTATTGTATGCTCCTTATTCCGTCATTGAAACATTAATAAGAATTACTTAAAGAATATAGTTGACACAGATATTGTATTCTGATATGTTATGTCATTAATTTTAACCTTCAAAGTGTGGGTTTTAACGCAGTTTGTCTCTGACATTTGGAATAAATTCCGATTGTTTATGTCGATTAGGATATTATTTTCCGTGTTTACTAACCTCAAGGAAACAAAATGTGATAAGATGTTCTGATTACTCGCATAACCTGATTTATTGATTGGTTGTTTGGTGTTTTACGCTGCTTGTATTTTGACACCAGCCATTAAGTTGTAATGCTAATCCTGCAACCCTTATCGCAAAGGAGGGCAGCCATTACTGACTACCTCTCATACCCGATGCGGTCCCTCTACCACTTCACCAACGAGGCGGTCATATTACCTGAAACCAATCGTTAGCTTCTTGATAATTCCAACCACTTTATTTAGATTTAGCCGGTGCTGTAGGAAAGCCAACCAGTTGTCCTTTGCGATCCGTGTAAACTGACATCACCCTGTTTTCAAAAAGATATTGATCAATATTTGTCACGGATACCGTAGGTTTGATTTCCTGGTATACGACCTAAACAAAACAAACATCTTTCATCGTGAATGGCAATGTGAGCTGTCTCACCGAAAACAGCAATATTTGCGTTTTAGTTATCAATATATTCAAAGAATCTTTATACAAAAACTTTCAGCGCCAATGGAAATGAAAACGGCGTTAAACCCTCATCAATCAATCAACATAACTATGCAGCAGACATCTACGTAAAATGTTGAAAATGATTATTTGAAAGGTATTTTAAGCTGCTTTCAGTTATATCACGACATTTCCTGGGTAAGTTACCAGTACCACTGGTCCGTTTATCCTGACACCAGTAAGTCAGTTGTGATGCTAACCCCACCAACCTGAGTGAACAGGAGGGCAGCCATCACGACAAGTTTTAAATTATTTGGTATGACACGGTCCGGGATCGAACCCGCATCCTAAAGGGTAAGCATAGTTAAAATTTACGGATGACTATAACAATGGTATTTGCATAGAAACACACGAACTAACAACGTTTTACCTGGAACTGTCTACATATTAACAGACTGATTCGTTAAAAATGCGAGTAAAGGAGAAACTGATGGAGAATAGAAATTCCCCCATTCAGCCAAGTCTATCTAAATTTTTGTAGATTTAACAAATTTTACTTTTGATCAGATGCTTTCAAATACGACGACACTTCAAATACATTGTATCTAATCGCGGAAACACTCAATCTTGATAGCGTTAATTCATCCCTTCCCACCTTTAAGCGTATGTTGACACATTTGCAGCACACAGTCACAATGTTTTCAACTTTGTGTAATGCATATTCTTTTATTCATGAAGATGGCAATTTGTTTTGCATACATATCTTTATAGTCGTCTGCTGCAGATGTGTTGTATGTGTAAACGGGTTAAAAAACTGTTCTGTACTTGTGCTAGTGTTATTGATTAATCTATACATGTTGATCATTTGAATGGAAGTAAATAAGCTTCCGTTTAACGTCACTATTAATGTGTAAGCAAACCTTGATGCTTTAGGAATGATCAAACTGTAGTAATTTAACCTTTTGATTAAAAAACCCATATCTAAAAGTTTTAACATATCTAAATATTGTATAAATAAAATGCGCATATTCGTTAAATTGCTCTCGATGTATTTTTATTTATTCCCTTTTCTTTCTTTTTTAAATAAAGGGTGTATATCTTTGTAAGTATATGTCTGCACCTTATAAATTAAAATTGCGCGTTTGAGTGAAGGGTGTTCGCATAGCCTTAAAGTACAAAGCGGTAACTCGCTTTTCATCAGTATAGCAACGGATTGTGAAGTGTACAGACGTTAGGTATGGATCGAACATGGACATACAGGAACATTCATTTGATAATATCACTACTATTGATAAGAACGTCTGAAATAGCTTCAAAAGGTACGTGAATGCTGAATTTGACGGCAACGGGTCTTGTTACGGTAAAAATCATAAACATAGTTGAGCCGTTCCACATGAAGACTAACATTATGGACTCTGTGTCATCGACCTAGAACAGCCCGCGCAGTTCGCGGAGGCTAATCCTGGCCGACATATTCCGTCTTAGGTAGATAGGGTAATGATTCCTGAAACTGAAAATACACAGGAGGCGAAACCTGTCTTTCCAGGTTAGTCTGAGCGGCATGCTTAAGCTGATCCGCGTCGATACTTTACGCAGAGTACACTCTGATGGTTTTGTCTTAGAACGTCTCATTTGGAAATGAAACCCGTAGGGCTACATTTCTAGGTTTTTCAGCAGAAGTTTCATCTATGTATACTATAAAGTAGGACGACAAGTTAAGGTTCAGATGAGACCGTGCCTTTGCATAGTCTTACTCGAGTCTTTACTGTTCCATTATGTCATAAGAACCCCAAATCGCCAGATTTAGTACATTGTATATGTTTTTATCACATGACAATGCTTGTATCCTATGTAATATACCCATTACGTATTTCTTTTTATTACATACCTATCCAAATTTTGCATTGAAATTTAAGTGACATAAAATCAATATCAATTTTAAAAAAAATGATAACTAACACTGTGACGATAACACTTTTAGTTTTTTTATATCATCACTAGTGATGATATCATTTTTGCCGGAACTACTTTTTTTAGATTTGGAACATCTTTGGAATTTAAAGTGGGTTTAATACTAGGAATTAAAAAAAAAATGAGACCGAATACTAGGAAAATGACGTCACGTCAGCGGTTTTGACGTCATAACGCTAGTCATTTGGCGCCAAATAGAAGCAGCAGTATTTGATTACGTAACATTCATACGCCTAAGGCAAAGTCATTTTTTTTATATGTTTCTTTAAAATAAAGGGGAGATTTATTCCAGATATATAATAAGTAGAATAACTAACTGCATGTTTTTGATATCGAATTTATGTCACTCGGGAACAAAGGGGTAATTTGGTGTAAAATCACTCAACCTACGGTTTCGTGATTTTAACCAAATTACGCCTTTCTTCCCTTGTGACATAACAGTAAATTCTATATAAAAAACATGCAGTTAGTTATTCTCTATATATTCAACGTGACCTAATACTAGGAAAATGACGTCACGTTAGCGTTTTGACGTCATACGTTAGTCACTTTGGCGCCGAAACCCGTAAATTTCATCTAGAAATATTTAAACGTTTAGTTCATTTTTTATCAAAATACGCCCAATAAGTCACTTTTTGTGATAGATATAATATCTCATGAGTGTCATTTATTATACTTTAAATAAACTAAACTGAATATGACATCGGCATAATTATTTGTGGCATTGTTATACGGTTTACTGACGAAATTAAAAAAGCTTTGGAAAACCCGATTTTCTTTGTGTGTTTCGTCATGTGATAAAAAGAATCTGACATTCGTTGTCATTTCATATAAAGTTTTATTAAACTCGTCCAAGATATTTGTTATTAAGCTCGCCACAGGCTCGCTTAATAACAAAAAATCTTGAACTCGTTTAATAAAACTTTATATGAAATGACAACTCATGTCAGATCCTATATATAACCTTTGAACTTTGAAACAAAATGTGAATTGAATTTTCCCATCAGAAGTTCATGTACCTACTGCTATTTAGAAGTAAACTTTAAGAGAGATATAAGTAAGTCTTTTTTTCCCGAGTATAGCTAACAACTTTTCTATATGAGAAACTGCTCCCGATTTCGGTTCATTTTGCATCTACG
Source organism: Serripes groenlandicus (assembly GCA_031761405.1). Taxonomy (NCBI): domain Eukaryota; kingdom Metazoa; phylum Mollusca; class Bivalvia; order Cardiida; family Cardiidae; genus Serripes; species Serripes groenlandicus. The sequence continues at coordinate 46,091,192 of JASEVX010000009.1, forward strand.
TATAGCGAAGACACAGGCTTGCATGTGAATATGTACAACCTCGCCGGAGTCTTCACCTTCCTCTTTCATATAACATATATACTTGTGTTACGTCTGACCAAAAATAAGATTTGTAGTCCCATGGCTGTTAGTACCATATCTCATTATATGATCTCATTAAGGCGAATCAAGAAGACTCTAAACTATCAGTCGCAAACATTATGTTTGTCAATCATGTGAATACATTTTACGGATAGTAAGAAAACCTATCCTGATTTTAATAGACGCAATATATTTTAGTCTCTGTTTAATACAGGGATTGGCTGCGTTTAATTGACGCGAATGTATCGTTAAACGCGAACACCCATTGCATATTGACGAACTATGTCAGACATGTCGCAAAGTAAAGGAAGCGCAATTGGGTTTCGCGCAATATGTACTGGCTTCAGAGTATATTGAATTCTGTTAAATTTACCGTTAAACGTGAAATCAATTTTTACGCAAAAGTGTTTGAACATTTAGTTTAAACTTATTAATATTGCATCGATTGCGAAACAACTTTTCGGCTGATATTGATTACGCTCGAATTCTGATTCCTGGAGACTTAACCAGTACCTCCGTCGTTTGTGTTGACAAATCCCAATCATTCGTGGTTGGTTTCAATGTATGCTTAACTCACGGCTGGGCTGTGTTGAATAGACACGGAAGTAACGTTAAATAATAATACCCATTGCGTGTTAATGAAACTAAAAGTTAGATTTATCTCAAAAGTTATTGAATAATACTGATTTGTTTTTAGCGAATAAAGTTTTGGATTCAGTCTGAGAAAATTGAACTCAGGGTGGAGTGCGTTCGAAAGACACACATTTACCGTTAAACGTGAAAATACATTTTATTGGAAATAAGTGAAGGTTACTGAGTTTCACTGTCTATTGAACTCAGGGGTGGAGTGCGTTCAAAAGAAACACATTTACCGTTAAATCCGAACACGCGTTTCGTTTCAAGGATACTACGTCGGTTTTCAAAGGGAAAAACTACTGGGATTTTCGCGAACTATTTGTCGCTTTCAGGCAATGTCGATTGAATTCATGGCTGGGCTGCCTTCAATTAAGACAATCTGAACTGAAGTCGGATTTTTAAAAAACCTACTTAATCAAACCCAGTTTCGGATTCTGTGCCTATTCAACGTAAGGCAGATGTGCGTTTGATTATTTGAGCCGTACCACGAGAAATCAAGCATTATGAACTCTGCGTTATGTAACAGTCCGCGCTGGATAATCTGGGCTGACATATTCCCGTCTCATGGGGATAGAGATAAAGAGTAATGATTCTTGAAGCAAATCCACAGGAGGCTAAAAGTGCCCGCCCGGGTTAGCCTGCGCAGCATACTTAGGCTGATCTGGTTCTATATACTTTACACACTCTTGGTTTTCTCGTGGAACAGTTCATTTTTTGTAAACTATATCCGTATTATGCTTGTATGAGAAGATTTTCATAGTTGTGCTAGTTTTTAATAATTCATTTTACATTGATTGTCCAACAAGTTTTTAAACCAACGGCATATATTTTAAATGAGGCGTGTTTTACTATGCAATAACCAACGTTAGGGCATTTAAAACTTGTACAACCGTTCATTTTGATCTGGGTCTACACCTTTTGCCAATTAGCTACAAGGCTCAAGATAGCATGGATACGCATACAACTCGGTATGTATAGATGCATTAAATAGCGACGGTTACCTTTTCCTTGATAACCGTTCGTATAAACACGTAATTAATTCACAATTCATATTCAAATTGCATTTAGAATATTATTGCACCAAAGTCGATACATGGAGGGAAGCGATGACAAATTGTACGAGGTCGGGTGGTGTGCCATTGTCGTATCGTGATGTGTACAACAGTACTGAATTTACCCTGAAAGATAGCAGAAATGTTTGGACGGCGGATTATATCTACTTAGAATATATGACAGGTACATTGTAAATGGTTCGATGCAATCAAAATAAATGTGATAGATGTTTGCTGATGTGGGTATAACGCCTTTTACAAAAGTATTTAAACTATCGAATGTCGGAACTAATTTTGAGTAGCTTTTGTCACCTCTATACTGTTTGCTGCTCAACTCAACATTTTTATCTTGATGTTTACACTTTTCAATATTACTTATGCAAGCTTAATAGGAGCTTCTGTCAACTTGTGTAGGGCCTGATAAGATGGGGAAGGTGAAGTACCCTTCATGCTGAACAGAACACGGCTCATACATGTGCCGTGTCTAATGTGTAGTGCATGACATGCCGAACATAACATGGCTGTTAAATGTGCCCTGTCTAATATGTAGTATACTCTATGTTGAACAGAACGGTGAAGGTTAAAGTGCCGTGCATAAGTTTAGTACACCTCATGCCGAGCAGAACATGGTTGGGAAATATGCATTGTCTAATGTGTAGTACACTTTATGCCAAACTTAACACGGTTGCTTAATGTACCGTGTTATAACGTGAAGTACACCTCATGCCGAACTGAACACGACTGGGAAATGTGCCGTGTCTAATGTGTAGTACTAATCATTGCTGGTAAATGTGTAGTGCATTTTAGCCTATTAGAACATGGGTCGTAACAATGGCCTGTATAATGTGTAGTGCACTTCATGCCAAGCAGAGCATGACTGGTAAATGTACCGTGTGTAATGTGTAGTAACTTCATGCCGAACCTACCATGGCTGGTAAAAATGCCCTGTCTAATGAGTAGTACACTTCATGCTGGTAAATGTGCCGTGTATAATGTTTATGTAATACACTTCACGACGACCAGAACATGGTTGGTAAATGTGCCTTGTCTAATGAGTAGTACACTTCATGCTGGTAATTTTGCCGTGTCTAATGTTTATGTAGTACACTTCACGACGAACAGAACATGGCTGATAAATATGCCGTTACTAATGAGCAAAATCACTAGGTTTCGACGGATTTGTGAAGAAGACTTGACAGATTCTGTGAGATCAATTGTTAGAAGGGCCATTACTCGCTATTAAGCTTCTCCGATCGTAAAGGCCCAACTATTAGCTTCCCATAGAGAGGATTTAGTTTGTCATCGATCGATGTCTGTAAACCCAGCCATGCAGGTGATCAGACTGTCCTTTCACTCCGCGCTACCGGACAAGGGATAGCCGATTCAACCAATCAAATAGCAGCTGTTAACTAGCACTCGCCGTGTGCTCCAAGTGTTAGGATAATCTGAATAAGCTACAGGGATTTTGTTGAATGTCTGTGAAGATCCGAAACGTTGACTCTGCTCTCAGGTATCTATTGATCAATAGACCAGCGCCCTACCCCTGAGTTGCCGTCACCCGAAAATATTTGTATTGTCTGTTATAAGGTTTCATTGATTTATGTTGCATGTCAGTTCAAACTGTGCAATACCTGAATTGGCTTCACATGAACATGTCCGTGAGGTGAGGTTCTTTCTTTTGAGAATAGTGATGACTTAGATCTGCATGTGCATACATACAGTTTGATCAATATCTACACTTATCCCATAATACTTACATGAGCTTGTATTAAGCTTCTGTCAACTTCTGTTTGGATTCTGATAGAAGGATCAGATGAACATGGTGATCTGATCCTGGTGATCTGATCCTTCACTGTTTCGATATGCCAACTTGTACATATGGGCTTTTATAATTATATTGACTGTGGCTTGCTTTCCTGTAATGCAGCTCCATTTCTATGAACTGTTTTCTGTTGTAGATATTGCACAGAGGAAAACTGCTGAAGATGAATGTGGATACAAGACTTTCGATTATAAAAAGGTGGGAAGAAACATATACAATTATTTTACACGTTATGGCACCCAATACGGTCCTTGTACAGCATTGAAGCAATATGTGTGTGTGTCTCGTAAGTTCCTTAAATGTATCACATTATTTAACCCTTTTCCCGATAAATTCCAATTTTCGTTGTCATCCGCCTAAATTCTTACATATTTACATCCGGCGATGTCTAGTGCTCAGCTTGAGGTCTTTGAAACCGGGCATCCCGGGTTCGATCCTCGCTCGCGGTGGTCATGTGGGCATGTACGTGGACAAGGCATCTTAGAACTGTTTTTTACTCATGATTCCCGAAAAAGTATTCTGTCGCCGTGTTATAACTTAAATCATGTAGAAAACGGCATAAAACCATTATAGCACCAATACTACCTCGCGAACAATGTAGACCAAGACTGCGCGAATGTGCATTTTGATCTTGATTTATATTGTTCACAAATTCATTTAATTTTTTAAAGACTTTCATTGCCTATACGCAAATGGTGTCTGACGAAGAATGCTTGAGGTCGGGTTCAGCAGTAAAAAGCACACACTTCCAAGTGCGAAACTAATTTGTTTTCAGTAAGTTGCTTTACCAGAGGTGTTCAACTTATATTTTAACACATTGAAAAATACACACAACGTATTCTATGTACATTTTATTACAATAAATGTTCAATTTCAGCTCCATAACAATAGTATATTTTCCACAACAATTCGGCCAATATGCCAATGTCTTATCTACAGCCTCTTGTTCAAGTTTTCTCCAATCATCTTTTAGTTCGCATTTGAGACCTGATTAGATGTTGACATTCTTCTATTATAAACTGCGTTCAATTTTCATCAGATTTAAAAGTCCTTTGTTGCTGTATCGAATGACTTCGGCATCCAATCTCTGGCTGATAAATACTTCACAATGTTGGACTTAATGCGCTTAATATTGTTTTTGCTGTGTGACATGACGAGGAATCTTTGTGAAATACCATGTCCTTTGAACTATCTCCAGGGAATGGTTGGGAATATATTTTACCAAACAGGTTTACTTTAAAGTGACTGTTGAGCCTTTTTGAATGATTCTCAGTTCAGTTGTGAAGCTAAAGCACACATCAGCCAATGCCATGAAACCGGCAACGAAAGCATCACACTCACCTTATGCCTATCATCGTGACCGTTTCTTAAAAAAACAGATTCATCCTCTACCATTATTTCTTCCTGGGTAGAACATTGCCTCATCAAAGTAACATTACTTTTCGAATTACCGTTCCACAGTCGCATATGAAGTTTCCAATACCTTGATTTGCCAGGTATTTAGCTGATGAACACGACACTATTTCTGGATTTGTCTTGTCTTGCAATAATGTGTTTGACAGTTGTGGTGGACATATCCAACTTCGTAATCGTCTCACGATCCGTTGTTGGGTTATTCCTAGATATTATGGAACCAATATGCTTAACCACTGCAGAAATTGACCATGTTATGCGTTATTTTAATCTGGGGTAGATATCACTGTTATCGGTGGCAGAAGGCATGGCTCCGTTTGGTTTAAAAATATAAGTAGAAGTCTCTACATAACTGTAATATCCATGTTCAATCACCACATCATTGATGTTACTATAGGAGTGTTTAGACTTCAACATTCTAAGGACACTGCCCTCTGCAACATCATTAATTTCACCTCGAACAATATTGAATAAACAATAAAAATTAAAAGTTTATCATAAAAAGAATAGCGAAACTTAAACAAAAATCTTGCGAGCACGATGAAATTGATTGTTTTGTACTGTTAAAATGTAAGTTGAACCCCTCTCGTATTTCTCCGTGTAAACCTTTTTAGTTACAAATGTATTTTGAACAATTATTTCAAAAGTTTAAGCATTAAGCAAATGCTGGTCATGTATCAACTACAGTAGGTTTGTCTATAATATCACGACAATGATTAAAGACAACGGAGAGATCCATGTGTATTGTGCTTTACCTATTCTGGAAGAGAATCGTGAACAATACCATATTTTAAAAACAAGAAAGTATTCCATCATCAAAATGCACAATAAAAGGTGTGCTCTGTTAAATATAGAATTGAATATAAACGAAGGTATTAGTTATATTCCAAAACACATACATATTCCACATTTTATTTTTGGTAAATTTGGAATTTAACCAATTCCAAATCTACAGCATACGACTTTTTGTTTAAATAAAACTATGGAACTCTCCCTAAATGAAGAACAGTTATAACATAAAGTTGAAAACATTGTGGAAAAGTAGGAATGTTCAATAATTTCTCCGTCGTCTGCTGAAGAGACATCTGAAAGTGTATCAGTGTGTGTAACAAATGGTAAGTAAGTAAGTAAATTCATTATTTATAGAGGATAGCCCACTTGGTTATGCCAATCTTCTTCGAGGCCCTCTTACAATAATTAGTTATTAACGGTGATGTACATATTGTTATGATGAAAAACATTGGATGAAACAAACATGTATTGTAAATTATGATTACATATGTCACTATGGAAAAAGCAAGTTTATAATACATGTCTATAAATGTGCATATAAAGTGAAACATTGATTACAATGCCTGTCCTTCCGATTTAGTCTGATGGTATATGCACACATACAAAGTACATGTGTGTTAAACCTTTTCCCAGACATGACGTATCTTCATCAAACGACTTTGAAAATAGCTAGGCAAACTATAGAAAGTCTCTATCAATAAAAGTATAACTATAAAATAAATTTTAAAATATGGTGGCAAAAGAAGAAATTTCTCATATGCAATATTCCATTTTGCAACACTGTCTTGTGCTGATGCGTCAATATGCATATGCATGTACACATCTGTTTACATGGCGTAAGAAATAAATAAAGACTTATTATATATATATTTATCACATAACTTGCTCTCCAGGAGTGACATAAAGCAGTGACATAAATATCATATGTAACTAGTTACATAAATAGCCGACTCACAGCACGTACGTGACGTCACTCCAGTGTGACGTCACTTTAAATGACAGCATATTGTTTACAATTGTTCTGAATTTCCGCATTTATTATAAATATTGTTTAAAGAGAATAAATCTCGATAAATGAAATGTTATAAGTACCTTGTTGCTAATTTTGTATATAATCAAAAGGTTATTGATAGGGACTATTTTTTACAGTGGAAGTATGCATTAGAACTTCGGGGTGAACTTCGGTCACTTTTGATATGAGGGCGAAGAAAGATAGATTTAAAGATTGAACACAATCTTTTTATGGTGTTATGTGATAAATAGAATCTTACATTCGTGCTTATTTGATATTTTTTTTATGAAACTCGTCGACTGAAACGAATATGACGCTCGGCGGGGCCTCGCGTCATATTATTTCAGTCGACTCGTTTCATAAAAACAATATCAAATAAGCACTCATGTAAGATCCTCTATTTATTACATACCTATCCACATTTTGCATTGAAATTTAAGTGACATAAAATCAATATCAATTTTTAAAAAAATGATAACTAACACTGTGACGATAACACTTTTAGTTTTTTTTTATATCATCACTAGTGATGATATCATTTTTGCCGGAACTACTTTTTTTAGATTTGGAACATCTTTGGAATTTAAAGTGGGTTTAATACTAGGAATTAAAAAAAAAATGAGACCGAATACTTGGAAAATGACGTCACGTCAGCGGTTTTGACGTCATAACGCTAGTCATTTGGCGCCAAATAGAAGCAGCAGTATTTGGTTACGTAACATTCATACGCCTAAGACCAAGTCATTTTTTTTTATATGTTTCTTTAAAATAAAGGGGAGATTTATTCCAGATATATAATAAATAGAATAACTAACTGCATGTTTTTGATATCGAATTTATGTCACTCGGGAACAAAGGGGTAATTTGGTGTAAAATCACTCAACCTACGGTTTCGTGATTTTAACCAAATTACCCCTTTGTTCCCTTGTGACATAAATTCTATATCAAAAACATGCAGTTAGTTATTCTCTATATATTAAGCAAGAAGCAAATACCCTATTAGAGACGAATTCTTAACCTGGGATGATGCATTCTCTGATTGCTCTCCTGATAGTTCATTGGCTCTGTGGGGTGGATTCTATTTTACATGGAACAAAATAGTAGAAAATTTAGAGATATGGGATCGAAGAGTACGACGTGTTTTACAGGGGACCGTAAACGGTAAGCCAGTATGAAGTATTGAATAAACGTGGTTTGCTTAGCCATTTCTCACATGCATTGACGTTGCAGCAGACGACTATTAAATCATCTGGGGGGAAATATGGAAAACCTCTTAATACAAAAGTGGAATTATTGGAAAGAGTCGAACACACTAGCTGTGCCACCAGGAGCATTTGTTTTCAAAGGTCGTCTACTACAGATGCGTCCGATACAGCATCTGAACAAAACTATGGAAAACCTTTCAAAATGATAGTGTAATTACTGATAAAAGGTTGGAAAAACTGTTACAAAAGGAAAGGCTTTTTTTTTGCCACACGATTTGTAATAGTCGTCAACTGCAAAGGCTTTAGAAAGCTTCTACATTTGAGAAAGTTTTACCAAACAGCTGTTTAAAAATCGAGCAGATTTACATTTTGTGCCTCTCCAGATTGTCCACAACGACATACATGCAATTTGAGAGGAGGCAATCGAACTATGTATGCAATACGTTAAAGTTAAAAAGCAACGATCCTGCATAGATTGAGCACGGGCGTTTTACTAAGACAGGTGCCAATGACGACATATCTGCCATGAACACTCGACAGTATTAGACCCGGTAGCTCATTCGGTAGCGAGGCGGCTGTCAATCCAGGAGTTGTGAGTTCGAATCCCGGCTCGGCTAATTTTCTCTCCGATGATTGACAAAATTCAATGCGACATGCGTCATTGGTCTTCCACCAATGGGCTAAGTCTATGCGAAAAAGCAGCCAGTTGTTTGGGAAGATTGTTGTGTGGAGTACTGTTGTGAGAAAACCAGGAAATGCATGAGTATGTGAACTGGCCGACGTGATATAACTGAGAAATTGTTGAAAACGACGTTAAACCCCAATCAAGAAAGACAAGCAGCCACATTAGCGCCACTCTTTCTCCTCACAAGATAAGCAATTCGATCTTTGGGACTGCGCGGTGTGGCAATCTGATCAGAGTGTTCTATGTTTCCCATTTTATATTCGAAGCATTATCGCAGTGACTTGAGAATGGCACACAGTCAACTGATAGTCTGGAGAAATCTGGCCCATTAGATGATAATTATTTGTATAATTGTTAATTAGATTATGTGATATTCCTTTTACAATCACAATTTGCAAAATGTATGAATGCATATTTCTTGTGTATGGGCCGGTTGTCCGATTATTAAATTGAATTTGAATTGAATTGACTGTATATGCGATAGCTAAATATAAGGGGCGATGACCAATCTAGTCGCCATCGTCGTACTTATTTACTATATATAGTACGCCGAGTGTTAACCTAAGTCAACTAGTAGTCTGCACTTATCTCCCTTTTGTTTAATACATGGGAGATAAGTACAGGCTATGAGTGGCGGAACTTCGATGTAGTTCCTTATCAATTGAAAGAGCCCGACTTTATGAAAAGGTCACACTTGGCTTTTGTGAACAATGTAGATCCAAATAAGAATGTGTTGATTTACACATTGAGTACATTTCTTATACAAATTTGTAAGAAACCTCTGATGTTTTGATCTGTTCCTGCACTGTTCAATAATGCCAACTTTTAATTGTTTTCAAGAACCGGCCTAAATCAGATAAACGAAATGATAAGACGCTGTGTAAACTATTTTCTGTTTGGTTAAAATAACGCATCGAATAATCAATTCAACTGCCATATCTAGTCCTCTCCCACGTACAATACATCTGCAGCAGACGATTTTGAAAATATCATGGCAAAAGGAGAAATTGCTCATTATCAAATGCTTAAAAATGCGCCAGGAATAGGATTTTCAGATTCAAGACAAACTTTGACAAAAATATTTGTATAAAGTATGAGGTTATGAAACTCGAAAATCGTCACTATCTGATTAAATGTTAACATAAAAGGATGAAATAAATATTACAAATATTACAAATTTTACAATCGAAATATCTTTGAAAAAATAATATATATAAATAAAAAAATATAATTTAATTATCCACGTTCCGCTGAATTCTAAGTAAATGTTGTTCCGTTTACTGTTGTAATTGAAAGGATTTACGCCCAATGTCGGTGTCTAAGTTCGATCTATATTATTTTAGGAACCATTACCATATACGACAACTATATTGATACTTGTGGAACAAACGTCGAAGAAGTGAAACGCTACAATAATAGTAATTGTGAACAACACTTGGAATCAGTTTGTGTTTTTGGTACGTTGTTTATTAATACTGTTATTCTTTCGTTTACGGTTTTATATTGTTATCTTTATTTATAATTATATTCCTAAAATACGAAAGCAGCAATGTATATAGCATATGATGTAATGTAAAAAAAAACCACGATATTGCAAATATTTCTTAAATATTAGAGGATTCAATAACAATAACGACTTGTGTAAAATGTAAAAAAGCCAGTTGAGTCTCAATGGGACGATCCCCTTTACATCAATATCATTAAAACCAGACACGTTGGTGCAGTAGGAAATGCTCGTATTTTGGTCTGACTTTAATGAGATTGCCTCTGCACTGATATGGCTTCAAACGGACTACTAAGGATAAAGCATTGAATTAATCCATGACAACATCTCTTTTTCTAACAATGGCTTCGCAAAATGTCTTGTTTGATAAGCCTTTCTTCGTATGTTTCGAAAAAGAAAGATTCGAAAAGCAGAGTCTCAGTAAATGGTGTAAATATTCACATGCTTTTTCCTACGTTTTGTTAAAAATAACGATATAACTGCATACTCGATTAATGAACCACAGTAACGAAGGTGCAACTCTTTTCAGATGATACAGTACACGACACGGATACATTCACTAAGACTTGTTTCGAAGGTAACCAATTTATATAATTTGATCGACGTTATCAAATAGGTATTTGTACATTTGCTAAAGTTATTAATCAAGAGCAGTCTTCATTTTTCTACAACTGTGTCTTGTACTCTTAACTCCGAAGTGTCGTTGAAGCTTTAAAACAGTATTGGATACGTTGGAATTTTCTTGCTATTTCAAACACAATATAATGTTACAGATTGGCATTTACGTTTAATTCCACATCATGCAAAACATATTTTGTGCTAGTGTGTACTTTGTTGAGGACGCGTTGTATTATTTTGCAAGAAGACTACACAAGAGAACAATTATGGCCTTCAGCAATCCAATCATATCTTGTTATTGAATTATGATTACTATAAAGTGTATAGAATATTTTAGATTAGTAACTATACATGAAAGGGAACATCCAAGTACAGCAGTAATAGCTCTCCTGGTCGCAATATGTGTGTTGTCACACTACAATCAGTGTAGTGTTATAACATATCATTCACCGAAGAAATTATTTGCGGGAGTTTAAACTACCTGTCAATCAATGAAAAGTAACAGTTAATAATAACATCTATCTCGTTGATTTTTTATTATTCGATTTTTTAGATGAAATTACAGAAGTGCCTGTCAATGTTACAAGAAGGTCGTTTTGGGACAGTACAATTTTCACATCAGCCGAAATCAGAACATCCAAAGAACATAAAGATATCTGTCAAAACAAACTCACTTGTAGCAAAGACCTACACTATCTTTAATGTGGTGCCAAAATAAAATTTCCAGCTTTCAAAGTGTTTACAACTTCCTCGATAGTTTCAAACAATCGACTCTAGAATATATAAACAAACTAAAGTTTTTACTTGGCGTATTTGATATATGACTTACGTTTGTTACATTGCTTATAACTACATTTTGATCTCGGTGCATGACAATAACAACAATAAATTCACTAACTGATGGAATACATATATACAAATATATTTCTTCACACGATTTATGTTGCATTGCGGTAAAGACGAATTATTAATTCCAAAATAGCAGGAACATTTCAAACCGATCGTATTGGTTTTAGTGATACAATTGGTATTCTGAACTGTTATGTTAAACTCTTTCCCATATACAGATGCTGTCTCACGCCTCTTCAGCAGGTCCCTTTTGAAAACGTTTATTGCTAAAGGAGAAATTGTTCATGATGAGGGATTTCTCGTTTTGCCACAATGTTTTCACCTCTATTCAATTAATGCAGCTTCATTAAGAGTTTCTAAAGTTTTGAATATAATTGTTTACAAAACCTCAAAAGAAAATAAAGGTATCAGACAAAACAAATGATTTTATGACAATGAACATTTTTTCCAAGTACAGCAGTTAAGCTCTCATTGCCGCATTATGTGTGTCGTTACTCTACAATCAGTATAGTGTTATAAACATATCATTCACCGAAGAAATGATCTGTACGAGTTCAAAATGACCTATTAAGTAACGAATAATAACAGCTACTTATAACACCTATCTCTTTGATATATTATTTTTCGATGATTTAGAGGACACTACAGAAGTGCCTGCCAATGTTACAAGAAGGCCTTTTGAAGGCAGTACAAATGTCACATCAGCAGACAACCGAACATTCAAAGAACCTAAAGGTATCTAACAAAACATGCATTTATAACAAAGAACAGTTACTCTTTTTTCTAAAAGACGACTAAAAGACTCCTCAGCAAATTGGAAAAAGGTGAAACTAAGCCTAACAGTCAATTCACATCGTCCTACACTATCTTTAATGTGGTGCCAAAATAAAACTTTCAGCTTTCAAAGTGTTTACAATTGCCTCGATAGTTTCAGTCGACTTTAGAATATATAAACAAACTATAGCTTTTACTTGGCGTATTTAATATATGTCTTACGTCTGTTACAGTGCTTATAACTAAATAACAACAATAAATTCACTTACATGTGGAATACATATATACAAATATATTTCTTCACAGTATTTATGTTGCACTGCGGTAATGACGAATTACTAATTCCAAAATAGCAAGAACATTTCAGACCGATTCGTATTGGTTTTAGTGATACAATTGGTATTCTGGACTGTTACGTTTAACCCTTTCCCATATACAGATGCTGTATGACGCCTTTACAGCAGGTCCTTTTTAAAAAACGTTTATTGCAAAAGGAGAAATTGCTCATGATGAGGGATTTCTCGTTTTGCCACAATGTGTTCACCTTTATTCACAAAATACACAATCATTAAGAGTTTCTGAAGTTTTGAATATAATTGTTTACAAAGCCTCAAAAGAAAATAAAGGTATCAGACAGAACAAAATATTTTAAAACAATGAACACTGATTCCCAGTACAGCAGTAAAGCTCTCATTGCCGCATTATTTGTGTCGTCACTCTACAATCAGTATAGTGTTATAAACATATCATTCACCGAATTAAGTGAACAATTGTACAAGTTCAAAATGACCTATTAAGCAACGAATAATTGCAGCTAATAATAACACCTATCTCGTTGATATATAATTATTCGATGATTGTTTGGACACTACAGAAGTGCTTGCTAATGTTACAAGGCGGCCGTTTGGAGGCAGTACACATGTCACATCAGCAGACAAAAGAACATCCAAAGCACCTAAAGGTATCTGACAATACATGTACTTATAACAAAGAACAGTTACTTTTTTTTCTAAAAGACGATTAATCGACCCCTCAGCAAATTGAAAAAAGGTGAAACTAAGCATAACAGTAAATCGTCTTGACACTATCTTTAATGTGGTGTTTTCATAAAAATGAACACATTTTCTGATAAAATGATTCTGAAGCATAAAATAAATAGGTGACAAGCAAAATTACTTCTTATAACCTTTGTGACTAAAGGAGAAATTGCTCTTTAAAAGCTATTTTTCCTTTTGCAGAAAATGTTTTTAACAATATTCAATAAATACACATTCATTTATAGAAATTTTCCAATGTTTTGCCTTAATGTTTTCAAAGTAATCTGCTGCAGATTGGTTTTATGTGGGAAAAGATTAAATAGTAGATCAATAATGATTATATATCTATAAATATAACAATAGAGTTTGACGACAATATGAATAGCATATGGTATAAACTTATTATATTAATATAACGCAAGGAGAGTCAATTGTACTTGTCACGTATAACAAAATTAAACAAATGATTGAACATAACAAAACAATGCAATACAGCAGGATTCTCATTTGTTGTGTATGTTAAATTGATGGCTTTGACATTTTGCCATGTATAGTACAGTATGTGTTTATTATTTATGTAATGCTCTAGAGTAGTGAAAATGTATGTGTTTTTCTCGTCAGTGTATATATCTTCATTTATCAAACTGTGATATAAATATGTTTGGGGCGATGTAACATATCATTACATGCCAACAAAATAAACATGAACTTGAAAATGTATACTTCAGGGCGGTGATTATATTGCTATAGTCGTTGCTAAACGTTATTAATCAAGATCAGTCTTCATTTTTCTACAACTGTGTCTTCTACTCTAACTCCGAAGCTTTAAAACATTATTGGATACTTTGGACTTTCCTTGCCATTTCAAACACAACACAATGTTACAGCTTGGCATTTACGTTTAATTCCACAACAATCTGTAACTATACTCATCGTGCACATACTAGTGTTTACTAGTGTGTAGTTTGTGGAGGACGGGTTGTATTCCTTTGCAAGAAGACCACACACGAGGAAAATGATGACCTTCAGCAAGCAATTCAATCCTACCTCGTTATTGAGTTATTATTACGATATATTAGTATACTTTATGGTATATTTTAGAAAAGGGTGTATACATGAAAAAGAACATCCCAGTACAGCAGTTATAGCTTTCATGGTCGCAATATGTGTGTCGTCACTCTAAAATCAGTATAATGTTATAATCATATCATTCATGTAAAAAATTATTTGCAGGAGTTCAAAATGATCTGTTAAGCAATGAATAGTTCCAGTTAATAATAACACCTATCTCGTTGATTTTTTATTCTTCGATTTTTTAGAAGAATTTACAGAAGTGCCTGTCAATGTTACAAGAAGGCTGTTGTGGAGCAGTTTAATTGTCACATCAGCCGAAATCAGAACATCGAAAGAACATAAAGGTATCTGACAAAACAAAAGCACTTATAACAAAGAACACTTTGTCATTTTTCTGAAAAACGATTAATCGACCCTACAGCAAATTGGAAAAAGGTTAAATTTAGCCTAACAGTCAATTGCCATGGTCCTACAATATCTTTAATGTGGTGCCAAAATTAAACTTTCAGTTTTCAAGGTTTTTACAATTGTCTCGATAGTTTCAAACAGTCGACTTTAGAATATATAAACAAACTTAAGTTTTACTTGGCGTATTTAATATATATTTTACGTTTGTGACATTGCTTATAACTACATTTTGACAACAGCCTCAATAAACTCACTTACCGGATTTATGTTTCATTGCGGTAAAGACAAATTACTAATTCCAAAATAGGAGGAACATTTCAGACCTATCGTATTTGTTTTAGTTATACAATTTGTACTCTGAACACTTTTCCATACATAGATGCTGTCTGACGCCACTTATCCTTTTTGAAAAACAATTATTGCAAAAAAAGAAATTGCTCATGATGAGGGATTTCTCTTTTTGCCACAATGTTTTCACCTCTATTCAATAAATGCACACTCATTAAGAGTTTCTAAAGTTTTGAATATCATCGTTTACAAAACCTTAAACAAAATAAAGGTACCAGTACAACTGTAAAGCTCTCATTGCCGCATTATGTGTGTCGTCAGTCTACAACCAGTAAAGTGTTATAAATATATCCTCCACCGAAGATATTGGTTGTACGAGTTCAAAATTACGTAACGAATAATTACAGCTAATAGTAACACTTATCTCGTTGATATTTCATTATTCGATGATTTAGTGGACACTGCAGGAGTGCCTGCCAATGTTACAAGAAGGCCGTTTGGGGGAAGTTCAAATGTCACATCAGCAGACAATAGAACATCCAAAGAACCTAAAGGTATCTGACAAAACATGTACTTATAAGAAACAACAGTTAATCTTTTTTCTGAAAGACGATTCATCGACTCCTCAGCAAATTTGGAAAAGTGAAACTAAGCATAACAGTAAATTGTCATAGTCCTACACTATCTTTAATGTGTTTCTTTATTTTTTAGATGAACACTTTTTCATTTTCTGATAAAATGACTCTGCAGCATAAAAGAAATAGGTGACAAGCAAAATTACTCCTTATAACCTAAAGGAGATATTGCTCTTAAAAAGCTATCTTTCCTTTTGCAAAAATGTTTTTAACACTATTTAATAAATAAATATTCATTTATAGGGATTTTCCAACGTTTTGCCTTAATGTTTTCAAAATCATCTGCTGCAGATTTGCTTTATATGGGAAAAGTGTAAATAGTAGATCAATAATAATTTTATATCTAAATGTAAAATATCATTATATGCCAAATAAATAAACTTGGACTTGAACATGTATACTTTCATTTGTATTTAGGTCAGGGCGGTGATTCTATTGCTAAAGTCGTTGCTACAATTAGTGTGTCGTTAACAATTTGTTGTATTCTGATTGGAATTGGCTTATTTTGTTATTGGAAACAACGGTGAGAAATTTATATATCTATAATAGCATCATAATAGCATCTTCTTCTTTTTTCTTCCATTCGCTTCTTCTTCTTCTTCTTCTTCTTTTTCTTCTTCTTCTTCTTCTTCTTCTTTTTCTTCCTTACGTTGTTGTCGTCATCGTCGTCGTCGTCGTCTCTGACGATGTAGCATTTTATTCAATTTGAATATTAAGCTTTCTCCTTCTTTTTTGACGAATTAGCATTTCGTTCAATTTAAACAAGAGACTAATTAAATTACATTGGATATAAATGCAATTTAAAGAAAATAATTATTTCTTTTGGTGAGAAACCAAAATGAAATGATGCTAAAAGACAACACAACATCTTATTTTTCAGTTGTAGGTTGTATACTAATATATACTAAAATTTGGATTTATTTGCCTATGTGTGTTCACACGTATCTACAGGTTAATCGTAGGCTGTTGTTCTTTCTTGCATTTCAACAATATGTTGTTAATAATAATTGTTCATAACAAACGTTGGCAGGGATTCACTGTTAGCATAAAATAAATCATTGTGTAAAGTGGAGCTGAATGCATCTCTTTTATTGATATTACTAGACGTCAGGCTTGAAACGCATTATAATACTCATAACAATAACTGTTAAGTTATTATTAAGTGTTGAAAACCAAAGAAAGGAAAGGAAGAAATTGCTGATATTAAGAATGTCATCAATGATAATTTAGAAGCGCCTGTTTCAAAATATAAGTTTGTATCTATCAAGGAAATGGTTATAACGCATGTAACGAAACAAGTCTGATATATCCTGAAGTTTCTAACCTAGTGTACATGGTCGTATGAGGTAATATATCAACTGTTTCCACATGTTTATTAAACACTTATGTCAATAAGGGCTAATAATCACACTCCGATTTGACGTCGTGTAAATAATGAATAAGCGTACCACTACTAGACTACAATCACAATCTTTGGCAAAACATGAATTTAGGTATAAACATGTACCACATACATGCGGACGGTGACACCGTGCAGTTTCACAGTCTCGCCTAAGTCTTCACTGTACGTAGATACATGTAGACCAAAACAACTGCTAGTCAAGGCTCATATACATTTATGATAATACATTGCTTCATTTTTTACTATACATATCCTTTCATATAAAAGACGAAACATTGATGAAAAGCAAACTACTGTTAGATACGTGAATGAAAACCTTTCAACATCAACAACCGGTAGGAATCCATCCGATACTTATGGTGGTGTAAGCCATAATACCAACGCCGTAGACATTACTGATGAGAACTATGAAGCGTTAGATGCATCAAGTGGTATAAACAGTTTGGAGCATGTTTACACTGAGCTGAACAGGGAATACGAAAACGTTTATACTGCCTGTCGAAATTAGACTAGTGTTGGAAACACTCATAATGCAGCATCAATTTCAATTGAAAAATCGGAGTATGATTCAACAAGAAACATTAAAGAATACGAATAAAGTCCTAATATGTACACCTCACTTTGATTTGCAGGTGCAGAATTCGTGATAATAGTGGACAGTATAGCAAGGGAAAGGGTTTACAGGTAGACTCAAGTACATATTCGATACGATACGCACAAGAGCATCGCCGAAGATATGAATATCCTTATAGACACAGTGACCTCAACTTTTGACCTATGTCAGTGACAGACGAACACTTCCAAGCCTCACTGACAGTTAACTTGTATATGAAGTATGAAGGAATTTCGGCCAAAAATGAAAGTGCTAGAAAGATGACGTTGTTTGTTACAGACGTATCTTATTCACTGTAACCTTTACATTCGACCAAACAATCATAACAAACGGATACGAAATGAAGTACGTACGTACGGGTGATCCCCTGCATCACCGCGACGGCATCCTCGCAAGGAGATAACAAGGTGAACATTCCGAAGCAGTGTCCGACAATTTCAGAATTGTTTGGGAGCCCACTGGGCATCCAGATTTGGAAGCTGGTAGCCCGAAATATCGCGGATGCTTATGAGTGTTTTATGGTTATTTTTTTTTCTACTTCTGTACAAACATATTATTAAGAGCACACCATGTACATGATTTAAGGGTAGTGACCAATTCAAATAACATGACCGTGTTGCAAAATACCTGAAGTGCAGCATTCAGTTAAAATAAAATGAAATTTGGAAAAGGGACTTTTTGGTGGTGCTTGACAGATAGGAGAAAATTGGTACTAAAGTTTTTCAAGATTATTTTTCACTAGGTTATTTGAAATATTCTGCATAAAATGTATGTATTGTATCCATATTTACAAAAGATTCAAAAGCTAGAGACAGAAATGTTTAAACTTGAGACCAACAAATCAAATGATGTAATATGATGTAATATAAACTCTTCACATTGGAGGTCACCGATTTAGGTCCCTCACCAAAACAGGTCATACGATACGATTGTCAGTTTGACAAAGACATTTATGTATATATTAAATAAGATTCAATTTTATTAACCAAAAGTCAAATTTATCAGGTTCAATGAAGTTATTAACCCTTTCCCTCATACAGACGCTCTCTGATGCCTCTACAGTAGACATCTTTTTGAAAACATAGTGACA
Source organism: Serripes groenlandicus (assembly GCA_031761405.1). Classification (NCBI taxonomy): domain Eukaryota; kingdom Metazoa; phylum Mollusca; class Bivalvia; order Cardiida; family Cardiidae; genus Serripes; species Serripes groenlandicus. The sequence goes on from JASEVX010000009.1 coordinate 46,110,182, forward strand.
ACAGAAGACTCGACAAAACATGATGAGATACACAAAACAAGTTGAATATGAAAACATTGGTTGTGTGTATTGCAGCTTCAAAAACGATCCTTTGTATTTGTATCTACAAAATCGATGCGAGTGGACATCCACTTGCATACACGCATGCATTGTCTGCATACATTAACAGTATTTATACAGTGTCTCAAAACAATACTTTAATGATATTATTTTTAACTTGGATCAGTAAAAAGAAATCACGTCAAATAATGGGTTAAATAAGATATATTTTCAATCAAACCTTGTATAATAATGATGCTCCAGAACAAGCAACTTTAGTGTTAGTTTTTACAGGATTACAGAGCTCATGACAAGGGGCTTTTGTTTCATGTTTTAGAATCTGTATTTGACACTGAAACCGAATCAGACCATTCCTTTGCGTACCAACAACAAATAGTTTGGCTGAGAATTAATAGGAAAATTGATGTGAATAGGTGGGGTGGGGACTAAATTCTGAAAACCCTATGTGACACTCAAACCATATATTGCTGGTACTCAATAGAATCGTCTCACTGGAATGAATACTTTGAGTACCCACATCATACGGGTTGGTTGATAAATAAGAGATAAATTGATGGGAAAAGACAAATATACACCTCTTTATCTAGACCTCTGGTTATATATATGAGTCAGACTGCACATCCATTAAATTTCATTCAACATGGCAAGAACTGTCTCGAAACCGTGCGTGACAAATTGGCGAACATTGGTGTATAACTAAATCAGATTGCATAATGCACAGGCTTTTACCGAAAATGTCTTAATGTCGGTTTTCACAAGAGTCATTCAATTACAACTTATTACAAAGTCTTAATACTGATGTGAGACAATTGGCTATCGAGCAAGCTTAATTATGCGATTATGATTTGTTAGATATGTCCTGGTTAAGACACCAGGAAGGAGACACGTCAATTGGTTATCGGGAATTAAAAGAAATCCATTACCATTGACAAATAATGAATTTGTTTGCCTTTTTTGGTGACCGCTTTGCAACAGTTAATGTCATATCTCAGAAAACAGGAAACAGGAAAATACAATAACATATAGTTACATCGATATATAAAATGTTTAAAGTATGAAACCAATACCACTACACTGACGCTCAAGTGTTGCGTTTAATCGGATCTGACGGTACACGCATGGATCAGACAGTTGCTGCAATTCTTAGTGTGCTTCTCCTAACCACAGAGGCAGGAACATAGTGAAGTGTTAACCTATACTGATACGTGTCACTTTGGACAAAATCTTCCTCTCGCTTATCATAGGAAACATTATCTTCGATATTGATACAAATCTTCAGACAGGATATAAAATTAGTTACGTAAACAAACTCAGATTATTGCCAAAGTCTCCCTCTTTCAAACACACCCTCTGACATGTATTAAAACAAAGAATGGTTTACCATTATGAATATATAAGAATAATAAGTATGCACTTAATCAGATAAGCTAGACTAAACACGTAAACTCAAGTATTGACCACGTGCGTCGTGCATGCATATATACTCAGTTTATAGTTGAACAGTTTTCAATTATATAATACGATGGCAATAGTAAGAGGATCCATCGAAAATGTAATCTGAAGCAACCCTCATGAACACCTTCCTTTTCATCAGTGGTTCTGATCTGGGATAACAAATAGGCATTATTTTCGGAAATCATTCATTTAATGTGTGATGGAAATAACAAAATATTATTATTATCTAGAGGTCTATATTTTTAAATGGCCTAGACATGTTTAATTGTCTGGTAGCTGTGATGTAACAACTAACCAGCAATTATGTAAATAAATACAAAAAAGTAGCACTTTTGGATAGGGAAATGTTGTTTCTCTGAGTCAATTAATTATTAAAACTATTATAACAGAAGTCACTCTTCATGATGAGTGATGTCTGATCAGTCAAAATAAACCATTATGAAAGGAAAGGCATGTTAACTTTAGTATCTATTTTTAGATCACCTGAGCCGAATGCTCAAAGTGATCTGTTCTGATCACTCTCTGTCCGTCGTCCGTCGCCCGTATGTCGTCCATCCGTCGTCCGTCGTCGTTAACTTTATGCTTTAAACATCATCTCCTCCTTAACCATCGGACACATTTCAACAAAACGCCATATGAATGTTCAATTGCTGGCCCTCTTTCAAAAGTGTTCATCGATTTGAATTACATTGTGAACTTTGGTTTCTACGGAATCAGAAATGGGGCAAAATGACCAAATTTTAAAAATGTTCTCCTCTGAATCTGCTTGTCAGATTCAAATAACACTTTGTAGAAATGTTCATTGTGTGATCCTCTACACAAATTGTTTAATCCATACTGGTTGAAAAACATGGCACACAGGCGGTATCAGAAAAGGGGGAAATTGACAAAACTTTAAAATTTCCTTTTTTTTAAAGTACTTGTCTGATTTTAAGAAATTGAATAGAAATCTTACTTTCATGATCCTCTTCCTATTTGTTCAAGCCGTATCGATTGGTTACACAATCATAGCAAAGAGGCGTACTCACCAAAGGGGTAAATTAGACTTTTACCTACAAATGACTACTCTTACATGTACCATTACACTGGACCAATTTCAACTTAACGTCAAAGGAATGTTCCTGTGATGGTCTTCATTCATCATTGTTCAAAAACTTACAGTCTGTGCAGTACTTTGGTTGCTGCGGCATCATAAAGTGAGAAAAATACCTCAACTATAAAATTCTTTTCCTTCATAATCCGCTTGTCCGATTCCAAGATAATTTGATAGAAATGTTCTTTGAGTGACCCTCTACAAAAACTGTTCAAGCCATACTGATTTCGTTGGAAACAGAGCAGCAAGGCCGAATCAGAAATGGCGCAAAATAACAAAACTTTGATTCCTATATAATTAAAGTTCTTTTTAGATTTCAAGATACATAATTATGGCCTTAACCGATAATCCATTTTACTATTTCTTTTACAGTGTCCACTCCTTTCAGTTTCATTTGCACTCCTTATCAAACTTCCCCATATATTTGCAGTTAAATATTTGCTACGAATTTGCTATCACTCAAGTGATCGATTTAGGGCCATCTTGGACGTCTTGTTAATATATGAATTTCTTTAGTATTTACACAAATCCAAGTTGAAAAGCTCTAAAAGACGAGCTCAAATGGACGCGCTTTGAACAAGCGGTAACTGCAAACAAAACAGTTAGTATATATCACTGTTCGTCGTTAGTAATATATCTTAACATGCAAAAGAAAAAAACTAATCAGGCAGTACAAAGGTTTTCACAAGTTCTCCCCGCTTCACGGCTAACAAAATAAATCCTAACATGGCATGAAAACGTATCTCCTAAAGGAACCCATTTCCTACATTTAGCTAAAACGATAACTCTAGTGTATAGTATTATATACGTAATGCATTCTATGTTATAGTGCATCATTTATGATCTTTGATACCGTGATGATCAAAGTCAATTTCTGTTGACAGAAGCTTCAATCGAGTCCAAGAAGCGTGAATAATGCCGTCTCTGGTGGAACGGTAATATATGTCTTTTTTACTATGGTATCCACCAGCTCAAGCGGCATGTCAGATTTATTAACTGATTCTTTCATTATAAAACACAATTCTTTCCTGTCCCTGTCAAATGCTTCAATCTTAGCGATATTTAGGACATTGGTGCAGAGGTAGAGCATCGCTCTCTCATATCCTTGGTTCGAGTACCGTACGCGTGATGAGCGGATTCTCACTTTGGGATGTTTCAACACAAACGGCGCGAGTACTGATTAAGTCTCCAGGAAGCAGAAACGAGCGTGATTAATCTTAGCTGAACGCTTGTTTCGCAATCGATGTAAAATAAATAAGTTTAAACTAATCTTTGCGATGTTCATCTCGTTTTTGCACCACTTGCTCTGCAGAAGCCCCGGTGATATCACAGGCATTGTTCTCCCACTTGATGATATCGCAAGATGAATATTTTCAGTAGCCAGAGTACCGAATGGAAAGTTTCTCTCATGAATAATAGGCCGGATTCCTCGGTTTTTTTTCGAACTCTTGAATAACAAAAAATATCGGATGAAGTTGACATCGGTGACAGCATAAGACACAAGCACGTCATATCGAAAATGATCGTCGTCATCCACCCTTGTGTGCCCTTTGTATCGGATTTGTGCGGGGTAATACATGTATCGGATATGCCATAGATAGCTGTACAGAACAGCGACAGTCAAAATGATCAATGTAAATACTGTGATATCCTATTTAGAGATAACCATTTAATGAACTCTTAATATTTACACGTACATGTCAATTGATTGCCGTATAGGTTATTTGTTAGATTGTTTCGAGTTGAAATCATATCAACGGATGTTCGTGCATCCTCATTGATGTTTTTTTAAATGTTACAACTCAGATCTAAATATGTCAATATCTCTCAGTTTACTTAATACGACACAAAGTTTACTAAGTCTATTTTCAGAAAGCGACAAATAATGCACTTTGTCTAGATTTGAAAAAATATCTGGCGGAAGGCTTCTGAGTTTAATGTTAGAAAGATCCAGAAGAGTTACTTTTGTCAGGTATTTAGAAAGTAGAATCGGGTTGTCAATATTGATACAAGTCCCGAGGAAATTGCTTGACAAGTTGAGCAGTCTAAGATTAGTCATATTTTAAAAAACTTTGATTCAGTTATGTTAAGCTAAATCTAAAGTTTCCAGATTGTCGAATCCATAGATAGGTCCAGAAAGGAAATACACCAGACTTCGGCTTTAAATTGTTTTGAGAGCACAGGCAAATATCTTGCAGTGAGACATTATACTTTGAACCGCTGAAGTATATTGTTTCTAGGTGAGAATGCTACCGGGAAAGGATAAAAACACTCGGTCCAACTTGGAAAGGGGCAAGGGTCAACTTTCCATAGGCAACTCGAACACTCATCAGGTTTATGTGAAAGACATATTTCGTAAAATAAACCTTGACGAATTTTTTTTGAGTCATCGTGTCAGCGACCAACACGTCATCTGTTATTTTGATCCGAGAAAATAGCAGTTCTCATGTTGCCAACTACCTCTTTTAAGTAACAAATTATTTCTAAAAGATACAGACCGATATCCAGTTTGTTATCAATTACTGATATGAAACTTTAATTTGAAGGAAGAAAATATATGGCATCTTTTTTAAAAAGTGATAACCTGTGAGAATCCAATATTATTTCCTTCAGATTAGTTTTATTTAAGTATGGCAAAATTGCAGGATCAATGTAAGTACAGTCACCAAATAGTGAGTGTATTCTGGTCAGATTAAGTGAATCAAACCGTCTAAGATTCACTAGTCCATACGAAATATCGACCATACAGTTGAATGTTAAGTCAGTATTGAATAACAAGTTCATGTTTATCAGATTTACCATTTCCTCAAAGATTCCTTTTTTCAATATACGATAAGTTACAGTCCTACAAGGATAAGTGTGTATTCTGTGAGAGATACGTAAATGTCATCCGTGACACTAAAATGAGATGTCAGTGTCCAGTAACACCAGACAGTACCAAAGCCCTTAAATAAATCAAGCTGGAAAACCAAGCTGTGAATTATTGATCTGGAAACCTGGTCATTAGTCGCCGTGCAGAAGCCCGCGACTTCTATTTTTAATAGGTTTTCGGAAATCACATGGGAGGGGGGATTATTATTAGAAAGAAACACATTTAGATGTCTTGAACATATTACAATTGTGTTTGTTTAAAAACACTAAGTAATGACACATCTAAAATGAAATAAATATTCCGATGTTTAGGTATTTTCAATTTCTTTTTTTGACTCGCATTTATATTTTTTTGTTTTATTTACGAAGACAAAGCAGTCCCTATTTGCTAGAATGAAATACTGTATTTTACACTATATACTACATGTAATCAAAAGGCTATAACTACAAACCTTTACGTCGCACAGTCTAATGTTGTTTACATACGCGCACCTGCTGATGAAAATGACGTCGAATATTCTCCTTCTAATGGCAATTTTAACTTACTGAATGTTATTTTCATGTTCAAAGAGATGTCTTGATTTGTGAAGAAGGCATTTTATAATGTTTATCCATGTATATCTAAAATATGAACTGTTTCTAAGCTAAAACTGTTGATCGCGTGACTCGCGAATACCAACTGCGTAGATCAATCCCCTAGAGAGCGATTTACTATGATTATTTGGTTCGAAACAAATGAAGAAAAGTACAAACCGAGATAAAACTGGTTTTAATAGAAAAATTACTTTGAACGAACACTCTCTGCCTATAAAGAGAGTTTCAAGAACGACACCTCTGCGAATAAGAAAGAATCGGGTCTTTCGTACAAAATTATTTCGTCCTTGACAATTTTAAATGTGTCATTTAATTCCCTAAAGGCATATTGCTTCCGATCTGCATAGTGTTATGCATCATTGACACAAGGGCGCTCATCAGATATATAATTTTAAAACATGAGTAGTTTGTTATTTTCATTATGAAAAAGGAAGGAAAGAATTAAAATAAATTAACATGTTGTAGGGCTCAGTTTATGTTCGAAATTAAGTTTAAATTATACAACAATTTCAATGAGATTTAACTGTTTAGTTGATATTATATTTCGAAGGTGGTCTAATTTATAAATATTGAACTACATTTCAACATTTGTTAAAGTATGATATAATTAGGATGCCAAGCTAATATCATCTTGAGAAAAAGAGAAAACTCATGTCTTCAGCGATTTAACCCTTATCTCATTGTTTTAAAGTAGATTGCTGCAAAGGTGTCCACTGTTGACTTTAATAGAGGAAAGGTAAAATGACGTGCTATTGCATGCAAATCCTAAATTGTCTGTTTTGTGGTTTTATTGAAAAATAATGAAATTCAAATATTCTGACAAACATCTTGAAAAGTGTATGTGGAATTCACAAATCTTATAATTATTCCTTAATGAAAGCACTGTATACATACTAAGACTAATGATTGGCAAGATTACTCATTTCCATTACTGTTTATGATCAATAATTAGTTGGATGTGTGTATGGTCAACCTACTTTGGAATCGAGATTGATCATAAACAATGAAAGGCTTCAATTATCATTCACTTCGTTGACAAAACAATGCAAGTTATGATACATTTTCACTTGACCCCACCCCTGATGTTCCAATATGCCCCTCAGTTGATAACTCTGTTTATTCAACTACTATAATGTTAGTGTTATGCATAACTGCAGTATGGATTTCCGGCGACATTGATGCGTTGCATCAACTTTCTCTTCTATATAATGTGTTAAGGTTGTATAACGGCTGTAGAGTATTTATTGGATACTTTTGCACGTTTGATGTATAACCTTAATTAGGAGAGATTTCCTATATTGAGTATGGAAACAAATTGGTCGCAACAATTTACTATAGTACAGCTCGTGAAATTCCCTGTAAAATTACATAGAACGAAGCAGGGAACCATAACCGACATTTATCCGCATCCGGCCGTTGTCACATCCGTCTTCATCCAACTGGTTCCCGAGATAACGAGAACAACTGTTTTGTTTACAGAAAAGGATGACAATCAAAACTTATCTTTATCGTTTGCCTAATTTAACACAGAATATTTAATGTTGGCGTTCGTGTAGTTAAAGGTATAAAATCAAGCTGTAGTGTAAATCTAAGAATCAACAATGTTTTGTATTCATTGGAGGATGTTCCTGGCAATACAATTTTGGTTTCATCGTCTGATCTAAAATGCTCTTCGTGGTAAATTTGTTCCACCCTAAGTCTACGCAGACTTCGCTAAATTCGTAAGTCTTTCTGACAAAAACTCCTTCGAACTGTCGAAGATCAATGCAATAATTGGTTTAACAAAGGTGTTAAACTAAACACCATGTACCCAAATCAGATAAATTTGGAATTTATGAGGTGCAATGAAATGCTGGCCAACTTTCTTGTAAATGAAAAAGGCAACGAAAAATCATAAATTAGAGCGCATATTTGAATGTATTTTGTGTTCGAATTGCATAGCAAGGATATCATAGTTACAAGTAAGATTTTGAAGTCGCGTGATGAAAATGACTAAGAACATCATTTCTATCCTATCAGTACGCCCACAAAAAATAGTGTAATCATTTCTAGACTGAATTACGAACGAAAACATGAGCAAAAGTCAAATAAAAAAAAGAAAATCCACTTATTCTATGTAACCAAATAAAATTACAAGTCTCTGAATGGGTAACTATCATATAAGTGTAATAAAGGATACGAAAATCAATAATGCATCCCCCCCCCCCCCCCTTTATTTAGCAGAACTATTTATTCAGTGACCCTGTACATGTTGTAATTCTTATCGACTTGTTGAAAGTCGTGGAAACTATGTGGCATCTAAAAAGGGGAAAATGTAACGTTTAGCTTCAAATAACATCTCATCCTTATTCACTTGACAAACCCGCAACAAATATTCTTTTTGCGGTCCTTTTCTTAATTATGTTCAAAAATATGTGTAGAACTTTTGTTTGTGGAGAAGGGGAGTAAAATGCCCAATATTTAAAATTATTGTCCGATTCCAGTTATTTTGTAGAAATGTTTCTTCCGAAACTCTCTGCGAAAATCGTTCAAGTCATATTAGTTGGTTGAAAAGGGAGGATCGAGGCAACATCAGAAAAGGGCAAAATTACAAGCGGTATTAGAAAAGGGATATATTGAACTTTTTAAAACTCTATTTGTATGCAAGTGCTTGTCTTATTTGTTCTCTTAGCGACCATCTTCATAATTCTTTAAGCCAAACTGATTGGTTGAAATAAGTAGTTTACTTTTCAATTTCTTGAGGTGAAGAACAGCTTAATATATTTTTCATATTTTTCTCACAAATTCTCTTTTCATATTGATTTAAATTCTATTCATAAAGTTATAATATATTATATGAACTTTATTAGGCTTTGTAGTTTTCATTTTTTTTATGTTTGTGTTTTAGGTTTTCGGCCAAAATGCCTATATTTGTGCCTTTGATGAAATTGGTCATGTCACTGACAGGTCAATATTTTATTTTTAAATCGATAACATTTTTTTTTTCTCATTTCAACTAGTTATTGTATGTTCTAGCAAAAAACAAAAAATAATGAAATTCTATGATTGGGATTTTTTTGGATAACTGGATATGGCTTATGTAAGAACGTCGAGACCTCTTTAGTAGAAATCTTGCTGGAATACGCCATATATCGCTGAAACAAAACATATCATGATATGGGTCAGTGCATGGAACAAGTTACAAGTTGGCATTTGGTTCGGATCAATCTTTACATCTGCTCCCATCTTATTAGAATCTTCACAAGTTGACAAAAGCTTCTAAATATAGTATGAACATATCATGAGGACAGTGGACATCTTGATCAGACTGTGCGGATGAATAGACTGATCAGGGTTTACACTGTTTCCCAAAGTAAAAATTTACATTTTCCCATGGAAGGACTCATATTGTATTTGAGGGACAAGAAAAGACGCCGTGTCACGATACAAACATATGGGTGAAAAGTGATACATCAACAATAAAGTTCTATATTAAATATAGATTTGATCTCACATTTCCATTTAAAATATTGAACTTGATATCATCTTTGAGGAACCCCTAAAAACACCAAAAATTGGTGTCGAGATATGTCGATGGAATGTGACACACTAGCCGGACAGTCCTTCTTTAATACAGAATCTCATCCGAATACATATATTAAACTGGATATCATCTTTGATGATCTAAGAAAAAACGTGTCAAGATATAAAACAGATGTGTCGATGGAAAATGTCATAACAGCAACAAAGTTCTATCTTTAATAAAGAAACTCAACCGACTAAATATATTAAACTGGATATCATATGTTGAGGAACACCGTGAAAAGGTATCAAGAAGTCAAGACATAGACAGTTATGTCGATGAGAAGTGATAAATCAGCAACACAGTTTTATCTTTAATGCTATTTTTATAATCATTGCGAGTAAATTGATACGGAATCTTCACCCAAATGTAGATATAATAAACGTGAGATCACGTTTTAGGGACATCCAAACGACGATGTTTTCACGATACAAACCGACATCTTGGTGAAATGTTTCAGGTTGACGACATGTTTCTGTCTCTAATACATTATCATGGATGTATCTGTTTATTTTACGAATATATATTTCATCATGGGTCGGTGGCTTAAATACTAGAAATATTGACGTACATGTATTATATGAATACTACGAGAACCAACAGGAATTCAAACACAGTAAAGTAAAGTTAGTGTAAGTTATACCACATCCGAAGTGAAAAGGGAAGTCAGTCTGACCTACTTTGTCAATCATTTCGCATGGTGTTCTCCCCTAGAAAAATAAAAACTTCCTTGCATCAAATAAGAATACCATATACACATTCTTTACAGAGCAGAGAATGCACATGGTTATCTTTAGTGCGAGATCAAAGTACAAACATCGATCCTTCTTTAGTCAGGGCGAGAACATTACATTTAGCCTGAATATAAAATATGTTGGGAAAGAAAACAAGGCAATCTTCATTACTTCCTTTTCCAACAATAGTTTTAGAAGTTGTCTACCGCTATAAAATAAAGTGTCACACATCACCTGCATCAAAAAACGGTACAGTTCTAGAAGTTGTCTACCGCTATAAATTAAAGTGTCCAAAATCGCCTGCATCAGAAAACGCTACATACATCATTTACATGTATATAATACAGGAGAAAAACAACACAATTGATGAACTAAATACATTATTGTTATCCAGCATATAGACACGCCACAATTTCCACACTACCAATAATTAATTTGCATATGAATGACGCTTTGGGAAAACCAACCTTAGCGATAGTGTGACAAGTCTGGATACACATCTGCATGTGTTCCATACAAAAGGCTCCGATTCCATACTGATGTTGAAGCGTTTCTTGAAATATCCCATGAATTATAGTCTTAGAGTGTAGACCCTGAACAAGATGCGTGGATCTGCAATTGATAAGGACCTACACTGCACTGTCAAAAATGACGTTAGGTTGTTTTCTTCTTATCACCGCTCATATATAGTAGAGTAAACCTTGTCATATGTTATTACTGGCCGTAACATTGTGAGGAGATTGAATTTGACGTGAACGAACATTTTCGTTTGTATAGCATCGATAATATAATATATAAGAAATAAAGTATTTAAGACAAAACATGTTTTATTTACCAACACTGGGAGGAGCTCGAATTTAATTTGAACGAAAACAATTCGTTAGTCTAAGTTCAATCATATAATATGACCAACAAAATATTTAACCCTTTCGCTGCCAAATGCATTTAAAAGCGTTCGAAAACAATACAGATTCAGATGAGACAGCTCGTAACGAGCTGTCTCTCCTGAAATATGCACTGGTTGACACTTGGACAATACATTTCACCAACATTACTGTTCGAGGAAACATGGAGTGGTCCAATTTTCAACATGAAAGATTCTACAGTAAAAATGTTCACACACATAAGTGTGAATTTGTGGATTTATTTGCCAAACGTGAACTCTGCTGTCTGTGATGTCCAAATTTCAATAATAATGTAGTCTAATCAACGTATTTATACCTCGCGTCTTATAAGAGCCTCGAAAACATTTCCTTACATATATTAACTCTTTCCCACATATAATAAATCTGCAGCAGAGGACTTTAAAAGGATCAATACATGATAGTATGATTATTGAATAGAGTTGAAACCATTTTGACAAATGGATTACTCTATTTGGCACTATGATTTCAAAAGTCGCCTGATTCAGAGGCGTCAGACATGAGGGAAAGAGTTAACTAACTTACCCTTTTCAAAATACGACTAAACTAAAGCACACGACTTTGAAAGCATCGATGCAAACAACAAGATAAATTATATAAATGAATGTGAACACAAAGCTAAAACCATTGGTGCAAGCACATGCGTAAGAAAACACCTATAATTAATATGAGCAGTTCCCCGAGAAAACCCACATTATGGACTCTGCGTTATGTATCGACCAGATCAGCATGTGCAGTCCGCGCAGGCTAATCCGTACCTTCACATTCCGTCTCAGGGAATAAAGGTATAGAGTAATGATTCCTGAAACAAAAAATGCACAGGAGGCGAAAAGTGTGTGTCCGAGTTAGCCTGCGCGGCATGCTTAGGCTGATCCGGGTTAATACTTTACGCAGTGTCCACACTTTTGTTTTTCTCATGAAATGGCTCATTTCTACTAGAAAAGATTATTTAATTGACCATTGACTTAGTGTCGAACATTGCCGATCCCGATCAGACCATCATTGAGACGTTCGTGTCATTATTTGTTACCAACACTTTTACACAAATCAACCTTTAACCCTCTTCTACATAAAATAAATTTACAGCAGACGACTTTGAAAACACATGGACACAATGTGAAAGACTTCTGTAATTAGACGTATAAGTATTGAATGTACTTGACAACAGTGTAACTAATTATTGGCAATTTATTCTGTTGTCATATTTTTTCAAGAAGTCGTCTGCATCAGATGCGTCAAAATGAGTCTATATGTAGGAAATGGTTAATCAGCCATCTTAAAAATTAACCATTTCCCTCAGCATTTTGACGCCTCTGCAGCAGACGACTTCCTAAAAACATTTAAAAACATTGTGACAAAAAGAGAATTTGCTCATGATGAGCAGTTTCTCCTTTTACCACACTATTTTCGGTTTTATTCATTTTATTTTAAAGATGCATCATACTTGTTATGTATGTAGGAACGATTTTATCAGCCTTCTTAAACGGTCTGTATCCGAATGCACAGGATTTTGGTACATTGTATACATGTTGCTTCCTTTAACCCTTGACATCATACAACATATCAGCAGGAGACGAATTTGAAAACATTAGGACAATAGATAGAAAGTCTTCGTTAATGAAAATATGTATAACGATTCAAACGAGTTGAAATCTTTGTGGAATAAACTTGCTTATAAAAAAAAAAATTGTTCTTTCTTTTTGTCACAAAATGTGAGAAAATGTCGTCTGATGCAAATTCGTCGTAATGCGTCTCCGTGCAGGAAATATTTCAAGGCTTACTTATGTTAAGAATTGTTGTGATATATATTTTATCGATAAATCCAAAAGGTTGTGATTTAGCACTATTTTCAGGTTGTTATATATATGATAGTACAAGTTCTGTCTACACTTTATCAAAAGTCATAACAGAACGGTAAGCGTGGGGAAGTTCTAATCTGGCGTCTCGAGTTCGATCCTAATTCGCAGCGGTCATGGGGGAATGCCCCTGCACAAGTCACATGTCTTAGCCCAGTACTTGTTTGTCACATAAAGATCACGAATAAAGTGTTCCATCGCTGTGATATGACTGATATCATGTTGAAAACGGTATGAAGCCACGGTACCTCGATTCAGAGAATTTGGTACAGCCATGCATTACATGGCATTATGACAGGAGAGCATGCACAACCTAAATACAGCAGATAATACACGAGAAGCCTGGCGATTTGAATCGAAAATTAAGTCGTTCCCTTAAATAGAGGCAATTTAAAGCCCCTGCAGCAGATGACTTTTAAAAGTAGTGTGACAAAAGTAGAATTTACTCATGATGAGCAATTTCCGCTTTTTCCACAGAGACTTTCCATATTTTGCACAGATGTTTTGAAAGTCTTCTGTTGCAGATTTGTTGTATGTGGGATAAGTTTTATACATGAGTCGTGCACCGGAAAAAACGAACCTTGATGTATAATGTGAAAACTGCTAATTTAAATGTTAACTATTTTAACAAAGGTTCCGTTTCTAGAGAACCAACGTGAATGTTTCGCGACCAATGTACAACAAAGGTTCCGTTTCTAGTGAACCAACGTGAATGTTTCGCGACCAATGTACAACAAAGGTTCCGTTTCTAGTGAACCAACGTGAATGTTTCGCGACCAATGTACAACAAAGGTTCCGTTGCTAGTGAACCAACGTGAATGTTTCGCGACCAATGTACAACAAAGGTTCCGTTTCTAGAGAATCAACGTGAATGTTTCACGACCAATGTACAACAAAGGTTCCGTTTCTAGTGAACCAACGTGAATGTTTCACGACCAATGTACAACAAAGGTTCCGTTTCTAGTGAACCAACGTGAATGTTTCGCGACCAATGTACAACAAAGGTTCCGTTTCTAGTGAATCAACGTGAATGTTTCACGACCAATGTACAACAAAGGTTCCGTTGCTAGTGAACCAACGTGAATGTTTCGCGACCAATGTACAACAAAGGTTCCGTTTCTAGAGAATCAACGTGAATGTTTCGCGACCAATGTACAACAAAGGTTCCGTTTCTAGTGAATCAACGTGAATGTTTCGCGACCAGTGTACAACCAGATTAGACTGCGTAAACCTCTCACATTTTTTGTATTTGTTTTTGTAGATTTTCTTTGTTTCTATATTCCAAATCATCAGGTAGCTACCAGTGACTACCTCTGTTATATTGATTATGTATACTATGGAATTCTATGTTTAACATCATGTTATCTGGTTGCAATTTCGCATAGTTCACCTGTGTCATTGGAAGACATAAATGTGAGCTCTCCATGAAGTCAAATAGACCCTGAAATCAAAAAAAATTCGATTGATTGATTTATAAGGACTTAATGCCGTTTTGAATAATATCACGGCAGCCAAATTACCAACCCATACTGTTTTAAGCTTTATTGCAAAAGTACTCCACACAACTGGCTTTCCCAGCAACTGGCTGCTTTTCCAGATAGACTTTTAGCCAATTAATGGAAGGCGAATGATGCGTGTCGCTTTGGTTTTTGTTTGTCAAATGTCGGAAAGAATATTTTCCGAACTGAAATTCGAGTTCAAAACTACTTGACCGACAGCCAACGTCGCTACCGACTTCGGTTTGGCTTATCGGGTATAAGAGCACGGTTTCGGGTTTATTAAACGCACATACTAGCTTCATTGAGAAGGACTAAAAAAAGTTATCTACCGCGATGGTTAATTTCTTTATCAAAAACCTTCCCTATTACAGATGTTGTTTGATTGTTTGGTGTGTTACGCCTTTTACAATAACTTTCCCTCTTACAGACGTTGTTTGATTGTTTGGTGTTTTACGCCGTTTACAAAAACATTCCCATTTACAGATGTTGTTTGATTGTTTGGTGTTTTACGCCGTTTACAAAAACATTCCCTCTTACAGATGTTGTTTGATTGTTTGGTGTTTTACGACGTTTACAAAAACATTCCCTCTTACAGATGTTGTTTGATTGTTTGGTGTTTAACGACGTTTACAAAATCATTCCCTCTTACAGATGTTGTTTGATTGTTTGGTGTTTTACGCCTTTTACAGAAAAATTCCCTATTACAGATGTTGTTTGATTGTTTGGTGTTTTACGCCTTTTACAAAAACATTCCCTCTTACAGATGTTGTTTGATTATTTAGTGTTTTACGCCTTTGACAAAAACATTCCCTCTTACAGATGTTGTTTGATTGTTTGGTGTTTTACGCCGTTTACAAAAACATTCCCTCATACAGATGTTGTTTGATTGTTTGGTGTTTTACGCCTTTTACAAAAACATTCCCTCTTACAGATGTTGTTTGATTGTTTAGTGTTTTACGCCTTTTACAAAAACATTCCCTCTTACAGATGTTGTTTGATTGTTTGGTGTTTTACGCCGTTTACAAAAACATTCCCTCATACAGATGTTGTTTGATTGTTTGGTGTTTAACGACGTTTACAAAAACATTCCATCTTATAGATGTTGTTTGATTGTTTGGTGTTTTACGCCGTTTACAAAAACATTCCCTATTACAGATGTTGTTTGATTGTTTGGTGTTTCACGCCTTTTACAAAAACAATCCCTATTACAGATGTTGTTTGATTGTTTGGTGTTTCACGCCTTTTACAAAAACATTCCCTATTACAGATGTTGTTTGATTGTAAGTCTTTTTTACGCCGTTTACAGCCATTCTTTATTTATATATTTCGGCAGTTTCTGTGTATGTTACGAGTACCACTAGTACATTTAAACTGACACCAGCGAATGGTAATGCTAAGCGCCAAGAAGGGAAAGCCATTACTACCGTTTTTAAAGTCGTTAGTATCTGACGGATTTCGCACATGTGCCTTACCTGTCCGACAAATCTGACAAACAGAGCAAACATGTCTAGGCGATAGTCATGAGTCAGCTTTTCTTCATTCTTGTAGCTGGCGTTATCAAGTGTTTAACCCTTACCAACATAATGCCATTTTCCGACGCCTTTGCAGCAGCCATAGTTTGAAACATTGCGGCACAAAGAGAAGTTGTTCATAATTTATTCAATTTTATTCATTTATTAACCTTTCATTTATTAGGGTTTTTCGGGTTTTGGGTCTCGATGGTTTTAAAGTCGTCTGCTGTAGAATTGTTGAATGTGGTGAAACACGAGTGTACTACGTAGACATACTTTTAGCTACACACAAATCAGACACCTTACACTGGACACTGAGGGTTATAAACGGATGGCTAGTTAACCTTTTCCAACATAAACATATCAGCAGCAGACGACTTCTTAAAAACATTTAAACACATTGTGAAAAAAATGAGAATTTGCCCAAGATGAGCAGTTTCTCTTTTTGCCACAATGTTTTCGACTTTGTTCATTTTATTTTAAAAGTCGTCTGCTTCAGATGCGTTAACATTGATATATGTGGGAAATAGTTTATTAGCCATCTTAAACGGTCTGCATCCGTTTAGCACATGATATTGGCACACTGTATACATGTTGCTTCCTTTAACCCTTGCCATCATACAACATATCATAGCAGACGAATTTGAAAACTTTTAGACAACAGATGGAAAGTCTCCGGTTTTTTTGTCACAATGTGTGAAAATGTCGTCTGCTGCAAATGTATCGTAAAACGTCTTAGTGCAGGAAATGTTCAAAGGCTTGCTAAGAAATGTTTTCGATATAGAATTATTTTCAGATTGTTATATAATTATGACAGTACAAGGTCTGTGTACACTTTGTCAAAAATAATAATAGAGCGGTACGCGTGGGGAAGTCATAATCTGGCGTTCTGAGTTCGACCCATTCGCAGCGGTCACTGTCGAATGCCCTTGTACAAGGCACACGTCCTAGCCTAGTACTTGTTTGGCACATAACGATCGCGAATAAAGTGTTCCATTGCTGTGATATGACTGATATTATGTTGAACATGGTGTAAAGTCACGGTACGGTTATACAATCAAACGGCAAAACGTGTTTTGATCGAAGTTGCTACCTCGAATTTGAACATTTGGTACCTCCATGCATGAAATGGCATTATGACAGAAGATCAGGTACAATTAAAAACTTTATTTCACTCGATTGGTAGATTGGTTTGGGTTTAATGCCGTTTTCAATAACTGTTCAGTCATATAACAGCCGCCAATTCACCAAACGATATTTTTCTTTTTTAACTTTATTGCACCAGTACTCAACACAACTGGATTTCCGAGCAACTGGCTGCTTTTTCATTTGACTATTAGGCAATTGGTTAAAGGCGAATGATCCTTGTCGCTTTGGTTTTTCATTCTCAAATGTCGGAAAGAATGTTTACCGAGCTGGGATTCGAGTTCAAAACCACTTGACTGACAGCCAACGTCGATACCGACTTCAGTTTGGCGTATCGGGTATATGAGTACGGTTTAAGGTATTTTGAACGCACATACTAGCTTCATTGAAAAGGGGTAAAAAAACCGTATCTACCACGATGGTTAACTTCTTTATCAAAAACTTTCCCTTTTATAGATGTTGTTTGATTGTATGGTCAGGGTAGCATGCACAACGTCGTTTAAAACATTTTGTCAGTTATATCACTGCATTTACTGTGTATGTTACCAGTACTACTGGTACATTTAAACTGACACATTCGATTCGATCTTAATGCTAATTCCACAATCTCGAGCACCAAGGATCGAAAGCCATTACTACCGTTTTTAAAGTCGTTGGTATCTGACGGATTTCGAACATGTAAATTACCTGTCCGGCACATCTGACAAACAGAGCAAACATGTCTAGGCGATAGTCATGAGTCAGCTTTTCTTCATTCTTGTAGCTGGCGATATGAAGTGTTTAACCCTCACCAACAAAATGACATTTTCCGACGCCTCTGCAGCAGCCATCATTTGAAACATTGCGGCACAAAGAGAAGTTGTTCATAATTTATTTAATTTTACTCATTAATTAACCTTTCATTTATTAGATTTTTCAGTTGTTTGGTCTAGATGGTTGTAAAGTCGTCTGCTGCAGAACGTCTGCTGTAGAATTGATTAATGTGGTGAAACACGATCTTACTACGTAGACACACTTTTAGCTACACATGAATCAGACACCTTACATTACGGGAACTGAGGGTTATAAACCAATGGCCAGTTAACCCATTCGCACACACACACACACACACACATCTGCAGCAGACTATAATAACAAGCAAGCATTGTGTCACACGGCGGAATTGCTCATAATGAGCAATTTCTACTTTTTGCAACATGTTTTCAAATCTATTCAATAATATTAATTTTATTTGCAGGGATGTTCCATAGTTATGTCTAGATGCTTTCAAAGACATCTAATGCATATGTGTATGCTGTACATGGGAAATGGTTACAGCTTTGCTAATGACATAGAACAACAGGGCTGGCTAAAATATCACTTAATGTCGTTCGTTTATTTAGGAAAATTGATGATGAAGTTCAGGCAAGCCTTGGCGATGGAAAACGTTGAAAAAAAACTATCTTCTAGAGAATGTGGCAAAGGGAGTGACACATTAAATTGCTCTTCAACAAACTCTAATCCTGACACCTTCTCAGTTCGCTACCTAATCATTTAGAGCACGTATACATCATGTTTGGAATCAGTTTCAAAGGCCCAGTTAAGAAGGGGTATTCAGCTATTTCCCCCACAATTTCTCTCTTATTATTATAGCAAACCCTATGTTGTGGGTACTCAATATAATTGTATTAGTAACACGATTCTTTTGAGTACCGTCAACACAGTTTAATTATTTGTTTTTACATCGATTGCGAAACAAGCTTTCAGCTTATATGTATCACGCTCGATGTCTGCTTCATGGAGACTTAACCAGTACTCGCGCTGTTTGTGTGGAAGATCCCAGGCAGGGTTAGAGGGTCAAATAAGGATTTTAAAACAAGCAAAACGCTCCGTATCTAAATCTCTAAACTGTTTTACCATTTACCCGATGAGATGTTAAGTAGTCTACTTCTTTGAAAACATTTACTGAAAACGTAGAAATGTGGGAATGTAATATTTTGAACCAGAATTTCAAACGTTGTGAAAATGTCTATTTTCGTGCAAATTATTCTTCGTTGACCAAATTTTCAAAAGTCGCCTACTAAAGTGGTTACAAAAGTCATCTGCATCAGTGACTGTGTTCAGTCTTGGACAATGATTTCACACAGGCACTTAAGTTGTAACTCAGTAGAATAATAGAAATTTCCTTAATATCTAAGTAAAAAATAGTATAGTTTAATGTTTGGTTCCTTCGATAGAATTAACTGATAATGTTGCTATAGTAACCCTACATGTACTTAAGAAGAGAATAACATTGAGCACGTCACTTTAAGTGCGAAACATTATACCTTATTATTTTTTTTAAAACATAAGCAAAGCAATTTTGATAAGAATGTTATGCAGGAGACTATGAGAACATCTACGGAAAAAATTATAGAAAATCTCTGTAAATGAAAGTATATTGATTGAATACAGTTGAAAATCCTCTGGCAAAAGAAGAAATTGCTCATTACGAGCGATATCTCATTTTGTCACAATGTTTCCAAAAATCACCTGTATCAGAGGCGAAAGAAACCTCATGTATATGTGGGAAAAAGGTTATGCCATTAACGCTTATCCCAGCAACTGGTATCATCACCAGTGATTTCTGATAAGACCGTAAGTGTTCATGGAGTAGATCTTGTTACATATTTATGTATTTAATAGCGAAAAATAAATCATAGATTACAATTTACAAATAACTAGACTGGTCTTGGTCAACATGTCTTCTTTCTATTGGAACAATTCTACTTTAATCTTTTTTTCCGACTTAATCCACATATTTGATATAGCTTTACGATATCCTATCCTATATATGGTAACGGATAATTTAATCAACGCGCCGATGGCACAGTAGGGGAGAGGGAATGAAGCGGTTTTTTTTCGTTTTCATGGGGGTATGAACAAAGAAACCTGATCACTCTCTTTGAAATCGCGAAGCGGTTTCATAGAATGTATGATCAGGATTTTTTGTTCATATCCCCATGAAAACGAAAAAAACCGCTCCATTCCTTATATTTTAGCATTAATGATGGCTATTTCAGTGAGTAATAAAACATAAAAGTATTTTACAACTTTATTTTCCATAATACAGCACGTCGCCAATGTTAATTTTTTTTATTCATGAGGTTATGAACAAAATATTTCAGCCAATCACAGACAAGCAAAAGTGATGAACACAAAAAAACCTAAAATATATAGGCATATACGATAATGCTCGATCGCCAACTCAATTCGGCTATACTTTCAGCATTGATTGCTAATTGACGCTAGAACGTACAGACGTGTCTAACTTGTACACTGCATGACATCGTAGTCTTTAAACGTTTGTAAACCGGTTCTATCATCTAGACGCCTTCATATATTACAACAACTACAGAATAAAGCATTTATGATATTGAGATTTAAGAACAATCGATAAACAGTCTCGCGAGCTATTTATAGAACCTTTTGGAATTTCCATTTTGGCGAGGTGTTTTGAGAGTACTTTGAATGGCAGATGCAGACGCGCAATGCTATTTAGATATTATCTCGATAAATCTCAAATCTAAGTATCAATCCGGTACCAAAGTAGCACTGACATGATTATTATTAATCGTGTCTCTGCATCACTGATGGAACTATATATTTGGCGGTTTAACGGATGTAGGTTAATTGATTTGCAGTAATGCATACCAAGTCAATGGGCTGTTCAAAACTGACTATGTAAATATTTCCGTTGTTAATGTTTCTGTTAGCATTGTGGCGATTGTCGACCCAATAACTACACAAACGGTGTCGGTTAAGACTGTTTTTGACTATGGTTTTGCAAGGAGCCATAAAAAGTTCCATTCCTGTAAAAAACTAAAATAATTTTTCTTCAAACCAAAGGTCTAATATATTTATGTACTTGTAAGGTAGTTGTTACTTTGGATATTTACTGTTCGATGAATCTGTAAAGACCAAAAAATAAAATTGAACATGTTAAAACTTTCTCTTATCCAGACGTTATTGACGCATCTGAAACAGAGGACTTTTGAAAGCATTGTGGCAAAAGAACAAATTGTCCAAAATGAGCTGTTGCCCCATTTGGCACAATGTATTTCAACTCTATAAAATAAATACATATTGTATTAAAAAAAGTGTCCATTTGTTTGTCTAGATATGTTCAAGGTGGTTTGTTGCAGTTGTGTCGTATTAAGAACATACGTTTAACACCATACACTGTATGTATTGTATTATAACGTAGTGTACTGTAACGTAGTGTACTGTACTAACTATAGGATGAATACTTTAAACTTTAAGGTTTGCAGCAATATTTTCATAAAACAATTTAACTTTATCAAAATGACGTTTGATAGACCTCCACTTTTCTGCAGCAACATTATTACTAACCTGAGACCGATGTTTCTGTTTGCACATAATAACATTGATAATTCTTTGACAACTTTCACTAAATTCAGACCATAATAATTCGATGTACGTACATTGTATATTGGATCTGCCGACGCTTAAAAGGTCCTCTGAAATTGACCTTACGCACTTTAATATTAGCATAAATGTGCTCTATTGTGTCCAATGAAATTACACGGTACAAGCGACAATCACTTATTCTCTATTTCGTTTATTTATATGAGTATTCTCTCATTTGTATACGACAATTTGATTGGTTGTCGCAAAGGTCAATCTGAGAAGACTTATATGAGGCCGTCATCAGGTATTTATGCTATACGGGCCAGGTCTGCTTTTAATGAGGTTGGTTATGGACAAGATGATCATGATTCAGCTTCGAGTTAGCTGAACCTTGCTGTCTGTGATGTACAAAGAACAACAAGAGAAAGTTGATGCAACGCATCAATGTCGCCGGATATCCATAGTGCAGTTATGCATAACACTAACATTATAGTAGTTGAATAAACAGTTATCAACTGAGGGGCATATTGGAACATCAGTGGTGGGTTCAAGTGAAAATGTATCATAACTTGCATTGTTTTGTCAACGAAGTGAATGATAATTGAAGCCTTTCATTGTTTATGATCAATCTCCATTCCAAAGTAGGTTGACCATACACACAACCAACTAATTATTGATCATAAACAGTAATGGAAATGAGTAATCTTGCCAATCATTAGTCTTAGTATGTATACAGTGCTTTCATAAAGGAATAATTATAAGAATTGTGAATTCCACATACACTTTTCAAGATGTTTGTCAGAATATTTGAATATTATTATTTTTCAATAAAACCACAAAACAGACAATTTAGGATTTGCATGCAATAGCACGTCATTTTACCTTTCCTCTTTTAAAGTCAACAGTGGACACCTTTGCAGCAATCTACTTTTAAAACAATGAGATAAGGGTTAAATCGCTGAAGACATGAGTTTTCTCTTTTTCTCAAAATGATATTAGCTTGACATCCTAATTATATCATACTTTAACAAATGTTGAAATGTAGTCCAATATTTATAAATTAGACCACCTTCGAAATATAATATCAACTAAACAGTTAAATCTCATTGAAATTGTTGTATAATTTAAACTTAATTTCGAACATAAACTTAGCCCTACAACATGTTAATTTATTTTAATTCTTTCCTTCCTTTTTTATAATGAAATTAACAAACTACTCATGTTTTAAAAGTATATTATGATGAGCGCCCTTGTGTCAATGATGCATAACAATATGCAGATCGGAAGCAATATGCCTTTAGGGAATTAAATGACACATTTAAAATTGTCAAGGACGAAATAAATTTGTACGAAAGACCCGATTATTTCTTATTCGCAGAGGTGTCGTTCTTGAAACTATCTTTATAGGCAGAGAGTGTTCGTTCAAAGTAATTTTTCTATTAAAACTAGTTTTATCTAGGTTTGTTCTTTTCTTCATTTGTTTCAAACCAAATAAACATTTTAAATCACCTACAATTTACTATTTGTAAGTGAGTGTAAAGAGCGGCTCTCTGCAAAGGAGAATGATCTACGCATTTGGTATTCGCGAGTCACGCAGGTGCGCGTAAGTAAACACATTAGACTGCGACGTAAAGGTTTGTAGTTATCGACTTTTGATTACATGTAGTATATATTGTAAAATAAAGTATACCAGTCTAGCTAATAGGGACTGTTTTGTCTTCGTAAATAAAACAAAAAAAACATAAATGCGAGTCAAAATAAAGAAACTGAAAATACCTAAAACATCGGAATATTTATTTCATTTTAGATGTGTCATTACTTAGTGTTTTTAAACAAACATAATTGTAATATGTTCAAGACATCTAAATGTGTTTCTTTCTAATAATAATCCCCCCTCCCATGTGATTTCAGAAAACCTATTAAAAATAGAAGTCGCGGGCTTCTGCCCGGCGACAAATAATAATGGAGTCTTATCTCCGTATTCATACCTTGCGTCTTAGAAGAGCTTCGGAAAATAATCCTTTGGACATGTGTCGCTTATATTTCTTACCTAACTCTTTCCACATATGACAAATCCGCATCATTTGATTTTTAAAGCATCGAGGCAAAAAACATGATAAACGAAGATGTAGTTACAGAACAAAAAGCTAAATAAAACCATTGGTGCAAACGGGGAAATTGCTTGTTTTGAGCAATTTCAGCTTTTATCACAATATTTTCAGAAGTCGGCTGCTGCAAATGAGTAAGGAAACGTCTGTTTGAGTGAAAGGGTTAAGCTCCGTCTTCAAACTGTCAAACTACTACAGTCTGGTCCGCGTGTTTCATATGAGCCGTTCCGCTGACTCTCTGAGTAATATATCGACCCAGATCAGCCTACGCATTCCACGCAGGCTTATCCGGGCCGACTCATTTCGTCAATGGGGAATAGAGATAAAGAGTAATGATTCCTGAAACAGAAAATCCAGGGAGGCGAAAAGTGTCTATCCGGGTTAGCCCTGCGCGGCATGCTTAGACTGATCCGGGTCGATACTTTACGCAGGGTTCACAATATTGATTTTTTTCGTGAAACGGCTCATTTGTTCTCGAGGTGGTTATTTAATTGACCATTGACTTAGTGGCGAACATTGTCGATCCCGATCAGACCATCATTGAGACGTTCGTGTCATTATTTGTAAACAACACTTCTACACAAATCAATCCTTTAACCCTTTCCAACATAAAATAAATTTACAGCAAACGACTTTGAAAACACATGGATACAATTTGAAAGATCTCTGTAATTGTAGTTGAAAAAAGTGTAACTACATGTAAAGGAGACATTATTTGTATGGCAATTCCTTCTGTCGTCACAATGTTTCAAGAAGTCGTCTGCATCAGATGCGTCAAAATGCGTCTATATATGGGAGATAGTTAATAAGCCATCTTAAAATTAACCATTTCCCTCAGATACAGGCATTTTGACGCCACTGTAGCAGACGACCTTTTAAAAACATTAAAACAAAAGAAGAATTTGCCCATGATGAGCAATTTCTCCTTTTTCCACAATGTTTTCAGCTTTATTTATTCTATTTAAAAAGTCGTGTTCTTCAGATGTGTCTATATGTGGGAAAGAGTTTACCAGCCATCTTAAACGGCCTGCCTCCGTATACAAAGTATATTTGCACACTCTTGAAACGGAACCTTTGTTGTACACTGGTCGCGAAATATTCACGTTGATTCTCTAGAAACGGAACCTTTGTTGTACACTGGTCGTTAAATATTCACGTTGATTCTCTAGAAACGGAACCTTTGTTGTACATTGGTCGCGAAATATTCACGTTGATTCTCTAGAAACGGAACCTTTGTTGTACACTGGTCGTTAAATATTCACGTTGATTCTCTTGAAACGGAACCTTTGTTGTACACTGGTCGTTAAATATTCACGTTGATTCTCTAGAAGCGGAACCTTTGTTGTACACTGGTCGCGAAATATTCACGTTGAATCTCTAGAAACGGAACCTTTGTTGTACACTGGTCGTTAAATATTCTCGTTGATTCTCTAGAAACGGAACCTTTGTTGTACACTGGTCGTGAAACATTCACGTTGATTCTCTAGAAACCGAACCTTTGTTGTACACTGGTCGCGAAATATTCACGTTGATTCTCTAGAAACGGAACCTTTGTTGTACACTGGTCGTTAAATATTCACGTTGATTCACTAGAAACGGAACCTTTGTTGTACACTGGTCGTTAAACATTCACGTTGATTCTCTAAAAACGGAACCTTTGTTGTACATTGGTCGCGAAATATTCACGTTGATTCTCTAGAAACGGAACCTTTGTTGTACACTGGTCGCGAAATATTCACGTTGATTCTCTAGAAACGGAACCTTTGTTGTACACTGGTCGTTAAATATTCACGTTGATTCTCTAGAAACGGAACCTTTGTTGTACACTGGTCGTTAAATATTCACGTTGATTCTCTAGAAACGGAACCTTTGTTGTACACTGGTCGTTAAATATTCACGTTGATTCTCTAGAAACGGAACCTTTGTTGTACAGTGGTCGCGAAATATTCACGTTGATTCTCTAGAAACGGAACCTTTGTTGTACACTGGTCTCGAAACATTCACGTTGATTCTCTAGAAACGGAACCTTTGTTGTACACTGGTCGTTAAATATTCACGTTGATTCTCTAGAAACGGAACCTTTGTTGTACACTGGTCGTTAAACATTCACGTTGATTCTCTAGAAACGGAACCTTTGTTGCACACTGGTCGCGAAATATTCACGTTGATTCTCTAGAAACGGAACCTTTGTTGTACACTGGTCGTTAAATATTCACGTTGATTCTCTAGAAACGGAACCTTTGTTGTACACTGGTCTTTAAATATTCACGTTGATTCTCTAGAAACGGAACTTTGTTGTACACTGGTCGTTAAATATTCACGTTGATTCTCTAGAAACGGAACCTTTGTTGTACATTGATCGCGAAATATTCACGTTGGTTCTCCAGAAACGGAACCTTTGTTGTACACTGGTCGTTAAATATTCTCGTTGATTCTCTAGAAACGGAACCTTTGTTGTACACTGGTCGTTAAATATTCACGTTGATTCTCTAGAAACGGAACCTTTGTTGTACACTGGTCATTAAATATTCTCGTTGATTCTCTAGAAACGGAACCTTTGTTGTACACTGGTCGTTAAATATTCACGTTGATTCTCTAGAAACGGAACCTTTGTTGTACACTGGTCGTTAAATATTCTCGTTGATTCTCTAGAAACGGAACCTTTGTTGTACACTGGTCGTTAAATATTCATGTTGATTCTCTAGAAACGGAACCTTTGTTGTACACTGGTCGCGAAATATTCACGTTGATTCTCTAGAAACGGAACATTTGTTGTACACTGGTCGTTAAATATTCAAGTTGATTCTCTAGAAACGGAACCTTTGTTGTACATTGGTCGCGAAATATTCACGTTAATTCTCTAGAAACGGAACCTTTGTTGTACACTGGTCGTTAAATATTCTCGTTGATTCTCTAGAAACGGAACCTTTGTTGTACACTGGTCGTTAAGTATTCACGTTGATTCTCTAGAAACGGAACCTTTGTTGTACACTGGTCGCGAAATATTCACGTTGATTCTCTAGAAACGGAACCTTTGTTGTACACTGGTCGTTAAATATTCACGTTGATTCTCTAGAAACGGAACCTTTGTTGTACACTCGTCGTTAAACATTCACGTTGATTCTCTAGAAACGGAATCTTTGTTGTACATTGGTCGCGAAATATTCACGTTGATTCTCTAGAAACGGAACCTTTGTTGTACACTGGTCACGAAATATTCACGTTGATTCTCTAGAAACGGAACCTTTGTTGTACACTGGTCGTTAAATATTCACGTTGATTCTCTAGAAACAGAACCTTTGTTGTACACTGGTCGTTAATATTCACGTTGATTCTCTAGAAACGGAACATTTGTTGTACACTGGTCGTTAAATATTCACGTTGATTCTCTTGAAACGGAACCTTTGTTGTACATTGGTCGCGAAATATTCACGTTGATTCTCTAGAAACGGAACCTTTGTTGTACACTGGTCTCGAAACATTCACGTTGATTCTCTAGAAACGGAACCTTTGTTGTACACTGGTCGTTAAATATTCACGTTGATTCTCTAGAAACGGAACCTTTATTGTACACTGGTCGTTAAATATTCACATTGATTCTCTAGAAACGGAACCTTTGTTGTACACTGGTCGTTAAATATTCACGTTGGTTCTCTAGAAACGGAACCTTTGTTGTACATTGGTCGCGAAATATTCACGTTGGTTCTCCAGAATATTTAACGACCAGTGTACAACAAAAGTTCCGTTTCTAGAGAACCAACGTGAATATTTAACTACCAATGTACAACAAAGGTTCAGTTTCTAGAGAATCAACGTGAATATTTAACGACCAGTGTACAACAAAGGTTCCGTTTCTAGAGAATCAACGTGAGAATTTCGCGACCAGTGTACAACAAAGGTTCTGTTTCTAGACAATCAACGTGAATGTTTAACGACCAGTGTACAACAAAGGTTCCGTTACTAGAGAATCAACGTGAATATTTCGCGACCAATGTACAACAAAGGTTCCGTTTCTAGAGAATCAACGTGAATATTTAACGACCAGTGTACAACAAAGGTTCCGTTTCTTGAGAATCAACGTGAATATTTAACGACCAGTGTTCAACAAAGGTTCCGTTTCTAGAGAATCAACGTGAATATTTCGCGACCAATGTACAACAAAGGTTCCGTTTCTAGAGAATCATCGTGAATATTTAACGACCAGTGTACAACAAAGGTTCCGTTTCTAGAGAATCAACGTGAATATTTAACGACCAGTGTACAACAAAGGTTCCGTTTCTAGAGAATCAACGTGAATATTTAACGACCAGTGTTCAACAAAGGTTCCGTTTGTAGAGAATCAACGTGAATATTTCGCGACCAATGTACAACAAAGGTTCCGTTTCTAGAGAATCATCGTGAATATTTAACGACCAGTGTACAACAAAGGTTCCGTTTCTAGAGAATCAACGTGAATATTTCGCGACCAATGTACAACAAAGGTTCCGTTTCTAGAGAATCAACGTGAATATTTCGCGACCATTGTACAACAAAGGTTCCGTTTCTAGAGAATCAACGTGAATATTTCGCGACCAATGTACAACAAAGGTTCCGTTTCTAGAGAATCAACGTGAATATTTAACGACCAGTGTACAACAAAGGTTCCGTTTCTAGAGAATCAACGTGAATATTTCGCGACCAGTGTACAACAAAAGTTCCATTTCTAGAGAATCAACGTGAATATTTCGCGACCAGTGTACAACAAAGGTTCCGTTTCTAGAGAATCAACGTGAATATTTCGCGACCAGTGTACAACAAAAGTTCCGTTTCTAGAGAATCAACGTGAATATTTCGCGACCAGTGTACAACAAAGGTTCCGTTTCTAGAGAAACAACGTGAATATTTCGCGACCAGTGTACAACAAAGGTTCCGTTTCTAGAGAGCCAACGTGAATGTTTCACGACCAGTGTACAACAAAGGTTCCGTTTCTAGAGAACCAACGTGAATATTTCGCGACCAGTGTACAACAAAGGTTCCGTTTCTAGAGAACCAACGTGAATATTTCGCGACCAGTGTACAACAAAGGTTCCGTTTCTAGAGAACCAACGTGAATATTTCGCGACCAGTGTACAACAAAGGTTCCGTTTCTAGAGAGCCAACGTGAATATTTAACGAGCAGTGTACAACAAAGGTTCCGTTTCTAGAGAACCAACGTGAATATTTCGCGACCAGTGTACAACAAAGGTTCCGTTTCTAGAGAATCAACGTGAATATTTCGCGACCAGTGTACAACAATGGTTCCGTTTCTAGAGAGCCAACGTGAATATTTCGCGACCAGTGTACAACAATGGTTCCGGTTCTAGAGAACCAACGTGAATGGTTCGCGACCAGTGTACAACAAAGGTTCCGTTTCTAGAGAACCAACGTGAATATTTAACGACCAGTGTTCAACAAAGGTTCCGTTTCTAGAGAATCAACGTGAATATTTCGCGACCAATGTACAACAAAGGTTCCGTTTCTAGAGAATCATCGTGAATATTTAACGACCAGTGTACAACAAAGGTTCCGTTTCTAGAGAATCAACGTGAATATTTCGCGACCAATGTACAACAAAGGTTCCGTTTCTAGAGAATCAACGTGAATATTTCGCGACCAGTGTACAACAAAGGTTCCGTTTCTAGAGAATCAACGTGAATATTTCGCGACCAATGTACAACAAAGGTTCCGTTTCTAGAGAATCAACGTGAATATTTCACGACCAGTGTACAACAAAGGTTCCGTTTCTAGAGAATCAACGTGAATATTTCACGACCAATGTACAACAAAGGTTCCGTTTCTAGAGAATCAACGTGAATATTTCGCGACCAGTGTACAACAAAGGTTCCGTTTCTAGAGAATCAACGTGAATATTTCGCGACCAGTGTACAACAAAGGTTCCGTTTCTAGAGAACCAACGTGAATATTTCGCGACCAGTGTACAACAAAGGTTCCGTTTCTAGAGAACCAACGTGAATATTTAACGACCAGTGTACAACAAAGGTTCCGTTTCTAGAGAACCAACGAGAATATTTAACGAGCAGTGTACAACAAAGGTTCCGTTTCTAGAGAACCAACGTAAATATTTCGCGACCAGTGTACAACAAACGTTCCGTTTCTAGAGAACCAACGTGAATGTTTCGCGACCAGTGTACAACAAAGGTTCCGTTTCTAGAGAACCAACGTGAATATTTCGCGACCAGTGTACAACAAAGGTTGCGTTTCTAGAGAGCCAACGTGAATGTTTCGCGACCAGTGTACAACAAAGGTTCCGTTTCTAGAGAACCAACGTGAATATTTCTTGACCAGTGTACAACAAAGGTTCCGTTTCTAGAGAATCAACGTGAATATTTCGCGACCAGTGTACAACAAAGGTTCCGTTTCTAGAGAATCAACGTGAATATTTCGCGACCAGTGTACAACAAAGGTTCCGTTTCTAGAGAACCAACGTGAATATTTCGCGACCAGTGTACAACAAAGGTTCCGTTTCTAGAGAACCAACGTGAATATTTAACGACCAGTGTACAACAAAGGTTCCGTTTCTAGAGAACCAACGAGAATATTTAACGAGCAGTGTACAACAAAGGTTCCGTTTCTAGAGAACCAACGTAAATATTTCGCGACCAGTGTACAACAAACGTTCCGTTTCTAGAGAACCAACGTGAATGTTTCGCGACCAGTGTACAACAAAGGTTCCGTTTCTAGAGAACCAACGTGAATATTTCGCGACCAGTGTACAACAAAGGTTGCGTTTCTAGAGAGCCAACGTGAATGTTTCGCGACCAGTGTACAACAAAGGTTCCGTTTCTAGAGAACCAACGTGAATATTTCTTGACCAGTGTACAACAAAGGTTCCGTTTCTAGAGAACCAACGTGAATATTTCGCGACCAGTGTACAACAAAGGTTCCGTTTCTAGAGAATCAACGTGAATATTTCGCGACCAGTGTACAACAAAGGTTCCGTTTCTAGAAAGCCAACGTGAATATTTAACGAGCAGTGTACAACAAAGGTTCCGTTTCTAGAGAACCAACGTGAATATTTCGCGACCAGTGTACAACAAAGGTTCCGTTTCTAGAGAACCAACGTGAATATTTCGCGACCAGTGTACAAC
Source organism: Serripes groenlandicus (assembly GCA_031761405.1). NCBI lineage: Eukaryota > Metazoa > Mollusca > Bivalvia > Cardiida > Cardiidae > Serripes > Serripes groenlandicus. Next base: position 46,141,110 of record JASEVX010000009.1, read on the forward strand.
AATGGTTCCGTTTCTAGAGAGCCAACGTGAATATTTCGCGACCAGTGTACACCAATGGTTCTGTTTCTAGAGAACCAACGTGAATGTTTCGCGACCAGTGTACAACAAAGGTTCCGTTTCTAGAGAACCAACGTGAATATTTCGCGACCAGTGTACAACAAAGAGTCCGTTTCTAGAGAACCAACGTGAATATCTCGCGACCAGTGTACAACAAAGGTTCCGTTTCTAGAGAACCAACGTGCATATTTAATGAGCAGTGTACAACAAAGGTTCCGTTTCTAGAGAACCAACTTAAATATTTCGCGACCAGTGTACAACAAACGTTCCGTTTCTAGAGAACCAACGTGAATGTTTCGCGACCAGTGTACAACAAAGGTTCCGTTTCTAGAGAACCAACGTGAATATTTCGCGACCAGTGTACAACAAAGGTTCCGTTTCTAGAGAGCCAACGTGAATGTTTCACGACCAGTGTACAACAAAGGTTCCGTTTCTAGAGAACCAACGTGAATATTTCTTGACCAGTGTACAACAAAGGTTCCGTTTCTAGAGAACCAACGTGAATATTTCGCGACCAGTGTACAAAAAAGGTTCCGTTTCTAGAGAATCAACGTGAATATTTCGCGACCAGTGTACAACAAAGGTTCCGTTTCTAGAGAGCCAACGTGAATATTTAACGAGCAGTGTACAACAAAGGTTCCGTTTCTAGAGAACCAACGTGAATATTTCGCGACCAGTGTACAACAAAGGTTCCGTTTCTAGAGAACCAACGTGAATATTTCGCGACCAGTGTACAACAATGGTTCCGTTTCTAGAGAGCCAACGTGAATATTTCGCGACCAGTGTACACCAATGGTTCCGTTTCTAGAGAACCAACGTGAATGTTTCGCGACCAGTGTACAACAAAGGTTCCGTTTCTAGAGAACCAACGTGAATATTTCGCGACCAGTGTACAACAAAGGTTCCGTTTCTAGAGAACCAACGTGAATATCTCGCGACCAGTGTACAACAAAGGTTCCGTTTCTAGAGAGCTAACGTGAATATTTCGCGACCAGTGTACAACAAAGGTTCCGTTTCTAGAGAATCAACGTGAATATTTAACGAGCAGTGTACAACAAAGGTTCCGTTTCTGGAGAACCAACGTGAATATTTCGCGACCAGTGTACAACAAAGGTTCCGTTTCTAGAGAACCAACGTGAATATTTCGCGACCAGTGTACAACAATGGTTCCGTTTCTAGAGAGCCAACGTGAATATTTCGCGACCAGTGTACAACAATGGTTCCGTTTCTAGAGAACCAACGTGAATATTTCGCGACCAATGTACAACAATGGTTCCGTTTCTAGAGAGCCAACGTGAATATTTCGCGACCAGTGTACAACAATGGTTCCGTTTCTAGAGAACCAACGTGAATATTTCGCGACCAATGTACAACAATGGTTCTGTTTCTAGAGAGCCAACGTGAATATTTCGCGACCAGTGTACAACAATGGTTCCGTTTCTAGATGGCCAACGTGAAAGTTTCGCGAGCAGTGTACAACCAGATTAGACTTGGCGGATGCGCTGGCTGATCTGGTTATACGCTAGTTACAAACCTCTCACAGTTGTCGTGTTTGTTTTTGGGGTTTTAATTTGTGTAGAAAACTGCTCGTATAGACCTTGGCTTTTTTATATACCAAACCATTAGGTACATATCAGTGATTACCTCTGTTATATGGATTTTGTATACTCTCGTAATCTATGTTAAAAATCATTTTATCTGGTTGCACGTTTGCAATGTTCCCCTGTGTCATTGTAATTATGGCAAAAGGATTAATATTGCTCAAACTGAGCAATTGTTCCTTTGGCGGCACTTTTTTCCTACGTCATCTGCTGCAGAGGCGTAAGAAAACCACTGTATTAGGGAAATGGTTGAGCAGAAATATGAATTCTTACATAACTTGGTCAAGCCATATTGATTTGTTGTAAAAGCTAGGTAGTCGACAGGTGGCATCCGAAAAGGGCTTTTTCATTTTCCGATATTATCAGTTACATATTTGTTTCTATACCATCATGCAGATGATCAATTAAGGGTCATCTGGGCCCTTTACTTTAAGCATATGTCATTACTACTTTATTATAAATTTTCTGAAAGTCTTTAGTTTATTATTTTCTGTTCGTAATAGTAGTTGACAGTAATACGAATTACAAAAATGTTATCATCATGTAAAACATATGACATGAAGATTATCATCGTCTAATCAATTACTTTATGACCAACGTATGCTCTTTAATATTTGTTTACAATCATTTAAGGTTTTTTTCGTAAATAGGTAGTACTTATAGATATATTAGTTTGTTTGTTTGTGATGCATGACCATAGTTGTGGCCTGAAATACGATTTCAGATCTATGAATTGTTAAGAGTTATAAAGATCTGTGTCAGTCAAATATATGTATTTTGCATCGGCGAACGGTAAGCCTCAAGCGGGTCTCTACCGTTTAATTGTCTAGCCCAAACCCAAATTGCCTTCTGATAAAAGAGTGGAATATTAACCACACTGAATCCATTGTAATACAACATACGGTTTGTTGTTTCAGACGTCCGTTAACGATAACAGCATATGTCTGTGAGACCACGTCGTCCGTACGCATGTCAAAAGTGAGAACAAAGGTTGAAAGTCGAAGACATTCTCTATGGGATTCGTAATCTATACTTTTGATTTGTTTGTTTCTATGGTGTTTGACAACGCCTTCAACAGGGACTTTTAACTAGTGTGTACGAAGGTGGTGGTAATTATGTGAATGGTGAGTATGCTGCTGCTGCTGATGATGATTATGATGATGAAGGTGGTGGTATTGATGTGAATGGTGATTATGATGATGAAGGTGGTGGTACTTATGTGAATGATGAGTATGCTGATGATGATGATGATGGTGGTAATGGTTTTGACGATGGTGGTAATTGTGATGACGATGGTGATGATATTGGTGATGAAGACGATCATGGTGAGGACGATTATGATGGTGGTGATATTGACAATGATGCTCTTAATAAAACAAATAGTCTATGCAAATTATACAGGAATCCGCCGTGGCCGAGTGGTTAGCGTCGGAAAATTGGAACCATGCTTCCCAGGTTCGATCCCAAGTCGCGTTGTTGATGGTGGAATGCACTTTGGTATGATGTATTTCCAGTTTTGTTACCCAGGGATCATGAATAAGAGAAGTCTTGCCGTGATATAATTTAAATAATGCTGTGGGCGTCGTTAAACCCCAATAAAACATATAACATGAGTTGTATATTCTATAATCCATTTTACAAAGCGTTTGTAATTGTAAGTGAGACGACTCGTCCCGATTTAGCAATATTTACCGATCACAGTTCTCTCCCTTGAAAAAGTATTGAGGAAGAACATTATCCCATAGCATATGTCATTGCCAAAACTTCTGGCATACCGTACAACAAATTATTTAAGTTCCAACCCTTCCATCTATTTATTTCTATAATTTAGATTGTTCCTGACTTCTAGTATTAGTGCCTTTTTCAGAAAGAAATAGGCAAGGTATGGAGATAACAAGGCGCAAACAAGTATGGCAGCACAGAGACAATCTTGCACAACACTAATACGGCTTTCACAGATTCAAACGAATTAAGTGTTTTCAGTGGACAATTATTACATAATAACACAGTGGAGATTCATCAGAAATATTAATATTTCAAAAGTTTCACTATTAGACTTAAACGTGGTACTATGTTTAGTAGGACTCGAGAATGTGATTATTACAAAAATGTGTCTATATATATACATCTTCAAATACCATAACTTTTCTAGGCGTAATGTCAAAATTCACATTTAAAGGGCGCCGGTTCTTGGTAGACAGAATATAGTTTTGGGGTTATCAACCTGGCCTTTCCCTGACACGCTCACAATCTGCAAGTTCTTCGGTGTTGTCGTAACGTATGTTTATTTATGTAGGGGCCTACCTCTATGTTACACAGCAAGCGACTTTGAAAATATTGTGTCAAAAGATGACATTGAGTCTTATGATACTTTCAATTATAGAGATTGTCATTATGTTTGCCTACATATTTTTCAAATTCGTCTAATGCAGACGTCTTGCGTGTAGGAATGGGTTAATATTTATTAATTAACTGATAAATAGAAAGGTCAACCTGGTCTTGTAAAAGACTGAAACTATCTACAAGATGCAAGATACAAGATACAATCGTGTTGACAAGAAAAAGCAAACGACGGACAAATGGCGGACGCGCGAAGGGATTAACGTCATTCCGTAGCTCTTCTTAACTTTGGCCTGTATGTCTAAGAATATAATAGCATATTGCTGTAGGTTCTAGTTAAAATGTTGTTTAATCAGATTGTTTTGTTCAATGCAGTTAAATGATTGCATGTGCTGTTAGAAAATCGAAATTGTGAATGTAATGACATACCTGTGTCAAGTGTTTCAATCTACGTGTAGTAAGTATACCCAACGAAAAGACGAACTAGTCTGCGTCTCTGCACAATCTGAAATGTATTTCCATATATAGACAGTGAAATAGTATAACCATTTTCCAAATACAGACTATTTCTGGTGCCTCTACATGAAAGGGATTTTTGAAAATATTGTCGAAAAAAGGGAAATAGCTCAAAACGAATAATTTCTCATTTTGCCACAATGTTTTCAACCCTATAATTCTTATTACGAAAAAACCCCATGAATGGGTTTTTTCGCTTATAGTTAACAGGTGTGAGATTTTTTTTTTTTTTTTTTTTTTTTCAATAACCCATGAAGCTTTCTGAAATGAAACTGGCCAAATCCATGGGGGCCGCCATTTTGGGTATGTATAAAATGAGCCGAGAAACACGGATTGAAAAAATATTATTGTCGTCTTTTTAATATTTTTTTTAAATCGATAATTTGGGTATGATAAAATGACACGAAAAACACGGATTTTTTAAATTATTGTCGTCTTTTTAATATTTTTTTTTTTTAAATCGATATTTATTAAAGTGCTGTGTTTTGGGGGAATTAACATTAAAAATAAATGGAACTCTGTAAGAAATATGTTTTCCCGTTCGTCAAAAAAACGACAGCATTAGACTTCTACCCCTGAACCTAAATGTTGACTGTATCGTATCCAAAGAAGGACGTGACGTCATTTCCGTAACACTTCATCTTGGCGTAACGTCAATGGAGCGACGTCGTTTCCCGCAAAAAAGTGGTATCAACATGAAATACCCCAAATTCCTATACATGAGCTATTTATCAAACATTGTGGCAAAAGGATAACTTTCTCATAAGGAGCAATTGTTCTTTTAGCGACAATCTTTCCCTAAATCGTCTGTTGCAAAGGCCTCAGAAACCGTCTCTAATAGGGAAAGGGTTTAGCAGAAATGTGACCCCTTACATCATTTGTTCCAGTCATATTGACTGGTTGAAAAAGGCAGTTGCCAGGTGGCATCAGCAAAGAGCTGATCTTTTTGCTTCTTTACCATAATGCAGGTGATCGATTAAGGATCATCTTGGCCATCATGTTTTAACCTCGTTCATTATAAATGTATTCCTTGATTTTCTGAAAGTCTTTACTTTATTATTTTCTGTTCGTAATAATAGACGACAGCAATACGAATTCCAAATATTTTTTGATAATGCACAAAACATGACATTAACATTATTATTGTCTAGTCAATTACTTATAAATCCTTTTTTATGGCCAAAGTATGCTCTTTAATTTTTGTTTATAATTATCTTGCGTTTTTTCGTAAATAGGTAGCACCTATAGATATATTAAGATAGTTACCATATGTTCACCCTAGAGTCGTTTTCTATACATATTTTGTATGTAGAAATGGGATAAAGCGACCACCTTCTCGAAAATGGTGAATACTTTATAATAATATGTACTCTTACCGGATAAAACAAATCAACAGCAGATGACTTTGAAACCATTGAGACAACAATGTGGAAGTACCCATACCTAATAAAGTTATTGGAAAGAGTTGATAAGCACTGCGACAAAATAAGAAATTACTGACGATTAGCAAGTTCTCCTCGTGTCAGATGTTTATGGAAGTCGTCTGCTGCAGATAACTCAAAATTCTTTTTCATGTGGGTAAGACATGGCTATAAAATATTTTATCCTGGAACTACGAAACCGAGTGTTATCATCTGTATTTCTATTATATACCGGCGCAAATGATGTTACGTCATTGAAATAAGCTTTTACGTCATTAAAAATGTGGTCGTTAGGTGTAGTTCACACGTCAATCATAATTGGTTGTTATGTGTAAATGCCAATGAATCTAATAATTTGATATGTTAAACTTCCAATTAAATGCAAAAAGCAGTCCTGTGAAGGTATATATATGTATTATGTTACCTGGCGTACTATACTAAATATGTTCGTCTTGCATGAACAAAGAGTGGCGAGTAAGCTGGTCACCTCCCCCTATAAATCGCAATCGCAAATATAATAAATATACAAATGATTTATGTAAAACCTACAGCGGTTGAATAGTTTAGCCTTCTTTAGTCTTAAGAGTGTTTTTCAGGCGGAATTTTTGGGTTCGGCAGGATGTTATAACCCTCAATCTACTCAAATTGCATATTAACGTTTTCCGAAATACATACACCAGATGCAGTTGTTTTCAGGAACAGGTCTCCAAAAGCGCAAGCCAAAAAACCTATAACCTTTCTAAATCTCTGAAGAGTTGTGTATCTATGGTAGTATATATATACATAATATACAACAAAAGAAACACAGAAAGTACTAGTTATCTCACGGCGTTTAGTGGTTAAGTTACCAGTACTACTGGCCCATTTATTCTTACAGCGGCAAGTCAGCCATACATGTAATACTAACCCAACAAGGAAAGAGAGTCATTATACTACCACGAATAGACTGGTATATTTGCAATCTTGTTCTCTTGGTAACATCTGTGGAAAGATATTGACCAAACTAAGAATGGCCAAGTATATTTACATCCTGGTTATCTTGGTAACAACTGGGGAACGATATTGACCAAACTACGAATGGCCAAATATATTTACAATCCGGTCCTCTTGGTAACATCTGTGGAACGATATTGACCAAACTTCGAGTGGCCAAATATATTTACAATCCGGTCCTCCTGGTAACATATGGGGCAAAATATTGACCAAAGTACGAACTGTCATGTAAATTTGCAATCAAGTCCTCTTGGGATCATCTTGGGAACGTTATTAACCACACTTTGATTGACCAAGTATATTTGCAATCTGTTCATCACGGTATCATCTAAGGAATGGTATTGACCAAACTACGAATGGCCAAGTATATTTGTAATCCGGTCCTACTTGTAACATCTAGAGAACGACATTGACCATAGTACGAATGAACAAGACTTAGCAGTTTTCCTTGTAACATCTGTGGAACAATATTGACCGCACTACGAATGACCAAGTATATTTACAATCTGGTCCTCTTGATAACATCTGGAGAAGGATAATGACCACACTACGAATGATCAAGTATATTTGCAATCCGGTTATCCTTGAAACATCTGTGGAACGATATCGACCACACTACGAATGGCTAAGTGTATTTGCAATATGGCCCTACCAGCATGCTGTTTACATCGGATGAATGATATTGACCACACTTCGAATGGCCAAGTATATTTGTAATCTGGTCCTACTAACATTCTGGTTACATCGGATGAATGATATTGACCACACTACGAATAAGCAAGTTTATTTTAGGACACCAAACGTCGCTTTGGCAGACTGCGGCTAAAATGACAAGTACATATCCACGCTAGCATATATTAGGCGGTGTCTTGTAGAGGATTTATGGACATTATTTAAGTCTGAAAGGCTCTATCAAAAGCAACCGTTGGCATGTTTTCTTGTTACTGTGGTAAACAAATGTATGAACTAAATTAAACATATTGAGATTTCTTATCTGCATGATTACATTACTTAAGGAGAAACTTGATTATCTCCGGATAATTTTGTCGTATATTTTCACACTTCTCCAAAAAAGTGTTATCTGTTCAGGGCAAATCAGATAAAGAAAATATTGGAACAATTGCTTACCAGGGTACTTACATTAAATAATATGTCAGAGGCTGAATCATTGAACAATCGTCTGCGGTTTATATTATCGTTCGTAAAAACATGTCAAAAAATGCAAAGATATTTTTGTCGAATCTGCAATGGTTGCAGGTGCCATTAAGATTAAGACGAACGCTTTTGAGCGCATTGTTTACCAATACTCATTGTAATTGTTTCCTACGTGTTCCAAGCCTCTATTAAACGCAAACATAATAATAATCATACCGGGTTTTCCTTATTTTTTTTATTTTTTCCTTATGTTATTTGGTAGTGGTATTTGTCAGGCTCAGAAAGTACATTAATCTGATAAGAATTTCTCCTGTTTGTGAACTAGTCGAACAATCACCATAGACAATGACTTTGACCAAATGAGAAATTATTTTTATGAAAAGTTCATCATATTTAAAGTGAATTCCTAAGGCTCCGTAATAATTACTTTCTTACATACTGTACAATAACTTTCATTTTATCTTTTGTTCCGATCCTCACTTATTGCGGTCCCCCTTGTGAAGTTTTCTGTGGGCAAGGCACTTTTCCTAGTCTAGTACTAGTGTGTCTACTGAGTGATCAAGAATAAATGAACCGTTGTTGTGATAGAATTAAAATATTGTTGAAAATGGCGTGCAACACCAATAAAACAAACAAACAAACAAACAAAATCCTTCAACCTTAATATATCAATGTGCACCTATTGTCGAAATGTACGGAGCATATATCTAAACTATTTACATCTAACGTTTATCTATTTGTTTAAATTTATAAGAAAAATAAGACTTTGGACATATGATGTTTACCCCTAGAAAGTCAGCTATAATAACGTGTTCCCTAGAATCAGATCCGAGTATAATCTTTAATTCTGAGGATATATTGTAATATACATAACATAGAAGAATTTTGCATTGTGGATGAACCACGAACTATGACTTTGTTCATAGGAAAACTCTTAAAGACAGTATCGTATACTTTTTGTAGGAGGATATGTGCATATAAGCGGAAATAGCTCGGAAAATGAAAAATATATTCAAATTCTAAATACGAACTATTTCCATTACTGTAGTGAATAAATACGGATAACCCGTACTGAAAAGATATCAATGTAATAAATATTCCTTGTATTTGTTTTTCAGAATAATAATACAATCAACAGAAATAAACTTGATTATTTTACCAGATCACACAAACTGAGACATGAGTCACGGCATAGGAGAATTTACCGTCCTAGTGTGTGTTTAAGTATAGTGTTAGTTACTATCAAATGCTATTATGTCATCTTCTTCAGAGGCCTCTGTGATATGTGTATGACCGAGTCCCGATCAGACTCATCGTACAGGCCGTAATGCCACTTTGAACATCTATAAAAGCTAACGTTTTACTCAACAACATTCAAATCTATCAATATATCACAACAACAATTTGGATACCTTATTCATTATACTAAAAATACGGAGAAAATTATGTTTGCGATATTTTACAAATTTAATTGAATGACTATGTCTATCTATATCTATCTCTATATTAATGGTGGTCATTAAAAAAAAACAAGTCTCTACATCAAATGGAACAGCCTATAAGTCCACCCTTTATTTACTTGGTGAACATGAGGGTCAAGTTAGTCTTAAAGAAAATTGTAAGAAAGACTTCGCTTTTTCATGAGATGATTGATGTTCCCCATTAGTATACCTAACCAATGTCAATGTTATTATAATGTGTTTTTTTAAATAGGTAATTAGTGTATAATTATGTGTGTCTATATATGGTATAAAACCGAGGGCTTAATGCCATTTTACATAAGCCGTGCGATATTTTGGTCGTATGATTTCGCAGACCTAGCGGGATTTAGATAGTTCGTAGACAAATGTGTAATATATCTATACAGGTTCACACCGGTCGTAGACGTTTGAAGTCAGCTCTACGATGCATGCACGACAGTCTCATGTGTTGCACGGTATTCGCGGCATCAACGTTGGATAATGAAAGGTAAATCGCTTGAAATTTGCATGTCTATAATCTAGTTTGCAACGTTGAGACAGCCCTTCTTTAGTATTTGATTGATAGATTGGGGTTAAACGCCGTTTTCAACAATTTTGAAGTCATATCACGGCGGCCAGTTCACCTACCCATATGTTACCTGGTTTTCTCACACCAGTACTCCATACAACATACCTTCCAAGCAACTGGCTGCTTTTCCACAAAGACTGTTAAGCATATTGGTGAAAGACGAATGACGCGTGCCACAGTGACTTTTGTCAAACGTCAGAAAAAATGTTGACCTAGCTGTGATTCGAACTCACAACCCCTGGATTGACAGCCCGCGTCGCTACCGACTGAGCTTTTTTAAGTAAGTAAGTTTGTATTTACTCTTACATACTAGTACCTCTAGCTGACTGTACCGTATGTAAGATAACAAAAACTGTGAAAAGAATAGCATTTGTTAAAATGAATTTGAATTGTTGTACAAAAATTGATTTCTATCTGGTAGTAGTGATACAATTAGATATCGTACCCCTAATTGAAAGTTGATGAGCAAAACATTAGTTTGTATATATGTAAAATGCACTACACGACTACACGGCGATCGGGGATTATTCAGATCAGAGTTGTCGCAAAGGTCCGAAGGTCGGTTTTCGTGTGACATAGATAGATTATGTATTTATTTGTTTGTATTACAAGATGCATGTATATGTATACGTCAATAAAATAGATGTCTATGTCTATTTCTATGATAAATCATGCATACTACCGCCTTGGTGGTGTAGTGGTATAGCGTCCGCCTCGGGAGGTCGTGAGTTCAATCCCAGCTGGGTCACACCAAGGACTTTAAAGATTGTACAAATGGCTGTCCTTCGATGTCATTAAGGATTTGGGTTTAGCGTTACGACAGACTAGCCGGTGTCGGGACAAATGGACCATTAGTTCTGGTAATATATCCAGAAAACGCCGGAATATAACTGAACAAAATGTTGAACTTGGTGTAAAATTCCACACAAACAAACCATCATGTATACATGTTTCTGGAATAAGCCGTCCCTTTTTCGAAATCATCAACATATTTCTTTGTTTGCGTTTGTCATATGTTTTGCAAGGTATTTTTTTTTCATAATAAGATATCTTATTCGTCTTTCATGATAACATTCTCGTTGAGCATTCCACCGGTCTAGTCTGGATTATGTTAGTTTACGATCATTTGATATCCGTGTTGCCTTATTGTATTAAAACCAAATCTATGATATAATCAAATCTGCTTTCATCTGACATATCGTCCCGTCTACTTGCCAATCCTGGTACACATTTTATATTCATATGAGCTGTAACAAGTAAACAATATGTAGTTTTATCCACTCCCTAAAGCAATATAGAAAATCTCCATGACTAAAAGTTTGATAATGGAATATTAGTTCAAATCATTGTGGCAAAAGGACACATGCGCATCCTGAGTAATGACTCCTTTTCCTACAAAGTTGTTAAGATGCGTTAGAAAGCGTCTTTGTATTGGAAAGGATTAACATAGGCAAACAGTGTAGGATCGGGAGCGTTTCTTTTTGTCAGCGTTATCGCTCATCTTTACTGTAAGTTACATATGACAAAGATCTGCAATATATGTAGATGTTTTTATACATTTTAACATGAAGTCTGTTATGCAAAATAGGCTTTTTTGATAAAGGAACGACCATTTCGTTTAACTCTTTCCCACATACGCCTGATACGCCGCAGACGGATTCTGTATAAGTTACAGTACTATAATTATCGAATAGAGTTAAAAGCATTGTGGCAAATAAAGAAGTTGCCCATAATGACCAATGTCTTCTGTTGACTCAACGTTTTCAAAAATCGTTTTCAAAAATTGCTTCAAATTGTGTTTGTAAGTAGGAAAGGATTTAGTTGTACATGGTTTGTAATTTAGTTTGTCATTATCATCTGAGAACAATAGCTAGTGCAATTAATAGTTCCTAGATCGTATTTTAAGCTACACCTGTCGTGATGGATCTCAACAAATCAACTACTGTACCCGGTTCTCATGCATCATATGGTGTTTGTTTGTGCTGCAGAAACCGCGATCGGCAATCGAGTGTACAGGGCAGAACATATCAATTGTATTCATTGGCTAATATACTGCAGCTAATTTGCATATCGTATCTCTGAATTAATTGAATATTAGCATCCTCTCATGTATCATAACATACGTTAATTTTTCAACATGCTTTACAGTTTAATTAGGTTTAATTTTAGTTTCTGTATTTCACAGAGAAAATGATAAAATGATATAAACTAATTGTTTCTTGTGTGATTTACTTTATTTAATATTTACAGCCCACAACACCTAGTGTTGTACTGTAAATCTATTTAGATGATTTAACAACACTTAAACAATTTGGTTTTATTGGGGTTCATGCCGTTTTCCACATTATTTCAATTACATCACTGCAACAAATAACGTATTCGTGACCCCTAGGTAAATAAACCAGAACTAGATTAGGAAATGTATCTTGCCTTGGGGCACGGCACCATAACCGCCGTTCTTCGATGGGGATTCAACCTTAAGCGCCCTGTTTCGCATCATCGACGCTCACCCATTCGGCCGCGGCGGATTCCTAAGTAAGTTCACTGTAAGCGAATAAAAAAACAACAGTAAATATCTTAATTTCCTAGGAAACGTATACTTCAAAGGACTTGATTCGAAGTCTATCTAGTTGATCTAGTACATATCACGATGGATATACAATATATGTCAGGGTCCATTTATACCATCATTATTGCTTCCCTAATAAAAATGCCAAAATATTTCATTTCTTAACAAGTATTGTTATTCAGCAGTAAAACTGTTTATGTCAACTTAGACATTTACTTCAATACATTCAAACATTCATGTATAGAAGGAAATACATTTGGGAAACAGAAATGATGAAATAGGCTTTTAAGTATGTAAGTATTATTTACTGCTCAATAAGGTTGGTGAAATTGTTCCCATATCTGATAACTGCGCAAATTTATATTAGAGTATATCAAAGCACTGAAAGTCCTGTAGCATGGGCTAACTACAGATCACGGATTACATTTGTACATGGATTTACCGATCCCAAAAGTCTAATAAGAGCAGTTAATAATAGCACTTTGGTTTGTCCATATAATGAATGATATTGGAGTTGAACGCAAAATACTATATACATAGTTTGGGGGCCTACCGATAAACTACAATTTGACAAAAATTAATACCCTTAATGTTGCGCAACTGATATCTTTGTAGTTCCCATTCAACACTAGATTACAATGGATTTTAGCTGTTATTCTTTTTGCAATTTACGCATAAATATGTTATATCAAAATCAATTGAAGGTCTCTGTTTAACAACGAGAAACATATTGATAGTCAAATTCTTCAATTAAATCAGACATCAAATCGTGTGTAGTCTACATTTTCTAGTTACTAAAACAAAATAATGCATGCATCCTTATACCTTATTTTAAATCAATTTTATTAAAACTTTTAAAATTAACACATTTTGTGCGGATTTTTAGGGTCCATCTAGCATGGTTTTATCAATAATTACAGCTATCCCAAAAGAACAGAAAATGTTCAATTTACAATAGGAGACGACCTCGGTGGTGTATTGACATTATAAACAATCTACGAATATAAAGACATCTCTTTGAACCCGAAAATGTGTAATGAAGAGCTACTGTACAAAGAAATATTTGAAGTAATGCATTGCCGATATTGTAATAAGACTTGAAAAATAGGCACTGATACAAGCTTAGATTTCAATGAGTGTTTTCGGAATTCGCCTACTATAGCAATTGGCTCTGACGAACCCCTTGCTAATAATTCTTTCAAAGATCGTGATACATTTGAAACGTAAGAGCAGTATTGAGTACTACTTTCAGGGCGTATGAAATTTAAGGACTTTTCCATAAGACGTATGGCTTCAGAAAGCTAATATCTATATTTGTTTGGACAAGCCAAACAAATAAAAACTGATAACTAAATCGTGTAATGTGTTTATGGTTTTCCTTTGCATTGGTCGTATACTCTTTCAGTGCCGAATTTTAAAAAAGTAGACGTTTCCATGTTCATTACCGGACGACTTCATATTTCATGTAACACGACTTTTGGAATATGCTGATAACTAAATGACAAACAGTGCTGATTTCAGGTGAGACACGAGCTGTCTCAATATAAACTGTATTGTTTTCAAATACCTCAATATTGCCATTGATACTGGAAGAGTTAACTTCTCGTGTTACCTTGACCTTGATAGCAAAACTATGGAATACAATCAATAAAAGTAAGAATACGTATTGAATAGTTTGAAATATTTTAGAACTTGAGAAAATATCTCGAGTGACAAACATGTATACCAGTCATCAAAGTGTATTTACAGTATGTTGCTGTCATTTGCAATTGGCCAAATAGATATTGCGTTACACACGTTTCTTTTCAACATTTCTATGAATAATTGACGACCAATTCAGAGCCATATCAGACTAGGCGGATGCTTTGGATTATCTTCGACTACTTTGTCAAAACTGCCCGAACGGTTAGTTTTCACCGAGCGCCGTTAAGTATTAGACATATGTAAACTATGTATACATGTGACTGGGATTATAAGCTGCATCTTTCTCCTGAAATGGTTTTAAAATTAGAAAACAATACATACATACAATACATACATAGAATACATACATACAATACAGACATACAATACATATATACATACAATACATACATGCAAAATCATGCACTAAATTCATATAATACATACATAATATTCATACATACAATACATACATAAAATACACACATACAATACATACATACAATACTTACATAAATGCAATACATGCATACACTACATTCATACAATACATACATACTATACATACATACAATACATACATACAATGCATACATACAACACATACACACAATACATACATATAACACATACATATAATACATACATACAATACATACACACAATACATACATACAAAACATACATACCATACATACTTTCTTACAATAAATACATACAATACATACATACAATACATACATGCAATACATACATGCAATATATACATGCAATATATACATTGATACATACAATACATACAACACATACATAACATACATACATACAGTTCATACATACATACAAAACATACAAGACACAAGAACTAAAAATAACATGTTCATATTGCTCAAAAGAACCTTCATGCCTACCGCACGTTTGTTGTTTGTATGTGCGAACGGAGTTCTTACTTTCTCTCATTGTACGAATTAAACACATTGCAAAGTGTCGTCACGGAGCCTTAACCGGTTGTAATGATACAAAAGTATATATAAAAAATAATTAAAAAATGAAATTCGTTGGTCGTTAATCTGTTTTATTGTATTGCATGTTCTAATATTAAAAAATACGTAAACATAAATATATCTGCCGAGATTTATGTCACAAAAAGAAGATGTAGAAGACATAGCTAATAACCCTTTCCTACATACATCAATTCTACAGTAGACGACTTCCAATGTGTCATTACGAGGGTATAGCCAGAAATTCGCGGAATTGTTAAAAAAAAAAAAATCATTGGCAGCATGTCTTAAAAACATTCGTACAATAATTATAAGGTAATTTGTAATGTGGAAAGCGAATTTCACCGTATCTCATGTAATAATGGCAACGTAGTGGTCACTATGGTAACACGTGGTCGCGCGTACCTCAGCAGTTGCTAAAATAGCCATATGCAACTTTTTTGTTTTGTTGATAACTCACATGGAAACAA
Source organism: Serripes groenlandicus (assembly GCA_031761405.1). Classification (NCBI taxonomy): domain Eukaryota; kingdom Metazoa; phylum Mollusca; class Bivalvia; order Cardiida; family Cardiidae; genus Serripes; species Serripes groenlandicus. The sequence continues at coordinate 46,156,965 of JASEVX010000009.1, forward strand.
ATTAAAAGGCGCGATAGTTTGCACATTTAACGTGACGTATATTCGTACAAGGCAGAGTGGTTTAGTGACATTTACCAGCAGTGGGTACATCGACGTTGTGTAGATGCGAACGGCGCTTACTTTGAGAAGTTGTGACGTTGACGTCGTTTTCTGAAGATTGAACTGCAGGGGCTATACTGACCTCATGTTATTAAACAAGCTGTAGTTTTCTTTCTATTGTATGTATCTTTCTGAAATTTTCTATGTCATTTAAAGCTGAATTAAATTGTATAGCGAACTAACGTTCGTTTGAAAACGTAAAAGAATGTTGTTTTTATTGAACAATTTGAAAAATTATGGCAAAGGAGAGAAATTGCTCGCCATGAGTAATTTGTTACTTTTGCCACAATGTTTTCCAAAGCCGTGTACTGCATATATATGCGTCTACAAGTGGGATAGGGTGGGGGAAAACTAAAGGTATGCTATTTAAAATTTTAGATTAAGTTTATCTAACATGTTTACAAATCTGACGATCCTTAAAGTTACTAATGGGGTAGATAGTTAAATCCTATTTGCTGAGAGTGCATACACATTAATTGCGAACGATGCGTGTTAAAGAAGTGTATACCACGACTATACCCATTAAACAAGACATCGAATATTCTGATTAAACTATATTACTCGGTAAAGCGGATACTAAGTGTCATTATCAAACCCATTAACTCTTTCCCAAATACAGGCGCTTTCTGACGTCCTCTGCAGAAGATGACATCTCAAATCATTGTGTCAAGCGAAGGAATTGCCAATTATGAGAAATGTCCCCTTTAACCACAATGTTTCCAACTCTATTTACTGATTAATCTATTGGCTTTAGAGATATTTCTATTTTCGCCGAGTTGATTTCTAAGTCGTCTGCTGCAGATTTGTTGTATGTGGGAAAGGGTTCAGTATAAACATTTTACTCAAGATTGAAGTCTCTTGAGAGTTAAGCGTTCTCCACACGTCATATTGATGGTTCATTTCTAAACAGGTCCCAATTCCACCAACCTTACTTACTGATAAGAAATGCTTAAATCTTTAAAGGCATATTTCATCATATTTGTTTCCCTAATAAAAATGTCAAAGCATTTCATTTCTTAACCAGGAGCGTAGCTCCCTTTAGGCACTATAGGCACGTGCCTACACATTTTTTCTCAAAATGCCCCAAAATGCAGCTGCGGCGATAGACATCTGCATAATGTATCGACCAGATCAGCCTGCGCTCCGGCCGACACATTCCGTCTTAGGGGGATAGATGTATAGAGAAGTGATTCCTGAAACAGAAAACCCACAGGAGGCGAAAAGTGTCTATCCGGGTAGGCTGTGTGGCATGCTTAGGCTGATCCGGGTCGATACTTTGCGTAGAGTCCACACTGTTGATTTTCTCACGAGATGGCCTACACATTGATTATTGCAAAGCTACGCCTCTGTTAACAAGTATTTGTATTCGGGAAGTAAACTTTTATGTCAACTTAGTCATTGACTTACATTGTTTGTAAAATATGAAAGGTGGAATGTGTTCCAACTTTATTTAAGGGTTTAGGTATTACGTATCGTTTGGTTGGGTTGGAGTAATTGTTGCAAGGTGTACCTGTTATCGGTGACGTTAATCTCATTAAAACTAGATATGAACTTCGTTGCAGTAACAGACGCTGGTATAGATCTAGTGACAGCCTATTATAGGTCTTCTCGTATTGACCTACACGTCAGCCAATGAAATAGTCTCCCACAAAATCGTCAGCAATTAACAACATAGCTAACCCAAATGAATAAACGAGACAGAGAGCAGCGATTGCCGAATGTATCGAGTGTATAGAATATAAAAATGCATATGGTCATCCGAGATTACCTTTTATGCGGTGTCGTCAGATTAAATATACGCTCAGCGAAGCGTTTTGGTCAGATTTCAATGAGGTAGTGGCGACGTAAAATGATAACCAAAGTTCGGAGGTTGTGAAACCTATCCACATTGCAATGCAAAGTTGTATGCATCAACAAGTGTATACCAATGATGAATATTGTTTCATTCGAAATGCATCTACACTAACGGTACTAATATTAAGATGCATATGGTCATCCGAGATTACATTTTATGCGGTATCGTCAGATTAAATATACGCTCAGCGAAATGTTTTGGTCAGATTTCAATGAGGTAGTAGCAACGTAAAATGATTACCAGAGTTCGGGGGTTGTGAAACCTATCAATGTTGCAATGCTAAGTTTTATGCATCAAATAGTGTATACTAATGATGAAGATTGATTCATTCGAAATGCATCTCAACTAACGGTACAATGATATAGCAGTATCATACTTTGTACAGAGGAACACATAAAGAGGAGTAAACGAATCTTTTAACCAGAACATTTCTATTATTTCTCAGGTAAAACTCTGATGTGGTTCTTTAAAGAATCTTCCCATCGAGTACCAACAAAATAGGTTTTTGAAGTTAAAATAACGATCTTAGAACGTGCTAACAATCCCTCTTTATGGCACTATTTTAGACCTAAAAATTAGCCCAACAGAGTCTGAATCGTTTGTTGTGGTTATCAAAATATCTGATTTTATTTCGATACAGTGTTATGCTTTCTTAGATCCAACGATATTGGAGTCTTTTTTAATTCTGGATTGTAGGCTTAACACACCGCATAAAAGGAACATATGCAGTTTACACAAAAGACACTATTTTTTTCGGAAATTAAAATTCAAACCAGACTAACCAATGCCTGTTTAATATTAAGTACATGGAGCATCTTCATTCGAATTCCACTCAATTCCAGTCCAATACAGAAAAAAGAAATTCCATCGAAAAAATCGTTGTCGTACGTATTTGTTTTTTGTAAATTACAGATTGCGTAGCTATGCTCCGTGCCAACCAAACTTTCCTATGGTAAGTATCATCTGATCACACCGTCCAATCAAAGCAAGGTCACATACGGGATTTGTGAACAGAGAGAAATACACGCCACTTTCGTTAAAATGTTTCCGACACCACTTAATATCATCGCTTACAATGATAAACGACAAACTCAAATACTCATGTCTTTAATATGTGTCATTGATTTGCAGAAGAGTATATTTTTGTAAGCATAGTTAGGTTCCTTCGTTAGTTTATCCGTCCTTCAAATGTGTACGACTACCGTGGACCGATTCGTAAAATGAACTCTCGAGTATTTATCAAAATCCCGTGTGACGTGTTTCTTTAAAGGCACGGACAATCGGACAACATGTTCTAGATCTAATAAATAACCAAACATTATTGCTAACTGTCGAATTATAGCCCCACCGATCAGTTTTAGCTTGCTAGAGTTAGAAGCCATGTTGCTCAGATTCTGAAGAAATCTCGTGTTAACGTTGCCGTTCATTTGTACATGGTGTAGATAAAATATAGGCTACACATTTATTATTGTTTGTATAAATAACTGTGTCTAGAAGGTTCAATTTACCAGGAAAATGTGAGTCTATTCAAATTTAGAGAAATCTTCAAATTTGATGATACGATGAATATGGTCATTCTTGTCCTTTATCATTATTACTCTCCATCAGAAGAATACGCACCATTGACAACTGACTCCCTCACTTGATTGGTAAATTACCTCATAAGGTGTTCGTTAATGGACACTCTAGTATGACCTGTACTATCTTTCATTACAAGTGGCACGTTCATATCCTTGCACACTTTCATAAAGACTTCGTCTCTATTCACAGTTTAGGATGTCTCCGAAATGCCTGTTATTCTGATTGTACTGCTCAACCGAGCCAGAAAAACAAAACTATAACGTATATTCGATCTGTCAAAACCACATTATAATATTACTTTGAGCCCAAATGACGCATACATAACAAAAAGTGGCGAAGTAAAATGCAGGCAAGGTCGATCAATGCAAACTAGCAAGGAGTGCAACGAGTTTATGTACGTACACAACCTGTATAGGAACTGCTACCTAAAGGTCAATTCCTGCAGACACTTGGATGAAGCATGGCCTCTGGGTAGATATATAGATTACACATTCAATGCGACAGCTGTCGTGTATTGTTCTAGTCACACATTTATAGGGACATCATAAAACAATACACCAGATTTACCGTCAGTATTTACTTTGAATTAATATTTGAATATTTTCAAATTACGGTGGATCGTTGGACTGTGTATACCCCTGTAATTTGTTAAGAAAAACATTTTGCTAGAGAAATGTGTTTCGAAATACACGTGATGGTATCACATATCAGCTGCTATGTCTGTTCATCGTTTACGTGATCTACAGTACTTAGAAATATCAGGCAATTGAGTAACATTGGGTGTTACGCCGTTTTCAAGAAAATATCAATTGTCTCATTGCGACATTTACCTTGTTTATGATCCCTGGGCGACTAGCCGGTATTGTATTAGGATGTGTCTTGCACTGACACTTCATCTTGGCCGTGATTATGAAACGAACCCCAAATGTCCGATCGCTGCTCGCGCACGTCAACCGCTTTGCAATACTGGATCATAAATAAAAGGAAGTTGTTGAATTGTTTGTTTTGCACAAGGTGTGTGGTAGGCATCAACGTATTCTTAACCATTTGACTACTGGAATAAATTATATGTAGATTATGTCACCAGTAAAGACCAAGGTCAGTCGATGCGCCATCTGACCAGGTTCTGTAATGATTGCTTCTTAACCTTACCTGTCATCTTGATATTCCTAGAGTACACAATAGACTTTTCCAAATTAAGATTTTAGCATTGAAAGGGTTAAGGCACATATCAGAGTACTGATACATTATGTCGACCCGCGAGATTATGGCTGTTTTCCAAGGGTCACAAACTCTGGTTTTGGCTTTGTCAGCACTCTTTTTCTTAAAAAAGCATAAATTTATTTGCCCTATGTTTGTGTTTCAAAGCTGCACTGCCTGAAAATACATAAAGAGGCACGTGAGTATTAATATGAATGTCCGTAAACATATAGAAGTAACTTACTGCCGCAACGACCGTTAAAGGAGCTGCTTAATCCCAATAATGTTATTTGATATTTTTAATGCAAAGAGCGGTCTTGTAAATGTACATCTGTGTAGTCTAGTACCAAGCTTAATATGCTTAATATGAACGTCCGGCATGAACAAAGAATGGCGACTAAAATGGTCACCTCCCTTATATATCGACATGTATAGTAAATTATTAAATATACAATTGATTTTCGTAGACTCTACAGCCATACAGTACAACTTGATGTTTGGAATCAATCAATGAATAATGAAGTAAATTTCATGCGGAAGTTCAATGGTCCCTTTGACGGTTGTCTTGCTACACCATGGCCAGTTGCCGCCGCCGCCATTATTGGTGTTTGCCTGACCTGATAATTCATTGGTAGGGACAGGTAACTCTAGCCTAAGATATTTGCTGCTCGACATGCAGTTTCACCTCTCCCTTGTCGAATATAATATACATTTAATTAAAACATTATTGACATGGCTTTGCCATGGAGGTTATGGAAATGACAAGTGTATGTTACTATAAGATACGTATCAAGGTAAAAAAGGAACAGAAAAAACAACTACACAAAAACACCAACAAGTAAAGAGCGAATGAGTTTATTAGCATGCATATTCACCGTAGCTTCTTTTCTCGATAACCGACCATTGTATGTTTAGAAATACATGCTGCTAAAAGGCATGAATTTTTTTTCTATTGTTTTTTTAAAAAAAGATTAAACCAGGACATGATTTAAGAAATGGAGATTCGATAAAACTCTTTTTTGTTATGCCGGAGCTCGTTTGAATATGCAGAGTGATATGAACAGAACAATCCTCTAGGGTATCTCAATTTATCTACATCATCGCAATTATTACAAGCGGATGATTAGAAATCTGCCCTGTGTCTTCCCGAGGACAAGTTATCATACAACTAGTGGCATTGGAAAATTGTTGACCATTTTTTACTTAAATTTAATCATGCTTTTCTCTAATATAAACTTGTTATTAAAACGAATCGTACTATAATCCGCCAACAGTAGTGTAAACTTTGGCGACAGAATTGTTACCCTTCTATTTATCCTTTTCTACATACATACCCGTTATGACGCCTCTGCAGAAGACGACTAATTGGGACATTGTGACAAAAGGAGAAATTGCACATAATGAGCAATTTCCCTTTTTCCACAATGTTTTCAACTTTGTTCAGTAAGTATTCTTTCATTTACAGAAAACCACCTATTTTTGCCTAGACATTTCCAAAATTGTCTGCTGCAAATTTGCTGTATGTGGGAAAGGGCCAATACATGTATCGATATGGATCCGTGGCTTCGTTACCAAATTGGCGTCTTCTCTGTAGCATTCGGTCATTTTTATCAGCAGTAGGCGACATAACGGATTGTTTTGGAAGAAGAAAAAATATATGAAATAAATTACCCTTTCATGTGTCTACACAAAATCCCTCGCCAGTGTGAACCTTTTCCCTTGATCATACCGTGTTATTCAGTTGCATGCAATGCAACCGTAGCTACATTCCGTAACGAGATATGGTTGCGCTTTTCTTGCATGTAAATATATGCGTATAACTATTATGCAGTTATTGTTTCATCTCTTGGTTGATACTGTCATTTGTATTATTGCTGTCGTCTAATAGTCCAGTATCGTTACGGTTGTTACTAGTGAGGCCATAGTTTGAGTGATACGGAAAGAAAACGGTGTTGTATTTCGATTACTGTTTTTGTTTATTGTAGTTTAATTTGTTCATGTGTTAATGAATTGTCTCTTTACCAAACGTGTTAAGTTTTACAGTAGGTAGCAACACAGTTTTCAACGTAATTTATAACGGTTACATTTTACTTTTCTACATCTGTTCTATAAAGCATTTTAAACTAATTGCGGAATGCTTGTTTTAAGAAACTGTGTATACTATTAGTGGTTATGTACGGAATTATTCAAACTAAAACTGCTTTTTATAGATGATGTTATCACGTATTGTTTCGCTAAGCAAGAGAACTGTTAAAGTGTCATTGGTAAAATTAAAAAAATGCAAGACAGAAAATAGGTTATATTGTTAAATTCAAATATGGTAAGCAAAATGTTTGCATTTTTTCGTCCTACCCAAAACATTTTTTCAATTGACACACTGCATCCATTGTTCAGAAATCTTACTTTTTTATTGACGAATAGTATCTCTCTTCGTTGAGTAATTATTAGTTTTGCTGTTATAACCGTTTCTGTGATTATGTCCATTTCGCGAGAGAGGAAATGGTATACTAATTGTGCAAATCGAATACATTACTGGGGCCCGTTTTATTAATAAAATCGGATCTTAGCTACAACCTGACGAAAGTTTTGAAGTTCAAACAAGACATTGACGTCTGGTAGGGCAGTCTTGTACTCTCTCCCTTTGCCGTTTGAGGAAATGAATACATGTACACTATTAATTAGGTTAGTTTCAGTATATATAAACACTTATTTAACCCTTTTCGCATATACAAAAGCTACCAAAGACGACTTTGAAAACTGTTATCTTGAATATGTAAATCCTCTGCAAATGAAGGAACAATAATTATATAAAGTTAAAAACACTGTGGCAAAAAGAAAAACAATGCTCATTTTTAGCAGTTTCTCCTTTTACTACAATGTTTACTAACGCTTTCTGCTTAAATGGTCTCAGAAAGTGTTTGTATGTGGGAAAAGGTAAACTTGTATCTTGTCGCATTGACTAGTTCGTTTATGGTTTCCGTCAACAATGTGACCATTTTAGTGACATATCAACATCCTTGACCAGACCATGCCCCATCGTCTACGTTGATTGCAAGCTCATTTGAAAAGAGTCGTTTCTTACACTCATTTACACGGGGGATGTTTTATGTCAGGTAAGAGATACGTTACATTTCACTAAAAATTAAGAACTCGTTTGGTTTTTCATACACACATGTTGCGATCAATCTTCTTTGTAGAGAGTATCCGTGAAAGAAAATCGTCACGTGACGCGAAAGTAATCCGAGCCAATGACAGAGGTTAATGTAGACAGCCGAAGGTAGTATAGAGTACGGTAGGTCAGGAGTGAAACGGTTTCTCAGACATTATGTTAACATTGTTTATGTTGATGTCAAAGACTCTACTCCTCGGGTACAAAGAAATGAGGGGTTCCACGAGAAAGCTATTATTATTATTTTGAGTAATGTATCGACCCAGATCAGCCTGCGCAGGCTAATCTGGGGCGACACATTCCGTCTTAGGGGGAAAGAGATATGGAGTAATGTTTCCTGAAACGGAAAATCCACAGGAGGCGAAAAGCGTATGTCCGGGTTAGCCTGCGCGGCATGCTTAGGCTGATCCGGGTCGATACTTTACGAGTCAACAATGTTGTTCTTTCGTAATTCGAATGCAATGTTGCTGTCGTGTTGAAGCACGGCACTGTCAGTTAACACTTTAAATTATATTCCTTTGTAAGCTGATATTTTTAAGTATTCAACTTCATAGTGCTAGCGTCGATTATTACCTTGACCAAGGCTTACCTTACCTCCTGCCTACTTGAAAACGCACATTGACGACCCTGCAGGCTACAAATTCGAAAACATTGTGAAAGAATGAGAAATTTTCAACTATATTCAATGATTATACTTTCGTTTAAAGATATTTTCCATATTTTTGTTTAGATTTGTAGGACACGCTTTGTTCCTAGCGTAGTACTAGTTAGTCAATCAATGATCATGGAAAAGTGCACCGTCCAGTTGTAATAACTAAAATGTGATTGAAAACGACGTAAACATGTAATTTATGAAAATGTATGAATTAGATGTACAAGTAGTATGAAAACAGGGTTCCACAGTGCCTTCGAGGTTGGCTATTACAGGATCTTATATATATATACGTTCCTGGTTATTATGACAATTTCAGTAATGGTGGATACTGTCTGTGTGTACAACAATAATTGAGTGGTCTTCCAGAAGAAATAAAGTTTTGTCTACAATGTGGGATTAATATTTGCGTGCATCCAATATGAAAGATCAAAGCAGATGCTGTTTTTGAAAAAGTACCTTAACATTTTATTACTATGCATCGAATAGTGCAGAGCATGCGTATAATGATATGGCTAGCCACCTTGTTCGCGAAAGATAAAAGTCTGAATTTCGTAGATCACCACCCAAAATGGTTTACTAATTGTGCGAATAAAGCACATGACTGAGCGCGAATACGATATCTAAGACAGGACACAAATGTCTGGAATTGGAGCTCTGGTAATCTTTTCTTTCACCCTTTCACACACACATCAATATGCACCAGTTGAATTGAAAAACATAAAGACGATAACATGAAACATCTCTAAAAAATAAAAGTTTAAAAAGTGAATAGGTTTGAAAACAATTTGGCAAAAAGGAGAAATTGCTCATCATTAGCATTTTCTCTTCGGACAATGTTTTCTGCTGCAGATGTGTGAATATATAGTGGAAAGGGTAAATTGAATTATTGAAGGAGAAACAGCGTTAACGTATTTTATTCTTGTGTGTCCAATTAAAACAGCATGAATTGTGGGACCACCTGCTTCCGGCATGGTCTAAATCGAATAATAATTCTAAACTAAACACGATTGATGCCTTGACCAATCCTTCTGGCATACAATCTATTGTTTCAATCGTCCTGGCTTGCCTCCTAGTTTTTAAACTGTTTATTTTTCATCGATTGCGAATAAAGCTTTAAGCTTATATTAATCTAAATTTATACTAATAAACTACTTTAAAATAACAAGACAGATATATGGAAACGAATGTATCATTATTTAGAAGAATTGAAAATATTGCGACACAATTAGAAATTGCTCATTTTAAGCATTCGTTTCCTCTGTCACCGAGATTCCAAAAGTCGTCTGCTGCATGCATCAACCATGTTTTTAAAGCCGTTTCCACATACAACAAATCTGAAAAAAAAAAGTATACTAAAAAATATGGAAAATCTCCATTATTGTAGGGATAATTACTCTAAAAAGTTTTAATCGCAATGTTTTCAAAAGTCGTCCGCTGCAGATGCGTCAAAATGCGTCTACAGGTGGAAAAGGGCTAATGCAACCTTAATGGTACATATGTAGCTGCTCGCCAAATGGCTGTTCATCCCAGTGCGAAGGTAAAATTGATTGGGGTTTTAACGCCGTTTTCAGTCATATCACGACCAGTTCACGACATTTCCCACACTTGTATAACAAAGCAACTGGCTTGGTGTCTTGGTGTCTTGGTGTCTTCATTGTCTTGCCTTGTTTGAAATGAATTATATTATGGTTTTAAATATACACATTTATTTGTTAACAAAGGAACAATAAAATAGCGCGATTGTGTCTAACTTATAATATAATGTTAATGAAATAGACAGTGCCTAGATATTATTTTACAGTAACCTACTTCAACTTAGGGGTTTGTCTAGCATGTTTATATAAAAAGTCAAAGCTGTCACTAAACAACTTAACACGTTCTGTTATTCAAAACATTTTCACATAAATAGGTGAAAGGATAAATGCAGTGTTATTATTTTTTGTGAAATCTCAATATCTAGGAATGAATAGATAACACAGTTATCGAAAGTTGTTTGAACCGCTCATATGATGAAATCATTTGACAAAAAATGAAAAAATAACGATGAGATTTATTTTTTAGAAGTTATCTCTTAGACCGGCATTTGAACTCGGGTCTTCCGCGTGACAAGCAGACGTTGTAACAATTATACCACATCCACCTTATATACAAATAAAGTTTATTGATATATTTATACGATTCATTGTGTTTCCATAACTTCCTTTGTTGACAGCGTAGAAATACATTTGTCATTTTAAATTCTGTAATTCCTATATTTAAACAGCATACTCTTTTGTGTTCTTTATTTTTGCAAAAATGATGACAAATCAAATCCATTTTCCAGTTGATGTCCAAACACATTAACGCATTTGGTTTTTATAGTGACTAACTATTTAGCGGTACAATATTGTAGACATAACTATATATTCCAAAGGTGCATTTGCTTTCGTTGACATTATATACAATCTACGAATATCGCGACATCTCTCTGATCACGAATGGGTGTTCAGTAATAAAGAGCTAGTGTTTACAGAGATATTTGAAGTAATTCATGGTCGATATTGTTATACGACTTTAACAATATGGACTGATTCCAGTCTCGATGTTGTGAGTGTTTTCGGATTGCACCTATTATAGCAATTGACCCTAAAAAGCACCGTGCTAAAAATGGCTTTTTAATATTACAAGAAAGATTTAAAAACAAAATTACAAGTCTTTTATGTAATAGTTATATGCGATTTTTGTGCGGGTGATTCAGCTATGCTGAATACCTCCGTATATTGTCATGCCCAGCTTTCAGGAAGTGTAAATTTGTAAATTGTTTGTGCTCCTCTCTGCTTTTTTTCAAAATGGACAGTTTTTCTTGATTGTCCAGGGATCAGTTAAATACGTTTCACAACAAGCTAAACAGTATGCACATTATACAAAGTAAACGTACACAATGTAAAGTTTTAATCCATGAAGTTGTATACATAATTTAGAAATGTAAATTAGACATAAGGATCTTAAATGTTTCTTTTAAATATATGGAAAACGTGTAGCTTGAAAGCGTGTAGCTAGAAAACCTTTGAGAAAATCCCTGAAATGAAAAATACGGACATACGGCTGTCGTGCATCGTCGACATTTTCCCTTGTTAACACTCTACAGGCTACATTTTGCATCGGATCTTCATGACAGTTAATCAGAACATTCAACTCTATCAAATCTTAGACAACTTTGAAACTGGGCCATTTGAGGTCAAACACTAGGACACTAGGTTAAATTGAAAGAAAATCTTGTTACCACTCTAGAGGCCACATTTTCAACCTGAGCATGTTGAAACTTTATCAGAATGTTTGTAATAATGATATCTAGATCAAGTTTAAATTTGGGTCAAAAACTAGGTCACTAGGCCAAATTGAAGGAAAATCTTGTTAACACTGTAGAAGCTGCATTCTTTACTAAGGCATCTAAATGACACCTAGGCTGACTTCGAATACGAATCAAGCCGGGTCAAAAACTAGGTCACTAGGCCAAATTGAATGGAAATCTTGTTAACACTTTGGAGGCCTTATTTCAACTTGAGCATGTTGAAACTTTATCAGAATGTTTGTCTTGATGATATGTAGGTCAAGTTCGAACTTGGATCATGATGGGTTAAAAAGTAGGTCACTAGGTCAAATTGAAGGAAAAGCTTGTTAACACTATAGAGGCTGCAATTTTCTTCAGCAGTCTGAAATGTTGTCAGAATGTTTGTAATGATGATACCTAGGTCAAGTTCGAATAAGGGTCACATTGGGTTAGAAACTAGGTCACTATGCCAAATTGAAGGAAAATCTTGTAAATTCTGTAGAAGCATCTTTTTTGGCTACTGCAGCTTAAAATTTTGTCAGAATTATGGGTCATGCCGGGTTAAAAACAAGGTCACTAGGCCAAATGGACGGAAAATTGTGTTAACACTCTGGATACTGCATTTTTAGCTGGATCATGTTGAAACTTTATCAGAATGTTTGTATTGATGATATCTAGGTCAAGTTCTTACATGGGTCATGTTGGATCATAAAGTAGATCACTATGTTAAATTAAAGGAAAATCTTGTTAACACTCTAGAGCCAACATCTCCCGCATTTGAGTACTTTCAGTACTTTTTTTTAACAGTCTACGATACTGGTTCCTTTGAACACAACCTTGATGTTGATGGTCAGGGCACCCTTATACTTGAACGTAGTGGAAGGGTGGTCTATCTTTGACTATGAGGCTTACGACTTGAATACAATGTCCTGATATTGTCTAAAGAATATTAAGCGCGCTGAGAGCAATGAATAATTCCAATAACAATAATGATTTGTAGATAAGGGTAGATTTAACCATGATTCATCAAATATGCAGCTAACAACTTTGAAAATCTCTAAGCAAAGACATTGATAAAAATGTATGAAATTATCTTAAACATGTTGGGGAATGGAGATAATTGACTGTGTTAAGACGTCGATTGCTATATTTGCATCAATATACGTCAGTATGGGGGACAAAGTGTTAAAACCTATAAAGACGCATTGGAGTAGTTGTTTCTGTTTTCTGACTGATTTTAAAAGTCAACGCTAGTAAACTCTATATCATTGTCCATGTGGGAATTCTGTAGATATTGAGATAAGCACTCGGTGTATATAAATCGCATATTGCGTCGCTCGTTGTGTAAGTTGTAATATCTGACAGGCTCGTCTGAAACCTGGAACGATATAAATAACGCTAACGTGTGTCAACTAGGTGTTCCAGAAGTAAGATATTATATTAATCTGTTTTATCTAATAAACTTAACGAATCTGTTTCGATTTGAAGCTTGAATCGAAAATTAATTTGAAAAGAGTAACACAGAGTGTTGTTGTGATAAACAACGTCACTATTTACAGATCATTATTGAGTAAGACAATACGGCCCGTGGGTCATACTGTTATTGCGTGTTCAATATTACCTAATAACAAATCACGGCAAACAACATTTAATTAACAGAGTTCCACATCAGATAAGTGTTAGTTTAAAGAGTTTGTTATTGTTGTGTGCGTGTGGTTTATAACACAACTCTGCTAGTACGGAAACTAAATACAGCCTGGCAATAGGAAGCAAATGATGACGCAAATGAACAGTATCTTATACTCTAGCATACGGTTTATTGAATCAACATACATAGGTTTGACAAAAAATATGTAATGTTTCAGAAACTATTTTATTACCTATCCATGTTTCGGGGGAAATTGAAATTACGTGGCTTCGTACTCAATTCATTGCCAACCGTAATTAATATTGAACCTGAGCACTTTGTTCCGTATTTAACTTTCGTACACAATTTATTGATAATTGTTTCATTTGCAATTAATATTAAACTCGTTGATATTGATCCCTTTGTCTTATAAGCAACATAATATGTAGTTGTAATCTTCAAGGTGGTTTAACTAAAAAATGTAACATCTGGCGCATATTCGCCCGTAACCTTAGCTTTTTTCAACCTGCTCGTGCCGAAAGGCTCAACGTGACATTAGCGAACATTCTAGACCTAAACCAGACTAAAGCACCCGTGCAGTCCAATCTAGATCAACCCTTTTCGCAAATTATTTATTGAGACTTTTGTAATCCCTTTTTGGGTTGTAAATATTTCGATGAATCTGAACAGACGTTAAGGCTAATCCGAACATACACTATTCACAATTTCCAACTGGCACCTGTTTGCAAGGATGTTATACGCTGCCATGCGTAGTAGTTCACTAATTCATGAACCCTGGGTAAACAAACAAGGACTAGGCTATAAAATGTACCATGCCGAACGGTACTGGTGGAGTACCCTTGGGCAAGGTACATTACCTAGCCTAGAACTGGCTCTAAAACTATAACAGTTGTATCTGTAACCAGATTTTGTACCGAATAATCTGATTGGTCAGAAGTAAATTGATTCTCGAAATTGACCAATCAGGAGTCTTATTTGGAGCATAGAGTTCATTCCTGAGCACGGAGAATGTTTTCACTGGTTTGTTTACCCAGGGATCATGAATTAATGAACTGTCGCCGTGATATAACTAAACTAATGTTGAAAACGACGTGATAACCCAATTAAACTGTCATTCGTAATGTGATCTTGTTACAAACGTGATAACAGTGATGTCTCATGCTATGTGTTTTTATAAAAAGAAAACGGCCAATGATGTCAAATTTCGTCTAAGCAGTAGAGGTGCACTGTTGTCTTAACACAAGGGAAATGAATACACATGTTTACCTGACATGGTCACCATATATCTACCAAGACATTCGTCTTTATTATTAGATTTACGTCGATTGTAAAGCAAGTTGTCATAACGTATATATAAATCCATCTCGATGGCTGCTTCCGTTATGATCAACCAGTATATGTATTATAAATTATATAAAAACATCGTTCACGAAAATTATCTTGCAAATATTTTGAACCTTTGCCAGTCCACATCAAATTTACACTATATCAGATATGCAATAACAGTAAATCTAAAATATCCAAATATAAGCGAACATCATTACTATAAATCAACGGGGTTCCAAATAGATATGGGTTATTAACAAGTGTGAGAATATGAGATTCTTTATTAACATTTTATTGGGGATTTAATCTTGCTCTGCATTCATTGTATCCAACTTAATTCCAGCAACGTGCATCTTCTCTTATATTTGTAAAATTTGACATATGTAGGAGGAAGTCTTGCCCAAGACACATACGTAGCTGCGATATAGACCAAGAGAAGACTACAATAACGCGTAGGCGGATCTGGATCTACAGTATATGCACATTTTATAAAAATCGTAAATAACAGAAGAGGGAAATGTTGTTAAAAGTCGTATACAGTAATACAAAGTCGCGTATAAGGGTTTATTGCAAAACTGGAGGTTATCAAGAACATATCATAAATGTGATGCAGTAAAACGTGGCATCTACGTCCGTTAGTATAGATCCTTCGGTTGATCATCTGCTGGTCATATGCTTATGTAGCGGCAATCGATTCAGCTTGCTTCGACAATGATGTTGAACCCGTGCGTCCACGACATATGCAGGTTAAACACCGTGGGATCATGGATAATTAAACTGTGAAATTGTCCTTTTGTTAAATCGTTCACTGTCAAAACCTTCCGTGTGGAATATTAAACCACTCCACTCCATCGAATCTGTGAACATTTTCATTTTAATCAAATAGAATCAGAATATCATTTCCTTCTTATACGAAAAAAACCATAAATGTTTTTCTTTCGCTCATAGGTAACAGGCACCCAGGTGTGAGATTTTTATTTTTTTTCAACGCCATTTTGGGTATGTATAAAAAGCGGTCGGCAAAAAACACAGATTTAAAATTATTGTCGTCTAGTTAATCTTTTAAAAAATATCTAAATCGACATTTAAGGCCATAAAAGTGCTGTGTTATTTTTGTGTGACCTAACTTTTTGTACAAAAAAGTTAAAAAATAAATGGAACTTTGAAATGAACAACCGCAATTCGACGTCAGAACATAAATTTTGACTGTACCGTAGCCAAAGATCGATGTGACGTCATTTCCGTAACACTGCATTTGGCGTTATTTCATGGGAAGAGTAACCTTTTTATTTTTCGTAATTACAGAACTGATATTTTGCGATAAATATCAGTTCTGTAATTACGAAAAATAAAAAAGGTTACTCTTCCCAGTCAATTACGAGCTCATTACGAAATATAAGATTAGTCAATTTCGATTAAGAGTATCATTATGTGTGATTTTTTTTTTTTTTTTTTTTTATTGTGTGTGTTAATTGTAAATTGTGTATATATTCTTTTATTATGTGTGTGTTAATTGTAATTGGTTTATATATTGTCAAAATGACAAGAAACTGTACAGTTTACGTCAAATAAAAATGATTGTCTATCGTCGCTCGTTGTGTAAGTTGTAATATCTGATATCTAGAGCCAAAAGTCTCTAAACAAACTTTGTTTGCGTAGAAATGGGTGTCTGCCTTCACCAGAATGTATTGAATATATGACATTGATTCTAAACTCATTGTAAAAATATTTAAGATGCACTGGAAACAATTGACTGACATCTTCATTTTAAGTACGTTGACCTTGTTTGAAAGTGAAAGTAGAGTATGTGGAAAAACTAGTTTCGTTCCAGCCCGATTTCGTCCAAAATGACCATCTTTGCGGGCCGAATTAGAGGTGACTATTTTCAATGATTAATGGTATCCTACCTGTAAAACACGTAGACAGTGTGACAACTGAGCGTTAAAACAGGTTGATTTACATGGAAACAAAGAAGAAATTTATCTAGTGTATTGTGCCCTTAAACGACTTTCCTGAACTAACTACTACTAGAACATCTATTCAAACGAGAGTACACTTTTTTTCCGAGACAGCCGTTATTTCAAATAAAAGGAACGATTGCTCAATATATTTGTGCTTGTACGCAGTATGAAGTCGATTTGATCAGAGAAAAACGTAATTATTACAAGCAACATTGTTTCACCTGTGTGGCTAACAAAATATTTATGGCCAATATCAGCTGGTATTTTGCGTATTCATTTATAACATATCCTAAGTATTTTACTCCTCCTAATTGTAGAATAAAGGAATGCTGGCAGTCATTAATTACACATCGGATAACTGGTATAACTGGTTAATAATGATAAGATCCATTTCATGGGAAAATCGCCTTTCAGACTTTGGCGACCAGCGGCAAGCGCTATTATAATGTGCATCCGAGCAGACTGGAAGCTCCTCTCCTAAACCATTTCCCATATACAATAGATATACAGCGGACTACCTCGGAAACTTAAAGGCATAAACAATGTAACTTTAAATGAAAGTACAATTTGTTAATCAAGTTGAAAATTTGTGACAAAAAGGAGAACTTGCTCATTACGAGCGATTTCTTCTTTTGACACGATATTTTCAAAAGTCGTCTGCTGTTGAGGAACCAGAAAGCGTCTATATTTGGGAAAGGGTTAAATACTGAAACAAAATGGCAATTGACATTGTCAAGTTGTTGTTTTGTTTTAAGAAAACATCAGTAATACCACGATATTAATTTCACCTTCACAGTTATTTCATTGCATTCAAGAACCCAGACAGTAAACGGTAACCATGCTGAGTTAAAGGCAACTGACTGCATTCCCACATGGACACCTTTTTCTCCATTGAAGGCTAGACAATACCCTTATGAACTATCTCTAGTTGTCGGAATGTTTTCAACCCTTTTCAATAATTATACTTTTATATATAGAGATATTTCAGAGTTTTGCCTATGTGTTATAATGTCGTCCGCTGCAGATGTTTTTTATTAGGGAAATGTTCAAACCGCCGAATGTGGAGATTCTTGTGTCATTGTTTATGATTCTAATAAAAGAGACAATATGACGTTAAAACAAGATAGAACGAAGCCTGCTGCCATGAAAGCGTTCGAATATGAAGTCGTGGATAATTGATTGTTGTTTGACACCGTTTCCAACAATATTTCAGTTATATCAAGGCGGCAGTCCACTTTTTCTTGATTCCTGGATAAACAAACCAGCTCTAGGCTAGGAAATGTGCCTTGTGCATGGGCAATTCACCATGGACGCCGCTACTTCGGTTCGAACTAGGGGACGCGAGGTCCCAAATCCCAATTGCTAACCACTCGGGCATTGTGGATTCCTGGAAGAGGATTAAATAATGTGAGTAGTTACAACTTATAAATACTTTGCTTGGTCAAATAAGTGGAAGACAGCGGTGCAGTGGAAGAGCGTCGGCTTCTCTTATCTAAGGTCCCGGGTTCGAATCCCGTGATATACGGATTCTGCGTTTGGGGATTTTTTCACGCAAACGGCGCGAATACCGGTTATGTTTCCAGAAAGCAGACATCGAGCGTGACTAATATAAACCCAAAGCTTGTTTTCGCAAACAATTTATAAGCTCAATAATTCTATACTAAACTAAATGTTGTTTAGAGATACTTTATGCCCCCTGACGAGTTCAAATATATGTAACGTTAATTATTTATGGTAACACTTTGGAAGGTATTAAACCGTTTCTACAGTAGATGTTATTGAAATGGAATGGCGGACTCATTTTTCCGTTATCTAACGTTCTATGTAATTGAGCCGTCCTGCGAGAAAACCAACACTTTCGTCTTTGCGTAATGTTTCGACAAAGATCAGCCTGCACAATCCGCGCAGACTGATCCGGGCCGACACATTCCGTCTCAGGGGGATATAGGTATAGAGTAATGATTCCTTAAACAGGAAATCAAAAGGAGAAAAAAAGGTGTCTATCCGGGTATGCCTGCGCGGCATGTTTAGGCTGATCCGTGTCGATACTTTACGCAGAGTCCACAGTGTTGATTTTCTCGCGGGACGGCTCATATGTGAGCGCACTGTGTTATAAACAATATTTATTATAGTCACCTGCGCATACAAGATGTTAAACAAATAAGAAAAGTAAAATAACAATAACAATCTCCACAGGACCTTAAAAGTCATCTGAAACCCACTCCTAACACATGGAACACATAGGGACTATTATGTTGCAGTAGCGATACAGGGTTGAAACCCACTCCTAACACATGGAACACATAGGGACTATTATGTTACAGTAGCGATACAGGGTTGTAACTCACTCCTAACACATGGAACACATAGGGACTATTATGTTACAGTAGCGACACAGGGTACAGTATTATACTACGATGGGCATGGACAATTGGTATTGAATAACATCTGTATCGCTACTGCAACACAATGTTCCTTGATTGGAAAATAACATATGGTAATACATTTAGATGTACAAAAGACACTTATATTCAATGGTTTCAAACAAGAATAGTTCATAGAATAATAGCGACAAATTCTCTCTTATTTAAAATGAAATTAGTCGAAACAAATTTGTGTTCTTTTTGTGAATCAAACGAAGAAACTCTAATACATCTTTTCTATGAATGCGAAAAGGTAAAACCGTTACTACAAATGATTTTAAATAAGATTAGGGAACTAGATCAAACTATACAAATAACAAGCTCAGAAATACTCTGGGGTTTTGTAAAAAAAACTTTAAACTGGACATCTTATTTTTAGAAATAAAACGTTATATATACTCGTGTAAAACAAAACTAATTACACCTTCAAATAATGGCCTAATAAATCGACTACGTTTAGCCTTGAACATTTACAATTCCACAAGACAAGCCGAATCAGATAAAGAAAGCTGGACAATTGTAAGATATATGTTACAAAACCACTCTTAACTTCTGATGTGGACTTATATTCGTATTACAAACAGAAAAATGCATGTTTTTATTTTTGTTTGTTTGTTTGTTTTTCTGTTATCTTTTAAAGCTTCTTTTTCCCATCATAAAAATGTATAGCTTTATTAACACGTGTAAAACTTAAAAACCTTTTATAAGTTTGACCCCCTATTTATTGATTCATAATATTAACCTAATATTCTAACATAGATCTACTAAAACAAATTGACTGTAAGGTATGAGGGAGGATGGCCACGACCTTCACATATCTATGCACGTGGCAAATAAAGTTATATAAAAAAAAAAAAAAAAAAAAAAAATGTTCCTTGTTAGTATATATCATGCAAATTTCTATATTCTAAATAAAGAAATAGCATAATTCAGGGGCGTAGCTCCCTTTAGGTACTGTAGGCACGTGCCTACACATTTTTTCTCAAAATGCCCCAAAATACAGCTGCAGCGATAGACATCTGCGTACTGTATCGACCAGATCAGCCTGCGCAGTCCGCGCAGACTGATCCGGCCGACACATTCCGTCTTAGGGGGGATAGATGTATAGAGTAGTGATTCCTGAAACAGAAAATCCACAGGAGGCGAAAAGTGTCTATCCGGGTAGGCCTGTGTGGCATGCTTAGGCTGATCCGGGACGATACTTTACGCAGATTCCACAATGTTGATTTTCTCACAAGACGGCCTACACATTGATTATTGAAAAGCTACGCCACTGTAATTTACCCCTGAAATATAATTTATAATTGGCGTGTGAACCACGACCAACTTCCACATTTTAAATGACGTAAAAGCTTATTTCAATGACGTTACATACATTTCAATGACGTTACATACGTTTCAGTGACGTACCATTAAAATATTTGATATCATAGTTAACACTGACAGAAGCATAGCTTGGCAATAATCAATGTGTAGGCCGTCTCGTGAGAAAATCAACATTGTGGACTCTGCGTAAAGTATTGACCCGGATCAGCCTAAGCATGCCACACAGGCGTACCCGGATATACACTTTTAGCCTCCTGTAGATTTTCTGTTTCAGGAATCACTACTCTATTTATCTCTACTCCATTCCTTAGACGAAATGTGTCGACCGGATCAGTCTGCGCGGACTGCGCAGGCTGATCTGGTCGACACATTACGCAGATGTTAATCGCCGCAGCTGTATTTTGGGGCATCTTTAGAAATAAATGTGTAGGCACGTGTCTACAGTGCCTAAAGGGAGCTACGCCCCTGATTGCATGTGCAGGTATATAAGAACGCTGGACTATCAAGATTGATTGTAAACAAAATGCGACGTTTGAAGAAAGCCTTAATAACGTTTCTTGTTATTTGGCTCGAGTGTCTGTTTATCAATGCTTTAACATATTGCTGAATGAGGCATGACGACTACAGAAATATCCTGTATGAGATTATAAAGAAAGTATTCTGGATTTTTTTTTACAGGAACACTTCTGCAGGAAATGGGTTTTAAACTTAACTACAGAGCACCTTATCAATTGACTCCCAGACATACTTTCAAGCAATTTCACTGTATCTGGACTGAGATAAAAGTGATCATTCAGTTTCGTTTATCGTATATATCGAGGACTTGGCGTGAAATGGTTGTAACTAAAATTGGTAATGTTTTACCAAGGTTAATCACCTCGCCATAAAGTCTTTATAAGCGTTAAATAATTTTTCTTGGTAAACAATGGAACTTTAGGTGCCATTGCTCGTTCTGAGCAATGGCACCTAAATTTGCATTGTTTACAAAAGGGTCAAATTGCCCCTAAACCAGGGTTTTCAAAATAGGTTTTAAGTACAACGGCTTGGCGTGAAACGGTTGTAACTAAAAACCTATTTTGAAAACCCTTGTTTAGGGGCAATTTTGACCCCTTTGTAAACAATGCAAATTTAGATGCCATTGCTCAGAACGAGCAATGGCACCTAACTTTCCATTGTTTACCAAGACAAATTAGTTAACGCTTATAAAGACTTTATGGCGAGGTGATAAACCTTAGTAAAAAAATACCAATTTTAGTTACAACCGTTTCACACCAAGCCCTCGATTTGCCATCCTCTCATCTGACCGACGTTTGGCACTATGGACGAATATTCAAGTGTCTTGTTTAATCAGCGAATCATTGTGTCCTCGTTTATCAAACAGATAAGTCAATGGTATGAACAATTAACCGAATGGCCAAGGAGTCGATGGTATTGATTGAATTTAATATGATGCAGAAACAAACGTCGTCGCGACCTGCATCGACGTTGTGTCTTCTCTGATCGCGACTTGCATCTGGGTTAGGTCTTCTCCGATGGCGACCAGCATCTGAATAGGATCTTTTCAAATGGCGACCTGTATCTGCGTATGTGCTTCTCTGATCGCGACTGGTATCTGCATATTATTAGGGTCTCCTTAAATGTCGACCTGTATCTGCGTATGTGCTTCTCTGATCGCGACAATTTGCATAGGGTATTTTCTGATCCCGACCAGCATCAGCGTAGGATCGTCTGTTATCGCGACCAGCATCAGCGTAGGATCGTCTGTAATCGTGATCAGCATCCGCGTAGGATCGTCTGTTATCGCGACCAGCATCAGCGTAGGATCGTCTGTAATCGCGACCAGCATCAGCGTAGGATCGTCTGTAATCGCGACCAGCATCAGCCTAGGATCGTCTGTAATCGTGACCAGCATCAGCGTAGGATCGTCTGTTATCGCGACCAGCATCAGCGTAGGATCGTCTGTAATCGCGACCAGCATCAGCGTAGGATCGTCTGTAATCGTGACCAGCATCAGCGTAGGATCGTCTGTTATCGCGACCAGCATCAGCGTAGGATCGTCTGTAATTGCGACCAGCATCATCGTAGGATCGTCTGTAATTGCGACCAGCATCAGCGTAGGATCGTCTGTTATCGTGACCAGCATCAGCGTAGGATCGTCTGTTATCGCGACCAGCATCAGCGTAGGATCGTCTGTAATTGCGACCAGCATCATCGTAGGATCGTCTGTAATTGCGACCAGCATCAGCGTAGGATCGTCTGTTATCGTGACCAGCATCAGAATAGGATCGTCTGTTATCGCGACCAGCATCAGCGTACGATCGTCTGTTATCGCGACCAGCATCTGCGTAGGATCGTCTGTAATCATGATCAGCATCTGCGTAGGGTTTTCTTTGATCGTTACCAGCTTATGTATAGGATTTTCTCTGGGTAGCGGTTTCTTTGATGGATACCAGCATCTGCGTCGGGTGTTCTCTGAACGCGACCATCATCGAGATGCAGTACTCTCAGATCGCGACCGGTATACGCGTATAATCTTCTCAAATTGCAAACGGTATCCGCGTATAGTATTCTCTGCTAGTCATTCGATACAAGTTGTACAAGTATCATTTAATCTCTGAAGGTTGATTAGATTTCGACCAAGGTCCCTATATACAAGTATACAATTGGGTCGTTAATATCAATACTTTCAAATCACCCAAGTCGGAGGTCGTGTTGCGTGATTCAGTGATCAAAACGCTCAGTACTGATACAGTTGTAGTATTTGGAATTCGTGTAGTTATGATATCATGCGTATGTTTATGTAAATCAATTGATATGCGATTCCACATGTCTTTTACTAAGTACACATGATACGAATGATATATTTGGCTATTGCCTTTAACAGTTTCTAATATGAAAAAGCAGTTTGCCTCAATAATGACAATGAGACCATGTATTTAACTATTTTCTTGATACACATATATATGTGTTCTTGTATATTTGTAAATGAACATACACTTTGTAAAGTTTTAGTCAAAATATTTATTCTGATATCAAATATATTAAACTTGTGTTAATCTGATAATCGATGCGCATCTGCACTTGGTCGGACGAGTTTTCAGACAAAATTAGATGAACCCATTGATATACACACACTAACTTTTTTCTCACATACAACACATCGTCAGCAGACGACTTCGGAACTATCCAGGCAAAAGTATTGAACTATCTATACATGTATGTGAACGTACATTTATTGAAAAAAAGTTGCCATAACGTATTCTAACATCGGCTGATGAAGAGACGTCAGAAAGCGTCTGTATGTGGGAATGCGTTAAGGAAAGAGAACTTACCTGGTTTGTGTTTTCGGCGATAGCTGATTAACCTCAGTATTGACCTAGATGTTAAACAAAGGATCTAGATTGTAGACCAATCAAATGTTGTATTTAATGAATAATGTCGAAGAAATAAAGGAAATGAAAAGTTTTGATTGGTACATAGTTAAGTTGACGATCAAAAGAGAGGCACTAATAAGATGAAGTTTTAAAATGAAATGTTCTGCATACTAACCTTTAATTGTTTTCCTTAAGAACTAAATTTCAGTGAAAAAAATCAGTGAAAACGTATCAAACATAATATTTAAGAGCAAAATATTAGTTATTTTTTAAACATGATTAGTTATCAGTTATTTATCGTCAATTGAAACGTATACACCTCTTGGGCGTTTCGCGTAATGTCCAGTCATGTGACGTATTCTCGGCCTTGAATGCGCATGTTGCATTTCTTAGTGTTGTCTTATATTGATCGCCGTTTATCTGTTTTAAAGATATTTCTTGTTTACTCTTACAGTGCCGAATTTCGCAAAGTCGTCTCTTCCATGTTGAAAGTTTGACCACTCCATTTTTCGTCCAACAGGAAATTTGGTCAAATGTAATGTCTGAGTAGCAAACAATGCAGATTTCAGGAAAAACAGCTCGTTACGTGCTGTCCCACGTGCATCTGCATTGTTTGTGCAAAAGCTTTTAATTGTCTTTGACAGCGAACTCATTTAATTACTCTTTCCTGTTTTAGTAACTAACACCGTAGAAATGTATACGCGTAAACGATAAGATGAAGGTTTTCCATGATTTGGTCCTTACTTTCCCTCGTACTGTAAATATATTAGAGTAATAATTACTTCTTTAAGTATTTTTGTCACAAAATGCGTCTGTTGGGAGTAATGTCTTATTTTACCATGATGTTTTCAAAATGGTTAAGGAAAGAAAACTCGCCTTATTAATTTAATTTTCTCAATGTTTTTTCCTGCTACTTTAACCGAAGTCAATTAACCCTTTCCCTCGAATAGACGCTTTCTGACGCCTCCGCAGCAGACGAATTTTGAAAACAAAGTGACAAAAGAAGAAATTGTCATATGAGGGAAAGGGTTAAACATGTAAACGATAAGAGGAAGGTTTTACATAATGCGGTCCTTATTTACCCTCGTACAGTAAATAAATCGGAGTAATAATTACTTCTTTAATTCTTTCCCAAATACAGACGCTTTCTGACACATCTGCCGCCGACAACTTTTGGAAAACATTGTGGCAAAAGGAGAAATTGCTCATGATGAGCGATTTCTCCTTTTACAACAATTTGTTCAACTCTATTTAATAATAAAACTCTTATTTATATGGATTTTGCAAGTTTTTACCAATATGCCTTCGATGTCGTCTGCTGCAGAATTGTTGTATGTGAGAAAGGTTTAACTCTTTACGTCACACAATACGGCTTATAGAAAACATATTGAAACATTATGGATAAACACGAGGAATTACTTTTGACAAGCAACTATTTATTTGTTGTATGACAATGTTTCTTACTTTGTGTAATCTTCACGTGAACTGTTTCTGTTCACTGTGTAATCAGTGTTGTTGTTTATAATTTGAAAGTTTCCTACATGAACTTCCATGTATAATGGGTAAGAGCGTTTCTCTGGCAATACGTTAATGGAACGGGCCGTCACTTGTAACAAAGAAATGAATGAGTTTTTTTTCATTTGTTAATATTGTCTCGCTATCAACTGTCATAAGATGGACCATATATCAACGTAAAGCTGGCGTATAATCTTACACTGGAAATGGTAAATCGATTCACTGTGGTAAACGGCTCTTCTTTAGACGTTCTATTAACAGTCTAAATAGTCAATGTTACAGAGGATTTGACAAGGCGGAGAAAACTTGTCTTTTCCACTACAATGTAGGTAACATTACGCCAAATACATCCAAAATAGTCCCCAATGAGTGTATACTATCACCAGAGTGCATTGAATATATAACATTGAGTTAAAATTCATTGTAAGTGTGTATAGGATGTACTTGGAATGATTGATTTGATCACTTTTAGTAGTTTGACCTTGTTTGAAATGGAAAGTAGAGAATGCTAAACCGTGACCGGTTTTGTCCGTGGTTAATTTGGTCCAAAATGACGGTAACCATATTCGCCTGGTGAATTCTTTCTTGCATAAGGCAGAATCCACTTTGGAAATCGATATGATTTTATATGATCAGGAGCATCAGAATCATTATAATGATGACCAGGACAGATGTCTAAAGTCGGAATACTCAGGTTTTCGTAACACATCGAGTATTCTTGCGTGTACTAGTGAAACGCTGTTATTTTAATGGAGGATTCTGCTTAGACCCTCTTCAACAGATGTTTAAAGTCGGAATACTCTGGTTTTCGTAACACATCGAGTTATATTGCGTGTGTTAGTTAAACACTGTCATTTGATTGAATGATTCTGCTTAAAACCTCTTAAACAGATGTTTAAAGACGGAATACTCAGAGTAACGTAACACATCGAGTACTATTGCGTGTACTAGTAAAACGCAGTTATTTTATTGGATGATTCTGCTTAGTACTTCTTGATATTTAGGGTTTTGATTGATTGAATGATTGTTTGGTGTTTGACGCCGCTTTCAACCATTGTTTAAGTATATCTCGGCGTTTACTAGGTACGTTACCAGTACTACTGGTCCATTTATCCTGACACCAGCCAGTCAGTAGTAATGCTAACCCTGCAACGCTGAGCGACATGGAGGGCGGCAATTACTACCATTGTCAAATAATTGGGTACGACCCGACGGTGGTTCGATCCCTAGACCTCTCGCACCCGAGGCGGACTCTCAACCACTAAGCCACAGAGGTGGTCAAAACAGAATTGTTGGGTTCATCTGAACTCACCAATCTCCTGTATTTAACTTGAAAAATATAACTGAATAACTTGCAGCATACGACTTTGAAATCATATCAGTAAAATGGAGGAATATCTCTACAAATAAAAGGTTAATAAATGAGTTGAAATCATTCTGGTAAAAGGAGATATTGCTCATCATGAGCAATTTACCATTTGTCAAAATGTTTTCATTAATTGTCTGTAGAGGCGTCAAAATGCGTGTATGATCCGTCCCATGAGAAACACAAATTATGAACTCCGCGTAATATATCGACCCAGATCAGTTTGCGCAGATAGTGCATGCTAATACAGGCCGACACTTTCCGTCTCAGGGGGATAGTGGTATAGAGAAATTACTTCTGAAACAGAAAATGCACTGGAGGCGAACAGTGTATGTCCGGGTTAGCCTGCGCGGCATGCTAAGGCTGGTCCGGTTCGATACTTTACGCAAGAGTCCACAATGTTGGTTTTCTCTAGAGACGGCTGATATATGTGGGAAAGGGTTATTAATGCATTTATCATATTGATTTACATGGTCAATGCATATAAACCCAATCAATAACCTGCTCCTCCGATTGACGAGGAGGTAAATAGTTCAAACCAATCGTTTATCTATTTAATAAATGAGGACCACTTCTGATTCGCATATTCATCAAGACACTTGAACATTCATTCATTCATCGTGTCAATATTAGGTCAGAAATTCCAATTTGTCAAACACAATGTTTCCGAACGTCGTCTGCTAGAGGCCCCAACATGCGCGTATATATGTGAGAAAATGTTATTAATACATTTATCATATCGATTTACATGGTCACTGCATATGAACCCAATCAATAACCTGTCCGATCGACTCGTTTATCTATTTAATAAATGAGAACACATCATCGCCCTGCCGATTTAACAAGACACTTGGACATTCGTTCATCGTGTCAATATTAGGTCAGTCAGAAGTAAGGGGCATGAAACGGTCGATCGGACGATTCAAATACAGTGATTTCTGTATGATTGATTGACCATCTTGTTGAATAAATCAAAGAATTTTCCTATACTATAATTAGATGTCCTAATGAATTAATTCCTTTGCATTAATGTAATATAGAAAAGCGAACAGTGAACATTCTATTCTTTTTTTTTCTTTTTTTTTCAATACAACATTGAAGGTATTCAAGCAATCCGATATCAATTAATGAATTGAACTTATTTGTTATGTTTATCACAAAATCCTATCAATTCAATCATAAGCGATAATTGGTACATGCATCTAGCATTTGTTTTGTCCGTGGATTCGTAATAATAACAGGATGCTCTGTACCGACTGGTACACCTTTCCCATCCTGCAGAAGCATTTTGACGCATTTGCAGCAGACAACGTTTGAAAAACATTGTGACAGAAGGAGAAATTGCTTATATTGAGCAATATCTCCTTTTGTCACACTGTTTTCTATCCTATTGATTTAATATGCCACCATTTCGAGAGATCTTCCACTTTTTGGCCTTTATGATTTAAAAGTTGTCTTCTGCAGATTGTTTGCATGTTAGAAAGGGGGGTTAATGCAGCTAATATTACAACTGATATTAGCTCTGAGTAGTCACGTTTACTGCTTAAGTTTAGTGACCTTTACCACATACAACACATATTCAGTAGACGACTTTATGGCAACACTAACAGCAACAGTATGGACAACATATACAAGGTAAGGTTTATTTCTTAAACAGAGATGAACACATTGTGACAACATTGGTCTGGTGCAGATGTGTCAAAATATATTCACATTTGCAAACTATTTTATCTTCAGCTGGTTTTGTTTGGATGTGCATCGTTACACAGGTGTCACGAAGGGCAGCAGTGGTGCAAATACAGCTGAATAGGCCTATGGAGAAGCATATACTCTTTTGAACGACGGTCAAACATGTAATATTATTAAAAAGGATCATAATAATAGTTTTCCTTTAATTATATAGCTAGTATAACTTTTCAGACGGAATACAATATAGATATAGTCAGCTCGTAACGAAATTTCCTTCCGACGATTGACAAAAGTCAATGCGACATGCGTCATTCGTTTTCCACCACAGGGGCTAAGTCTATGTGGAAAAGCAGCCAGTTGCTTGGGAAGATTGTTGTGTGGAGTACTGGTGTGAACAAAAAAGGAAATGCAAATGCCGCCGTGATATAACTGAGAAATTGTTAAAAATGGCGTTAAACCCCAATCAATCAATCAATCAGGTCGTAACGAGCTGTCTCACCTAAAATCAGCATTGTTTCGCGTTTGAGTTATCCAAATATTCCAAAACTCTTATAACATGAGAAATGGAGACGCTCGATTTATAATATGGAAGAGTCTACTTTAAACAATTCGTCGCTGAAAAAGTATAAGTGTAACGTTGTGTGGATTATCTTAGTGGAAATTAAGCTGACGAAAAGAACATTCGTTATTAACATTCATACCCAATATTGTCGTTGACTTTCAAGGCCGTATAACATACAAGATGTACCGATGATTTCTTGCTTATTCCTAGCATGGGTTCTTAAATTGAACGTGGCTACAAATCATTTATGCTCTCGTCTTTGAAAATGCGAAAAGAAACGTCAACTTTTATCTGAAAACACGTTTAGCGGGTTTTCCCAGTGGAAATCAGTTGGACGGGAAACATATTTGTTATTACCAATCATAACCAATACTGTCGTTAATTTTCTAGACCGTATGAAGTACAAGATTTACCGATGATTGTTTGTATATTCGTAGGTTGTTGATTGATTGAGTGTTTGTTGTTTAACGCCGCTTTTAAATAAACCTTAAGTTTTATCAAGGCGTTTCCTTGGTAAGTTGCCAGTACTACTGGTCAATTTATCCTGACACCAGAAATCCAGTCTTAATGCTAAACCACGCAACCATGAGCGCCAAGGAAGGCAGCCATTTCTACCATTTGTAGAGTCTTTGGTATGACCCGGCCTGGGATGGAACCAGCGACCTCCCGCACCCGAGGCGACGCTCTAACACTACAACACCGAGGCGGTATCATAGGTTGCTAAACTTGACCTGGCTACAAGTCAGTGGTGCTGTGCTCTCTGATAAAGCTAATACAAAAAAAGGTCAAGACATTTGATCTGAATACATATGTAGATCAATAACACACTTGGTCATTACGATTTAATCCTTTAGCACATACAGACACTTTCTGTCGCCTCTGAAGCAGACCTTTGATAGCAAAGTTGTCAGCTTTAGTCAATAATTAACCTATCATTTATGGAGGTTTTTTTTCACGTTTTAGCTAAAATGTTTTCAAAGTCGTCTGCTGCAGATTTGATGTATATTGAACAGGGTTAGAGGGTTTTAACAGCATCATGTGATAGTCCAAGAAAAAACCCGTAACGGAATAGTCATAACAATGGGGTAAATATGCCATCTGGGCAATTCATCTTTTTAAGCTGGCTCATATAAAGGCAATTCGTCTATATAACATGGATTAAAAAAACATACACACATACACAATAACGCAGTTGTGTCTGAATACGACGAGACATATACATTGATAAAACATTGATGAACGAATCCGGCGTGGCCAAGTGGTTAGCGTGGGACATTGGGTTAGATCCCAGATCGCGGCAATCATGGTGGTACCCTTTGATTAAACATAGTTTCTAGCCAAGTCCTGGTTTGTTTACCATGACTCATGAATACGTATTCTGTCGCCGCGATATGACTGGAATGATGTTGAAAACGGCGTTAAACTCACCTAAAACGAAACACTTTGATAATATTGCTTGGCGAGAATAAAGAATGCTAGAGAAAATTGGCGATCCTTATTTTACGTAAGACGCTGGTTACGAACTGAATCACCCGATTCTGTATTGTTTGTAAAACATCTCAATATTGCCATTGGCGCTGAAAGAGTTAACGCAATTCCCATGATACGGAAGGCTGGTCCAGAGTCACATTTATCCATCATGGTTAAAGCTACATCAGACAATATGTAAACTACATGTCAATTTTATCGTGAATTTCCGGGAAACTTGTCACATTCTCAAGGGGGCATAAACACACCTCAAGATAAAGTAGTTCCTCCTTTAGGCCGTTAGGGCTGATAATCGTTTCGTTTGGCGAGTTCCTCTCCTAGTCACATTTTTACCCAAGCGATCTAGGTAAGGGACAGTTTTCATGTTCTAAAATCCTTATTGGACATTCAAACCCTATGGTGTGGGTACTCAAAAGCATCGTCTCAATGAGACGATTCTTTTGAGTACCAACACCATAGGATTTGGTTGAGTAATAAGAGAAATATTGTGGGGAAAAGACCTGTTTACTCCCTCTTATCTAGTCTTCTGTAACTCATTCACACATATAGGAATATGTCTGACGTCTCTGCCATAGATAACTATTTTACCTAGATGATTTCAAAGTCGTCTGCTGCAGATCTATCGTTTGTGGGAAAGGATTAAGTGAATAAGAGACTGATCGTATCCTATATTTGCGTTGCTTTTGTACTAGATTTTGACTAGATTATTACTAATCGTTTTCACAAGATTGTTTAAAACACGAAAAGCCTGCCAGGAAATGGATTGGTATTCAGCATATGCGATTTTAACAACATATTGACATTGATATATGACATATCCCGATTCTATACCAGATATGTATTGAATTGATAATTGCAGATGAGCATGTTTGAAATACTGAACTATTCTCATTGGAGTCCTTTCAATTAACAAATGGTATTGATGAATAGGCATTTTACTTCTATGCAAAGAGTAGAAACTAAATTATACTGTTTAATCATTATGTTATTACCATAACTAGATAAACTGCATCTCATTAATACACTAGATGATAAAACTACTCAGTTACATAAAAACGACGCTTCTGGAATGTCAACTATTAGGCACTTGCGATCAGTGTAGATTTAAATCACATTGCGCATATGTGCAATCTGATATGAATCTGCGCTGTTCGCAAAAAAATTGAACAGAAGCTTTATGAAATTATTCTGACAAACAGTTTACATTTGGATTATGGAGCATGGATTCATATTATTATCATCAATAGATTAACCTTGTCTCAAAAACATTCATATATGTATACTTGATACAAACAAAACTCAAACATATACCTGATAAAAACAAAACATATGTTTCCATATACAAGCAAAACTCATACATATGTAACCGATATAAACAATACTAACACATATATACCCGATACTAACAATAATCATACGTATGTACACAATACAAACAAAACTCATACATATCTACCCGATACAAACAATAATCATACATATGTTCCCGATACTAACAAAACTCATACATATCTACCCGATACAAACAATAATCATAAATATGTACACGATACAAACAATACTCATACATATAAACCCGATGATACAAATACTCATACATATGGACCCGATACTACCAATACTCATACATATATACCCGATACTAACAATAATCATACATATATACCCGATACTAACAATAATCATACATATATACCCGATACTAACAATAATCATACATATGAACGCGATACTAACAATTATCATACATATGAACGCGATACTAACAATTATCATACATATGAACGCGATACTAACAATTATCATACATATATACCCGATACTAACAATAATCATACATATATACCCGATACTAACAATAATCATACATATATACCCGATACTAACAATAATCATACATATATACCCGATACTAACAATAATCATACATATATACCCGATACTAACAATAATCATACATATATACCCGATACTATCAATAATCATACATATATACCCGATACTAACAATAATCATACATATATACCCGATACTAACAATAATCATACATATATACCCGATACTAACAATAATCATACATATGTACCCGATACTATCATTAATCATACATATGAACGCGATACAAACAATAATCATACATATATACCCAATACTAACAATAATCATACATATATACCCGATACTAACAAAAATCATACATATATACCCGATACTAACAATAATCATTCATATGTACCCGATACTAACAATAATCATACATATATACCCGATACTAACAATGCTCATACATATAAACCCGATGATAACAATACTTATACATATAAACCCGATGATAACAATACTCATACATATAAACCCGATGATAACAATACTTGTACATATAAACCCGATGATAACAATACTTATACATATAAACCCGATGATAACAATACTCATACATATAAACACGATGATAACAATACTTATACATATAAACCCGATGATAACAATACTTATACATATAAACCCGATGATAACAATACTTATACATATAAACCCGATGATAACAATACTTATAAATGTAAACCCGATGATAACAAAGTCATAAATATAAACCCGATGATAACAATACTCATACATATAAACCCGATGATAACAATACTTATACATATAAACCCGATGATAACAATACTTATAGATATAAACCCGATGATAACAAAGTCATAAATATAAACCCGATGATAACAATACTCATACATATAAACCCGATGATAACAATACTTATACATATAAACCCGATGATAACAATACTTATACATATAAACCCGAAGATAACAAAGTCATAAATATAAACCCGATGATAACAATACTCATACATATAAACCCGATGATAACAATACTTATACATATAAACCCGATGATAACAATACTTATACATATAAACCCGATGATAACAAAGGCATAAGTCATGAAAATAAACCCGATTATAAGAAAGTCATAAATATAAACCCGATGCTAACAAAGTCATAAATATAAACCCGATGATAACAATAGTCATACGTATAAACCCGATGATAACAATACTCATACATATACACCCGATGATAACAATACTCATAAATATGGACTCGATGATAAGAATAGTCCTACACATAGGCCTGATAAAAACAATACTAAAACATGTATGGATTCGATGATAATAATACTCACACATACATACCCGATGATGAAAATACTCATACATATGGAACCGATACAAACAATACTCATACATACACACCCTATAATAACAATACTTATACATACACATCCTATAATAACAATACTCATACATATACACACCCTATAATAACAACACTCATATATACACACCTTAAAATAACAATACTCATACATACACAGCATATAATAACAATACTCGTTCATACACAAATTATAATAACAATACTTATACATACACACCCTATAATAACAATTCTCATACATACACACCTTATAATAACAATACTCATACATAAACAGTCTCTAATAACAATACGTATACATACACACCCTATAATAACAATACTTATAAATATAAACCCGATTATAACAAAGTCATACATATAAACCCGATGATAACAATACTTATACATATAAACCCGATGATAACAATAGTCATACATATAAAGCTGAGGATAAAAAAAAAACTCGTACAAATAAACACGATGATAACAATATTCATACATATGTTCCCGATACAAACAATACTCATACATATAAACACGATGATAACAATACTTATACGTATAAACCCGATGATAACAATACTTATACATATAAAACCGATGATAACAATACTTATACATACACACCCTATAATAACAATACTCATACATACACATCTTATAATAACAATACTCATACATACACACCCTATAATAACATTACTCATACATACACACCCTATAATAACAATACTCATACATGCACATCTTATAATAACAATACTCATACATACACATGCTATAATAACATTACTCATACATACACACACCCTACAATAACAATACTCATACATACACACCCTACAATAACAATATTTATACATACACACTCTATAATAACAATATTTATACATACACACCCTATAATAACAATACTTATACATGTACACCCTATAATAACAATACTTATACATACACACCTTGTAATAACATTACTCATACATACACACACCCTATAATAACAATACTCATACATACACACCCTACAATAACAATACTCATACATACACACCCTATAATAACAATACTCATACATACACCCCCTATAATAACAATACTTATACATACACACCCTATAATAACAATACTCATACACACACACACCCTATAATAACAATACTCATACACACACACACCTTATAATAACAATACTCATACCTATACACACCCTATAATAACAATACTCATACATACACACCCCCTATAATAACAATACACATACATACACACACCCTATAATAACA
The DNA here is from genome assembly GCA_031761405.1 of Serripes groenlandicus. NCBI lineage: Eukaryota > Metazoa > Mollusca > Bivalvia > Cardiida > Cardiidae > Serripes > Serripes groenlandicus. The sequence continues at coordinate 46,192,001 of JASEVX010000009.1, forward strand.
ATACTCATACACACACACACCTTATAAAAACAACACACATACATACACACACCCTATAATAACAATACTTATACATACACACACCCTATAATAACAATACTTATACATTACACACCTTATAATAACAATATTCATACATACACACACCCTATAATACCAATTCTCATACATACACACCTTATAATAACAATACTCATACATACACACACCCTATAATAACAATACTCATACATACACACACCCTATAATAACAATACTCATACATACACACACCCTATAATACCAATACTCATACATACACACCTTATAATAACAATACTCATACATACACACACCCTATAATAACAATACTCATACATACACACACCCTATAATAACAATACTTAACATACACACACCCTATAATAACAATACTCATACATACACACCCTATAATAGCAATACGCATATATACACACACCCTATAATAACAATACTCATACATACACACACCCTATAATAACAATACTTATACATACACACCTTATAATAACAATACTCATACATACACACACCCTATAATAACAATACTCATACATACACACACCCTATAATAACAATACTTATACATACACACCCTATAATAACAATACTCATACATACACCCCCTATAATAACAATTCTTATACATACACACCCTATAATAACAATACTCATACACACACACACACCCTATACTAACAATACTCATACACACACATACCTTATAATAACAATACTCATACCTATACACACCCTATAATAACAATACTCATACATACACACACCCTATAATAACAATACTCATACACACACACCTTATAATAACAACACACATACATACACCCCCTATAATAACAATACTTATACATACACACACCCTATAATAACAATACTTATACATTACACACCTTATAATAACAATACTCATACATACACACACCCTATAATAACAATACTCATACATACACACCTTATAATAACAATACTCATACATACACACACCCTATAATAACAATACTCATACATACACACACCCTATAATAACAATACTCATACATACACACCCTATAATAGCAATACGCATACATACACACACCCTATAATAACAATACTCATTCATACACACACCCTATAATAACAATACTTATACATACACACCTTATAATAACAATACTCATACATACACACACCCTATAATAACAATACTCATACATACACACACCCTATAATAACAATACTCATACATACACACACCCTATAATAACAATACTCATACATATAAACTCGATACTACAAATACTCATACACGTGTCAAATGTGTCGTATACATGTGGAAATCGTTTTTCACCCATTTTGATTTATTTGACTGTTTATGTCAACAACCATCTCCAAACCATTACCACATTCACGTTCAATAAATTCAATTTCTGTGTTATATAATTCATTATCAAATGCGTCTCTCAAGAAATATAATTTCTGACAGTTCCTGTCAAGCTTCAGGAAAACAAACAAATGAGTTTCCGTTTTCAATTTATCAATAGTCAAAAGTTATTTACTCATAAAATGATGTCGCTTAAAACCGAAAGTTGCTTTTGTAAAAGTGACAGTGTAATCTCATCGCATAGTGTTCTTAAACTATAAATCAGCAATATATTAAGTAATACGTTTTAATGCGACACTACTTCAATATGCTTACGCTTTCCCACATATAGACGCTTTCGCTGACGCCTCTGCCGCAGACGTCTTTTCAACGCATTATAACGCAAGGAATAATTGCTGATCATAAGCATATCTGTTTTTGCCAAATTGTTTTCAATTTGTTTCCATATATATATTTTCGTGTAAATCTGATGCCTATAAATTACGACGTTGTATCTTATCTCATCTATAACTTATACTAGTTTTAACATACTTTTTGTAAATTAAGTTGCTACCAGAGTTGTGGCAATATTATGTATTAATGTCAAGTTTGCGCTTGTGTGAAGAATATCAGTTTTTGAGGGGAAAAAAATCCATAAATCTCTAATGCTTCGCTAATGACCCCAAACAGACTGTACACACTTCTATGTAATAGGCGAAAAGCAGTTACGTTTATAATAGAGAACAGTGCTGCGTTTAAAAGACACACAATCTAGCCACAATACGTATTCGACATAACAAAGATTAATTGATTGATTGATTGATTGGAGTTAATCGCTGTTTACAAAAAAAAACACGCATATCACGGCGCCCAGTTCACCTACGCATGTTATTCCTGGCTATCTCACACAAGTATTCGACACAATAATTTGTCAATGCAACTGTCTGATTTTCCACATGAAATAACGCTGGTGATAGTGACTTTTGTCAAACGTCGGAAAGAATGTTGGCCGAGCTGGGGTTTGAGCTCACAACCCCTGGATTGTCAGCCAGCGTCGCCACCGTGTACGGCAAATAGAAATACATCGGCCGGTAAAAGAACATTTAACGAAGACGTTACCAAAACATGAACGGGTCTCTGCTTCTGTGTCTATTGAATGCAGAGTTTGATGTATATTGGAACATGTGTATTAAGCGCCGCACTGTTTAAAGTAGACTCTTCCATGTTCAAAATCGGGCGTCTCCATTTTTCATGTTTGGATTAGTTTGATAACTAAAAGGCAAACAATGCTGATTTCAAGTGAGACAGCTCGGTACGAGCTAACTCACCTGAATCAGTATTTTTTGCAAAAACCTCAATATGCCTTTGGCGCTTAAAGAGTTAAAACCGTCAATGGGAACACAACAATGTGGTCTTTAATTGCAAGGTCATTTATGCAGAAAATGAGTGATAATGAAACTAACAGCAAGGTTGCTATGGACAGGGAATTGCTATTCCAAGGTGTTTTTTAGCACAGGTTTGACTGTATATATGTCCACAGAATATTAAGTATACACTTGTATTCACGATTATGTAAATTCAGGACAGTTCCAGAATATGACGCCAGTTCTCGGTTCCATCATCTGAAATAGGTCGGTCTGGATGACTGTATGTCTCTGTTCAGTTTGATTGTTTTCAAATGGTGCAGCATCAATATTTATTGACACGTTGTAATGACGGTGTTTAATACACTTACTCTTAAGCCAATATTTTGTGATAGACACAATGTTTGGACGATCAAGTTTGAAGTTTGTCTGGTCGTACATTGGTTATAACAGTTTGTATAGGTTAACCATTATGTTTGGACGATCAAGTTTGAAGTTTGTTTGGTCGTATATTGGTTACAACCGTTTTTATAGGTTAACCATTATGTTTGGACGATTTAGTTTAAAGTTTGTTTGGTCGTACATTGGTTACAACCGTTTTTATAGGTTAATCATTATGTTTGGACGATCAAGTTTGAAGTTTGTCTGGTCGTACATTAGTTACAACCGTTTTTATAGGTTAACCGTTATGTTTGGACGAACTAATTTGAGGTTTGTGTGGTCGTTCATTGGTTACAACCGTTTTTATAGGTTAATCGTTATGTTTGGACGATCAAGTTTGAAGTTTGTCTGGTCGTACATTGGTTACAACCGTTTTTATAGGTTAACCATTATGTTTGGACGATCAAGTTTGAAGTTTGTGTGGTCGTACATTGGTTCCGTTTTTATAGGTTAACCGTTATGTTTGGACGATCAAGTTTGAAGTTTGTCTGGTCGTACATTGGTTACAACCGTTTTTATAGGTTAACCATTATGTTTGGACGATCAAGCTTGAAGTTTGTGTGGTCGTACATTGGTTACAACCGTTTTTATAGGTTAACCGTTATGTTTGGACGATCAAGTTTGAAGTTTGTCTGGTCGTACATTAGTTACAACCGTTTTTATAGGTTAATCATTATGTTTGGACGATCAAGTTTGAAGTTTTTCTGGTCGTACATTGGTTTCGTTTTTATAGGTTAACCGTTATGTTTGGACGATCAAGTTTGAAGTTTTTCTGGTCGCACATTGGTTTCGTTTTTATAGGTTAACCGTTATGTTTGGACGATCAAGTTTGAAGTTTGTCTGGTCGTACATTGGTTACAACCGTTTTTATAGGTTAACTATTATGTTTGGACGATTTAGTTGCAAGTTTGTCTGGTCGTACATTGGTTCCGTTTGTATAGGTTAACCATTATGTTTGGGCAATCTAGTTTGAAGTTTGTTTGGTCGTACATTTGTTAAAACCGTTGATATAGGTTAACCATTATGTTTGGACGATCAAGTTTGAAGTTTGTCTGGTCGTACATTGGTTAAAACCGTTGTTATAGGTTAACCGTTATGTTTGGACGATCAAGTTTGAAGTTTTCCTGGTCGTACATTGGTTACAACCGTTGTTATAGGTTAACCGTTATGTTTGGACGATCAAGTTATATGTTTTTCTGGTCGTACATTTGTTACAACCGTTGTTATAGGTTAACCGTTATGTTTGGACGATCAAGTTTGAAGTTTTCCTGGTCGTACATTGGTTACAACCGTTCTTATAGGTTAATCATTATGTTTGGACGATCAAGTTTGAAGTTTGTCTTGTCGTACATTGGTTACAACTGGTTTGTTTTATAGGTTAACCGTTATGTTTGGACGATCAAGTTTGAAGTTTGTCTGGTCGTACATTGGTTACAACCGTTGTTATAGGTTAACCGTTATGTTTGGACGATCAAGTTAGATGTTTTTCTGGTCGTACATTTGTTACAACCGTTGTTATAGGTTAACCGTTATGTTTGGACGATCAAGTTAGATGTTTTTCTGGTCGTACATTTGTTACAACCGTTGTTATAGGTTAACCGTTATGTTTGGACGATATAGTTGGAAGTTTGTCTTGTCGTACATTTGTTACAACCGTTTTAATAGGTTCACCATTATGTTTGGACGATCTAGTTTGAAGTTTGTCTGGTCGTACATTGTTTACAACTGGTTTTTATAGGTTCACCATTATGTTTGGACGATCAAGTTTGAAGTTTGTCCTGTCGAACATGTGTTACAACTGTTTTTCATGGGTTTAACCATTGTTTCATCTAGAGGTTAATGTCGTACAATACATCCTCCAAAACATAAACCAAAACCAATAGCCGTCCCTCTCGAGAGAAACAATTAAACGTCTGGGTAGATGATGAACGTGACAACTAGGGAAAATATACTTGTGTATTTGAAAATATTGATTTATTGGTGTTTTAGGTCGCTTTAAACAATGTCTCGGTTATATCACGGAGTTTATTTGGTAAGTTACCAGTACTACTGGTCCGTTTATCCTGACACCAGCCAGTCAGCCGTAATACTAACTAACCCCGCAAAACCCTGAACGCCAAGAAGGGCAGCAATTAATACCATTGTTAAAAGTTCTTTGAAAAAGATGAACAACTAACACGACTAATCAAATGGGGAGATGATCGACAAGGGAAAATAATACTTGTTTATTAGAAAAGAAAAAGTCTTTATCAAATGATTGTGTGGTTAAATGAAATATTAGTTCGTTATATTAACCATTTCCCACATGCAGACACTTTCTGGCGCTTCTGCAGCAGGTGACTTATCAAAATAGTCTGGCAAAATGTGAAAGCGAGCCTGATAAAGTGAGTCTGATAAGAAATCTGACATTTGACCTTTAGGCCACAATCTTTCCAACTTAATTTAAAAATCAAACTCTCATTTATGGATTTTGTTCTTGTTTTTGCCAGGATGTTTTCAAAGTCGTCTGCAGAAGATTAGTTGTATGTGGGAAAGTGTTGAACGATTAGAAGTGTGCGTCTTAACTAAACTCCAATCTTGAATCAATTAACACAACTTATGATCAATCTTAATTCGTCATTAAATTTGCACCGTGTTAAAGTTATACACTGGTACCTCGATGAACATAACTTGATGCACCGGAAATCTTTAATTAGTTTGACCTTGCTTGAAAGTGAAAATACAGTATTTGAAAAAACAGTTTCGTCCAAGCTTCGTTTCGTTCAAAATGAAGGTAACCGTCTTCGCGGGGTAAATTCTTTCTTTCATAAAATATGACCCCAACCCCCATTTGCTTTGGATTCTTGTAAATGATATGGGGTGTTCCACCTGTAAAACGTTTACAAAGAGTGACAATTAATGGTTGAAACTGGTTGATTTACATGGAAACAAAGAAGGAGTTTAATTGTTGTAACGTTACCTATATGCAACATGTAGAAGCTAATATATATATGATTTTGATTGGACCGTACTGCAGCCAATCAAACATAAGGTTACAGATAACTTTCAAAAATGTCAAACCATCGATGATTTGGTTTTTTCATTGCCGAAAATAGGCGTCAGTTTAAAGCAAAACCATCCAAGTTTTCGTGTATGAGGAGTGATTGAAATAGAGGTAGCCTAGTGTGTTGACACACAGCGTAAGGAGAATATCGTCTAAAAAATCCCACGGTCAGATATCAGGGGAGGTAACACATCTAGTAATACGTAATTCTGATTACATGTTTACTTTGTTGAAGAAACATTTTGATCTTACAAACTACTTACATGTATGTTACAAAATACGAAAATGGCTTTGTTTAACAATTTAACCGGTTTCTTGTTTTAACAAGGTCGTACATTGGTTACAACTGTTTTTATAGGTTAATCATTATGTTTGGACGATTAAGTTTGAAGTTTTTCTGGTCGTACATTGGTTACAACCGTTTTTATAGGTTAATCATTATGTTTGGACGATCAAGTTTGAAGTTTTTCTGGTCGTACATTGGTTACAACTGTTTTAATAGGTTAATCTTTATGTTTGGACTATCAAGTTTGAAGTTTTTCTGGTCGTACATTGGTTACAACCGTTTTTATAGGTTAATCATCATGTTTGGACGATCAAGTTTGAAGTTTGTCTGGTCGTACATTCGTTAAAACAATTTTTATAGGTTAATCATTGTGTTTGGACGATCAAGTTTGAAGATTGTGTGGTCGTACATTGGTTACAACCGTTTGTATAGGTTAATCATTATGTTTGGACGATATAGTTTGAAGATTGTGTGGTCGTACATTGGTTACAACCGTTTTTATAGGTTAATCATTATGTTTGGACGATCAAGTTTGAAGATTGTCTGGTCGTACATTGGTTACAACCGTTTTTTCATAGGTTAACTATCGTTTCATTTAGAGATCATTGTCTTGCAATAGATGTACATGTAAAGTGCTTCCTACTCCAAAACATAACCGAAACAATTAGTCATATATCTCGAGAGAAACAACTAAACGACTGATCAAATTTGTAGATGACAACTAGGGAAAATATACTTGTGTTTGTAAACAGATTGATTTATTGGTGTATTACATCGCTTTCAACAATGTTTCGGTTATATCACGGCGTTTCTCTACTAAGTTACTAGTACTACTGGTCTGTTTATCCTGACACCAGCCAGTCAGTCGTAATACTAACTAACCCCCGCATAGCCCTTGACGCCAAGGAGTGCAGCAATTAATACTTTGAAAAAGAGAAACAACTAACACGACTAATCAAATGGGGAGATGATCGACTAAGGATAATAATACTTGTTTATTGGAAAAGAAAGAGTCTCGATCAAATGATTGTGTGGTTAAATGAAATATTAGTTCGTTCTATTTAACCATTTCCCACTTGCAGAGACTTTCTGACTCTTCTGCAACAGGTGACTTATCAAAACAGTCTAGCAAAATGTGAAAGAGAGTCTGATAAGAAATTTGGCATTTGACCTTTAGGCCACAATGGTTTCAACTCATTTTAAAAATCAAACTCTCATTTATGGATCTTGTTCTTGTTTTTGCCAGGATGTTTTCAAAGTCGTCTGCAGAAGATTAGTTGTATGTGGGAAGGAAAGTGTTGAACGATTAAAAGTGTGCGTCTTAACTAAACTCCAATCTTGAATCAATTAACACAACGTATGATCAATCTTAATTCGTCATTAAATTTGCACCGTGTTAAATTTATATACTGGTACCTCGTTGAACATAATTGTATGCACTGGAAATCTTTCATTTGATCATCTTAAGTAGTTTGACCTTGCTTGAAAGTGAAAATACAGTATGTGAAAATACAGTATGTGAAAATCAGTTTCGTTTAAACTCGGTTTCGTTCAAAATGAAGGTTACCATCTTCGCGTAGTGAATTCTTTCTTGCATAAAATATGACCCCATTTGCTTTGGCTTCTTGTAAAGCTCAGAGGTAATCATTTTCAATGATATAGGGTGTGTTACCTGTAAAACGTTTAGAAAGAGTGACAATTGATGGTTAAAACTGGTTGATTTACATGGAAACAAACAAGAAATTTAATTGTGGTAACGTGACCTATATGCAACATGTAGAAGCTAATATATCTATGATTTTGATTGGACCGTACTGCAGCCAATCCAAATTAAGGTTACAGATAACTTTCAAAAATGTAAAACCATCGATGATTTGAATTATCGTTGCCGAAAAAACGCGTCAGTTTAAGGCAAAATTGACATGGTTTGATAAAAAAAATCTGATTACATGTTTACTTTATTGAAAAAACATTTTGATCTTACAAACTACTTACATGTATGTTACACAATACGAAAATGGCTTTGTTTAAAATGTTAACCGGTTTCTTGTTTTAAAGAAGCCGCAACATTATATATGAAGTTCTTTGAAGAGACTACCCTTCAGGCTATCATTTGGAAAATAGATTACCTTGATGTAAGACTAGATTTACTGTTAAGTACTTTTCAATATCTAAACCCAGTGGGGTGCGTTTTCTTATAACAGGCAACAAGCTTTAAAACATATTATTGGCATAAAATTGCTCTTAAATTATCATCAAAAACAATTTTTAGAAGTAGTGTTATTGATATTGTTAAGTGATACACATTTATCATTGGTAAATCTTGCTTCAATTCAATATTGTAAAATATGTATTATGGTTTATGGTTTCAAACTTATCGGGAAACTATAATCAAGTGTAATGTTATAACGTAGATGAACGATAGTCATCATTTGTACCGCGAATGGGTGCAAACGCTCATATGATATTATTGATGTATAGAACGGACATGCTTCAAGCAAATATCTGATACAGTTGTTATGAGACTTACATGGCTGCTTGGGATTTAATGTCGTTTTCAACAGTTTTAAGATATAAGTAGAAACTTCGATGCTTGTAGATCCAAATAGAATTGATGTGACCTGCGACAAAAACGCCTCGATTGTGTAGCGGTAAAACGTCCGCCTCTGTGCAGCAGGTCAACCCTCGATCCCCGGCTGAGTAATACCAAAGATTGTAAAACTGGTAGTAATGACTTTCCCTCATTGGCGCTCCAATGTGTGGGGTTAACTCGCTGATGTCAGGATAAATAAACCAGTTGTACTGGCAATTTGACCAGGACACACTCTAATATAACTGACAAATTGCTGAAAGTGCCGTGAATTCAACCATTAAAATATCCTTATCCTTCTTCCAAATCTATAAATAGTGTTTAAACAATGTTCCCGTCATATCACAGTTGACCATAAACATATCCATGTGCTTCCTTGCGTGCTAACGCCAGTAGTTTACACAACATAGTTTTGAAGCAACTGGCTGCATTTCCATATAAACTATTAGCCCATTGGTCGTAGACGAATGACGCTTGTGGCATTTACCTTTGTCAAACCTCGGAATCAATGTTGGCCGATCTGGAATTCCACGGCTCACCCCTGGACTGACAGCCCGCGTCGCTACATGCCAATTTTGAAAACCCTGGTTTAGGGGCAATTTTAACCCCTTTGAAAACAATGCAGATTTAGGTGCCATTGCTCAAAACGAGCAATGGCACCTAATTTTTCATTGTTTACCAACAAAATGATTTAACGCTTATAAAGACTTATGACGAGGTGATTAACCTTGGTAAAACAATAACAATTTTAGTTACAACCGTTTCACGCCAAGCCCTCGATGCATCCTCTAATGTCGAATGCTAATTTAAAGTAGTATGCCTTTCTCATTTTATCTAAAGTCTAGTGTTTTACTGTTTGGGATACTATCAAGATTGATAACGTTCGAGACTTTGTATACTATGAATCAGCCGTGGTCGAGTGGTTAGCGTAGGGGTTTTTAAACCAGGTGTCCCGGGTTCGATCCCCAGTCGCGGCACTGCGGTCATGGTGGAGTGCCCTTGGGTAAGGCAGATTTTCTAGCCTAGTACTGGTCTGTTTACCAAGGTAGCATGAATAAGTGAACTGTCACCGTGATATAACTGAAATAATGTTGAAAACGGGGTAAAAACCCAATAAAACAAAGTTTGTATACTAAAAATACGGTCTCTGATATGGTATAATGGAAACAAGAAAAAACATGACCTTACGATCCTTGCGACCTTAAGATATCGAGATAAGACTTTCGTTGGTTCAAATATTATAGCAAATGTTGATGAAGTCTTACAATGACGTAAGCATGTACCGATGCAAGCGTGTGTGCGTTGTACTTGAAATGCTTATCCTCATCATTATAAGTTGCATGTCAACGGTAGCTCAGTCGGTATACACAGGATGTCAATGCAGGCGTTGCGAGCTCGAATTGCACATCGGCCAACATTATTTCAGACGTTTGACAAGTTTGATAATGTCACAAGCGGCATTCGCATTCCAGCTAATGTTGAAATGCAGCGAGAGTTGCTTGGAATGAATGTTTCAAATTACACAATTGTTTCTGCGTTCGGTGACCCTTTATATACGTACAGTCTCATCCCACTATTCACTGTCCGACTTTGTATACTTTGTATGCTTGAGTTAAAAAAGCAACTGTTGACATAAAACTATAATTTAAGCAAACTAGGTGTAAACCAATGTACAAAATAAATATGACAATTCGGAGAGTCGTTAAAACTTCAAATCGCCAGAAAGGGCTCATCTGACTTTCTCATCGTGAATTGTGATGGTTACTTAGAAGTGTGAGTACCTCCACCGGATTCACTGAACATACAAATAACTGTCCTTCTATTATACCGTACACATAGCACGATGAAGAACTGTAGACTATAAATCAGTCCTGAGGTTGTAACCATTTCCCATATAGAACGAATTTGTGGCAGACGACTTTGAAATAATCTAGGTAGATTTAGAATAAAAGTTTTACTATTGAAAAGTGTTTAAAACATTGTGGCAAAAAGAGAAATTGCTCAATATGAGCAATTTCTCCTTTTGCCACAATGTTTTTAAAATCGTCTGATGCATCTGTATGGGGGGAAGGGTTAAAGTCGCAATACCATTGTTGTTGTGCGATACTACGTCTATACAGAAGGTTATTGGCTACAGACTGTGTATTGCGGGAGATGTATTCCTTCAAATTGGGTCAATTGTAAATGTCATGGTGTCCTTATTTCCTTACGCGACAACACCTATATGTTTGAGTATACTAAGTTTTGTATATACAAAATAACAGTATGGGATATACGTCCTGTCCTGGACACCTTTCGTATAGAAGTACGGTAGAATAAACGAATAAACGGATACTATGCATTTTACCATTACTATCAGAGGTATGTGAAGTTGGCACGAAGTTCGATATTCGGTAATCGATATTCAATACCGATATGAATGTAGAGCTGAAACGAATATAGAGCCAGCACCAGATTCGTGAACTCTGTTACGCATTGATATATACTTTACCGTCATTGTTTAGTACGACGAATATCGATATGAATATAGATCTGAATGTCGCGCCAGGTTGATATTCGAGAAAATGGTGCTATCTTATTTCTGACCATGCAGTAGAGCGAATACCGATTTGAATATCGATTTGAATATAGAGTCAGGTCGATATTCGTGAAAATGGTGCTATCGTTTTCCTGATCATGAATAAGGGCGAACCCCGATTTGAATATCGATTTAAATTTAGTGCCATGTCGATATTCGGTAAAATGGTGCTATTGTCTTTCTGACCATGCAGAAGGGCGAACCCCGATTTGAATATCGATTTGAAAATAGAGCCAGGTCGATATTCGAGAAAATGGTGCTATCCTTTTTCTGACCATGTAGTAGAGCGAATATCGATTTGAATATCGATTTGAATATAGAGCCAGGTCGATATTCGTGAAAATGGTGCTATCTTTTTTCTGACCATGCAGAAGGGCGAACCCCGATTTGAATATCGATTTGAAAATAGAGCCAGGTCGATATTCGAGAAAATGTTGCTATCTTTTTTCTGACCATGTAGTAGAGCGAATATCGATTTGAATATCGATTTGAATATCGATTTGAATATAGAGCCAGGTCGATATTCGTGAAAATGGTGCTATCGTTTTCCTGATCATGAAGAAGGGCGAACCCCGATTTGAATATCGATTTGAATTTAGTGCCAGGTAGATATTCGGTAAAATGGTGCTATTGTATTTTCGGACTATGTAGTAGAGCGAATACCGATTTGAATATCGATTTGAATATAGAGCCAGGTCGATTTTCGAGAAAATGGTGCTATCCTTTTTCTGACCATGTAGTAGAACGAATATTTTACCGAATATCGATCTGGCTCCATATTCAAATCAATATTCAAATCGGTATTCGCTCTACTACATGGTCAGAAAGACAATAGCACCATTTCCCCGAATATCGACCTGGCATTAAATTCCAATCGATATTCAAATCGGTTTTCGCTCTGCTATATGGTCAGAAAGAAGATAGCAACATTTCCCGAATATCGACCTGGCTCTATATTCAAATAGATATTCAAATCGGTATTCGCTCTACTGCAAGGTCAGAAAAAAGATAGAACCATTTTCCGAACATCGACCATGCTCGACTTCATATCGATATTCGTCATACTAAACAATGACGGTAAAGTATATTTCAATGCGTAACAGAGTTCACGAATCTGGTGCTGGCTCTATATTCGTTTCAGCTCTACATTCATAGCGGTATTAAATATCGATTACCGAATATCGAACTTCGTGCCAACTTCACATACTTTCAAATCAGACGTCGCTGTAGGTATATAAATGGAAATGTAGGTCTATCTGGTTTAAATGAGTCGCTAGGATAATAATGATCGAATACCTGCATGAGTTCATATTTCGAGAAAAGCCATCATTTCTGTACACGCCCATCAGTAGGTGATCTGTGCATGAATATTTATGTTCGTCACCACAGGCGTCTGATCTTTCGTTTGAGACCATTTGTAAAAATAATCACTCAAAAGACCGCTGCATGTATGTGGTTGATATTTGTCTATCAAAAGAAGAAACATGAACATGTTTGCGTTTGAGTGAAATTGTACGTTTTAGCAAAACTGGTTATCAAACCTGTGCACACTTCATTGTGTTAATTGATAATGATTGTTAATGAAAAAAAGCCGTCTCTACTGATTATATGTATTACGCAAAGTGTTGAAATATGCAGACCGTCGAGTGTTCTTGTCTTACTTGCTTAATCTACATACTTGCTTATCTACCTACTTGTCAAAAAAAGTTCCTAAATCGGATACAAAATATTACTTACCATACGGCATTATCAATTTTAAATTCCTCGTCTATCAGGAAATGCAAATCCGTATATCCTTTTGGCATATTTGATATCCTTTTAAATGACTGCATGCATCATAAAATATTGTAAAATACAATAGAACGTACACATTTGAGATACGAAGATCGCAACATGAATCATAGTAGGTGACTTATTCCTGTTAGATGTAATTTTAATCCAGTCATATTTTTTTAGCAGAGCCACGGTAGCGACGCGGGCTGTCAATCCAGGTATTGTGAGTACGAATTCCGTCATTCATTCCGACGTTTAAGAAAGGTCACTGTTACATGCGTTGTTCGTCTTTCGCCATGTAGACAAACAGCCAGTTGCCTAGAAAGAGTAGTGTGTGGAGTACTGGTGTGAGAAAGCCAGGAAACGAATTCATGAGTAGCTGAACTAGCCGCCGTAATATGACAGAAAAACTGTTGAGAACGGCGCCAAGCCCTAATCAATCTTTCATATTCTTGTTTGTCATATGTTCACGAAGGCTCAATGTGGTTTTAAATAAAGTCGTGCTTACCTCTTTTAGCGCCAAAGGCAACATTGAGGTTTTAGGCAAACAATACGGATTCAGGAGAGTCAGCTCGTAACGAGCTGTTTCACCTGAAATCAGCATTGTTTGCCTTTTAGTTATCCAAATAGTTCAAAACCGTTATTATATGAGAAATAGAGACGCCCGATTTTGAACATGGAAGAGTCGACTTTAAACGATTCGGCGCTGAAAGAGTTAATGGAACGAAGCCTTATGAACGTGTGACAAGGTGCTGCTCATGAATAAGTACAGCTTTAAGACATGTAAACGGTACTGAAAAATAGACATATTGTCAGAAATGTTTGCCCTGAACCCCCATCATCAAATATATTCATTCCCCAGCCGACATATGTCAAGTAAACTCATCGATATGGGTAAGACATACAATAGACATTATGATGTATTAGTTCTTACTTGTTGTCACTTTGTATGGTAATCATTATGTTTTAAACACTCGTCCTATTGGCAAGGTTCCTGTCAATGCCTATTTATATCCATTTTGAAGACCACAAGCTTGTAACAGACAATTTGGCTTTCGGTCGTTCCCTACGGTTGAATCAGACCGAAAAAGGTTCATAATGTACAGTCTGGTTTAAATGATTCGCTAGGATAATAATTATCGAATACCTGCATGAGTTCATATTTCGAGAAAATCAATCCTTTCTTTACACGCCCATCAGTAGGTGATCTGTGCATGAATATTCCTGTTCGTCACCACAGGCGTATGATCTTTCGTTTGAGAGCATTTGTAAACATAATCACTCAAAAGACCGCTAAATGTATGTGGTTGGTATTTGTCTATCAAAATAAGAAATATTAACATGTTTGCGTTTGAGTAAAATTGTACGTTTTAGCAAACTTGTTTATCAAACCTGTGTTCACTTCCTTGTGTTAATTGATATATTCATCAATGAAAACACCCGTCTCTACTGATTATACATGTATTACGCAAAGTGTTGAAATATGCAGACCGTCGAGTGATCTTGTCATACTTGTTTAATCTACATACTTGCTTAATCTACATACTTGCTTAATCTACATACTTGTTTAATCTAGATACTTGCTTATCTACATACTTGTCAAAGTAAGTCCCTAAATCGGATACAAAATATTACTTACCCTACTGCATTATCAATATTAAATTCCTCGTCTATGAGGAAATGCAAATCCGTATCTCCTTTTGGCATATTTGATATTCTTTTAAATGACTGCATGCATCATAAAATATTGTAAAATACAAAAGAATATCTATTTCACGCGTTTCGCTAGTATAGAGTGAAATATTTGTCTTAAGCGTTACATGTAAGAAATAACGCGTACATGGTTCACAGTAGTGAAATAATGGATATTCCCTGTATGGGGTATCTCGTGCAGACACATGTACATGTGTGTATATTCAGTCCAGGTTTTGGTCATTCTACCAGACGACACCGAGCAAGTTAAATCGTTCCGTGTACAAGATGGCCACCGAAAACGCAATGCTGACGCGTCTAGAGGAACTCATGTCTGCTAAACTGGACGCATTTGAACACCGTGTCGCTAACTCCCAGAGGCAGATAACGCAGACGGAGTTATCTAAACTTCAGCACGGTTTCAATACTAACGAGACTTTCAGCTTTCGTAAGAAAGGGAATGAAGAACAGCACAGATTAAACAAAAACGTCTTGTGAAAAATGCAAGAGTCCCACGGATACCTTGCGGAGGCGATAGATACCGGTTCCCAGGAAGCTGTGCTTACGGCTCAGAAGAAGCTCACAGAAGGTATTGATCTTATTTCTCACCGTCAGAAACTTATTAAATTGGCCGACTCATCCGAAGGCGGATGGCGCGTAGTCCATGAATACGAGGCTCACCCCTTAGCGGACGACTCCGATGATGAGAAAAAGATCAACAGAGCTCAGATAAAGACCGAGCGTAAGCTCAAACAGGAGAAGAGGGTCAGAACACGTCGTTTTGCTCCCTACACACCAGGCAGCGCGTCGCCTTCGACGTCTTCAACACCAAGCGGGCGGAACCAACTACCAACGACACATGCGATTGGAAGAAGACCTGGGCTATGTTTCCGGTGTGGCAGACCGGGACACTGGAGGCAGGAATGCAAGGCTGGTACTGAGGGTTATGGTGCTCTAAATAACGAGAAACAGATAAGTACTATTTGTCTTAAACCTTTGGAGAGGGTAAATGAGAGTGCAACTTTAAAAGAGGCGTCTGCTACACCAGTAAATAGGTTAAAACATTGTTTAAAACATTGGGAAAAGGCGGGTGCTAACGAATATGTTTTAGAAGTGGTAAATAAAGGTTATAAGCTACCTTTCAGAAATATTCCAGAGTCAGTTATATTAAAAAATAACAAGTCTGCTCGGGATAATCCCGTTTTTGTACTTAGCGAAATTGAGTCTTTTGGGTAAAGGGTGTATTTCAGAAGTGGAGCATGTACCTAAAGTAGTCAACCCTTTAACAGTGGCTTATGGTAAATCCGGGAAACCGAGACTGGTTTTAGATTGTCGTCATATTAATCCGGAGTTATTCAAATATAGATGTTGTTTTGAAGACCAGTCCGTGGCTCGGCAAATGTTTGGAGCCGGTGATTTTCTCTTTTCGTTTGATATAAGAAGTGCTTACCACCATATTATGATTTATCCTGAACATACCACATACTTAGGATTTTCCTGGCCATCGGAAAATGAGACGCGTTATTTTGTCTTCAGAACGCTTCCATTCGGAATTTCTACGGCTGGTTACATATTTACAAAACTACTGAGAGTAGTGGTTACTAAATGGAGAATGAATGGTTCAAGAATAGTCATGTTTCTTGACGATGGCTTAGGGGGCGCTCGTACTTTTGAAACAGCATTACAACTGTCAGATTATATGCACAAAGATTTATCCGAGTTTGGATTCATAGTTGCAGAGGATAAATGCATTTGGACTCCTTGTCAACTTATTACCTGGCTGGGTTATAATTGGGATACACTTAAAGGTACACTATCAGTAACTGAAGATCGTATAGAGCGATCAATGCTGTTGATAGAAGATTTGTTAATGGAAATAATTTCAGGGCAATTGCTATTTCCTGTCAGAAAAATTGCATGTTTAGTTGGTCAGTTGATTTCAATGCAAAGCGCAGTAGGAACAGTAGCTCGTTTCAGAACAAGGTCTCTGTATAGTTGTGTCACTAGCAGGGCTAGTTGGACGGCACCGGTTATGGTAAGTTCGCAGGCATTAGATGAGATTGATTTTTGGCGGGAAAATATTAGGGCTTTAAACGGAGCCGAGCTTAGTTATCATCATTTATATGTAGAGTCTGCACAAAAAGCGCAGACGTTCGTCTTTTGCGACGCCAGTGGAGCTGGATTTGGAGGATACATTGAAAACAATGAGAACAGTGACGTCATAGGTTGTTGGTCCGATACTGAATGTGGATTAAGCTCCACATGGAGAGAGCTGGAGGCTGTACATAGAGTATTGAACAGTTCTTTGGAACGTTTAAAAGGTCAAAGAGTACTGGTGCATACAGATAATAAAAACGTGGCAAGTATTTTAAATATTGGTAGCAAAAAGGCGCATTTGCAGTCTATTGCGGTCAGTGTTGATAATGTTTGCAAGCAAAACAAGATCCATTTAGATTTGAAATGGGTTCCACGAAAGGAAAATATAGAAGCAGATTTTCTCAGTAGATGCACAGATAGCGACGACTGGTCAGTAAAAACGCATGTTTTTGATACATTAAACAGACTTTGGGGTCCATATAGTTGCGATTTATTCGCTTGTAATTACAATACAAAATGCAACAGATTCTTTTCAAAGTACTGGTGTCCAGGTACAGCAGGTGTAAATGCTTTTAACTGCAATTGGGCTCGAGAAAATGGTTGGTTAGTTCCTCCACCACGTTTGGTCACTCAGTGTTTGAGCAAAATTATGAATGAAAGATGCAAATGTACATTACTTGTTCCAATATGGAGGTCGTCGCCATATTGGCCAGTTCTGTTTCCAGAAAGCAATAAAAGAGCAAAGTTTATACATGATACAGTACTGTTTCCTCCCGGTAGGTTAACAGTGAGAGGAAAAGGTCTAAATGGCATATTCGATGGAAGAGAATTGAAATTTGGGTTCATAGCATTACGGTTCGAGGGGGCGAGGTATATGGAAATCGATAAATAATGGTTATATTTTTTTGACAGGTCTGAGTCTGAAGGAAAGTATAGATGCAGAAGTACAGAGTAGTGGTGTAGATAGCGATCGGTTTGGAGAGCTCTCGACCAAGATGGCGGATTTCCTTGTTTTGGCAAGAAGTGACAGCACAAACGTTAAGTACTGGGCTTATTTCAAAAAGTGGGAACAGTTCATTTCTGAAAAAGGGGGATCAGCAATTCCAGCATCCCCGATTCATATAGCGTTGTATCTAACGGAGCTCATAGACAAACGTGTATCCAGCTCCGTTGTATTAACGACAGTGTATAGTATAAAATGGGCACATTCACTCAGAAACTTACCTGATCCAACAGCTAATTCATTCGTCAAAAACTTAATGGAGGCATCGAAGCGTGTGTTAGCCAAACCAGTACGGAAAAAGGATCCAATATCCGTAGAAGTTATATTTACGCTGTGCAGCAAGTACAGTACATCCACAGACGTTCTGATAGTTCGTGACTTATGCATGATTTTAACAGCATTTACAGGTTTTTTACGTTTTGATGAGCTTGTAAACTTACATTGTAATGACGTCACTTTTTTCAGCGACCACTACTCTCTCCTTATTAGAAAAAGCAAAACAGACCAATACCGACAGGGTCATGAGATCGTTATTGCAAAAGGTAGCACCATCGTCTGTCCTTATAACATGCTTAAACGCTATCTCGATGTAGCAAAGTTAAGCACTTCAGAGGATATGTTTATGTTTAGACCCGGCTTTCGTTCAAAGGAAAGGTGTGGGCTTATCAGCAAAAACAAATCACTAAGTTATACCCGCACTAGAGAGACTCTGTTATCTAGGTTGAGAGAGGTGGTCACGGATTTAAACATAGGTCTTCACTCCTTGCGAGCTGGCGGTGCTACAGCAGCAGCAAATGCTGGTGTAAATGACCGTTGTTGGAAAAAGCATGGTAGGTGGAAAGGAGAGAATAGTAAAGATGGATATATTTCTGACTCTTTGGAGAGGAGACTTTCTGTTTCAAAATCACTAGCATTTTAAAATGAAATTAATAGTATGTGGAAAAGCATCCATGAAGGGTATAACCCTTAACTCAATCCTAGTCTGCCGTTTAAGATGCGCATTAATGATAAATACGTTATTTAAAACGTCGGGCATACATGGATGGGTGTACTGGGTGCTTTGATACGTCTGCAGTACTGTCGCTCTAGCGTCATACTCGGATAGCTCGGATCAGTCAGTCCTGCCCGCTCTTTTTGTGTTTCTATAGCGCTCGTCTGGCATCGCATATATATGTTGTTGTGTTATATGTTAGTGTAGAGAAGACTATCTATTTCACGCGTTTCGCTAGTATAGACTGAAATATTTGTCTTAAGCGTTACGTGTAAGAAATAACGCGTACATGGTTCACAGTAGTGAAATAATGGATATTCCCTGTATGGGGTATCTCGTGCAGACACATGTACATGTGTGTATATTCAGTCCAGGTTTTGGTCATTCTACCAGACGGCACCGAGCAAGTTAAATTCATGTCTTTCGGTGAAATATTTGTTAATAAGGGTAAATTCCCATTTGCTATCAAATCAACTTACTTTCTAATGTTTCTAATGATATAAATTTCTTGTCATGTATGTGTGAAAATCGAATGAGGTCCAACATTCATAGCGATCTGACAGGTGACAAATGGACACAGGTTTCTCAGAGCAATTTCATCCACCCTTTGAAAACATGATGTTTTGATCTCTGTGTTTTTCCTGGGCGAGTCAGTTCGCGTCAGCAAATCAAGGTTATATTCATAGCTTCATGACAAGGAACATTACTTTAAGATGTACGTAAAAAAAAAAAAAAAAATCCTTATATCATTGCTTGTTACACTGTTTATGTCATACTGCTCTGTACTTCATTAAACACGGATAGCGCTCGTCTTGCTCATAGCGCTCGTCTGGCATCGCATATATATGTTGTTGTGTTATATGTTAGTGTAGAGAAGACCGTACACATTTGAGATACGAAGATCGCAACATGAATCATAGTAGGTGACTTATTCCTGTTAGATGTAAATTTAATCCAGTTATACTTGTTTTCGCCTAGCCCCAAGGTAGCGACGCGGGCTCTCAATCCAGGTATTGTGAGTTCGAATTCCATCATTCATTCCGACGTTTGACAAAAGTCACTGTTACATGCGTTATTCGTCTTTCACCAATGAGCTAACTGCCTATATAGACACACAGCTAGTTGCTTGGAAAGAATGGTGTGTGGAGTAGTGGTGTGAGAAAGCCAGGAAACGAATTCATGAGTAGCTGAACTAGCCGCCGTAATATGACAGAAAAACTGTTGAGAACGGCGCCAAGCCCTAATCAATCTTTCATATTCCAGTTTGTCATATGTTCACGAAGGCTCAATGTGGTTTTAAATAAAGTCGTGCTTAACTCTTTTAGCGCCAAAGGCAACATTGAGGTTTTTGGCAAACAATACGGATTCAGGAGAGTCAGCTCGTAACGAGCTGTTTCACCTGAAATCAGCATTGTTTGCCTTTTAGTTATCCAAATAGTTCAAAACCGTTATTATATGAGAAATAGAGACGCCCGATTTTGAACATGGAAGAGTCGACTTTAAACGATTCGGCGCTGAAAGAGTTAATGGAACGAAGCTTTATGAACGTGTGACAAGGTGCTGTTCATGAATGTGAACGGTACTGAAAAATAGACATATTGTCAGAAATGTTTTCCTTGAACCCCCATCATCAAATATATTCATTCCCCAGCCGAGATATGTCAAGTAAACTCTTCGATATGGGTAAGACATACAATAGACATTATGATGTATTAGTTCTTACTTGTTGTCCCTTTGTATGGTAATCATTCTGTTTAAACACTCGTCCTATTGGCAAGGTTCCTGTCAATGCCTATTTATATCCATTTCGAAGACCACAAGCTTGTCAAACAGACAATTTGGCTTTCGGTCGTTACCTACGGTTGAATCAGACCGAAGAAGGTTCATAATGTACAGTTATGCTCGGCAACAGAATCTATGGTTGACATTGGTAAGAGATCGGTTTGATTCTAAGTAAATAAACATTACCAATATGACATTGAAATTGATTGTTTTGTGCTTAACGCCCCCCTTCAGTTAAGTTACCAGTACTTGACACCAGGCAGTTAGTCGTAATGCTTACCCCGCAAGCCTGAGCGACAAGGACTGCAGCCGTTTTACCATTGTTAAAGTATTTGGTATGACACGTTTGAAATTGAAATGCCCATGTAATATTATTATGTATGGCGGGCAAAAAAAAAAAGAGAGAAAATGTCAGTATTTGAACATTGAATAAAATCATGTTACCTAAACATAAAGTTATGGTAAATAACCAAAATAAAATAAAACAGTTATAATGAATAATGATATGAATAAAAGATTGGGCAATCAATATATACTCCACATATTGCCATACACATGTATGTACATTGAAACCAGTTTATAAAGATCATACATGGGAACACAACAAGATGGTCTTTGTTTACAGGCGGTCTTTAATTACGGGGTCATTTATGCAGAAAATGAGTTATTGGTAATGTTGGTTGCTATAGACATGGAATCGTTGTTCCAATGTGGTCTTTAGCATCGGATTGACTGTACCCGTATAGCGCTATTGGGGTCTTATTTATATTCCTATACCGAATTATATCAAGGTAAGTTCTACGATTTACGTTTTTGTCAAACGAGACATCATCTGGGACTCAATTACAAGCATACGGGTTATGTCTCGATCTCGATGGCGTAGTGGTAGACCGCCAGCCTCGGGTGCGGTAGTTTGCGGATTGGATTCGCGGCAGGGAACATACTAAATATTTTTAAAATGGTACTAATGGATGCCCTCCTTGTCGCTCAGGGTTGCAACAATACGACTGGCGGTCTGGTGTCAGGATAAATGGACTAGTAGAACTAGTAACCTACCAAGGAAACGCTGTGATAAAACTGAAAAATTGTTGAAGACTTAGTTAAAAAAGAAATTTCAACGAATGTGTTTAGAGACATTGTTTTCAATATCTGTCTTCTGTAGTTACGTAGAAATGTAAGGGTAAAGGATACAATAAAGTTGTTACGATCCATAGAAATGTAATGGTAAAGGATACAATAAATATGTTACGATACATAGAAATGTAATGGTAAAGGATACAATAAAGTCGTTACGATCCGTAGAAATGTAATGGTAAAGGATACAATAAATATGTTACGATACGTAGAAATGTAATGGTAAAGGATACAATAAAGTCGTTACGATCCGTAGAAATGTAATGGTAAAGGATACAATAAATATGTTACGATACGTAGAAATGTAATGGTAAAGAATACAATAAAGTCGTTACGATACGCATAAATGTAATGGTAAAGGAAACAATAAATATGTTACGATACGTATAAATGTAATAGTAAAGGCTACAATAAAGTCGTTACGATACGCATAAATGTAATGGTAAAGGATACAAAAATGTCATTACGATACGTAGAAATGTAATGGTAAAGGATACAATAAAGTCGTTGCGATCCGTAGAAATGTAATGATAAAGGATACAATAAACATGTTACGATACGTTGAAATGTAATGGTAAAGGATACAATAAAGTCGTTACGACCCGTAGAAATGTAATGGTAAGGGAAACAATAAATTCGTTACGATACGTAGAAATGTAATAGTAAAGGATACAATAAAATCGTTACGATACGTATAAATGTAATGGTAAGGGAAACAATAAAGTCGTTACGATACGTAGAAATGTAATGGTAAAGGATACGATAAAGTCGTTACAATACGTATAAAAGTAATAGTAAAAGATACAATAAAGTCATTACGATACGTAGAAATTATAGAAATGTAATGGTAATAAAGGATACGATAAAGTCGTTACAATACGTATAAATGTAATGGTAAAGGATACAATAAAGTCGTTACGATACGTAGAAATGTAATGGTAAAGGATACGATGAAGTCGTTACGATACGTATAAATGTAATGGTAAAGGAAACAATAAAGTCATTACGATACGTAAAAATGATAGAAATGTAATGGTAATAAAGGATACGATAAAGTCGTTACAATACGTATAAATGTAATGGTAAAGGATACTATAAAGTCGTTACGATACGTAGAAATGTAATGGTAAAGGATACAATAAAGTTGTTACGATACGTAGAAATATAATGGTAAAGGAAACAATAAAGTCATTACGATACGTAGAAATTATAGAAATGTAATGGTAATAAAGGATACGATAAAGTCGTTACAATACGTATAAATGTAATGGTAAAGGATACAATAAAGTCGTTACGATACGTAGAAATGTAATGGTAAAGGATACGATAAAGTCGTTACAATACGTATAAATGTAATGATAAAGGATACAATAAAGTCATTACGAAACATAGAAATTATAGAAATGTAATGGTAATAAAGGATACGATAAAGTCGTTACGATACGTATAAATGTAATGGTAAAGGATACACTAAAGTCGTTACGATATAGTCTAAACAGTATAAACCCTGAATGTGGTACGCAACAGTTGCGCCATCCCGTTTCCTTGAATAAGTGTATGTGTGCATGGCGATTAGACGCATCCTGATTTAAATACTAAGACTTGTATCGATGACCGAATATAAGAATGCATTTTACTTTGTCATTGACGCCGCGTTGAAGCGCGGCGTCAGTATGGGATAGGTTTTAATGTTGTACCATGGGGTGACGTAATCGAAAAGGGAGCAACCAACATTGTTATTGGTAAGAAAAACTCTGTTATATGTTTGAAAAAAACAACCTTTATGAATAAATAAATTGTATAAAATCATTTAAGAAACAGCAACATACAAAATAAGTATGTCTTCTACCATTATTACAAAACTTTAGACACATGTAATGGGTATTTAATTACTTTCCCCTAACTTCCTAGGCTACGCTTTTTTTATAGTTTGGTTTACGACCCGATTCACCAAAGCTCAAAAAAAGTTTCTGGCGATGTTTTTGCCTATTTACGATATTGAGATTTTTAAATAAATGGGTAATCTTTAAAAAATCAATGATGATTCATTTTAATTACTACATATTACAGTATAATTCTAGAAACTGTAAAAACAACGAAAACCCAACTATGCAATACGCATGGCCGTAATGTGACCCGTTCTATTATTTGTAAATGCAGCATGTCATCGCTTGGCGATTTGGCCATTCTTATTTAATAGACGACAAGGTGTCTTCGGTTCCCATAGAGTAATTAAGTTGTCTCTGCTTCCTTCCGCTATGAATACTTCGCTGTTTTCACGATTTCATCCGATTTCTAAAATTCATTGGATTCGTACCCGATTTTTCATGTTTCGCTGGAGATGAACGATTCGTACCAACTGGTTTTCGCTCTTTGCTCTTGGGGAACTGACTTGACCATTTTTCTTTTGTTTATTTTTCAGTTTTCTACTGGCATGTTCAAAACGATTAAAATGACATTACAAAACAGACTTAATAATTCTTGCTATATGTTGACTATACATGTGAACTTTCATAATGCTCAATCTTGATCATACATATCTCTCTTCTCTTTTTTAATTTCTTCGTATTTTTTGTTTATATACTCCCGTTTTTGCAATCATACTTCTGCTAAACTGGAAGGAGAGTATACTTTCACCTCTCCTTCCTAAGCTTGTATCACACTTAACTTATAACTAGAGGCAATATACCTTAATATATGTTAATATTTAAGCACCTATGTTTTTTTATCTAATGGATCTAGTTAAAGGATTTAAAACAGTTTATTGGTAAAATAAAATTGAGAAACTTCAGGCTTGTATGACAAATTATAGTTGCATTGAATGTTAAGCAAACCGTAAACCAAATGGTTTCAGAACTAAACTTGTCATTTCACGACTAAACTTCACATGCTGAATATCACATAGATCGTAGCATGTAAAACATTTAATCCCTACGTCAATATTGACACTTTCTGCTCTTGGTTACCTTTTTATATAGGCTATGGTAGCAATATAGGCACATCTTGGCCTTCTTGTTTGAAATAAAGGGACATTTGGCCTTCTTGTTCGAAGTATTTACATCCTGTCTGCTTGAACAGGTTATTTAAATGTACTGAACTGCATCTGCTTCCTTTAAGTCATTCTTCAAAAGCATGCGCGGCGTCTTTGATGCATTGCATCGACATTCTTCTTGTATTCCTTTTGGAAGGGGTTTATCGAAACGAGCAGTGCGTTCTAGCATACGGAGAGCTTGAGTTAAAGTGGCAAATAAATTAAGTGGTGTAATTTCATCGTTACGCATGAGGTTTTTGGATTATTTCAATAATTTTCACAATAAATAATGCTCATTGTAATAAATGGCACTATTTGATTTATGTCGTTACAATAGGTGCCGTATATATTTAATGTTGGTATTTACCATAAGTGTTAGGTTTAAGTTACATGATTGTATACCCTGTTCAGGTATTAGTATTTAAGTAGTCTTGTTTTGTCCGTCATTTATTCATTAAATGACCTTTTCAATGTCATAAAGGTATTGTTGAATTATTCTAATCAAACAAGCGATCCCTGCAATGTCAATCATATATGTTAAAGAGATAAAGGGTAAAGAAATGAAAGGTCAATTGTGTGTCGTCTGCAAAGATAGAAGCCTCCGGGGTAAGATACACTCGAACTCCTTGAAAAAATATGAATATGGTTGCCAGAAGTGAACCAGTTGCTCGTGTACAGGTTAGCTACTTTTGATGAGCATGATGCATACTCCATCATTCAGTATAACATTTGACAGAGTTAATCCTGAATAATAATGTTACGTGTTTCCTTGATTATTTTCTCGAAGACCTATATGAAGCGCAATAGCACAACACGTGCTCGACTCATGCCGCAAAACCAAGATTTGGTGGTATAGGATTATTTTTCGGCGATAGCTGATTAACGTGGGTTTTGCCATAGATGTTAAACAAATGATCTAGATTGTAGACCAATCAAATGTTGTATTTAATGAATAATGTCAAAGAAATAAAGGAAATGAAACGTTTTGATTGGTTCATAGTTAAGATGGCGATCCTACGGGAGGCACTAATAAGGGAAGTTTTAAATGAAATGTTCTGCATACTAAACTTTAATGGTTTTCCTTAAGAAATAAAATTCAGTGAAAAAAATCAGTGAAAACGTATGAAATATAATATTTAAGAGAACAATATTAATTATCTTTGAAACATGATAAGTTTTCAGTTATTTATCGTTAATTGAAACTTATACTGTGTTACATAGTACACCTATTTGGGGCCTCGTGAAATCTCCAGTCATGTGATGAATTCTCGGCCTTGAACGGAATAACGTCATGTCGCGCTAGTGTAATGGATGTTGACTTGGATTGTCAAGTGAAATGTGTGTGGTTCGCTTCCCAACGGAGGCAAGCTTTTTTTTCTCTCTCTCATTCATATCAAAACCAAAGTATATAAACCAAATCATAAATATTTAACGTTATTGTTTTCTATCATTCTAATAAGTAAGATAAAATATCAAATGATATGTGCATGTTCAATTTCTTAGTGTTTTATCATATTGATCGCCGTTTATCTTTTTTGAAGATATTTCTTGTTTAATTTTAACTTACTGCCGAATTGTCCTAACACAACTTTAACAATGGTAGTAATGGCTGTCATGTGTCATGCTCAGTATTGCGGGGTTAGACTGCCTGGCTAGTGTCAGGATAAATGGACCAGTATAACTGGTAAGTTATCCAGGAAACGCCATGATATAACTAAAAAATGGTTGCAATTGGCGTAAAAAAAACAAACAATCAATCCATTGTCTTAATGCTTACTTATTTATGTAGAAAAGGGTTAACAGGGTTGATAGAGTTTCCATCATCATCGAGGAAACTTTCCGAACAAACCAACGAATACTCTATTACGTATTGTATTTATTCAAAAAAGGATGTTCGTACGTTCCGTTTTGAAACATTATAGATGACTTTAATGACAAGATGACGGTTGTAATATGTCGGAAATGTTACCATAAACATGTTGTGATAATGTCTCTATCATAGAGCACCGGCCATACTACCTGTAACGTGTATAGCTGATTGGTTTTTGTTGTAAGATGAAAACTATCTTTGTGATAGGATCAAAAACGGACGCTTGTTCTATAATTTTGATTACAATTATACACAATAATGCATGTCAGAAATCAGATGACATAATGTTAAGTGAATTAAAGGTGAGTGTCATAAATAAATATCGCTTGACTTATTTTGACTGTAAAGGTGCTGATTGCAGATAGTATAATCAAAGTTTTAAAACTGTTCAAAAGTTGTCTTGAAATATTAGAATTATATTTCTGAGATAAAATTAGAGTCATAATTTTCCTTTCCAGTACAATAAACATCTAATTATTGATCGTCTATGCTTCATTTATACTTTGTAGACATACCCAGTAAGCCAAAGTGTGTACATTTTCTTTGACCTTTTATTGACTGCTTTTCAACATTTACTGCCAAAATAGATTTTAACTATTTATTACTTACTTTGTTGTCACAATTAGCAATATTTGCAGAAGTTTCAACATTTCAAAATTTTGATCTCCATCTGGAATTCATCACACTTAAGTTATCGATATGCTGATGTATTGATCTGTCACCCGCATAATACTTTATTACACATACCTTGTATTTGAGAAGTTAATATTTATTTTGGTTTATGTACAGCAAATATAGATGTAATGCATGCCTGGAATTGGCGTTAAACTTTGAACACCTCTACCATTTACAGCGTTGAAAAATAATAATATTTGCTTTTGTATTGAATAAAGGTAAGAAACAAGGAATTTCCTACTTTCAGAACTCAGTTATGTGATCATTTCGTGAAAAGTCTGAAGGGTCGAGATCATTGGCATAGCTGGGAATGCAATGGTGCGTCACTCTTATGCAAGTTTAGGATTGAAGAAAAAACAAGAAAGAAGGTTAATAATGACCACATCCGCTGATTTACAGCAAAACAGTCCCTAAAAGAAACGTTGTTTGCGTAGAAATGAGTGTATACCATCACCAGAATGCATTGAATGTATGACATTGAGTTTGTAATCATTGTGAATGTGTATATGATGTACTGGAAATGATTGATTGATCTCTTTAAGTAGTTTGACCTTTGTTTGAATGTGAAAGTAGAGAATGCTAGACACCGGTTTTGTCCAGGCCCGATTTAGTCGAGAATGACGGTAAACATTTTTGCCGGGTGAATTCTTTCTTGCATAATGCATGAACAACCGTTTTCTTTGAATTGTTTTAAAGCTTAGAGGTAACTTTTTTCAATGATATATGATGTTCTGCATGAGAAACGGTTAGAAAGTGTGGCAATTGAGTACTGAAATTGGTCGATTTACATGGGAACAAAGGAGGATTTTATTTGGTGTATTGTAACCTTGAATAAAGGTAAGAAATAAGGCCTTTCCTACTTTCAGAACTCAGTTCTATGAACATTTCGTGAAAAGTCTGAAGGATTGAGATCATTGTCATAGCTTGGGATACAATGGTGCGTCACTCTGATGCAAGTTTAGGATTGAAGTAAAAAACAAGAAGGAAGGTTATTAATGACCACATTTAAGTATGTGCCTTGCTTATCTCACACGAAAACAGATACGTTGGTTTGACGACACGTTCGGTTGGGTAAATTTCCGGAATGATAACATTAACAGATTTCCATGTGTATCTGACAGCTGTCATATGTCATTCCAGGGGAATTGTCTCGTTCACTGTTTCCGCCAAAAAGCACTTAATTGGTCCATTAAATAACGACATGTTTTGACAATCCATTTTTTTTTTGCGTGGGAATGATTACAATGTGATTTTTATATGAACTCCCATGTGTAACGTTAAGTGCAAATGAAGCATTCAATGTGATATATACAGGGAAAGTAAGATTCTCACTGTATTATGAATGGTGGACATTTTAGCTTTGATTTTGGAAAAAAAAACAATTTCAGCCGAATGACAAATCTTGACACAAAAAGTATTCCAAAATGTATTCAGATAATCAGATAGTCTGTCATTGTTAAAAAACAGTATGTTTTGAAATGCTAACAGCTTTAACTAAATGACAAGACCGCGTTTTGTTGTTTTGTTAGACTAATATATGCTGAATAATGTGTATAAACCGCTTTTAACACTATTTCACTTGTATCAAAGGATTGCATGTCCTATCGAGGTTACCAGTCTGTAACGAACAGGGTTATCAAACCAGTGGTCGTGACGTATAACCTCGCTTCGACCATTCATTCTTTCCGACGATAGACACACTCAGTATCATTTTGGCGTTATTCGTTTTCCGCCAATTTGCTAAATAATTTAACTTCGAAGGTAGCACGGGAAGAAATGTGTAAAAAGATTTATATCAGTAATTAGGCCATCGGCCTAAAATAAAATAAATAGTACAAATCATAGAAAATATATATGTGATAATATTATACCTTGTCAGTTAGTTAATATCGTGTTGTCACATAAATAGCTAGCTGCTTAACTTGCATTGGGTTGCCATTGTTACATGTAAATACTAACAATATTTTTTCACTGCGAGTCTTCTCTGGTAATGTTAAAATAAATCCAGATTCAATGTCAAGTTTATTGTGTGATTAAATATATAATTCTAAATACCTTTCAACATTGCGTAAAGATTTGAATTTTTTGGAAAGTCACACCTACTAGAGTTACTGATATCATCATGTCATATCTGCAAGTAGTAGTCTATTAACCTTTGTTTCAATTGTGATAGACATTCATGCGTATTACCTTTTTCCTGTGAGATCCAAACAAAACCAAATCCACTTAGAAACAAGAAGAATTTTGATGCAAAGCAGCATCAACGACTCCTTGCATGCTTTTGAAGCATGACTTAAAGGAAGCAGATGCAGTTCAGTACATTTAAATAACCTGTGCAAGCAGACAGGATGCCAAATGTTCCTTTATTTCAAACAAGAAGGCCAATATGTGCCTATATTGCTACCATAGCCTATAGAAAAGGGTTACCAAGATCAGAAAGGGCCAATATTGACATAGGGATTACACGTTTTACATGCTACAATCTATGTGATATTCAGCCTGTGAAGTTTAGTCGTGAAATGACAAATTTAGTCCTGAAACCATTTGGTTTACGGTTTGCTTAACATTCACTGCAACTATAATGTGTCATACAAGCTGAAGTTTCTCAATTTTGTTTTACCAATAAACTGTTTTAAACAAAAAAAACCATAGGTGCTTAAATATAACATATATTAAGGTGTATTGCCTCTAGTTATAAGTTAAGTGTGACACAAGCTTAGGAAGAGGTGGAAGTCTATTCTCCTTCCAGTATAGCAGAAGTAATTAAAAAAGAAAAGAAAGATATGTTTGATCAAGATTGAGCATTATGAAGGTTCACATGTATAGTCAACATATAGCAAGAAGTATTAAGTCTGTTTTGTTTGTTTGTAATGTCCATTTAATCGTTTTGAACATGGCAGTAGAAAACTGAAAATAAACAAAAGAAAATGGTCAAGTCAGTTCCCCAAGAGCAAAGAGCGAAAACCAGTTGGTACGAATCGTTCATCTCGAACGAAACATGAAACACCGGGTACGAATCCAATGAATTTTAGAAGTCGGATGAAATCGCGAAAACAGCGAAGTATTCATAACGGAAGGAAGCAGGGACAACTGAATTACTCTATGGGAAGCGATGACACCTTGTCGTCTATTAAATACGAATGACCAAAATCGCCAAGCGATGACAGGCTGCATTTACAAATAATAGAACGAGTCATGTTACGGCCATGCGTATTGCATAGTTGGGTAAACGTTGTTTTTACAGTTTCTAGAAATATACTGTAATATGTAGTAATTAAAAGGAATCATTATTGATTTTTTTTAAAAATCCCATTTATTTAAAAATCGCAATATCGTAAATAGGCAAAAACAACGCCAGAAACTATTTTCTGAGCTTTGATAAATCGGGTCGAAAACAAAACTATAAAAAAAGCGTAGCCTAGGAAAATTATTAAATACCCATTACATGTGTCCAAAGTTTTGTAATAATGGTAGAAGACATACCGATTTTGTATCTTGCTGTTTCTTAAATCATTTTATACAATTTATTTATTCATAAAGTTTTTTTTTTTTTTCAAACATATAACAGAGTTTTTCTTAACAATAATAATGTTGGTTGCTCCCTTTTTTCGATTACGTCACCCAATGGTACAAAATTAAAACCTATCCCATACTGACGCCGCGCTTCCACGCGGCGTCAATTAAATGTGTGTGTAGAACTCGTGTGAGAAAGCCAGGAAACACACTCTTTGTGAACTGAAAGCAGTGATTTAACAACTTTCAGTCAATTAGCAGATTCCCAGTATGACGGATAAGTCAACTGCTCTTACTGCACGAATCAGCTGCACAGAAAAGATACGCTTTGAACTTAAACGGAAAAGGCTTTCTCGGTTTGATATTCAAGTTGTTAATCAGCTTGTTGCTCTATAATAGATAAGTATGCCTTAGGACCTTGGCATTCTGCATGTCCAAAAAAACAATTCGAAGAAATGCGAAGGCGGTCTAAAAGTAATAGTACTGTTTATGTAAATATTGCATTAATTGATACACATTGAATCCATTTATCCCATATGCATATTTTGTTATGCTCTCTCTTTGTGGAGAGTAACTAGTTCGTATATTGTATTAGGTGTTATGTATTTTGATGTTATGTTGTTTCATTTACAAAATGTTAATGTTATTGTTCTGTGAAAACAGGCATAATAGTACATTGCACTCTCGGTAAACAATTGGCTATTCTTTGAAGACGAATTCGCTACGAGTAATGCTGAAATTTCCCACGATAGTACCAATATTCTACACCTGTAGACTTGCTAACGCTTTCCCACATACAGTAAATCTGCACAAACGACTTTAGAAACATCTAGACAAATACACAGGAAATCTCTTCAAATGAAGGTATCATTAATGAAAAAAGTTGATAATATTGTGACAAAAGGAGAAATTGATCCTTGAGCGCAATATCTAATTTTGTCACGATGTTTTCAAACGTTGTCTGCTGCAGAAAGGGTTAAACATGACTTCATTGAGAAAGCGTATGAATATACTACCCGTGCATCGGTTATTGGAACGCATCGCCGCTGCTATAAGAACGAACGCGTACTCACCGAAAACTCCATTCACGTTGTGCGAAGCTTTCATCAATTGAAGCCAGATTGAAAGAGGATTTTATATCGACGCAGAAAGAATACAGTAGACGGACTTTGTGAGTTAATTTAATATATATATATATATATACATCTATATGATCTCGTATATATGATCGAGTACACGAGAAATATGCAATTTTATAAAACGTGGTTCTATCCTTGTACTGCGGTTTAAAATGATCCGCATTTTGCCAAATGGAGTATTATAGGTACAAGCTTACATTTCTGAACGGTATGGTTTCAGATCAGTCTGTTTATTGGTATGGTTTCAGATCAGTCTGTGTATCTAATAGGAATCTACACCGGTTAAAGGAAGTTTCTAACAAGCTTACGTTAGTGATACGCCAGAGCTCCAGATAAGGGGCATATTTCATGATATTTGTCACTCAAACCCTATGAGACGATTCTTTTGAGTTCTCGCAACGTAGGGTTTGGTTGGGTAATAAGAGAGATATTTGGTTCTCTGATAACTATGCTGATGCTCAATCTCACGCTGTTCACAAAGGCAACCTTTTACATGTTCGCATGCACTGGTTCAGTTTACGTTACATTGTCGATTAGGGCTATTATATAAGTACGTTGTCATAAGAGGAATTTAGGTCTGTATAACCCTTTCCCTAATACAGACGCTCTCTGACGCCTCTGCAGACGACTTCTTTTTTAAAACATGATGGTCATAATGAGCAATTTCTCCTTTGGCCAAACGTTTTTCACAACTCATTTCAACTCGTTTATACTGGGAGAATTCCTTTGAGTACCCACAACATATGGTTTTGTTGCAAAGTACGTCTTAGGACGTTAACTGATCTCCTAGTGACATTAAATACAAACAAAAATACTTAGCTGTACGTATATTTGATATGACAACACCGCATAACAGGTCGTTTCGAATTGACCCACATACACTTAGATACTCATGAAAACGTCACGATAGAAATCAACATTCTAGTTTCAATTAGATTGCCTCAATCCAGATTGTCCAATGTAATCACACGATAGAAACCAACATTCTAGTTTCAATTAGATTGCCTCAATCCAGATTGCTTTATCGCACAAGCATCAACCCAGAAGGCTAATTCGTGAAAGCAAAGTATGTCAGTGTATGCGTGACTTGAGTCGCCCATTCGAGTTTGCTGAGCGTACCATCGTCTCTCATAAACAACATTCTACACAGCGTCTGGAAATTATTTCTGCTCATGATCAATCTGTGTGAGCTCTGCTTAAACATACGTTAATGCCATGGAAAACAGACATATATGACATTCAGATAAGAAATTCCCTAGTTGTATCCTTATAGAAAACAGCGGTGTAGTGTTAGACGCCGGCCTATCCCGTGATTGTCGGGTGCTGCCTTTGGGACTTTTTCACACAAACGGCTTTAGTTATGGATCCAGGAGGCGTCATCGAGCTTGGCCATTCATAGAAACTGAAAAAGTTTTGCAATTTGATGTAAACTATACAAGTTTAAACTAAACTAACCCTTGCTCACGTAATAATTCTGCAGCAAACAATTTCAAAATATTTGATTACATGAGACGTTAGGAAGCGTCTGTATGTGAGAAAGCGCTAACCGGCACAGAGCTGAGCTGTCTAACCAATATATTCCTTATTCATCATAAATTCCCCAAGTTTTTGTAAAAGTGTATGAAGAAAACTAGATGGTACGACTTTGGTCTAAATCATTGTTAAATTGTAAAACTTCGGGTTTCCGAAGATCGTAAAAAGAAGCATTACAATTATATGAATCTTTAGTTATCAGAAATAGTGACCCTCGTCTCATTTGACTGCTAATACAAAGTTATGGGGGAAAAGACTGAACAAAGTGACGTCAGAAACTAAGGTAAATCACGAAGTTGGAAGTTTCTACAATATAAATTCAAAAGGATTGCATTTTTGGTTACTTTCGCTTTAATATTGTTCAAGGTCCGTATATATAATGTACGTCGTTATCTTATCATTATCTTTATTGTAAATTGAATCCGTAATGGGGATTAAAGTATCAGACAAGTACAGATTGAATCAATTGAATAATGCGTATGTCTTCGACTGCTTTACATACATACGGCCGTTCGCACTTTCCGACGATTTGTAGGAGATATTCGGCTTCGATAGGTCAGTCTAGGAGCTGTGTGAAAGGTACTGAGAGAAAGGTACTGTTGGAAATGACGTTAAACAACACTCAATCAACCAACAAATAAATCAATCAATCAATCGATCAATCAATCGATATTAATTAAAATAGCATATGAGCCGCGCACTGTGGAGTCCAACTGAAATGCATTTTGAGATCAGTGTAGATTCAGATCAGCCAGCGCATCCGCACAGTCTCTGTATCTCACTCTGCACTTTTCGCCAATTAGTCCTAGAATGTTTCCAGAACATTTAGGAAGGCAGTATCTATTTGGATCCTTAGCCGAGATGCGCAGGTGTCTGATGTCACTCAGCACTTCCTGTTTGCGAATCAGTCCTAGAATGTTTTAGGAATCTTCGGTAAATTAGTATCCATTTAGATCCTTAACCTGAATGTGCAAGTGTATTTACAACATATGTGCCGTCCCACGAGAAAACCAACATTGTGAACTTTGCGTAAAGTGAACCGGATCAGCTTAGCATGCCGCGCAGGCTAACTCTGACAGAAATGTTTCGCCTCCTGTGGATTTTCTATTTCAGGAATCATTATTATATACCTATATCCCCCTAAGACTGAATGTGTCGGGCCCGGATTAGCCTACGCGGACTGCATAATGTTGGTTTTCTCGTGGAACGGCTCATATCATCTGCGTAATGTATCGACCAGATCAGCCTGCGCTGTCCGCGCAGACTGATCCGGCCGACACATTCCGTCTTAGGGGGAAAGATGTATAGAGTAGTGATTCCTGAAACAGAAAATCCACAGGAGGCGAAAAGTGTCTATCCGGGTTAGCCTGCGCGGCATGCTTAGGCTGATCTGGGTCTATACATTACGCAGAGTCCATAATGTTGGTTTTCTCGTGGAACGGCTCATATCATCTGCGTAATGTATCGACCAGATCAGCCTGCGCTGTCCGCGCAGACTGATCCGGCCGACACATTTCGTCTTAGGGGGAAAGATGTATAGAGTAGTGATTCCTGAAACAGAAATTCCACAGGAGGCGAAAAGTGTCTATCCGGGTTAGCCTGCGCGGCATGCTTAGGCTGATCTGGGTCTATACATTACGCAGAGTCCATAATGTTGGTTTTCTCGTGGAACGGCTCATACGTTATAGTTACGTTAAGGTTGACTGTCCTGGAGCACCGCTCTTGATTCAAGAAAAATACGAACATATTGACTGAAATATTGAGCTTTCAGAAGCTCAACTTGGTTTTATATTGAGCTTTCGTAATTAAATAACAGGTTAGAACATTACTTCTTATATGTTGGTGCGTGCAAGTATACATGTTTGACCATTATAATGTTTTGAAGCTGTTATGATTCGATACAATCAACATATAGTTGTTAGACAGAATTGTGAATCAACACATGTCATGTAGTAAAAATAATAAAAAAGAATCAACAACAACAACACGTACTTGTTTGCTCTACATGTGTTGTTAATTTTTAATGCAATAAGCTGAATTCCAAATTATTGTAAATTTGCTGTTGAGTTGACTCGTTGTACCATGTCGCTTGCCTAAGTATAGCACTATCTTCAAACAATAAAAAGCATGTTCGGCTTATAAATTTGAACAAAAAAGACTGAAGAAACAAATTCACATAAACACAGATATCTGAAGAAAATTGTTTAGGTTAAAAGAGGGAAGAGACACGGAACGGTATTTGCATTTTACATCGAAAAAAATGCCTGTTTAGAATAATAATGAAATTGCCCTTAGTCACGCTCTGTCTAAAATGATTTTATCCAAATGGGTTTTCCATTTCACCTAATGCAAAACGAAAGAACTTACTCAAATTCGAAGATAAACAATTATTCAAATAACGCTTATTTGATTCCATAAACGCTTAGCTAAATTTAGGAACGAAAAGCTCTTACACCATTGTTGATTTAATATATTGTTTAATTCAACGAAATAGTGTTTTAAGGAAAATCATAAGGGATTTAAATGGTGTTTTTTTTTTTTTTTCAATTGCATTCCAACAAAGGCATGAAGCCATAATTACATTCTGTTTTGATCGGATTTCCATTCTTTAACGTCTTAACGTGTTGCTCTAAAACTTAATGGAAAACAGTTGATTGATTGGTGTAACCCTTTCCCTCATATAGACGCTTTATAACGCCTCGCAGCAGACGGCTTTTTGAAAACATAGTGACAAAAGAAGAAATTGCTCAAAATGAGCAATTTCTCCTATTGCCACAATGTTTTCATGTTTTAGTCATAAGTTATCCATTTAATTATAGAGGTTTTCTATTTGTTGACAAAATATGTTCAAAGTCGTCTGCTGCAGAATTGTCGTATGAGGGAAAGGGTTAAAGAAACCTCTCGCAATTGCTACTCATTTGGATCAGATAACCCTTTACAAACTTAAATTTATTTTTTTTCAATTGTATCGCCAAGGTCATTTTAACCCTTTTCCTCATACAAAAATTCTGCAGCAGACGACTTTGAACATATTTTGTCAAAAAATAGAAAAAATCTCTATAATTAAATGGATAACCTACATGTATGACTAAAAGTGGAAAGCATTGTGTCAAAAGGAGAAATTGCTCGTTTTGAGCAATTTCTTCTTTTGTCACTATGTTTTCAAAAAGGCGTCTGCTGCAGAGGCGTCAGAAAGCGTCTATATGAGGGAAAAGTTTAACCGGATGTTGTCTGGCTTTCTCGCGTCAGTTTGTCCATATAGTATTCTTCCGAAGAAACCTACTACATACCAACATATACTTTTGTTGTCAAAATAGCCACAATTTACTCTTGCAATTCACAGAAAAGAATAAATCGCCGATCCGGGGTCCGTTTGATTGATTGCGTGGTGTTTTACTCCGCTTTTCAGCATTATGTTCAGTTATATAATGGCGTTTCCTGTTTTAGTTACCAGTACTACTGGTCCATTTATCCTGACACCAGCCAGTCAGTCGTCATGATACCCAGCAACCCTGAGCTCTAGGGAGTGCAGTTATTGCTACAATTTGTTTAGTTTGTGTTATGACCCGGTCGCGGTTCGAACCTGCGACCTCCCGCACCGAGGCGGTTCCGAGGTTCAAACTTCGTCGTTACCGCTTGGGCTAAGGAACAATTAAAATTAAAAGCATGTGCCCATTTAGTATTTTTTCAAAAAATTCACCCACTCAATGAATAGATGAATAGTGAAAATAGACCAATTAAATTGATAATGATCATTTATTTCTCCAATTGGGAATGTATTCTACTGTATTGAAGTCATATTTCATTTCACTCATTTCATATTATCATTTCATAGATGTATTTTCAATTTAATCAGATTCGTTTCAATTTGAAAACCACGTTATGTACCTCTAGAAGAAGCATCTGCGTTATACCTATCCAGAAAGGAGGGAAAGTTATATCATGAAATGTACTACTTTATTACATCACAGGATACTTTTATAACAGCGCATTTATTTTTTGTAAGCATATACCACCGAATGATATAGTAAATAGTGATGGAAATTACATTGTAGTTGGGGCATACAACAACAAAGCTGCAGCGTGGACGACGTTGAAAACAGCTTGGTACACATGTATATGGATAATCAGTGTAAATAAAGATGTAATTATTGAATACAGTTGAAAACATTGTGACAAAAGGAGAATATTTTTCTTGGAAAAGAACTGAACTGCCGAGCTCCGGTAGCTCAGTCGGTAGCGACGCGGGCTGTCAATCCGTGGGTTGTGAGTTCGAATCCCGGCTCGGCCAACTTTCTTTCCGACGATCGACAAAAGTCAATGCGACATGCGTCATTCGTCTTCCACCAATGGGCTAAGTCTATGTGGAAAAGCAGCCAGTTGCTTGGGAAGATTGTTGTGTGGAGTACTGGTGTGAGCAAACCAGGAAATGCATGAGTAGGTGAACTGGCCGCCGTGATATAACTGAGAAATTGTTAAAAACGGCGTTAAACCCCAATCAATCGATTGGAAAAGAACTGAGTTAGCGCAAAGTTTGCGCACCAATATAAAAGTGGGTCAAGACAATGTCAAGCCTGTGTGACCCCTGTGTTAAGTTATATAAGTTATCCGAATTTCACAAAGTCGACTCTTCCATGTTAAAAATTGGACTACTCCATATCGCGTCTAACAGGAAATTTAGTAAAATTTAATGTCTAAGTAGATAACAATGCAGATTTCAGGACAGACAGTTTGTTGCTTACGAGCTTCTTCACCTGAATCTGCATTGTCTGCAAAAACCTGTAATTGCCTTTGGCGGCGAAAGAGTTAAAGCCATCGAATATTTCGAAAATTATCATAAATGATCCATATAATATATGAAGGAAGGCTGAACATGGTATCAGCGACCTGTGCTGATCAAATTGTGGGGCTGCACCGATTACATGTTTTCACCGATCGCAAGTGCACGCGTGCTGGATTCCAATCGTTTTGACACATATCTTCTGTTATATCAAAGTAAACGCCCGACGGTCATTAAGCACGAAATACAGCAATCGTATGGCAAACCGAACGTTTATTGGCATGCGGTATGATGTATGACCGAGTCAACGAAACGGTTCGTTCTATCACCATTCTATTCTTTGGTGGGTTTTTTCGGTCAAGTTCACTTCCCAAAGTTAATGATGCTGTGTTATGTCGACTTGCTGAGTTGATGTATACGTACAATTATATGTAGGTAAAACACCTGTTTAAGTGATGTGTATTGTAAATACATGTACATCTGGTACGCTCTAGCTCAGTTTTCTTTTTGCTAGTTCTGTTTCTTAGACTGGAATATGACTTCAATGATAGATTTTGAATGAATACACATATTTGTCGATTTATTTTATATAATAAGTTCAGTCGATTAGAATACAATATCTCGTGGAAAGAGGTGTCTATTGTTGTGATGTTATCTACAAGATTGGACATTTTAAATCAAACGGCGTAAGTGAAATGACATTTTATTGCATGTTATCATATTTCAATACGTTCTAGTTTCACATTATCAGACTATGATGCATCTAGTGCAATTCTTTAATTAAGTACATCAAACTCCCGCCCATTTACAAGCATACAAATTGATACACATATAAGCATAAATTAATGATTATAAACATGAAATCATATGAAAAATGAACACATTTGGATTACATTGTTGTTGGGAGAAGATCAGTTTACTCCCCCTTATCGGCAGGCTCTAAAGCTAAACTGTTTAATATCGAGGGCTTGGTGTGAAACGGTTGTAGTCCTATTTAAAATTGGTATTTTTGTACTAAGGTTTATCACCTCGCCATAAAGTCTTTAAGCGTTAACTCATTTTTCTTGGTAAACAATGGAAATTTAGGTGCCATTGCTCGTTCTGAGCAATGGCATCTAAATTTGCATTGTTTACAAATGGGTCAAAATTGCCCCTAAACATGGGTTTTCAAAATAGGCTTTTAGTTACAACCGTTTGACGCCAAGCCCTCGATATGTGCTCAAGTATCCGTTTGGTCCGACGCAAATTCATTCTCGAAATTGACAAATCAAAAGTATTATTTGGAGCATGAAGTTCTTTTCTTAGCACGGAGAAAGTTATGCAAGTGTTATAGTTCCTTGCACTGCAGTCTGGTCGTTCCTTAATATTCTTTACATGCAACTATGATCATTAAATCGGCTCACACATCAAGAGTGGATTGTCCAAAATACGTCGAATAAAATCCAAAATAATTGATGTGAATGCAATTTATCCGAA
Source organism: Serripes groenlandicus (assembly GCA_031761405.1). Lineage (NCBI taxonomy): Eukaryota > Metazoa > Mollusca > Bivalvia > Cardiida > Cardiidae > Serripes > Serripes groenlandicus. Next base: position 46,232,173 of record JASEVX010000009.1, read on the forward strand.
GTGGATTCGGACAGGATATCAATTAATACAAAACTATTCGTTTATATCAGTTGATATCAGTTTCTGATAAAAATCGAGCAGTGCCGATTTTAGGAAATTTCGATTGATTGATTACACCGTTTTCAACATTTTTTCAGTTATTTTACGGCGTTTCTTGTGTAAGTAACTAGTACTACTGGTTTATCCCGACACCAGTCAGTCAAACGTAATGCTAACCACGCAACCCTAAGCGCTAAAGATGTCAGCCAATATAACCCCCCTTACACCGTTGAATTATGAAAAATGGCCAGATCTCTCAACGAGCTTTCAATGAGCGCCCAGCAATCGCCATGGTCTTTCAATGATCTTCCAGTGATCACGGTCTCCTCAAAGTTTAGACTCGGTCCAAAACAATCTCTCAACGGTCGCGGAGGAAAGCAATCTCTCAACTGTCTTTCCAAGAGCGCCCAATGAGCGCTCAACGCTCTTATCTATCTCCCAATGATCTCTCAGAGCTTTTTCAATGGTCGGCAACTTCTTCGGTCTCTTTCTCTCTCATCAAACTCCTTATATCTCACCGTGATCTCTCAATATTCTTTCAATGAGCTCTCAATAAGCGCTCAATGAACGACATGATCTCTCCCAGATCTCTATAGATGGATATGGAAGTTTGCAAAAAAATGCATTTTGATCTCACAACGATCTCCTAAGCATTTACACAGAAACGACTTTTTCGGGGCTTTGAGAGATCGTCGCCAATTTAAGATCGCTCAATGGTCGCCCAACGATCTACGTGTGTGTAATGGAGCTGTTCTAACATTTTTAAAGCCTCTGATTTTGGGAGTAGAAGTTGTTTTTTTACATTTTATAATATTTTGAATTTTCCGAATTGAAATTAGTTTTATATTGAAATTAGGATCATGTAGAAAGCGTTAAGGGAATTAATTCCATATATTGTAATTTTGTTTTTGTTTTGTATCATTTATAATGTATTTACAAATAAAGAATTAGTATTATTATACCCATAATTTTTTAACGTGTCTTTCTCTAGGGTCCTTAAATGTTGCTTATATCAAAACAAAAATCAAACAATCTCTTGTAAACATAATTGTAACTCAAACATTTAAATCACATGTTTAAAAAAAAAACCAGCCTTTGTTCCTTTTTCCAATTCTTTTTCTCACCTCTTGTGTTTATATTAAAAATAAAATAATTTTTTTTAGCCCCTACGATACTATTAGACAACATGAGGTGTTCACTGTATTATATGTATAGTAGTGTAAAACAGCCAAACTGTATTATATGTATAGTAGTGTAAAACAGCCAAACTGTATTATATGTATAGTAGTGTAAAACAGCCAAACTGTATTATATGTATAGTAGTGTAAAACAGCCAAACTGTATTATATGTATAGTAGTGTAAAACAGCCAAACTGTATTATATGTATAGTAGTGTAAAACAGCCAAACTGTATTATATGTATAGTAGTGTAAAACAGCCAAACTGTATTATATGTATAGTAGTGTAAAACAGCCAAACTGTATTATATGTATAGTAGTGTAAAACAGCCAAACTGTATGGTATGCGCTAAACAATTGTTTTTTTGCCATTTTTATATACCCGTATGAGCTAAAAGCAAAATGCTCATTTTCTTATCACATTATACTATTACATCTCGGTTTTACTCGGGTACCCGTGATTAATTCACTGGAATGTTACGACAGTTTCTACAGCTTTTCAGTTTTATCACAGTGTTCAGTGTTATCACAGTGTTCAGTTTTATCACAGTGTTCAGTTTTATCACAGTGTTCAGTTTTATCACAGTGTTCAGTTCAACAAACCATCTGAGTCCTGACTTTCTCGCTCATTTCGTCCCTTTGACACAATGTTGTCAAATGTCGTCGGCTGCAGAATCGCCAACATATCTCTGTATGATGAAGCTGCTTGATCATCCTTATCTAGTCATCTGTTCTTTAAGTCAAATACATTGTACCGGATATTTTACGTGAAATCAGCGCAAACATGTATTTTACAAAAAGCTGTAGGCACGGCGCTAGCGGTTTCACGACTATAAGCCCGTTTTAAAATACTGTACAATACAATTACGACCATTTTATTTGGTTCCTTTGAGAGATGTTAACATTTTTTAGGATACTCTCGAATTCTCGTTACTTCATTTTCGAATGAAACAGCCCCTGTAGCTCAGGCGGTAGCCCTCGATCCAGGGTATTTTAGTTCTAATCGAAGCTCGGCAGACATTCTTTCCGGCGATTGACACATGTAAACGCGGCAAGCGCCATTTATCTAACACCAATAGGCTAACAGTATATGTGAGAAAGCAGCTAGTTGCTTGGGAAATACTGTCGAGTTCAGTCCTAGTGTCAGAGAGATAGGTTACACCTGGGTAGGTAAAATGGCGTCCGTGATATGACAATGTTGAAAACGACATTAAACATTTTCAACCAAATTACGTTACAGTCGTAATGTCTTCTTTTCAACCATGAGGACCATACTGGAACGCCAATACTATCATTTGAAATAAGAGCCGTCCCGCGGGAAAACCAACATTATGGCCTCTGCGTAATGTATCGACGCAAATCAGCCTGCGCAGTCCGCGCAGACTGATCTGCGTCGAGACATTCCGTCTCAGGGGAATAGAGGTATAGATTAATGATTCCTGAAACAGAAAATCCACAGGAGGCGGAAAGTGTATATCCGGGTAAACCTGCGCGGCATGCTTAGGCTGATCCGGGTCGATACTTTACGCAAAGTCCATAATGTTGGTTTTCTCGCGGGACGGCTCATATGTTGATGTTATTTTCTGCGACTCGAACCCGAGTCCTCAGCTCTACAACAACATCGATACCTTTTTGCTACACGACGTAACAATGGCTCAAACGGAACTATACTCCAGATCAAGCCCTTCTGTAAATGCCGTTGCTTTTGAGAAAATAGAACTCGGTGAAATTGTTTGGTTTAAGGTTTTTTGCAGACTGTCTTGACATTGATATAGATTAAATATAACAGAATTATACACCCTTTGTCAATTGATTGTTTTTTGTTCCAGTATATCGCGAAAAATATACGTTATCTCGATAAAACATCTCAACACAAAAACAAATTTCTCGAAACAAATCAACCAATTATACGATGTTGCACATTCTCATTTTTTGTTCATTCTGGTTGTTATCAACAAACCTTTACGCTTTATCCCTTTCCCACCTGCAGACGCATTTTAACGCAATAGCAGCAGACGACTTTTGAAAACATTGTGGCTAAAGGTGTAATTGCTCATGATGAGAAATTTCTTCTTTGGCCACAATGTTTTCAAGTTTATTTAACAATTAAGATATCTTTTATAGACATGTTTCAGTTTTTTGTCACAACGTTTTCAAAGTCGTCTGCTGCAGATTCGTTGTATGTGGGAAGGGTTATTTGACTGTTCTCGCCCTGTGTTCTTGACAAATGTATTGTTTAACTCCATATAGGCGGCACTGTGTCACTTTGCCATTGCGCACGCCGAGTGGTTAGTCCACGGTATTTTAGATCGGGTATCAAGGTTAGATATACATGTTATGTGTTAAATATAAGTATAGAGATTAATTGCTCTGATTGAACATCTATAGGCCCATTTGAAAGTGAACACTGTATTGTCTACAAGCATCTGACAGGTGCCGATACATTCAAGAGACAGAGTTAGATACAAGGGAGTCCTGGTGCGATACCTTAGCTGTTTCCGAAAATACCCATTGGTTCGTTCGCGTGCTCAGTGTATAGCACCGATATACGCGAGGCACTTTTCCCTGTAAAGGACCAATACTTGACCTTTAGTTGAGTGGGAGACACTTAACGCACCTCAAAAAAATCCAGAACTTGGACAAGGATTTGAACCCCGAACCTCTATATTGACAGAATAACTGCAGGACCACCGGGCCACTCATTTATAGATGGATATATTTATTTTGGTATATCACAGATGTATATACATGGTTTAAAACAAACATGATGCATACACATATATATATGTATATAAATAATAGTAAATATATAGATCATTTGATGTGCATAAACACGTTTATGAACAATGGTATGCACACCAATACAAATAATATCACAACAAATGGAATTATGATTCTTCTTTATTTCCATTGTGGTCCTTGAGATTGGTGGCACTACATAGAAAGGATGATTATTTATTCGGAGTGAATAAACGGCAACATATTTAAAAATAATTCCAGACCAAGATCATAAAACAAAATTGCCTTCCAATGTATATAAGATGCTGCATGACTTGAAAGCCTTAAAGCATTGAAACTGAGATGACGAGTGTGTCTATCGGAGTATTAAACAAAACAAGAGAACTACAGAGCGAACGCCAAAGCTATTCCTTTTATCTAACAGGGGCGTAGCTTTGCAATAATCAATGTGTAGGCCGTATCGTGAGAAAATCAACATTGTGGACTCTGCGTAAAGTATCGACCCGGACCAGCTTAAGCATGCCACACAGGCCTACCAGGATAGACACTTTTCGCCTCATGTGGATTTTCTGTTTCAGGAATAGCTACTCTATACATCTATCCCCCTAAGACTGAATGTGTTGGCCGGATCAGTCTGCGCGGACAGCACAGGCTGATCTGGTCGATACAATACGCAGATGTCTATCGCCGCAGCTGCATTTTGGAGAATTTGAGAAACATATGTGTAGGCACGTGCCTACAGTGCCTAAAGGAAGCTACGCCCCTGCCTAAGTCGATAAAGGGGCATTACTGAATAATTAGTTAAGCCAGAGTTATGTGATTTGGTATATACAAGCGTATTATACCTAGGAACATGTGTACCAAGTTTCATTGAAAATGTTGAAAGGTTTTTGAGTAATTGGCAATGTTTAGCTTTTTGTAATGATTAACTCCAGAGTTACGTGACTTGGTATAGACATCCGTACTACTTTAACGAACATATGTACCAAGTTCATTTGAATATGTTTAACTATTTCTGAGTTATGACGTATGGTTAAAACTTTGTCACGACGCAGTCGACGACAAGGCCAAGTGAATCACATAGGCGTGAATAGTTTTTCTTCGAAAAGCAGAAGAGATAAAAAAAGAAATTAAGACATTAAATCTTAAAAAAACACACCACCCGTGGCGGTTGATTGCTTGTAGTATACTTCATAAGAGGTCTATACGTCTTAACCTAGAACCGGATAGAGACCAAAGGATCATACAAATTTGTCACCGCGATTTAACCGATATACTATATAAATGACATAATACAGCAATTGAACTAATTCAATAAGAAAATAACTCACAAATGGCTTCATGCCGAAATGCAAGGGTAAATAAATCCACATCGATGATTGATTTAATTCATCTCATAACAGGTTGTTGTAACGCCCTATTGGAATACAGTCCACGGAACCATAGAGTTAACACTTTCACACATATCGAGGGCTTGGCGTGAAACGGTTGTAACTTAAATTGGTATTTTTCTACCAAGGTTAATCGCCTCGCCATAAAGTCTTTATAAGCGTTAAATCATTTTACTTGGTAAACAATGGAAATTTAGGTACCATTGCTTGTTCTGAGCAATGGCACCTAAATTTGCATTGTTTACAAAGGGGCAAAAATTGTCCCTAAACAAGGGTTTTAAAAATAGTTTTTTAGTTACAACCGTTTCACGCCAAGCCCTCGATATATTCGCATTCTTACTCATCTGTAGCAAACGATTATAGAAAACATTATGGCAAAGATGTGACACTGCTCCTCATGAGCAATTTCCCTTTTTATAATAATATTTTCAATTCTTTTTAATATTAATACTTTGATTTATAAAGAGATTTCATTATGTTGCCACTGTGCTGTTAAAGTCGTCTACTGCTGATTTTTCTGTTATATTAAAAGGGTAAAAAAGAGACGTTTTTTTCTTTCACAAGGGAGACGTTCGAAGTCGATTTCAATTACGACTAATGATTTCAAATCTCAGATTTGCGCTGTTCCAATATCACACCTTCATGTGACTTCCAAATTTTTAATCGCCCAGACTGTAACACGTTTTGACTCTCCCCTTACGCTTGAAGACGGCTAATGCCATCCTTTACTGAAGACGACATCTGAAGTAAAATGAACAATTGCTCGGCAATGCTGGATAATCTCTCTACTCACGACCGAGTAGCAATCACTAACGTTGTTTGACTTTGTTTCATACAAAGCGATAGAAGTTCTGTCTGCAGCACAGCAGTTGGTTACTTTTACAAGGTATCAACAAAATGACTTTTCTATCGTCAAAATAATTAAACTATAACTATATCGGAATGACACCATTGACAGTCAAAAAATAAATGTTGAACTTTCGAACAAAGAACGGGATCACATCTATACCAGTAAGGTCAATTGCAATCTCATTAAAATCAGATCAAAGTACTTCGCTGTACGTATATTGGATCTGAAGACACCGCATAAAAGAACGCCTCGAATTGACCCTTTACACAAAAACGTCTCGAATTGACCCTTTACACATAAACGTCTCGAATTGACCCTTTACACATAAACGTCTCGAATTGGCCCTTTACACATAAACGTCTCGAATTGACCCTTTACACATAAACTACTCGAATTGACCCTTTACACATAAATACATACTCATGGTCACGTGCCCGTTTTTGTTTGTCCGATGAAATTGCAAGATACAACCAACGTTCATTTATATACAATCGGACGACTCGAAAATCAACACTACTCTATGTCGTTTGTTTATATGAGTTATCTTTCCTGTTTAATACCAATCGATTTTGACTGTCTGAAACAAAGGTAAATCTGAGCCGACCTGATCGAACTCACGACCTCCCGCACCCAATGCGGACGCTCTACTGCTACACCACTGATAAACCACTCTAGAGCAGACGACCTTTGAAAACATTATGACACAAGGAGACATTGCTCATAATTTGACCATTTGTCACAATGTTTCCAACCTTATTCATATAACTATTCTTTCGTTTCGAGAGAATGTGTTTGATTAAAGTTTGTGTTATATAAGTCGTAGACTTGTTGCATGTGGGAAAGGATGAAGGGAGTAGGTAAAGCTGTTTACATTTCCGTTTATTGACAACGTCATGCTTTTTGCTATTGATTTCAAATAGCGAGGACTTTTCCATTAGATGTGTTAATATTTTGCCTCCGATTTTGTTCAGATATTTTATAACGGGTTGTATCACTGTTAATGCTAGTAAACACAATACATTTAGAACTGAGCATTATGACGTGGCAAATTAACAACACTTAATTAGAACTTGGCATTTTGACGTGGTAAATTAGTATTTGCTTAGAACTGAGCATTTTGACGTGGTTAAGTAAACACAATTTGTTTCTAACGGAGCATTTTCACGTGGTAAAGTCAACACAATTCGTCTAGAACTGAGCATTTTGACGATGTAAAGTAAACACAATTTGTTAAGAACTCAGCATTTTCACGTGGTAAAAAGTAAATTTGTTTGGTTTAGAACAGAATATTTTGACGTGTTATAGTAAACAAAATGTGTTAAGAACTGAGTATTTTCACGGGGTATTGTAAACAAACTTGTTTAGAACTGAACATTTTGTCATGGTCTAAAATATCCCGCTACATTTAAGTTCAAACTATACCAAATCTATCCCGGCGCCAGACTGATCTACAGCTAAGTTATCCCTAAAAAACTTTGTTTGGTTAGAAAGGAGTGTATACCTTCATCAGACTGCATTGAATATGTGACAATGAGTTTGAATTCATTGTAAATGGTTATAGAAAGTAGTGAAATTGTAAGATTGTATCTTTTTTTTGTTGATGGTAATTTGACTTTGTCTGATAGTGAAAATAGAATACATCAGTTCTGGCTCAATCCGATAGTTTGCAAAATTACGAGAACCTTATTCTTTCTTATATAATACATAGACCCACATATGTTTATTATCATCTTAATTTTTTAGTGCCGAATTGTTCAAAGTAGACTCTTCCATGTACACAATCGGGTGTGTCCATTTCTCAATTTATGAGTTTTGGACTATTTTGGTAACTAAAAGGCAAGATTTCAGGTGAGACAGCTCGTTACGAGCTGACTCACCTGAATCTACATTGTTTTCAAAAACCTCAATATTGCCTTTGGCGCTGAAAGAGTTAAAGCAAATAAGTAACTCTTTTCAATATTATAGGGTGTTTTACCTGTGAATAAACGAGGAAATTGAAGGTTGAAATGTTGATGTATGTTAAAATATACAATGTAGCTGCGTTCTGCGAAAAAAACACGACCGTAAAGCATTTGTGATTCGTGTAGAACCAGACCAGCCAACGCATCGGTTCGATCTGGTTCTGGCCCTACACTTTTCTAAAAGTTGTATTAGAAGATTTTCAAGAAACCTCAGAAAAGCAGCATCCGTTTGGATCCCCTTCAGCATGGATACACAGGCGTGTCCATTCATGTCTCCTTACTTTAGAAATAGTTACTTGTGTCAATCATCGGATCACAGGCGTCCGAGGTTATTTTAGAGAGAATTTGAAAAAAAAACATGCAATACCTGGTTAAATTACTACAAATAGTCTTTATATGGTCCATATGCTATAATAATAACGACCGTAATGTTATCATATGAGAAAACTCGAGGAATCCCCCCAAAAAGACAGTGTTACTGTAAATAGACTACCTATTGTATTATATTTTGTTATACAATGGCTAAGTTCATGACGAACTCAAGGAGGGTAGGGCAGGCGACGCATGCACCGATGGCGCATGCGCAGACACTTGGTTCTCGTGAACGCACAGTCAAAATTCAAAATGGAATCCTCCGTGTAGTTTACTCTTGTTATCATTATCGATACCGAAAGCTCGTTTTTCTGTTGTCTAAGTTACGGATCGCAATTATTTGAAAGTGCCGAATTAAACATATATATAGGATCCATCATGAGTTTTCTTTGGAGATCAAGATTTCTTAAATGAGTCTAGAAAAAGACGGTTATTAACCGAGCCTCTTGGCGAGGTTAATAACTCTCTTTTTCGAGACGAATTTAAGAAATCTTCTCCAAAGAAAAACGAGTGATGGATTCTTTTTATCACCTAAACAGTGTGTTTTAATGAAAAATATTGACAACATCAAAACAAAGACCGAATAACCTATTCTTCATGAGAACTTGTGATTCACCGCATAAAAAAGTAGTCCTCATCATTTTTGAATAAGAAGAAAAAAAACAAACAATGTTTTAAACAATTAAGACTCGTTATTTATTCAAAATAACGTATTATTGCATTTTTCAATGTGTAAAATTTAACAACTTAACAATAAACATAATAAAGATAAAGGTCAAAATGACGTCATCAGTAGTCGCGTGTATGACGTGTTTTTGTTATCACACATGTTGGATATCGTTGTTCCGTGATTTGTTCTCAACTTGAAAATAAGGGTATTTATGTGATAACAATATTTATTCGTCTTACAAATAAATACATCACTGATTACTGAACTCAGAGGTTCCTGTTTTAGGATTATATACAAACCAATATCCAGAATTGCCACCCGCCGCCATTTTGAAACTTTCGCTCGAAGCAGGGTTGCAAATAGTCGGGGTCAGAAGGTCATATGACGTCACTAGCGTTAAAACTCTTGCCGTTCATGAGGAACCCGGATAACTCTAGTCGGAACTCGGGTTCGTCGTGAACTTAGCCTATGTGGACCGTATAGAGGGGCCATTTATATTAACACGGGAGGGATCCAACAAATTACCATTACGGTCATTTGTATAATACAATCATTAGCCGACACTGATGGTTAGAACTCAGGATACATATGTTGATAGCCCTCGGCATTACCGACTGAGCTGTCGCGGTAAAACTTCACCATTGTATCAATGAATATAAATCGCAGAGCGCAGGATTAAAGGGGTTTTGAATAAGGCAATGACATCTGAAACGTGAAACAAACAATGTGCCTGTATATGCTTTTGAATGTAAATTCGGGAATAGTAATCTCTTGGTATTTGAGACAATCGTAGAGAAAATAATTTCAGTTTAAAATGTATTGAAACATGGCACACGGAAAGCAATCGTGGGGACTTTGCGAACACATCGAATCAGTCCGCACATACGGCATGCAGTGTGATCAGTATATTATTATATATTCACAATTTAGTGCGTCAAGTACCCTGGATGCCTGTAGAAACAACTTTGCCGACTACACACGTATGCGCTTGAACCATTAATTACCAGCGAGAGAGACACTATTGAGGTTTTTACAAACAGTACAGATTCAGGTGAGTCTGCTCGGAAATGAGCTGTCTCACCTGTACTCATAATTCTATGCATTTTAGTTATAAAATTATTCCACAATTCTTATTACATGAAACATGGAGACGCCCGATTGTGAACATGGAAGAGTCTACTTTAAACAATTGGCCGCTGATAGAGTTAAATATAGTGTTGCCTGTTTTGTTACCAATTTCTGCAAAAGAATACTGAGGATACAGTACGATAGTCTAGTTAGTGTGAGATATTGGATTTTAACTTCCCTTTTTCGAGCCGGTCTCGTTTAAATCGTTTAAATCGAAATTCCACACATGTTTTAAAATAAAATGTTGTAGTTCGACTGCTATGTATTATGGAAATATTTCCTGTTATAAATATTGTTTAAAATGTACAAGTGTAGCATTTTTATTCTGATCGACAGCATATGAACAGAACAGAACAGAACCGAGCAGTACAGATCATTGTTTATTTCTTTTGACTTGTACAAAGTGCATCGTCATACAAATACAAAATATACAATACATCACATGAAAACATGAAACGATCGGACAATAAACAAGAAAGGCTTGGAATTACCAATATTAGCTTCATCTTGAAGCCTTCTTCCACAGATTTTAAGGTTTAACAAGTGTACGCTTCTTTTACCAGTATCAAGCTGTGCGGTCCATGTTGATTTATTTTCTGGCTGATCTTACTCTTCATAGTGTCTGCATGCTGTTTAACCCTTTCCCACATTCAGAAACGTTTTAGGATACCTCACATCAGACAAGACAATGTTTGAATACATTTTAAGCCAAAGGAGAAATTGCTCATGATGAGCAATTTCTCCTTTTTTCACAATGTTTTCAATTATTATATTTTTATTTACGGACAGTTTTCCTATTTTTGACAAGATGTTTTCAAATAAGTCTGCCACATATCTGTTGTATGGGGGAAAGGGATAAACTCGCGTTTTGCAGAATAAGGATTAAATAAATCGAACTACGCCCCAATACAAGGCTTGATTTCTCGATGTTAATCGCCTCTTTCAACAATTGTTCATGCGTTTCCTGGGTAAGTTAACAGTACTGCTGGTCCGTTTATTCTGACACCAGCCAGTTTGTGTTCGTGCAAACTCCGCAACCCTGAGCGCCAATGACGGTAGCCGTTACTACCATTACTTTTAAATGATTTAGTATGACCCGGCGGGTGATCGAACCCACGGTCTCCCGATCCCGAGGCGAACGCTATACCACAACACCTCCGAGGCGTCCCCCAATACAATGCAAGAAAGGGGATGCAAGAAATGACTTCAGTTAAACAGAAATAGGGACGAGGGATTTCTTGATTTCTTTGCTGTTCTGTCGTGTAAATTTAAGCCGAATTACGAGAAAACCAACATTATGAACTCTGCGTAATGTATCGACCAAGATCAGCCTGTATAGTCTAAGCAGGCTAATCCGGGCCGACACATTCCGTCTCAGGGGGAAATGCCTACTGAAATAGAAAATCCTCAAGAGGCGAAAAGTGTCTGTACGGGTTAGTCTGCGCGGCATGCTGATCCATATCGATACTTTATGCAGAGCCCACAATGTTGGTTTTTCTCGTGGGACGGCTCATTAGTAATCGCCAATATCATGGTATTCGGACACACCATTATAAATCACTTACACTCCATTCGCACGCATTAATCATAGTTCATGCATGTGGTATTATTGATGTTGATCTGCTAGCATACATGTACATACAACGTATTTAAACCCTTCACCACTGAGTTACTAGGGGTTTAAATGAATGGCGTGTTTACATGGATGTATGCTAGCAGATCAACACCAATAAGTTTAAACCCTTTCCTGCCTAGGTGGTGTAGTGCTAGAGCGTTCACCTCGGGTGCGGAAGGTCGCGGGTTCGATCCCCGGCCTGGTCATTCCAAGGACTTAAAATTGTAGTTATGGCTGCCCCCCTTTGCGCTGAGGGTTGCGGGGTTAACTTTACGACTGACTAGTTAATGGACCAGCATAAATGGTAACTTTCCCTTGAATCGTCGTGATATAGCTAAACAAGTGTTGAAAGTTGTGTGAAACACCAAACAATCATAGTTTAACAACTAGTACCATCACAATAAATTGTTTTTTGAGTATAACTAATTATTGGAGTAGTTTTAGCTGTGTGTTTGTTTTTTCCATTGGCCTAAATGTTGTTGTTTTTTATTAATGTTAAGTATCAAATACATCGTGTTTAATTGTTTTGTCTTATATTCTCGTTGTTTATGTTTCAATATCACATTTGTATTATTTCATCATGTACAATGACCTTAGATGATGACGGGCCTTAAAATCCAATTCATTCATTATTTAGCTGTGTTGAAGAAATAACTAGAAATGAAAAATAAAGTAGTATGAAGAAGTGGGGAATGAAAAAAGAGACAATGAATACATATGATCAAAGAAGAATATACATTACCTCATGTTGATACATGTATATCGAACAATATGGACCAAGATAAGACTGCACGAATGTGCAATCTAATCTTGCTTGACATTTTTCGTGAATGTTACATACACTCGTGCCTGCTGACAACAAGTAAATGTTGTTTAAAGTACATGTACAGTGCATTGGAAATTGAGTTCGCATGGCTTTGTGCAAATATTCAACGGTTTATTCGATTTATGGTGTGTTGATCCTAGAGCTCGTGTAAGCTTAACCGGTGCAAGGCGGAACCTGCCGTGGTCTAGTGGTTAGCGTCGGGGATTTAAAACACAGACGCGGCACGACGGTTTGTCCAAACAACATATTTGAAAAACGATATGAATTTAATAAGCATTTTAAACGATGCAACAACTTTCAAATCTATTGTAGTATTCTGTTCAACGATACATAACAAAAGACGGGAATCAATGGGATAAACACCAAGATAAACAAGAGTTTGATGTTAGCGCGGGAATCAGCATTTTATGGCTTAAGAAATACTGTTTGATTCGAAAAATACGAAACCCGCTTTTAAAAATATGATATAAATATATGATAACAATACTTTTTTAGTTAAATACTTAATACTTTTTCCCAACGTGTTGACCTCGATCACCCAGAATTATTGTAAACATTTGTCTGCGCGAAAAAAAAGAGGGAGAAATGTAACGGGAACAGATATAAATATCACTTCTACAGCCTTGCTGTGGAAGCCTGCTTTTATGGCGACGTTGGTAGAGTGGTTGACATTTTCGTAAAGTTAAGCAACATTCATCGCGGTTAGTGCCTGGATAGGTGACCCGATGAATTAACGCCGGTACACGTTACACTATCGTTTTAATTAACATGTTAATTATAAAAAAAATACTCACATATAAATGGACTGGTTCACTCATCTTAATCTTATTTTGCAAACTCGAACGAGAACCAGTCTAGTGACGAACTGCTACGGAAATATCCGAGAGCTGACGGTAAAAATACGGCGCATGCGCGATCAACGATTAACACGGCGCATGCGCAAGCCCATTGCAACAGTGACAGTTCTAAACACAACCAATATATGCACTGGTGCTGAGGCACCCGCGCAATAAACGTTACGCAATTGTATGATGTCGACATTATTCACTGACTTTTAGGGTCAATTTTGATTTTAAACAATATACTTATTTCGACGACATATCGATTTTACTCAAATAATCTATGCCAAAATGCTAGTTCAAGACATAAAGAAGATTTCAGATAGGATCAACTAACTCAATCGAACTAAATGTTGAGAAAAACGTTAAGAGTTCAACCGATGGAGTTGTAATCAAGACTGACATTAAATAAATGAAAAATTCCAATGTCTTTAATACCTTGGCACTGCATTAATTTAAAAATGCTACAATCAATAAGGGCAACATTTAACTTCATAACAGAACTCTTTGTCGTGAACAAAAATCGATGTTTATAATTCGGAGAAGCGCTCGTTACATGTATCAGTGTGTGTATACCACGTGACTTTGACGTTACAAATGCTACGGCGGACAGAACTATTTCACTTCGGTTTAAAAGTAAAAACAAAGGTATTTTTATTTCTTCATCATTTTTAATGAAACATGGCGCAATCTACGCCGCTTACAGAGCCATATCTCCGGCTTTTCAACGGAGTTTGATTAGTGGTTTACTTTCTTCAAACACTTCGATGAACATGTTCTCAAAATGTATTAATATCGCTAACAGCCGGAGCATTAACAAAACTGAATTTTGAGAACAGGTTCGTCGAAGTGTTTGAACAAACTAGACCACACATCAAACTCCTGTAAAAACCCGGAGACAGGACATTGTAAGCGGCGTAGACTGCGCCATGTTTCATTAAAAAGGGTGAAGAAATAAAAAAAGTTACCATTGTTTTTACATTCTTATCAAGAGCAATTATTGCTGTCTGACCATGCAAATATGACGTCAAAAGTCACGTGTTATACACACACTGTGTATCGGACCCGTACAAATGTAGGATAAAAGACGTCGTTGTCATGGCTATTGACGTCAACATCACGGGCATTTATTAGATAAAAAAAAGTGCGCTTTTATGAAGGATCACGTATGGAGGTTTCTCGATATTTCAACCCTCGAAAAAGCTAGTGGTGCATAAACCGTTTATCGTGAACTACTTTCACCCTTTTTGAAAACATAGTGACAAAAGGAGAATATGCTCAAAACGAGCAATTTCTCCTTTTTGCCACAATGTTTTCCAATTTAAGTCATAGATTATCCATTCGACTATGGCGATTTTCCATTTTTTGACAAAATAAGTTCAAAGCCGTCTGCTGCAGAATTGTCGTATGAGGTAAAGGGTTAAACGTTAAAGGTTTCGGCGAGGGTAAATTGTATATAGAGAGCATCTTTTATTCTATACTCTCATGTGACCAATTAATTCGTATTTCACAATTAGAGCGTTGCTCGACTCTAACAAGGCATTGTACACGAATTCTGTTTGTCATTAATATACTGTTGACATATTTATTTAGTGATATACTCATTTCCACTGGTTTGACAGAAGGTGCCGTGCTGAGCCGGTTTCGACTGCTTAATCTAGACTCGACATACACTTCGGATTAAGTCACCGTTTTCCTTTACTTAAACCATTACCCTTCACATCGATTGTGAAGTTAGTTCGTACACATGATATAAATCAATATCGAAGCCTGATTCCCGATATTTAACCAGAACTCCTACCGAATGTGTCAGGACATCCTAAAGTTCGAGCTTCTTTTAATGATAATCGATCACAGAACCCTTCGCTAACGACCACATTGATGGTATAGTAGTAGAGCGTCCGCATCAGGTGGGGGAGGTCGTTGGTAAAATTCCACGGCCGTGCCATACCAAAGACGTTTTAAATGGTAGTAATGGCTGCCTTCATTGTCGACCAGGGTTGTAGCGGGATTAGCATTACGACTGACTGACTGGCTGGTTTACGATTACTTACACAGGAAGCGTCGTGATATAACTGAAACATTGTTGAAAGCGGCGAACAACACCAAACAATTGAACTTTGATAACGGGACCGGATCTCAATCATCTGAGTCAGTGTCATCATCTCCGCGGAATCCGCCGTAGTCGAGTTTTTAGCGTCGGTGATTTGGAACTGTGCGTCCCAGGTTTCGACTCCTAGTCGCGGCGGTCATGGTGAAGTGTCCATTGTCAAGGAACTTATCCTAGGCTAGTTCTGGTTTGTTTACCCAGGGATCATGAATAAGAGAACTGTCGTTGTGATATAACTGAAATAATGTTGAAAAACGGCGTTAAACCGTAAACAAAAAACCCACATATTTCTCCGAGTGGTTATTTGTAAATGCAGTGGCTTACTTCGACTGCGACTGGACCGAAATGTACACAGTTCCTATGGGCAAGCATATCACTGAAGCAAATACTAGTGTAAAACAAAGTACAGAACGGTGTGAAAACATTTAGAATAATCCAAAAATATGCGTCAGTACATACAATTCTCAGAACTGGCATCATTTCAAGATTATGAAGAAAAGTAATAACAGCAAACAACTCTATAAATCTTTATTGTTTCAGTTTTAATCTATATTATGAGGAATCAAGTTGAAACAGATTGTGAAAAAAACGCACATTAATCAATGTTTTATGTGCAATTTGCAACATCAAATCGTTGGAAGCAAAAAATATTAAAGTAATTAGTGAAAACTCGGCAATTTATGGCAGTTAAACGTATTCCCGGAACTGCTTTCTTATAATGCTTTAAGTAAATAACATTTGAGCCGTCTCGCGAGAAAATCAACATAATGGCATATGCGTAATGTATCGATCAGATTAGCCTGCGCTGTCCGTGCAGACTGATCCGGCCGACACATTCCGTCTTAGGGGGATATATGTATAGAGTAGTGTTTCCTGAAACAGAAAATCCATAGGAGGCGAAATGTGTATGGCCGGATTAGCCTGCGCGGCATGCTTATGCTGATCCGGGTTGACACTTCACGCAGATACCACAATGTTGTTGTTTTTCGCGAGAGGAAGGAATGGACAAATGTGGCTTCATGAAAGAATAACTAGGAATTAAACTAGAAAACATTTAATCATTAGAAATAATTTAATAACGGTCCCTTATGCACCACAGGTTCTCGTATTTGTCTCCATTTTGATTATCCCTATGCCACACAGACAGCTTTGCACACCTCTACTATAAAACATGAAATATCTCAAAATGAAAGAATAGTTTCTGAATAGTTTCGAATACATCGTGAAAAAAAGAGAAAGTGCTCATTATTAACAAGTTCTCCATTTGCCACAATGTTGTGGGTTTTTTCAAAAGTAGTCAACTACTGAGGCGTCAGAAAGCATCTACATGCTGAAACGGGTTAATCAAACAAAAACCGATATCAATTCGTCGAGGACAGATTTAAGTCGATCTTTGATAAGACCGGTTTTTACCAAATCGGTATCACACGAGAACTTTCTTGGATACAGTAACAGTTTTAGTCAACATTTGAACACGGTTTAGGAAAATTGACAACTATGTCAGAAACACATATAACACAGATGTGTTAACCCTTTCCCTCATATGACAATTCTGAAGCAGACGACTTTGAACATATTTTGTCAAATAATAGAAAATCTCTATAATTGAATGGATAAACTATGACTAAAAGTGGAAAACATTGTGACAAAAGGAGAAATTGCACGTTTTGTGCAATTTCTTCTTTTGTTACTGTGTTTTCAAAAAGCCGTCTGCTGCAGAGGCGTCAGAAAGCGTATATATGAGGGAATGTGTTAACAGAGTCAGAACAGTGATAAAGTAAATTCGTGGACGACTCGGCTTGCTTGATGACATTCCGTGAAATCCAATTGTATTGTAATTTAGTAGGAATTTCTCATAAACGTATAATGGTCTCATTCGCACTTTGGTGGGAATTGGGTGAGCGTAATAAAACTCATCTTTATTGTTGATTCTTTCCCAGTGAGACATTATTTCAATTTTGATTTTTTTGTTCTTCTTTAAGGCCCTTTCCCTCATATAGACGCTTTCTGGCGCCTCTACAGCAGACGACTTTTTTAAGAAACATAGTGACAAAAGAAGAAATTGCTCAAAACGAGCAATTTCTCCTTTTGTCACAATGTTTTCCACGTTTAGTCATACGTTATCCATTCAATTATAGAGATTTTCTATCTTTTGACAAAATATGTTCAAGGTCGTCTGCTGCAGAATTGTCATATGAGGGAAAGGGTTAACACATCTGTGTTATATGTGTTTCTGACATATTTGTCAATTTTCCTAAACCGTGTTCAAATGTTGACTAAAACTGTCACTGTTACTGTATCCAAGAAAGTTCTCGTGTGATACAGATTGGGTAAAAACCGGTCTTATCAAAGATCGACTTAGATCTGTCCTCGACATATTGAACGCGGCGTAAAATTCCCTAGCAATCATTCAACCAATGTATTTTCCAGGAAATAGACATTAACCCTTTCCAACATATAACAATTCTGCAGCAGACGACTTTGAAAAACAAATTCACCTTTTTGAAATTTGAATTAAAGTGATACGTGATTGAAATTGGTGTTGTTAGTATTAAAAAATAATCGGTTCGTTTGAATATCAAATAAAGCAAAGGTCGTTTTACTACGACATAAGTATGACCTGTGTGCATTGCAATATTTAAAAGGATATTTATAAATAGTTTACGTATGGTGTAATTTAGTGGGAGTATGATTAATTAATTTGTGATTTAAGCCGGTTTAAACAATATGAGCCGTCTCGCGAGAAAACCAACATTGTGGACTCTGCGTATATGATCGGCCCGAATCAGCCTAAGCATGCCGCACAGGTCTACCCGGACAAACACTTTTCGCCTCCTTTGGATTTTCTGTTTCAGGAATCATTACTCCATACCTCTATCGCCCTGAGACGGAATTAGTCGGCCCGGATCAGTCTGCGCGGACTGTGCAGGCTGATCTGGGTCGATATATTACGCAGATGCCATGATGTTGGTTTTCTCGCTTTACGGCTCACATTTCAGTTATATCACGGCGTTTCCCTTGGTAAGTTACCAGTACTATTGGTCCATTTATCCTTACACCAGATAGTCAGTCGTAATGCTAACCCGCAAACCTGAGCGCCAAGAAGGGCAGCCATTACTGCCATTTTTAATATCTTTGGTGTGAACCGGCCGCGGATCGAACCAAAGACATCCCGCTCCCGAAGCGGACGCTCCACAACTACACCACCGAGGCCCTCCCAGTGGGAGTATGAAGACGATAGTTGTGTTGAATATGTGAAACAATTCGAATACGTTAAGTACTACATAGTCTGACGAGGCTATGTACTACAATGCTATAATTATTGCTTTACAATGTATACAGAATCAGCCTAAAACACGTATATTTGTATGTGAATTGCCTTCCCTGTCTTGATTTGAAAGATTTCTGTTGTTTTTCCGCAATTACGATTTACATTCATTTTATGTGGTTTCTTGTTCACATTTTATTCTCGGTATACAGTCTCTCGCCAGGTTAAATACTATATTATTCTATACCTAATTTATACGTCCAATCGTAGACGCTCATTCGAATCATGTGACCGTACAATATATTTCCGTATCGGGACGCACACGCGTACAAAATAACCCGTATTTTGTTCGTATTGTACGATTCACAGGTCCCATGTTAAACCTATGATAAAGACCGAAACACGTGAAAAGGTTCCGAATGAAAGTCTGAATCGACAGGCGCTCTAGATAAAGCGTTACGATAAAGCTCCTGTTGTCACTGGATCATTATTGTCGTTTGCAAACAAGGAGTAACACTGAAACTAAAATGTTATCCGATTCTGAAATAGATGACTTTGTAATTGAACAGAAACCAAAAAACACTGTGAAAAAAACTAAAAGTGATGTAGGAATATTCAAAAGGTGGTTAGCGAAAAGTTTTTAAAAAAAGGTCATTTAACATTATTCTGCACAATACAAAATATATTTTGGGGAAAAAGTCGAGGTATAGAATAAAAAGATCATTTAACAGTGTTCTGTACAATACGGAATATATTTGGACTCGTACACAGCTTGGACAATCATATTGGACTCGCCTAGCGGCTCGTCCAATATGATTTTCCAAGCTGTGTACTCGTCCAAATATATATCCGTATTGTACAGAACACTGTTAAATAACCTATAATTATTGCACACACTTACCCATGTGCAATGATATTGAAGTGTTTGTTGCAGCCTTTTGAAAACGTGTTTAAAAACAAAGAATAGTTGCCACTCGCATTTGTAGTTTGTTTCTGCACATGCGTGTGTGACTGGCGATTCACTTTTCAACTACGGTTGATGCCTCCGAATACATGAATCGAACCTAGACTTGAAATGAACAATCCTTTGCTACTTACTTTGTAAATGTGATGGTCTTTTTCTATCAGCGAAAACATTTACAAAATAAGTAGAAAAGGATTGTCCATTTCAAGTCTAGGTTCAATTCAAGTATGCAGAGGCATCATCCGTAGTTAAAAAGAGAATCGCTAGTCACACACGCATGTGTAGAAATAAACTCACTTTTCAACAGGGCGTCCCCGGTTCGATCCCCAGTCGTCGCTGCGGTCATGTTTGAGTGCCCTTTAGACAAGGCTAACTATTTAGGCAAGAATTTGTTCTTTTGCAAAGGTATCATAAATAAGTGTACTGTAGCTGTGATATGTCTGAAATAATGTTGACAATTGCGTAGAAGCCCAATTCAAAAATATCTTACGAGACTGTCGGTACGCACGTACTCGTTTTACCCTTTCCCACATACAACACATAT
Organism: Serripes groenlandicus; assembly: GCA_031761405.1. Lineage (NCBI taxonomy): Eukaryota > Metazoa > Mollusca > Bivalvia > Cardiida > Cardiidae > Serripes > Serripes groenlandicus. The sequence goes on from JASEVX010000009.1 coordinate 46,252,667, forward strand.
CCAGAAGACGACCATAAACACATGTAGTCTGAAGTATGGAAACTGTCGATAAATGAAAGACCAATTACTGAATAAAGTTAAAAACATTATAGCAAAAGGAGAAATTTGCTCATTATGAGCGATTTCTTCTTTTTGCAACAATGTTTTCAAAATTCGTCTGCTTAGGAATCGTCAGCAAGCATCTGTATGTAGGAATAAGTTAAAAGCCCGCAGCATGTGTGTTCAACAAGAACATATTTGCCCGACGCGTGTCGATTGAAGATGCAAGGGTCGCAACTTGTGTCTAATGGCAATTGCTTTCATAGACAAGCATTATCATAAAAGATGGGTACCTAATAGTCCAATCCTGTAAAATTATGTTTATGTAAATAGCTCTTTCTGTAGTGCATTTAGATACGATTTTGTGGGGTTTGTTCTTTCTTTTTCATATTTATTCTATTAACGCTACTTGAGGTCACACTTGCGGAAATTGATGACGAATATCACCATTTAAGTGTCCGTTTATCAGTTTTAAATCATTGAAAAAAAGTGTCCTTAGAATAACAATTATACCGACCTAAGTTGATAGACGTAAAAAGTCCATGACATGAATACTGTAAGGAAAGGGTTTATTACATTCTTCAATTATTGTAATGTGTTTTCTTGTTCACATATATTCTCTGCAAAGCTGAGCGACGCCAACCACATCCTGTCTATAATATTTTCTAACTCGCAGACGCCCCTTGACGCATCTGCATCAGCCGAATTTGAAAAGAAAACAAAAAAAACATTGTGCCAAAAATGGTGAATTGCTTATTGTATTACAATATCAAAACTAATGAATTCATTTATACAGCTTTACCACATTTTTGCCTACAAATGTGTCTACTTAAATCGGTTGTTTGTTTGAAATCGTTTGAAATCGCATTAAAACCGCACCTGCATTTCGCTTCCTAGTAATTCTGATGACTGCCTCATACAGGTCGGATCTGATTGACCTTTGTGCTACCTAATCAAATTGTCTCTTACAAAATAGGCATGATAACTAATTGAAATAAACGAGATAGATAGAGAAGCGGTGACTGCCGAGTTTTCCGATTGTAGAGAACCGAGCGTTGATTGTTAAGTGCGATTTCATTGGACAAAACAAAACAAAACCCGAGCGCGTGCTCATGAGAATTAAGGTATATCGGGTCAATTCGAGACGAACTGTTATGCGGTATCAAATAAACGTACGTCCAAGTATTTATTAGTCGCCGGGCAGAAGCCCGCGACTTCTATTTTTAATAGGTTTTCGGAAATCACATGGGAGGAGGGGTTATTATATATATATATATTTTTTAAATGTCTTGAACATATTACAATTGCGTTTGTTTAAAAACACTAAGTTATGACACATTTAAAATGAAATAAATATTCCGATGTTTTAAGTATGTGCAGTTTCTTTATTCTGACTTGCATTTACGTTTTTGTGTTTTATTTACGAAGACAAAACAGTCCCTATTAGCTAGACTGCGATACTTTATTTTCATAAACTATGTAATCAAAAGGCGATAACTACAAACCTTTACGTCGCACAGTCTAATTTTTTTACATACGCGCACCTGCTTGCAGAAGACTATCGATATGACAATCACTTCGAATTCTCCTTTTAATAGATAAGTATCAACATAAACTGGTAACAGAAACAAAAATAAGAAATACTTTGTGAAAATATGTCTCAAATATAAGCCTGTTTATCGGTCGTGAACGTCGAAACGCATTTTCCTCAGTTCATGACCTAGTTTCATATTGCCAAAATGTAAACAAAGCGAAGTAACCGGAAGTAAAATGTAAACTTAGAAAAGTGACTTGTATCTAATTTAAATGAGTTCGATAGTAGATTAACAGTGGATCACGTGGTCTATATACCTCCTGTAGAAGTGATTACCGATTGTAAAGAATCGAACGTTGGTTGTAACGTGCATTTCATTGACAATGCCTTGAGTATTTAAGTGTACATGACTAATTCGAGACGACCTTTTATGCGTTGTCGTCAGATATAATATACGTACGTCAACGTATTTCGTTTGGACCTTAAGGGAATTGGTTTGAAAAAGGGTATGAATGATCTCTTTGACTTTTCTATAAAATACGAACTTGACAAGGGTGATAAACAAACATCATACTGAGACTTCAATGCTCGTTCATTCGGCAACATATATAATCAGTTTTCATTTGGCATCGATGATCCGCTTTTCTGATAGCAGTAGTCGTATTCAGACCATGCAAGTTATCGTGAATGAACAGTTTCGTTTGTAAGTTTGCAATATTTACCTTCCTTGATTAAGGTTTCAGGTAAACTGCTTGATTCTGAATTATCAATGAACAGTATCCTGGGTGGGTGGTTTTTCACTGGTAAAATGATATGCTACTACTGTAGGCGCCCGCAATTAACACCGATAGAAACAAAAGCACTTTGTTTTCTTGATACCACTCTAAGAAACACAAACACAACTTTTATCTTATCTCGTTATCGTGTTTGCTTACATTAAGTCTTTCAGCGCCAAAGGCAATATTGAGGATTTTGCAAACAATACTGATTCAGGTGAGTAACGAGCTGTCTCACCTGAAATCAGCATTGTTTGCCATTTAGTTATCAAAACAAAAGTCCAAACTTGTATTTTATGAGAAATGGCGACGCCCGATTTTGTACAGGGAAGAGTCTACTTTAAACAATTCGGCGCTGAAAGAGTTAACCCTTTCACACGCTGACGCCTATACAGCAGACGGCCTTCAAAACATTGTAGCAGAAGTAAATAATTCTCCAGGAAAGTTGAGGTACCTTCTCGATTGTGTAGTGGTATAGCGTGCATCTAGGATGCGGAAGGTCGTGGGTTCGATAGTCGACCGGGTCATACCGAAGACTTTTAAAAATCGTACAAATAATATTCCTTTCTTGGCGCTCAGAATTGTTGTGTTAAAGGAATCAACTGTGGTCGAGTGGTTAGCGTCGGGGATTTCGAAACAGGTGTCCCGGGTTTGATCCCCAGTCGCGGCACTGCGGTCATGATGGAGTGCCCTTGGGCAAGTCACATTTTCTAGCCTAGTACTGGTTTGTTTACACAGGGATCATGAATAAGTGAACTGTCGCCGTGATATAACTGAAATAATGTTGAAAGCGGCGTAAAACACCAATAAATAAATTGTTGTGTTGATATTACGACTGACTCGCTCATACTGGTAATAGTAACTTACCGAGGTATCGCTGTCGCATCAATGAAATTTGTTGAAAGCGGCATAAAACACGGTATAAACAAACCAAGGCAAACTGAGGATATGTATGATAAGTGTCGATACAGACCTGCCTGTGCATCAATGAGACCTGATCCAAATGAGTGGCATGTGCAAGAGGTTTCTTTAAACAATACAGCCTCGGTGGTTTAGTGGTAAAGCGTAGTGGTAGTGGAGGGCGCGGGTTCGATACCCGGCCGGGTCATACCAAAAACTTACACAAAATATAAATATTGCATGGCTTCCAGTGTGATAGTACATATTGTCAACATGAGGAAAATACTGTTACCCGAGGCGAAGCTGTACTGTCACACTGGAAGCCATGCAATATTTTTTTTATCATACCGAACAAAATTACACGTTTATTCAATTTATTCTTTACTTTTGTAGGGGAGATGAACATGGGTAGATCTTCTACAATGTAACACACATATATGAATATACCGGTTAACAGTATACTGTTACATGGCACGCGCGTCTAAAACGTGACGTTTTTGTTTGAAATGACGTCATGCACGTGCATAACCAACATTTTCACGCGCGTGCCATGTAACAGTATACTGTTAACCGGTCAAAGAAATTTGCCCATGATGAGAATATGAGAATTTAACATTACAAAGTCACGTGAGGTATAATAATGGTCGTTAATAGCTGCCCTCTTTGACACTCAGGTTTGCGGCGTTAGTATTACGACTGAGATGCTGGCGTCAGGATGAATGGACTAGTAGTCCTTGTAACTTACCGAGGAAACGCCGTATTATAACTGAAACATTGTTGAAAGCGGCATAAAATACCGAACAGTTAAGCCATCAATCAGTATATGACGTTCTAATGAACAGTGCAACATTAGATCAAACCGGCAGTTTCTACATATACGTAGGGTTTATCTGGATTAACCCTTTCCCTCATACGACAATTCTGCAGCAGACGACTTTGAACATATGTTGTCAAAAAATGGAAAATCTCTATAATTGAATGGATAACCTATGACTAAAAGTGGAAAACATTGTGTCCAAAGAAGAAAGCGTCTATATGAGGAAAAGGGTTAATACTTCTCGGAAATGATCCGATTGACACTGCTCTGAAAATCATCTGACTTTGTCTCGGCATCACTTTTACCCACAACCAAACGGAACTGTGAAGGTACTGTACCCTCCTAATTCCTCACCTCCAGTCGTGCTCTATTATCGTCTGAAAAATTATATTGTAATATATACCAAGTCTTTTTTTTTTTGCGAATGCAGGAAACATTTCACAGTAATAAAAACACGGGTGATAAACTTTCACAGCGTGCGAAGCATATTTATTACATGGAATCGCGGCAGCCTATAGCGGTACATGTAATAGTTAACTCTTATTATAGAACTTGAGACTAAACTTGACCTGGTTATCGACATAGATGCACGTTTAACCCTTTCCCTCATATAGACCATTCGGACGCCCCTGCAGCAGACGGCTTTTTGAAAACATAGTGACAGAAGAAGAAATTTATTTCTCAAAACGAAACGGGTTAAAGAGTGGAGAAGAGTCGATAAGGATTGAAAATGTAATACAGGTAGTAATTGAGTTAATTATAATGCGACAATAAATATACACGTATCATTGTTACATGTACTGCTTACATCTAAAACAGCATGTGTGTATTACTATACCACACGATATATCGTATCGTAAAGTGGTGTAAGGCTCTTCCATACTCCTACAGTGAAAAACAAAAAACACAAACGAAGGGTAATGTATTTACCTTTGTAATGGATGATCGCAAGCTTCCTCTACTTTACACAACAACAACAATGACAACTAAAAACCCTTCAACCCCCCCCCCCCCCCTCCAAATCCCCCTTCATATCGCCACTCCGAATCCCCCTCCAAATACTCCCCCCCCCGAAAAACAACAACAATATGCGAACAAGAAAACAAGCAACAAAATTGATAATAGAATATGATGAGAAAGAAAGCAAGAAAAAAAACAATAACAGTTTTCCCGATTTCCTATGGCGTCGTTAAAACTCATTAATTCTACAAAATCCTAAGATATAATTCATAATAACGATAAGACTGGAGGCAATATGTCAGTCTAATAAACAAAACTCACAGGGATTATGGAGTAAGACATTATCGAATTGACTGTTTCTATTTGATTGTTTGGTCTTTTACGCTGCGTTCAACAATTGTTCAGATATATCTCGGCATTTCCTGGGTAAGTTACCTGTACTACTGGTCCATTATTCCTGTCATCAGCCAGTCAGTTGTTATTCTAACCATGTTGAGTGCCAAGGAAGGCATTTATACCTACCATCTTGAAAGTCTTTGGTATGACCCGGCCGGGGATTGAACCCTATCCTCCCGTACACGAGACGGACCCGCTGTAACCCTACACCACCGAGGCTGTACGAGTTGTTTCTATGGGACCACCTATATCGAGGGCTTGGCGTGAAACGGTTATAACTAAAATTGGTAACTTTTTATCAAGGTTAATCACCTCGCCATGAAGTCTTTATAAGCGTTAAATAATTTTTCTTGGTAAACAATGGATATTTAGGTGCCATTGCTCGATCTGAGCAATGGCACCTAAATTTGCATTGTTTACAAAAGGGTCAAAATAGCCCCTAAACCAGGGTTTTCAAAATAGGTTTTTAGTTACAACTGTTTCACGCCAAGCCATCCCTCGATATAGTTTATCAGAATTGAACGATTTTACGCATTCGTCTTTTTATTTTTTATTTGTTAACAATGCGATATTGAACGGCTAAACTTGAGCAAACATCTGTTTAAATTGATATGGGAGATGACATAAACATTTAACTACACGGCACTGATGCTATGGTCCCAACCCTATTCATTTTATGTAATGGGTACTTAAGTGTCTTTCAATGTTAAAGGTGGAATTAGAGCTCTAGATAAGGGCGTTTTCCATGTTCTAAATTTCTTATTAGACCCTTACATCCTATGTTGCGGGTTCTCAGTAATCGTTTTACAGAGTCGATTAGTTAGAGGAACCACACCATAGTGGTGTGTTGGTTAATATGAGAGATATCGCAGGGAAGAGAGCTGTTTAACCTTCCTTGTGTAGACCTGTGAAAAAAAGCCACAGTTAACTGTTCACTGATGTTAACGATCAATCTGATTGCAGTGCCGATGTAATAAATGCAAACCATAAATCATTTCCCATGCAGACAGAAATTGCCGATATCATTTCCCAAGAACGCATACAGCTCATTGAAATTAATAGCCGAACTTGAGCGGATTCACTAATATGCAATGGCAATACATGGTGTCTCAGAATATCTGATACCATTACAAGTGGCTGTTATAATTTTATCTATGAATCAATTTTGATGTTTTAGATATCAAACGGAATATGATATAATACCAGTTTTGTTTGCATAAAAATAACGGGAAAACGTTAAGTTCTAGACAAAACAAGAGCACCGCGCACGGCACAGACGCTCGACTGATAGGGAGAAAACAGAAAAAAAGAAAAAGCTGAGCTGAACAAAAAACCGTAACCGGACGACCACGCCGCCCCGCCGATGACGACGCCAGGGTCATGACAATAGCTCTCGTTTTTTCAAAAGTCGAGCTAAAAATGATATTATAGTTAAAGCCCTAATCTCGTAGTTCCCTACAATTTATTATAAGTTAAACACAATACATCAAAAAACGTTGTTTTCCAACGGTGGCTGTATACATCTTATTTTAGGTATCTGCCATGGCTAAGTTGTTAGCATCGGGGACTTGGATTGGGGTCCGATCCCCAGTCGCGCCGATCATGTCGGAGAGCTTTTAGGCAAGGCATACTTTTCTGTTTACCTAGGGATAACAAATAAATGAACTGTCAGAAATTGTTTGCATGAATGAAAGGGTCAATAACTTTGAGTCATTGTTATGCAACATTATGACCATATATAAACTACGCTGGTTTCATTTGAAAGTATGCAACTTGTCCAACATGGCATTGGCTTTTATCAATTAAACAACTTTATTCTTCCAAATCTCAGCCGAACCCCGGTAGTTCAGTTGGTAGCGACGATGACTGTCAAACCAGTTGCTGTGAGTGCGAACCCCAGTTTGGAAAACTTTATTTCCGACGATCGACAAAAGTAAATGCAACAGTCGCAAAAGGTTTTCCACCAATGGGCTAACAGTCTTTAAGGAAACACAGACAGTTGCCTGGAAAGACGTGCGTGGTGTACTGGTGTGAAAATGCCAGGAAACACAATAAGTAGGTGAATTGTATCCCGTAATACGACGGTAAAACTGTTGAAAACGGCGTTAAACCCTAATCGATCAAGCAATCACCCAATCATACTAAATCTCATTCATGATGTTCCATTGAAGATGAACTTCGTTACCGGTAGTTCAATGTCATGCTTTAAATGATCTTCATGTTTCCCGTCTATCAAATTTACGGCAGATATTAAGAAAAGTTATTATGTAAATGGGAGTGATAAAACCTATTTTTCCATTAAGCAAAACATGTGTATTGGATCGAGTTCAAGCGCCTCATGGTTAAAATAGCTGAACTACTTTCGCGCGCTTAACCCTTCTGTTGTCATAGGAGACATGTCGCAGACGATGTCTGAAAATGTTGCGAGAAAAGGAACAAGTATTCATATAAGATTTCCGAAAAGAATTCATCTTTAATTTGTATTGATTATGCAATACCCTTAACTACGGAATCCAATTAGGGCCATCGTGGTTTCGCGCTGTTGCCATAAGGGCGAAATCGCGAAAACACGATACATTGACGCGAAAACAAAATAAACTTGGCAACAGCGCGAAACCACGATTTCATTCTGTATGTTCTGGAGATGTATAAAATGAAAACGAAGCATGTATAGATGGAAAGTAGACGCTTTTGAAGTTCATTTTATGTAATTCATGGTTCAAGGTCAAAACATAAATGTTACACATATTTTCAAGTTTATTACCAATTACCGTTACTTTAGTCTTTGAGTAAATATGTAACAGGAACACTAAAAGACATGTCATTTTGTAAGAAACTAAAGCAGTGTACATTGCAAGTACGAAGGCACTGGGATATGTCCCTGAAACCTAATCCTAATACATACAACAACAATTCTGCGTAGAAAAATATGTAAACATCAAGGTTAAAATTAGGACACTATCTAGAAATATGATTGTTAAAGTGGAAAAAGTGTGGCAAAAGTCAACTGGCAAAATGTGTCTGTAAGTAATTAAGGGTTTAAGACAAATGTCGTCTGGCAAAATTATTTTAAAATAGACTTGAGAACATTGTGTCAAATGGAGAACTTGCTCATTATTCGCAATTTCTCCTTTTCCACATTAACTTCAACGTCGTCTACCATAAAGGCGTCAGAACGCGTGAAAGGTTTAATGCGCCTTTGAAGTTGGTAACTGTCTCATCAACTTCGATAAGTTACGTGACATGTATTTATTAACGCAGTCTCTTCCGGAGAAAGTGATGCCTTACATTAACTTTCTCTTGTAACCTGTTTTATTTCTCTAAACAGGCTACATGCGTAATAATATAGTGTATCACATCAGCCCTCCCTGGGAGTGTAAAAATATCATTACATAAATAGCATATGACACTATACTTGTTTGGTTTCCAGTCTTACTATCAAGTCTTTGTTACAACGCGAAAAACAAACAATAAAAATGACGTCACGTCAGCGGTTTGATGTTATCACGTTAGTCACTTTGGCGTCAATACCGGGAAATGTCATGTACGTTTTTTTCGAAATATGCCTCATAAATCACTGTATGTGATAAATAGAATATCGCATTCGTTTCATTTATTATCACTTTTTATAAACTCGTTAACAAAGCTGAATATGTCGCTCGCCAAGGTTCGCTGCATATTATCTTAGTAAACTCGTTTATTAAAAGTGATAATAAATAAACATTCATGAAATATACTCTATTTAAACATTTACCTACAATAAAGCATGCACACAGGTAGACATGAAATGGCACACTAGAAGTCCACCAATGAGCCGTTCCAAGAGAAAACCAATATCATGAACTCTGCGTAGTGTATCGAACCAGATCAACCTGCGCAGTATACGCAGGCTAATCCGGGCCGACAATTTCCGTCTCAGGGTATAGAGTAATGATTCCTGAAACAGAAAATCCACAGGAGGCGAACAGTGTCAGTCCGGGTTAGCCTGTGTGGCATGCTTACGCTGATTCGGGTCGATACTTTACGCAGAGTCCACAGTGTTGGTTTTCTTATTGGACGGATCAAATTATTGTATTGCATATGACTATCTAGGTGGAAAGGGTTTGCTTGAGAACAGCATCTTTGTGTGACATGTAACGTTAGTCATCTTTCTCTACGTTTATATGTCCACGCCTAAATGTCGCCTAGGAGAAAAGAAGAACAATAAAAGTCTGACATGCTCATATTTATTTTATTAGAGATTCCTCCATCACTATAAAAGTTTGTTTTATTGCCTTTTAAAGGACACAATGTTTCTTTCCCAAGAAAAAACAAAGCTCACAATGTGAATAAGATTGTTTTATTTTCGACAATATAATCATATAAAAATAATGGATACGACTTAGTTTTACAATAAATTCGTATAATGTTTAAACTTTTTCCCATGATAAATCAAAATAATTCGATATTTGAATGTTTCGACGCAAATAAGGTTTTATTATTCTTTTTAAAACGGCTTTTAAGCTAATGGTTTTTTAGCCGATAGGGGATATTGCATGTTGCTACGAGTTCAAATTTGTTGATCAAACTTGAAATAATGACCATAGTTATAACACTAGTAACCGGGTCAATACATTTACCAGGTTATAACATAAGGTATAATTCGAAGACTATATAAGGATGCGTTAATTCGTATCTCTATTTTCCCATCAATATCTCTTATATGACTCAACTTAGCCCTATGTTGTTGGAACTCAAAAGAATCGTCTCAATGAGACGATTCTTTTGAGTACCAACAACATAGGGTTTGAGAGTCAAATAAGGATTTTGCGATGTAAAATACTCGTCTTATCTGGAGCTTATGGACTATTAGAATTAAAACATTAGGATGTTACAAACCGTAGGGACGTAGGTTTGAGCACCGTAGTATTATCTATTGACTAATGGACACATTAATTAGTATCAAGAATCCAAGATAAAAAAACTCAATCGGTCTTTTAACCTAACCTATGAGCCGGTCCACAAGAAAACCAACATTATGGACTCTGCGTAGTATATCGACATAGATCAGCCTGCGCAGTCCGCGCAGACTAATCCTGGCCGACACATTCCGCCTCGAGGGGAAATGGGCAAAGAGTAATGATTGCTGAAACAGAAAATTCACTGGAGGCGAAAAATATATGTCCGGGTAAGCCAATGCGGCATGCTTAGGCTGATCCGATACTGTACGCAGAATCCCCAATGTTGGTTTTCTCTTGGAATGGCTCATATCTCTTAATTAAACTTCCTATACGCTCACGGTGACGATTCTTGTGGTTATCCCCCAAATATGAAAATAGAATTTCTACAATGTAATACGCACCTAATATAGTGCTTTGAAATTCCATCCGCCGGCTATCAATAGATTTATAAATATAACATCTTAAATTTGGTTAAAATAATTATTTTCCTGAAAAGCAATGTAGGAATTACCAAACGCTGGACAAACTGATTGTGAAAAATGTCATAGATTTTCTCCCAGATGACCCCAAGTGTACTCCACTAAACTTTGTTTTTGTCTGTAAAGGGGATTTTTCATAACGGTTCCAGAGTCAAGAAGTATCATCCGATATCTAAGAGATAATGTTTATGTTACATGGGTATTTTTTATCTGATGTTATAGCCAGTAATTACAAGATACAACAGATAACTGAGTTTCTCTTATTCAGTGGTTTTGACGGCAATCTCCCATCGGTGATAACCTAAACCTTACGTACTTTAAAATGCTTTTAGCGGTTTCATTCATCGGAACCCTGGGATTAAGCCGCTGATTCTTAGCCTTCTGGCTGTTTGAAAGGGTGCATTAAATATGCAACACAATTTTTTATACTCTTATTATTTGATGAACATCTTCATTTAGCTGTACAATAGTCCAACATATTCTAATGCTCAACCCGTCCCCACATACATCACATCTGCAGCAGACGAGCTTGACCATATTTGAGACAAAAGGAGACATTGCTCATAGTGAGCAATTTCTCGGTTAGCAATAATGTTTTCATGAGTCGTCTGCTACGGCATCACAAAGCGAATGTATGAAGGAAACGGTTAACTATGGGTACTTGAATATCACCGTATTAGTAATAAATTACACCAAATACTAATATAGGTTACAATACACCAAAAGAAATCCTTCTTTGTTTCCATGCAATTGTCACACTTTCTAAGCGTTTCTCATGTAGAACACCATATATCATTGAAAAAGTTACCTCTAAGCTTTGAAACAATCCAAAGAAAATGGGGGGGGGGGGGGGGGTCATGCATTATGCAAGAAAGAACTCACCAGGCAAAAATGGTTACCGTCATTTTGGATCAAATCGGGCCCGGACAAAACCGGTGTTTAGCATTCTCTGCTTTCACTTTCAAACAAGGTCAAAATACTAAAGGTCATCAAAACAATGATTTCCAGTGCATCCTATACACATTTACGATGAATTTAAACTAAATGTCATATATATTCAATACATTCTGGTGATGGTATACACTCATTTCTATGCAAACAAAGTTTGTTTAGGGACTATTTGGGTCAGCATAACAGCGTATGTATTTAGCGTAATTTGACCTATACTACATGTATCTTGTATATAGACAATATTTTCGTTCATGAAAATATTCAGATATAAATAATTTTTTATAAGTACAAATGTATTAGAAATAAAAGATATTTTTTAACTTGAGCAATGTCATGCCACATGGGCATTTCGTTTACAGCAGACGACTTAAAGTAAAATTATATAGAAATGTTGAAAACATGGCAAAAGGGGAAATTGTTCTTTACCAGCAATTCTCTTTTAGCCACACTGTTTTTAAAGTATAATTTTGCAAATGTGCAAGAAATAGTCTGTATGTGAGAAAGCGTTATTTGTCATGTAATAAAAGCTTAGGACTATTTTGATAACTAAAAGGCAAACAATGCTGATTTCAGGAGACAGCTGTCGTTACAAACTGACTCACCTGAGTCTGTACTGTTTGCAAAAACCCCAATATCGCGATTGGCGCTGGAAGAGTTAAACCAATTGAGGGTCGACAGAGTTTTCATATTTGACGCCTCTGAAGCAAACGGGTTTTTGAAAACATAGTGACAACAGAAGAAATTGCTCAAAACGAGCAATTTCTCCTTTTGCCACAATGTTTTCCACTTTTAGTCATAGGATATTCATTCAATTATAGAGATTTTCCATTTTTTGACAACATATGTTTAAAGTCGTCTGCTGCAGAATTGTCGTATGAGATAAAGGGTTAAAGCTTAACGTTTTTAATATCTTATAAATACGCTGTTCTAAGAATACCGCTCGACGCTCTTAAATTTATAGGGTCCCATTAGGAAATTAGCTCTGATTCTTCTACAATAGCGTCATTCGATCAACTCGTTAGCGTCACTTTACAATCCAGCGACACCGGTTCCAGCAACTATATATTATTCAATCGTTGATATAACCCTTTCCCTCTTATGAAACAAATCTGCAGCTGACGACATCAGTTTACGCGAAATTGTGAAAGATCTGTACAGATGAGAGTAAACTTATTAAGCAAGGTTAAAAACATTAAGGCAAAAGGTGAAACAATTCTCATTATTAAAAAATTCTCATTTTGCCACAATTTGTTATGACGTAATTTGTGGCAGATTTGTATATACTGAAAATGCAGAGAAGAAGGCTGTTCTCGATCTTCACTGTTGGCAGTCTCTGAATGTCCGTTTAATCGCTATATATACGTGTGTTAAGAAATGAAAAACCAAATATAACACCATCTTTGAAACACAGTTGCATCTCTGAATTGACACTGTATGATTATCAGTCAGACGCCTCTCCCCTCGAGAATGGTGCATTGCCATCTTTCAGATTTGTCTGATAATGATAGATCTGTAATCGCTGCTACGGATGTTCAACTTTTGTAATAGCTTATAAATGCTTTGCTCTAAGAATGACGCTCAACGCTCTTAAATCTCTTGTCATAAGACTGATATGTCAATTTGGCGAGCTGGTTTCCTGAATTGATCCCACCATCCATCAACACAACTGCTCGATAGTACAATGCTGTTTCTTTATCTATTACCGTTGTGATGCTTCTTTATAGCTACGTGGAAGGGTCACGACGGTACACGTGATTGTCCTTTTCCTACATACAACACGTGTTCAGCGGACGACTTTAAAAGCATATTAACAACACTATAGGAAACTCTCAGTGAATGAATGTAAATTTATGAAAAGAAAGTTGAAAACATTGTGGCAAAAAGAAAAAATGCTCATCATGAGCAATTTCTCCTTTTGCCACAATGCTGTTAAAAGTGGTCTTCTGCGGATGCGTCAGAAAGTGTCTGTATGTGGGAAAGTGTTAACTTCTGGTTGTTTATTCAGATAACGTAAACACACCAATCTTGGCTATGTGCTGGTAAAAATATGTAATTTGTAATAATGCTCGTTCTGAGCAATGGCACCTAAATTTGCATTGTTTACAAAAGGGTCAAAATAGCCCCTAAACCAGGGTTTTCAATATAGGTTTTTAGTTACAACTGTTTCACGCCAAGCCATCCCTCGATATAGTTTATCAGAATTGAACGATTTTACGCATTCGTCTTTTTATTTTTTATTTGTTAACAACGCGATATTGAACGGCTAAACTTGAGCAAACATCTGTTTAAATTGATATGGGAGATGACATAAACATTTAACTACACGGCAGGTGATGCTAGGGTCCCAACCCTCTTAATTGTATGTAATGGGTACTTAATTGTCTTTCAATGTTAAAGGTGGAATTAGAGCTCTAGATAAGGGGCGTTTTCTATGTTGTTCTAAATTCCTTATTAGACCCTTACATCCTATGTTGCGGGTTCTCAGTAATCGTTTTACAGAGTCGATTAGTTAGAGGAACCACACCATACGGGTGTGTTGGGTAATATGAGAGATATTGCAGGGAAAAGAGCTGTTTACCCTTCCTTATGTAGACCTGTGGAAAAAAAGCCACAGTTAACTGTTCACTGATGTTAACGATCAATCTGATTGCAGTGCCGATGTAATAAATGCAAACCATAAATCATTTCCCATGCAGACAGAAATTGCCGATATCATTTCCCAAGAACGCATACAGCTCATTGAAATTAATAGCCGAACTTGAGCGGATTCACTAATATGCAATGACAATACATGGTGTCTCAGAGTATCTGATACCATTACAGGTGGCTGTTATAATTTTATCTATGAATCAATGTTGATGTTTTATATATCAAACGGAATATGATATAATAAGTTTTGTTTGCATAAAAATAACGGGAAAATGTTAAGTTCTAGACAAAACAAGAGCACCGCGTACGGCACAGACGCTCGACTGATAGGGAGAAAACAGAAAAAAAGAAAAAGCTGAGCTGAACAAAAAACCGTAACCGGACGACCACGCCGCCGCCGCCGATGACGACGCCATTGGCTCTCGTTTTTTCAAAAGTTGAGCTAAAAATTATATTATAGTTAAAGCCCTAATCTCGTAGTTCCCTACAATTTATTATAAGTTAAACACAATACATCAAAAAACGTTGTTTTCCAACGGTGGCTGTATACATCTTATTTTAGGTATCTGCCATGGCTAAGTTGTTAGCATCGGGGACTTGGATTGGGGTCCGATCCCCAGTCGCGCCGATCATGTCGGAGAGCTTTTAGGCAAGGCATACTTTTCTGTTTACCTAGGGAAAACAAATAAATGAACTGTCAGAAATTGTTTGCATGAATGAAAGGGTCAATAACTTTGAGTCATTGTTATGCAACATTATGACCATATATAAACTACGCTGGTTTCATTTGAAAGTATGCAACTTGTCCAACATGGCATTGGCTTTTATCAATTAAACAACTTTATTCTTCCAAATCTCGGCCGAACCCCGGTAGTTCAGTTGGTAGCGACGATGACTGTCAAACCGGTTGCTGTGAGTGCGAACCCCAGTTTGGAAAACTTTATTTCCGACGATCGACAAAAGTAAATGCAACAGTCGCAAAAGGTTTTCCACCACTGGGCTAACAGTCTTTAAGGAAACACAGAGAGTTGCTTGGAAAGACTTGCGTGGTGTACTGGTGTGAAAAAAACAGGAAACACAATAAGTAGGTGAATTGTCTCCCGTAATACGACGGTAAAACTGTTGAAAACGGCGTTAAACCCTAATCAATCAAGCAATCACCCAATCATACTAAATCTCATTCATGATGTTCCATTGAAGATGAACTTCGTTAGTTCAAGGACAAGCTTTAAATGATCTTCATGTTTCCCGTCTATCAAATTTACGGCAGATATTAAGTTATTATGTAAATGGGAGTGATAAAACCTATTTTTCCATTAAGCAAAACATGTGTATTGGATCGAGTTCAAGCGCCTCATGGTTTAAATAGCTGAACTACTTTCGCGCGCTTAACCCTTCTGTTGTTATAGGAGACATGTCACAGACGATGTCTGAAAATGTTGCGAAAAAGGAACAAGTATTCATATAAGATTTCCGAAAAGGATTCATCTTTAATTTGTATTGAGTATGCAATATCCTTAACGCACTTTATTATGTATGCACTGGAGATGTATAAAATGAAAACGAAGCATGCATAGATGGAAAGTAGACGCTTTTGAAGTTCATTTTATGTACTTCATGGTTCAAGGTCAAAACATAAATGTTACACATATTTTCAAGTTTATTACCAATTACCGTTACTTTAGTCTTTGAGTAACTATCTAACAGGGAACACTAAAAGACATGTCATTTTGTAATAAACTGAAGCAGTGTACATTGCAAGTACGAAGGCACTGGGATATGTCCCTGAAACCTAACCCTAATACATACAACAACAATTCTGCGTAGAAAAATATGTAAACATCAAGGTTAAAATTAGGACACTATCTAGAAATATGATTGTTAAAGTGGAAAAAGTGTGGCAAAAGTCAACTGGCAAAATGTGTCTGTAAGTAATTAAGGGTTTAAGACAAATGCCATCTGGCAAAATTATTTTAAAATAGACTTGAGAACATTGTGTCAAATGGAGAACTTGCTCATTATTCGCAATTTCTCCTTTTCCACAATAACTTCAACGTCGTCTACCATAAAGGCGTCAGAACGCGTGAAAGGTTTAATGCGCCTTTGAAGTTGGTAACTGTCTCATCAACTTCGATAAGTTACATGACATGTATTTATTAACGCAGTCTCTTCCGGAGAAAGTGATGCCGTACATTAACTTTCTCTTGTAACCTGTTTTATTTCTCTAAACAGGCTACATGCGTAATAATATAGTGTATCACATCAGCCCTCCCTGGGAGTGTAAAAATATCATTACATAAATAGCATATGACACTATACTTGTTTGGTTTCCAGTCTTACTATCAAGTCTTTGTTACAACGCGAAAAACAAACAATAAAAATGACGTCACGTCAGCGGTTTGATGTTATCACGTTAGTCACTTTCGCGTCAATACCGGGAAATGTCATGTACGTTTTTTTCGAAATATGCCTCATAAATCACTGTATGTGATAAATAGAATATCGCATTCGTTTCATTTATTATCACTTTTTATAAACTCGTTAACAAAGCTGAATATGTCGCTCGCCAAGGTTCGCTGCATATTATCTTAGCAAACTCGTTTATTAAAAGTGATAATAAATAAACATTCATGAAATATACTCTATTTAAACATTTACCTACAATAAAGCATGCACACAGGTAGACATGAAATGGCACACTAAAAGTCCACAAATGAGCCGTTCCAAGAGAAAACCAATATCATGGACTCTGCGTAGTGTATCGAACCAGATCAACCTGCGCAGTATACGCAGGCTAATCCGGGCCGACAATTTCCGTCTCAGGGTATAGAGTAATGATTCCTGAAACAGAAAATCCACAGGAGGCGAACAGTGTCAGTCCGGGTTAGCCTGTGTGGCATGCTTACGCTGATTCGGGTCGATACTTTACGCAGAGTCCACAGTGTTGGTTTTCTTATTGGACGGATCAAATTATTTTATTGCATATGACTATCTGGGTGGAAAGGGTTTGCTTGAGAACAGCATCTTTGTGTGACATGTAACTTTAGTCATCTTTCTCTACGTTTATATTTCCACGCCTAAATGTCGCCTAGGAGAAAAGAAGAACAATAAAAGTCTGACATGCTCATAATTTTTTTATTAGAGATTCCTCCATCACTATAAAAGTTTGTTTTATTGCCTTTTAAAGGACACAATGTTTCTTTCCCAAGAAAAAACAAAGCACACAATGTGAATAAGATTGTTTTATTTTCGACAATATAATCATATAAAAATAATGGCTACGACTTAGTTTTACAATAAATCCGTATAATGCTTAAACTTTTTCCCATGATAAATCAAAATAATTCGATATTTGAATGTTTCGACGCAAATAAGGTTTTATTATTCTTTTTAAAACGGCTTTTAAGCTAATGGTTTTTTAGCAGATAGGGGATATTGCATGTTGATCAAACTTGAAATAATGACCATAGTTATAACACTAGTAACCGGGTCAATACATTTACCAGGTTATAACATAAGGTATAATTCAGAAGACTATATAAGGATGCGTTAATTCGTATCTCTTATATGACTCAACTTAGCCCTATATTGTTGGTACTCAAAATAATCGTCTCACTGAGACGATTCTTTTGAGTACCAACAACATAGGGTGTGAGAGTCAAATAAGGATTTTGCGATGTAAACTACTCGTCTTATCTGGAGCTTCTGGACTATTAGAATTAAAACATTAGGATGTTACAAACCGTAGGGACGTAGGTTTGAGCACCGTAGTATTATCTATTGACTAATGGACACATTAATTATTATCAAGAATCCAAGATAAAAACACTCAATCCGTCTTTTAACCTAACCTATGAGCCGTTCCACGAGAAAACCAACATTATGGACTCTGCGTAGTCTATCGACACAGATCTGCCTGCAGGCTAATCATGGCCGACACATTCCGCCTCGAGGGGAAATGGGTAAAGAGAAATGATTGCTGAAACAGAAAATTCACTGGAGGCGAAAAATGTACGTCCGGGTAGGCCAACGCGGCATGCTTAGGCTGATCCGATACTGTACGCAGAATCCCCAATGTTGGTTTTCTCTTGGAACGGCTCATCTCTCTTAATTAAACTTCCTATACGCTCACGGTGACGATTCTTGTGGTTATCCCCCAAATATGAAAATAGAATTTCTACAATGTAATACGCACCTAATATAGTGCTTTGAAATTCCATCCGCCGGCTATCAATATATTTATAAATATAACATCTTAAATTTGGTTAAAATAATTATTTTTCTGAAAAGCAATGTAGGAATTACCAAACGCTGGACAAACTGATTGTGAAATATGTCATTGATTTTCTCCCAGATGACCACAAGTGTACTCCACTAAACTTTGTTTTTGTCTGAAAAGGGGATTTTTTCAGAACGGTTCCAGAGTCAAGAAGTATCATCCGATATCTAAGAGATAATGTTTATGTTACATGGGTATTTTTTATCTGATGTTATAGCCAGTAATTACAAGATACAACAGATAACTGAGTTTCTCTTATTCAGTGGTTTTGACGGCAATCTCCCATCGGTGATAACCTAAACCTTACGTACTTTAAAATGCTTTTAGCGGTTTCATTCATCGGAACCCTGGGATTAAGCCGCTGATTCTTAGCCTTCTGGCTGTTTGAAATGGTGCATTAAATATGCAACACAATTTTTTATACTCTTATTATTTGATGAACATCTTCAAGTTCATTTAGCTGTACAATAGTCCAACAGATTCCAATGCTCAACCCGTTCCCACATACATCACATCTGCAGCAGACGAGCTTGACCATATTTGCAACCACTTGAAAAATCTCCAGAAATTAAAGTTGAATTATTAAAAAGAGTTGAAATCATTGTGACAAAAGGAGACATTGCTCATAGTGAGCAATTTCTCGGTAAGCAATAATGTTTTCATGAGTCGTCTGCTAAGGCATCACAAAGCGAATGTATGAAGGAAACGGTTAACTATGGGTCCTTGAATATCACCGTATTAGTAATAAATTACACCAAATACTAGGGGGGTGGGGGGTGGGGGACGGGGGTCATGCATTATGCAAGAAAATACTCACCAGGCAAAAATGGTTACCGTCATTTTGAATCAAATCGGGCCCGGACAAAACCGGTGTTTAGCATTCTCTGCTTTCACTTTCAAACAAGGTCAAAATACTAAAGGTCATCAAAACAATGATTTCCAGTGCATCCTATACACATTTACGATGAATTTAAACTAAATGTCATATATATTCAATACATTCTGGTGATGGTATACACTCATTTCTATGCAAACAAAGTTTGTTTAGGGACTATTTGGGTCAGCATAACAGCGTATATATTTAGCGTAATTTGACCTATACTACATGTATCTTGTATATAGACAATATTTTCGTTCATGAAAATATTCAGATATAAATAATTTTTTATAAGTACAAATGTATTAGAAATAAAAGATATTTTTTAACTTGAGCAATGTCATGCCACATGGGCATTTCGTTTAAAGCAGACGACTTTGAAAATATATCAGTTGAAATATGAACAATCTCTTAGAGTGAAAGTAAAATTATATAGAAATGTTGAAAAAAACATGGCAAAAGGGGAAGTTGTTCTTTACCAGCAATTCTCCTTTAGCCACACTGTTTTTAAAGTATAATTTTGCAAATGTGCAAGAAATAGTCTGTATGTGAGAAAGCGTTATTTGTCATGTAATAAAAGCTTAGGACTATTTTGATAACTAAAAGGCAAACAATGCTGATTTCAGGAGACAGCTGTCGTTACAAACTGACTCACCTGAGTCTGTATTGTTTGCAAAAAAAACCAATATCGCGATTGGCGCTGAAAGAGTTAAACCAATTGAGGTTCGACAGAGTTTTCATATTTGACGCCTCTGAAGCAGACGGGTTTTTGAAAACATAGTGACAACAGAAGAAATTGCTCAAAACGAGCAATTTCTCCTTTTGCCACAATGTTTTCCACTTTTAGTCATAGGTTATCCATTCAATTATAGAGATTTTCCATTTTTTGACAACATATGTTCAAAGTCGTCTGCTGCAGAATTGTCGTATAAGATAAAGGGTTAAAGCTTAACGTTTTTAATATCTTATAAATACGCTGTTCTAAGAATACCGCTCGACGCTCTTAAATAGGGTCCCATTAGGAAATTAGCTCTGATTCTTCTACAATAGCGTCATTCGATCGACTCGTTAGCGTCACTTTACCATCCAGCGACACCGGTGCCAGTGACTATATATTATTCAATCGTTGACTTAACCCTTTCCCTCTTATGAAACAAATCTGCAGCTGACGACATCAGTATACGCGAAATTGTGAAAGATCTGTACAGATGAGAGTAAACTTATTAAGCAAGGTTAAAAACATTAAGGCAAAAGGTGAAACAATTCTCATTATTAAAAAATTCTCATTTTGCCACAATTTTTTCTGACGTAATTTGTGGCAGATTTGTATATACTGAAAATGCAGAGAAGAAGGCTGTTCTCGATCTTCACTGTTGGCAGTCTCTGAATGTCCGTTTAATCGCTATATATACGTGTGTTAAGAAATGAAAAACCAAATATAACACCATCTTTGAAACACAGTTGCATCTCTGAATTGACACTGTATGACAGTCAGACGCCTCTCCCCTCGAGAATGGTGCATTGCCATCTTTCAGATTTGTCTGATAATGATAGATCTGTAATCGCTGCTACGGATGTTCAACTTTTGTAATAGTTTATAAATGCTTTGCTCTAAGAATGACGCTCAACGCTCTTAAATCTCTTGTCATAAGACTGATATGTCAATTTGGCGAGCTGGTTTCCTGAATTGATCCCACCATCCATCAACACAACTGCTCGATAGTACAATGCTGTTTCTTTATCTATTACCGTTGTGATGCTTCTTTATAGCTACGTGGAAGGGTCACGACGGTACACGTGATTATCCTTTTCATACATACAACACGTGTTCAGCGGACGACTTTAAAAGCATCTCAACAACACTATAGGAAACTCTCAGTGAATGAATGTAAATTTATGGAAAGAAAGTTGAAAACATTGTGGCAAAAAGAAAAAATGCTCATCATGAGCAATTTCTCCTTTTGCCACAATGCTGTTAAAAGTGGTCTTCTGCGGATGCGTCAGAAAGTGTCTGTATGTGGTAAAGTGTTAACTTCTGGTTGTTTATTCAGATAACGTAAACACACCAATCTTGGCTATGTGCTGGTAAAAATATGTAATTTGATTAATTGATTCGGCTAACAGTCGTCGTTGAAGACAGTGGTGCATTGATAGAGCGTCAGCTTCATCTACCAAAGGTCCCGTGTTTTCATCGCGTGATGAACAGGTTCTGCCTGATGGTTTTTCCCACACAAAGGAAGCAGACATCGAGCGTAATTGATATACGCTTAGAGCGCAAACCTTGTTAAATTCGCAATCGATGTAAAATTAACGAGTTTAAATTAGAATTAACAGTAGTCGGTGTGCTATGACAATCTGAATGCACCCCAGTTTTAATCATATTCATTTTCATATTACGAGTGGGATAAAACAAGTATTATTTCTATAGTGCCTCTGTTAATTGAAACATGTCCAGGAAGTGAGCTCTTCCCCACATACCATCGAATGTTAACGCATTTGAAGCAACTTTTAAAATTATTGTCGAAAGACATTACATTTTGCTTATGATGCTTAACTTCATTCAGTCATTTTAAAGATGTATACCTCTGTGTTTAATGGTCGTCTTGCTGCAGTGGTGTTGTATGTGGGAAATGGCCTTGTCGGATTGGCTTAAAATATTCAATCAACAAGTTCTATTCGATCGTAAATTGCGTTTATTCCAACCCTGGCACGGGAATACCCTTGTCATTGATATTTCGGAACTGTATGCCATGAAGCGTAACGACTGTAAAATAATCGCCCACAAAATGATGCGATATAACCTAGAAGTATATTTAATTATTTCCTCCAAATATACAATTTAAGTCGCCTCTTCAGCAGTCGACATTTTAAAACATTGTGACGGAAGGAGAATATGGTCATGATGAGGAATTTCTCTTTTTGCCACAATCATTTCATCTATTTTCCAAAAAAAATAGACTTTCATTTAGAGCTTTTATCGTCGTCTGTTGTAGATTTGTTGTATGTGGGCAAGGATTTAATACACGTTTTAGACGACGTTGACAAATTTTAGTTTAGACAAAACAAGATTTTCAAAACTAAATCGATATTCTAACAAGCTAACTATTGGTATAGAAGAGAAGCATCCGTTTAAAACCTCGTTTCAAATCTAAGACGCTAAATGAAACGATTCTATAAAAATAGAATAATACGATAATTCAATAAAAATCGATTTAGTCAACGTCTGAGAAGGAGACAATGCTATAACCTTCATTTCTGCTATACGGGACATACAACATAATTTTCTCTTGTCGTAATTCACGAGACTTTAAACACAGTTGTCGAACCGTTTATACCAATGACATACAGACTAATCTTCATCTTCATCATTCGTTACTCATGCATCTATAATGTAGTTTACCTTTCTCAGTAATAAAATCAGACGAAAAGTCTTCGCTGTACGAATATTGCGTCTGACAACACCGCATAACAGGGGTTTCTCCTGATTGTGTCCAATGAAATGTTTAACCAACGTTCGGTTCTATACAATCGGACAATTCGACAGCCGGCGCATATCTATCTTTTTAAAAATGTATTTGGGTTATCTTACCTGTTTTAAACCGAACAGTTTTGTTAGCGGCAATTTGATTGGCTGACGCAAATATCAATCTGATCCGACATACATTGTATCTGTATGAGGCAGTCATATAAGATCGTTATAAGATCGAGCGAAGTTTAGGTGTGGTTTTAATGGGATAACTACTGCACACTATGCTTTTTTATGTAGAAACAAACATCACTCCATTTCTCACTATGTAATCAAATCAAGCTTTAACGAACTTTGTAATTGTTCACCAGTCTCCTTCTGAAAGAGACCCCATTAAAACGTATCAGGAAATATTTCCGTTTGATCTTCGGATTCAAAGATTATTAATCTTGTCCGCGTTTCACGTTGGCATGTTATAGTTATACGCCGATATCCGAGCTTTATCAACGGAAGCATTTTAATCCTTACCGATTAATGCATCGTTTTTCCGTTTACATCAGCTCAGCCTGTTACCCCTTTCCAACGTATAAACGCTTTCTGACGACGCAGCCGACAACTTTAAAAAAAAAAAATTGCAAAAAGGCGAAATTGTTTATAATCAGTAAGTTCTGCTTTTGTCACAATGATTTCACCTCTATTGATTTATTATGATTTCAATTATAGAGAGTTTTCATATATTTGCGTAGATGTTTTAAAATCGTCTACGGCTGATTTGTTGAATAATCGTATCAGACTCGTTTTTTCCCAAAAATTGAAAAGGGCACATCAATTTATGACTGGTCGAAAACGAAAGAGGAACCAGCTTATCACAGTGAAAAACATTGTTTTTCCCTTAACACCAAACCCTGAGACCATGACAAATTATCACCATACATTGAAGAAAAAAATGTAAAAAATGGCGAAAATGACGAACTACAGCGTGAGCTTATCGGGAAGGGTTAGCATGGTAACCTATATCCCGAGTTATCCTCATCTGTTGAGACGACAGGTTCCACCTTACTTGCTTGTTGGCAAAGCAGATTAAACATAGGATTTAAGACAAAGCCTCTATGGCAAGATGCATACAGTAGCACCATATATTGTGATTAAAAACCCTGCCTTTCTGTCTACTAAAATTGGGTTTATTGGTGTTTAACGCCGTTTTCATAATTAACCTTCCCATGTGTTTCCTCACACCAGTTCTGCAAACAACAGTCTTTCCAAGCAACTGGCTACTTTTCCAAATAAACTGTTAACCCGTTGGTGGAAATCGAGTGACGCTTGTCGCATTGATTATTGTCAAACGTCGAACAGAATGTCGATCGAGCTTGGATTTGATCTCACAACTACTGGATAGAGGGTCTTTGTCGCTAAAGACAGAGCTTTCGAGGCTCGGCCTGTCAAGAAAGAGATTGTACCATTACCAATCTCATTTACATCAAAATACTTCACTGTATCATTTATTAAATCTGACGACACCGCATATAGACCCTATACATTTAAATATCATATATAATTCGAACCCTCGGCTATCACCGCATAGACCCTATACATTTAAATATCATATATAATTCGAGCCCTCGGCTATCGGCGCATAGACCCTATACATTTGAATATCATATATAATTACAACCCTCCGCTATCACCGCATAGACCCTATACATTTAAATATCATATATAATTCGAACACTCGGCTATCACCGCATAGACCCTATACATTTAAATATCATACAAAATTCGAACCCTCGGCTATCACCGCATAGACCCAATACATTTAAATATCATATATAATTCGAAGACTCGGCTATCACCGCATAGACCCTATACATTTAAATATCATATATAATTCGAACACTCGGCCATCACCGCATAGACCCTATACATTTAAATATCATATATAATTCGAAGACTCGGCTATCACCGCATAGACCCTATACATTTAAATATCATATATAATTCGAACACTCGGCTATCACCGCATATACCCTATACATTTAAATATCATATATAATTCGAATACTCGGCTATCACCGCATAGACCCTATACATTTAAATATCATATATAATGCGAACACTCGGTTATCACCGCATATACCCTATACATTAAAATATCATATATAATTCGAACACTCGGCCATAACCGCATAGACCCTATACATTTAAGTATCATATATAATTCGAACACTCGGCTATCACCGCATTAACCCTATATTTTTAAATATCATATACAATTCGAAACCTCGGCTATCACCGCATAGACATTTAAATATCATACATAATTCGAACCCTCGGCTATCACCGCATTGACCCTATACATTTAAATATAATATATAATTCGAACACTCGGCTATCACCGCATTAACCCTATATTTTTAAATATCATATACAATTCGAAACCTCGGCTATCACCGCATAGACATTTAAATATCATACATAATTCGAACCCTCGGCTATCACCGCATTGACCCTATACATTTAAATATAATATATAATTCGAACACTCGGCTATCACCGCATTAACCCTATATTTTTAAATATCATATACAATTCGTTACCTCGGCTATCACCGCATAGACATTTAAATATCATACATAATTCGAACCCTCGGCTATCACCGCATTGACCCTATACATGTAAATATAATATATCATTTCAACCATCGGCTATCACCGCATTGACCCTATACATTTAAATATCATATATCATTTCAACCATCATCTATCATTGCATAGACCCTATACATTTAAATATCATATATAATTCGAACATTCGGCTATCACCGCTTTACTGTATCGTTTATTAAATCTGACGACCCCGCATAGACCCTATACATTTAATGTCATATATAATTCCAACACCGCTTCACTTTATCGTTTATTTATTTAGATTGTTTCTACTTTTGATACCTAACGATTGTGTAGACAACAATTTGATTGGCTGACGCAAAGGTCCTCCCCAGACTGTTATTTTGGTGAAATGTTCGCGTCGAACTGGTCTATATAAATGTGTAATTGTATTGTAAATCGTAAGCATATCTATAGTATTCGAACAAATCGTAGTTATGTTCTTTCGAAATCAAGCTTTCCATAAATCGTTAGTAGGTTCATTGATTGGCTCGGTTGACGTGGCAGATTCAACTCCAAAACATGGGCTCTGTGTTAAAAAACCGAAATGTTTTCTTTCTATTAGTCAGACCTTATTGACTGAACAATCGATATCTGTGTACAAATGTCTGGCGATCTGAAACAAAGGAACTATATTTTGAAATCTTGTAAAAGTTGAATGAAGAATACATTCAATTAGGCCTGGTGAGTATAGTCGGGTAATCTAAATTGGCTTATCGAAGGCTTGGCGTGAAACGGTTGTAACTAAAATTCGTATTTTTTTTACCGAGGTTAATCACCTCGCCATAAAGTCCTTATAAGCGTTAAATAATTTTTCTTGGTAAACAATGGAATTGTAGGTGCCTTTGCTCGTTCTGAGCAATGGCACCTAAATTTGCATTGTTTACAAAGGGGTCAAAATCGTTCCTAAACCTGGGTTTTCAAAATAGGTTTTTAGTTACAACCGTTTCACACCAAGCCCTCGTTATGTTCTGAACAGACAAAAGCAAAGAGAAAATATGAAAGTGAGATAATATTAAACTGTCTACAGGTTAGCAATTTATGTGACTTTGTCATACCAAAAGAAATTCATTATTATGCAATAGCATATAAACAATTTGGCTTCTTAAATAATTCCTGTTGCAGGAATTAAGCACTAACATTTTTAAAGGCAGAGTATAGCTTGTTGCGTCATGCAGCGTGGTTTAATGTCACAGAACGAAGGTTATTGTAAAAGAAAGATCGTTGAACGTAGTCCAAGGAAATATGATTCTTTTTCCCGGGGTCTGTTTCAGTCAGTAACATTGTGTTTTACCCAGGGGACTGTCACACTAATACATGCACATAACAACACATTAAAGTTTCATTATGCTGTCTGCGTCCATTTCAATGAGTGTAACATAAATATGTATGAATGTAATTGCTATACAATACGAGCCGTTCCACGAGAAAACCAACATTATGGACTCTGCGTAATGTATCGACACAGATCAGCATTCCGTCTCAGGGGATAAAGGTATAGAGTAATGATTCTTGAAACAGAAAGTCCACAGGAGGCGAAAATAGTCTGTCCGGGTTGGCCTTCGCGGCATGCGTAGGCTGATCCGGGTCGATACTTTACGCAGAGTTCACAATGTTGTTTTCTCGCGGGACGGCTCATATGTACTTGATGGAAGTGATTCAAGGATGAAAAGGCCAATAAATAATGAAAACGGCACATGGGGACAATGATATTTAATACGTGTCTGTTTTTAAGTAACACAAAAGTAGGTATGTGAAGTTGGCACGAAGTTCGGTATTCGGTAATCGATATTCAATACCGATATGAATGTAGAGCTAAAACGAATATAGAGCCAGCACCAGATTCGTGAATTCTGTTACGCATTGAAATATACGTTACCGTCATTGTTTAGTATGACGAATACCGATTTGAATATCGATTTGAATATGGAGCCAGATCGATATTCGAGAAAATGGTGCTATCTTTTTGCTGACTATCTGGTAGAGCGAATACCGATTTCAATATCGATTTGAATATAGAGCCAGGTCGATATTCGTGAAAATGGTGATATGGTCTTCCTGATCATGTAGAAGGGCGAACCCCGATTTGAATATCGATTTGAATTTAGTGCCAGGTCGATATTCGGTAAAATGGTGCTATGGTCTTTCTGACCATGCAGTAGAGCGAATACCGATTTGAATACCGATTTGAATATGGAGCCAGATCGATATTCGAGAAAATGATGCTATCTTTTTGATGAATATGTAGTAGAGCGAATACCGATTTGAATATCGATTTGAATATAGAGCCAGATCGATATTCGTGAAAATAGTGCTATCGTCTTCATAATCATGTAGAAGGACGAACCCCGATTTGAATAAAGATTTGAATTAATTGCCAGGTCGATATTCGGTAAAATGGTGCTATGGTCTTTCTGACCATGCAGGAGAGCGAATACCGATTTGATTACCGATTTGAATATGGAGCCAGATCGATATTCGAGAAAATGGTTCTACCTTATTTCTGAACATGTAGTAGAGCGAATACCGATTTCAATATCGATTTGAATATAGAGCCAGATCGATATTCGTGAAAATGGTGATATCGCCTTCCTGATCATGTAAAAGGGCGAACCCCGATTTGAATATCGATTTGAATTTAGTGCCAGGTCGATATTCGGTAAAATGGTGCTATTGTCGTTCTGACCATGTAGTAGAGCGAATACCGATTTCAATATCGATTTGAATATGGAGCCAGATCGATATTCGAAAAAATGGTTCTATCTTTTTTCTGAACATGTAGTAGAGCGAATATCGATTTCAATATCGATTTGAATATAGAGCCAGGTCGATATTCGTGAAATGGTGATATCGCCTTCCTGATCATGTAGAAGGGCGAACCCCGATTTGAATTTAGTGCTAGGTCGATATTCGGTAAAATGGTGCTATTGTCTTTCTGACCATGTAGTAGAGCGAATACCGATTTCAATATCGATTTGAATATGGAGCCAGATCGATATTCGAGAAAATGGTGCTATTTTTGTTCTGACCATGTTGTAGAGCGAATACCGATTTGAATATCGATTTGAATATAGAGCCAGGTCGATATTTGTGAAATGGTGATATCGCCTTCCTGATCATGTAGAAGGGCGAACCCCGATTTGAATTTAGTGCTAGGTCGATATTCGGTAAAATGGTGCTATTGTCTTTCTGACCATGTAGTAGAGCGAATACCGATTTCAATATCGATTTCAATATGGAGCCAGATCGATATTCGAGAAAATGGTGCTATCTTTTCTCTGAACATGTAGTAGAGCGAATACCGATTTGAATATCAATTTGAATATAGAGACAGATCGATATTCGTGAAAATGGTGCTATCACCTTCCTGATCATGTAGAAGGGCGAACCCCGATTTGAATTTAGTGCCAGGTCGATATTCGATAAAATGGTGCTATTGTCTTTCTGACCATGTGGTAGAGCGAATACCGATTTGAATATAGAGCCAGGTCGATATTCGTGAAAATGGTGATATCGCCTTCCTGATCATGTAGAAGGGCGAACCCCGATTTGAATTTAGAGCCAGGTCGGTATTCGGTAAAATGGTGCTATGGTCTTTCTGACCATCTAGTAGAGCGAATACCGATTTCAATATCGATTTGAATATGAAGCCAGATCGATATTCGAAAAAATGATTCTATCTTTTTTCTAAACATGTGGTAGAGCGAATATCGATTTCAATATAGAGCCAGGTCGATATTCGTGGAAATGGTCCTATCGTCTTCCTGATCATGTAGAAGGGCGAACCCCGATTTGAATATCGATTTGAATTTAGTGCCAGGTCGATATTCGGTAAAATGGTGCTAATGTCTTTCTGAGAATGTAGTAGAGCGAATACCGATTTCAATATCGATTTGAATGTGGAGCCAGATCGATATTCGAGAAAATTGTGCTATCTTTTATCTGAACATGAAGTAAAGCGAATACCGATTTGAATATCGATTTGAATATAGAGCCAGATCGATATTCGTGTAAATGGTGCTATCGTCCTCCTGATCATGTGGTAGAGCGAATACCGATTTCAATATAGATTTGAATATGGAGCCAGATCGATATTCGAGAAAATGGTGCTACCTTTTTTCTGAACATGTAGTAGAGCAAATATCGATTTCAATATCGATTTGAATATAGAGCTAGGTCGATATTCGTGAAAATGGTCCTATCGTCTTCTTGATCATGTAGGAGGGTGAACCCCGATTTGAATATCGATTTGAATTCAGCGCCAGGTCGATATTCGGTAAAATGGTGCTATGTTCTTTCTGACCATCTAGTAGAGCGAATACCGATTTCAATATCGATTTGAATATGGAGCCAGATCGATATTCGAAAAAATGGTTCTATCTTTTTTCTGAACATGTAGTAGAGCGAATATCGATTTCAATATCGATTTCAATATAGAGCCAGGTCGATATTCGTGAAAATTGTCCTATCGTCTTCCTGATCATGTAGAAGGGCGAACCCCGATTTGAATTTAGAGCCAGGTCGATATTCGGTAAAATGGTGCTATTGTCTTTCTGACCATCTAGTAGAGCGAATACATATTTCAATATCGATTTGAATATGGAGCCAGATCGATATTCGAGAAAATGGTACTATCTTTTTTCTGAACATGTAGTACAGCGAATACCGATTTGAATATCGATTTGAATATAGACCCAGATCGATATTCGTAAAAATGCTGCTATCGTCTTCCTGAACATGTAGAAGGGCGAACCCCGATTTGAATATCGATTTGAATTTAGTGCTAGATCGATATTCGGTAAAATGGTGCTATGGTCTTTCTGACCATGTAGTAGAGCGAATACCGATTTGAATATCGATTTGAATATGGAGCCAGATCGATATTCGAGAAAATGGTGCTAGTTTCTTTCTGAACATGTAGTAGAGCGAATAACGATTTGAATATAGAGCCAGATGGATATTCGTGAAAAGGGTGCTATCGTCTTCCTGATCATGTAGAAGGGCGAACCCCGATTTGAATATCGATTTGAATTTAGTGCCAGGTCGATATTCGGTAAAATGGTGTTATTGTCTTTTTGATTATGTGGTAGAGCGAATACCGATTTGAATATCGATTTGAATATGGAGCCAGATCGATATTCGAGAAAATGGTTCTATCTTATTTCTGAACATGTAGTAGAGCGAATACCGATTTGAATATCGATTTGAATGTGGAGCCAGATCGATATTCGAGAAAATGGTGCAATCCCTTTTCTGACCATGTAGTAGAGCGAATACCGATTTGAATATCGATTTGAATTCAGTGCCAGGTCGATATTCGGTAAAATGATGACATTGTCATTCTGACCATGTAGTAGAGCGTATACCGATTTCAATATCGATTTGAATATGGAGCCAGATCGATATTCGAGAAAATGGTGCTATCTTTTTTCTGACCATGTTGTAGAGCGAATACCGATTTGAATATCGATTTGAATATAGAGCCAGATCGATATTCGTGAAATGGTGATATCGCCTTCCTGATCATGTAAAAGGGCGAACCCCGATTTGAATATCGATTTGATTTTAGTGCCAGGTCGATATTCGGTAAAATGGTGCTATGGTCTTTCTGACCATGTAGTAGAGCGAATACCGATTTGAATATCGATTTGAATGTGGAGCCAGATCGATATTCGAGAAAATGGTGCAATCCCTTTTCTGACCATGTAGTAGAGCGAATACCGATTTGAATATCGATTTGAATTTAGTGCCAGATCGATATTCGGTAAAATGGTGATATTGTCTTTCTGACCATGTAGTAGAGCGTATACCGATTTCAATATCGATTTGAATATGGAGCCATATCGATATTCGAGAAAATGGTGCTATCTTTTTTCTGACCATGTTGTAGAGCGAATACCGATTTGAATATCGTTCTAAATTTCGGGCCAGGTCGATATTCGGGAAAATGGGCTAATCGTCTTTCTGATCATGTAGAAGGACAAACGACACGGCTTTGCTATATACAAAACATCGAGTTGCGATAGTTGAGTCGGTTACAACGAAGGCTATCAGTCCATTCGACATAAGGGGTCGTGAATACTGCTGTGTGGAGTACTGTTGCGAGAAAGACTGGAAACAACACGTTAGGTGGGTGATCTGACCGCCGTGATATGACTGAAATACCATTGAAACTGTAACCTTTGTAAACCTTTTAGGTTAAGAAGAACCACTTCTCATTTTCCATTAGTCTATCTTACTATTTAGTTAACCTAACATTTTCATTTCTTGATACTGATTTTATTTTTGATAATGTTCGCAGTTGAAATAATGCTAGGACAATGAAATGATTTGTATGGGAATGACAAATAATATAACATCTGTAATTTATCAAATAATTTCTTTTCATAGTATTTAACATAACCCAACAACTTCGACATACACTAACAGTGTTGCTTACATTTCTTCACATGTGCACGGAAAATGAGAAAAAGAAAATAGAGGGCGGTGAATGGCTTTGAATTGACTCTAGTGTATAGTTCTATATAGCCAAAAAGTCCCTGCCATTAGTACCCATGCTTGTCAATCAACCCAAATAATTTGAACCACCTATGTAAAGGGTAATTTGTATGTGTCTGGTCTACTTTCAAATAAAGCTAGCATTTTCAAAACAGTAGAAGTTTAATAGATGCACAACTCATGTTCAACACCTATGACAAATGTTAATTCACGGAACATCAGTGTGAAATTATAATGAAAAGAAATCGGGCATTTCTTTCAGCGGTGAATATTTGTTCAAGATATACAATGTAAAATTAAAACCAGTCTAAATTTCACGCAAAACTACCTTAATATATGAGACGTGTTATGTAACTAATCAAAACAAATTAAACACAACGAGATATATGCAAGGCCTATTTAAGTGAAATAACTTTGAAAACAGGAAAATAGTTTCAGATGAGAACAGTTTAAAACTTTTAACAAATGTAATACAGGAGAATCGAGCCCCGCAAACTATGGGTGTTGTTGTTTAAACACAATAAAAATAAGTTGAAAAAAACTGCATAGAGGGTCTTACAATAAACACTATTGCAAAACTATTTTGAATTCGACCAAATAAACTTTCAAATGTTTAACATATGACAAATAGAGAAAACAAGTAACACAACCTAAATTCCGTGTTTTTCAACCAATCAAAATGATTCGAACATCTTTTGTATAATCATGGTCATTCTATGTTGAAATTTGACAATACAGTGCATGGCATGGAAACCAGTTTTGGGTTTCAAATGGCAAGTTTTGTAGTTCCCCACGTAGTCCATTATACCAAACATGCCCGTACCGTGAAGTTAAAATAAGAGCACAAAAATGTTGGTTCTTCAACATTGTCACTCCAGCTAAAACATAGCGAGAACTTCCTATGGCAATTTCCGGCAGTGAAATTATGCGTTCCAGTGTGATCCTATTATACAGACAGTGTTCGTAAACTCTGACGACGAAAATTGGATATGATTGAGTTATAACTTTTCTGCGTACTCTTCTACCTGAACACGTCTTTAGTGTGCTGAAAAGATAGAAAAGAAATTATGGATTGAGTGGAATTTATAGTACTAATACTCTTAAGTCGAAACTAGGATGACTTCCAGTTTTCGCGTTTGTTTTACTCGAAAAGTCGATGGCAGGAACAGGATTCCGTTGATACAAAGCATTAATTAATTATATATCAATTTAAACGTTGATTAGTAGTGCAAGCGTGTCTTGTATCGTGCTGTAGTTGTCTCCGGGATGGCGCAAGTCAAACATTACCAAAATAATTCTACAAATGGTCAAGTAGATGTTTGCATAGATCTTCCTAAATATTCCATACACGCTTATCATTTGTTTTACTTATTTTAGAAATGTCTTTTATGTTACGTTCACTTACCCTTCGACCGCTGCACTTATGATAGCTTCACAAGATTCGGTTGTTTCCATCCACATATGCATGAGACTTTGAATACAATCAAACGGGTCACCGGTCCTAAATCCAAAATTAAAATAAAAAGTTATAATAGTTAATGATCAATTAACAGAATCGTAAAAAAAACGAACCTAACAGATATTGATTAACACTTTTCGAATTCATGATTATGCGAAACAATTAAGTTGTCAAAATCGAAGGAATCACGAAGTTCACGCGAAATTAAAGTTAATTATACTAATTGAGAATCCTATCCCTTTTCTACGGTGGCACAGAGGTGACATGTGTATGTTTTTATTTATCTCCTGCGCACGACATACTAAGTCGTGCGCACGAGATACTTAAGTCGTGCGCACGAGATAATATGTCGTGCGCACGAGTTACTAACTCGTGCTCACGAGATAATTAAGTCGTGCGCACGACTACTTAGCCAATCAGAATACACTTTACATATATGAATATTGTTTGAGAATGGCTGCTAGCGAAAATCAGTTCCCTACATTGTAATCATCAAATCAATAACACAACTCTGTGGCGCCACCGTATTTCCGCTATCAGCCATTGTCAAACAATATTCATGTATGTAAAGTGTATTCTAATTGGCTAATTATGTCGTGCGCACGACTTAATTATCTCGTGCGTACGACTTAGTAACTTGTGCGCACGACATAGTATCTCGTGCGCACGACTTAGTAACTCGTGCGCACGACTTAGTATCTCGTGCGAAACGACATAGTATCTCGTGCGCACGACTTAATAACTCATGCGCACGACTTAATTATCTCGTGCGCACGACTTAGTATGTCGTGCGCACGAGATAAATAAAAACATACACATGTCACCTCTGTGCCACCGTACTTTTCTCCAGTTGGATGTCAAAATGTGTAATAACTTGATTAAAGAATGAGGTTATTCATGTTTCGAAGAAAATATAAATTGTTTCGAACTACTCTAAGATTTGATGAAGATGTCCTGATACGGTTTCCTGAAGAATGGATGCAAAATGTAGCCTCTAGAATGTTATCAAGGCAAATGTTGACAACGCATGATGCACGACGGACGGACGCACGTCAGACAAACTGTGATCAAAATGCCTCACATTCATGCTCTTTAAATGTAGATTTAAATGTAGATTAAAATTTACCTTTGCAACTGTAGGAGATGTCAAAATTCGAGTTAATGTAATAACTCCAGTCGTCACACCACGGTAACCTAGAAAGAACACAAAACACAGTATTACAGTCCACTGCCGTTAACTCGAAGTCAAAATGACCTACGGAAAATCTTTATCAAAATTTGATACTTAAAAACAAATCTAGCACACTATCTGATGCAAACAACATTGAACACATTTTAGGAAAAAAAGAAATTGCTCATAATGAGTATGTTCTCCTTTTCCAACAATTTTTTTTCTCTGTATTATGGCAACATAGTATTTGTTTACATGCAATTACTTTTAGTTAAGTGATGTCGAGATAACAAGAGTCGACTGTAGAGTTATTGTTTTCATAAGCGCTTGGAAAATGGAATGGGTAAATATATTACAAACATATTGCATGGACACTTATTCTATGTTACATCGTAACCACATCAATGCCGTCATTCCTACGTCCTTATGAAGTTCTTACTGCGTCCTGATTCGTTTACGTCCTCACTTAGTATTGTGTTATCATGTTTAAATTTGACCCACGTCCTCTAGGTTAATACAGACCATATAACGTCCTTACCGGTTTCTTATGATTGTATTACGTTAAACAAGCTATTACTCTGTTCGTTAAAAAAAATCGTAGTGGGAAAGGTTAACATCTATAAGATGTGTAATGAACATTTATTGTAATAATAAATTAAATAATAATAATTTTCAATTTAAAGATTCATCTATCCAGAAACATATAAACACATCTATCTTAATAGACTACAGTTATTGGCAAATTATTTTAGAATCTACTCAAAAGCACACGACGTTGAAGCCTATCTTATTCAATAGACCTGCAAGGTCACAATATATAACGCCCTCTCTATCAAATGCCGCAAATTCGGTCACGTGACCACACTAAACATCGTTTTCTATTTCATCGAACAACTTCTAGCATAGATTCAGCTCAGATTAAGCACTTAAATGAATATATATCGACCACCATGCTGAACAACTGTTACAATTGTATCGCAAAATTTACATGTCCACCTTACGGCATCTGTTTTACATGTACACGATCCAATTCGGCCTACCAACTATTTTAAATACAAAAGATTAGTTTAAACATAATAAGGCACAATATAATTTTTTTTTTTTTAATTAGCTACAATCAATTAATGCGAATATAAACAATAATAACAACTAATTAAATACAAACAATTAATGCGAAAAAGATTGGAACGAAAGCTAAAGGATTGGTTCGTGGACACAGGTAGACCGCGGGAAAAAAAGGTCACGTGCTCAACACTACTGGTTCAATGACAACACAATTTTAATGTTGTGTTACATGATTTCAAAAACTCACACTTTATATTGATTAGATCCATGTATATTTACAATCATTAAGTCAATAGTGAATACATGTGGTAATTATAATAGTGCTGATCAAGATCGAACTACAGAACTATGTAGTCTGATATCGGTTTACATCATTCTACATTATTATTTTTCTTTTTTTTTGCAACACAGAAAGTGTTTGGTATTGTGAGTTCTTGTAACTTTATAGTCAAAAGTAAACTTTCCTTCTAAATACAAGTTAGAGTTAAATATATTTAATCAAGTTTACAATGACAACACAAATATACCGGTAGCTCAGTCGGTAGCGACGCGGGCTGTCAATCCATGGGTTGTGAGTTCAAATCCCGGCTCGGCCAACTTTATTTCCGACGATTGACAAAAGTCAATGCGACATGCCTCATTCGTCTTCCACCAATGGGCTAAGTCTATGTGGAAAAACAGCCAGTTGCTTGGGAAGATTGTTGTGTGGAGTACTGGTGTGAGAAAACCAGGAAACACATGAGTTGGTGAACTGGCCATCGTGATATAACTGAGACATCGTTAAAAATGGCGTTAAACCCAAATCATATACTTTATAAGCACGTGCTATCTCGACTAAATGGTTTGGTAAGACGAACAGGTAGTTGGACGAAACCTCTAACATCCGAGTGAATACTCCGATTCCTATTTTGGCATAATTTAGTAAAACAAGCTTTATATATAAAAACTACACACATCTTTAAATGGTTGGGTGTCCTGTTTTGATTAATTATTAGGGGGAAACGAAAGAGATGAAGATATCTTACCTTAAATCTTCCCGAATTCTCTAGCCAGTTGACAGACGAAAAGTTGTTAAAAGTGGTTGTCCGCTTTTCAATAGTAACGTCAGAAATAGCGCGTAATTGCGTGGTACCAGTTCCTGTGCAATTATGTTTATGTTTTCATCTGCTATTTAATCAAATAGTACTGCTTAATGATAATTTTCAACGTGTCACAGTGGTGCAGAGGTAGGGCGTCGGCCTCTCGTATGAAACGTCCCGGGTTCGAATCCCGTGAAGAGTGGGTTCTGTTTTGGGGATTTTTCCACTCGAACTGCGCGAGCAATGGTTGATTGGTTAATATAAGCTGAAAGTTCGTTTCACAATCAATGACAATGATTAAGTTTAAACTTAATCAATGACAATGATTAAGTTTAAACTTAAACTCAACTTAACTATTGTTAGCTCAGAAACTGGTAGCATTTTCAAATACCTGGATTGAGATCTATATTCACATCGGTATTCGCACTTATAAATGGTCAGAATGACTAAATCACCATTTTCTCGAATATTCATATCTATATTCAAATCGGTATTCGCCCTTCTACAGGATCAAATAGACAAAATCACCATTTGCCTCGAATAACGACGTGGCTCTTTATTCAAATCGGTATTCGCTCTACTACATATATCATCACTTTCCAGACTATCGACCTGGCTCCATATTCATATCGGTATTCAAATCGGTATTCTACTTGATTATACAGATAATGAACCTGGCACTAAATACTAATCGATATTCGAATTGGCATTCGCGCTTCTACATGATTAGAAAGACGGTAAGACCATTTTCTCGAATATCGACCTGGCACTAAATTCAAAATCGATATTCAAATCGGTATTCGCTCTACCACATGGTCAGAAAGAAGAAAGGACCATTAACCGAATATCGACCCGGTTCTATATTCAAATCGATATTCAAATCGGTATTCGCTCTACTGTATAGTCAAAAGATAGCACCATTTTCCCAATATCGACCTGGCTCTATATTCAAATCGTTGTTCACTCTACTACACGGTCAGAAAGACAACATCATCATTTCCCCGAACATCGACCTGGCACTAAATTCAAATCGATATTCAAATCGGTATTCGCTCTTCTACATGCACAGAAAGACGATAGCACCATTTTCACGAATATCGATCTGGCACTAAATTCAAATCGATATTCAAATCGGTATTCGCTCTACCACATCATCAGGTAGACGATAACACCATTTTCACGAATATCGATCTGGCTCTATATTCATATCGATATTCAAATCGATATTCGCTCTACTACATGTTCAGAGAAAAGATAGCACCATTTTCTCGAATATCGATCTGGCTCCATATTCAAATCGATATTGAAATCGGTATTCGCTCTACCACATGGTCAGAAAGACAATAGCACCATTTTACCGAATACCGACCTGGCTCTAAATTCAAATCGGGGTTCGCCCTTCTACATGATCAGGAAGGCGATATCACCATTTTCACGAATATCGACCTGGCTCTATATTCAAATCGGTATTCGCTCTACTACATGGTCAGAACGACAAAAGCACCATTTTACCGAATATCGACCTGGCACTAAATTCAAATCGATATTCAAATCGGAGTTCGCCCTTCTACATGATCAGGAAGGCGATATCACCAGTTTCACGAATATCGATCTGGCTCTATATTCAAATCGATATTCAAATCGGTATTCGCTCTACTACATGTTCAGAAATAAGATAGCACTATTTTCTCGAATATCGATCTGGCTCCATATTCAAATCGGTATTCAAATCGGTATTCGCTCTACTGCATGGTCAGAAAGACCATAGCACCATTTTACCGAATATCGACCTGGCACTAAATTCAAATCTATATTCAAATCGGGGTTCGCCCTTCTACATGATTATGAAGACGATAGCACTATTTTCACGAATATCGACCTGGCTCCATATTCAAATCAATATCCAAATCGGTATTCGCTCTACTACATATTCATCAAAAAGATAGCACTATTTTCTCGAATATCGATCTGGCTCCATATTCAAATCGGTATTCAAATCGGTATTCGCTCTACTGCATGGTCAGAAAGACCATAGCACCATTTTACCGAATATCGACCTGGCACTAAATTCAAATCGATATTCAAATCGGGGTTCGCCCTTCTACATGATCAGGAAGACCATATCACCATTTTCTCGAATATCGATCTGGCTCCATATTCAAATCGATATTGAAATCGGTATTCGCTCTACCACATGGTCAGAAAGACAATAGCACCATTTTACCGAATATCGACCTGGCTCTAAATTCAAATCGGGGTTCGTCCTTCTACATGATCAGGAAGGCGATATCACCATTTTCACGAATATCGACCTAGCTCTATATTCAAATCGATATTCAAATCGGGGTTCGCCCTTCTACATGATCAGGAAGACGATAGCACCATTTTCACGAATATCGATCTGGCTCTATATTCAAATCGATATTGAAATCGGTATTCGCTCTACTAGATGGTCAGAAAGACAATAGCCCCATTTTACCGAATATCGACCTGGCACTAAATTCAAATCGATATTCAAATCGGGGTTCGCCCTTCTACATGATCAGGAAGGCGATATCACCATTTTCACGAATATCGATCTGGCTCTATATTCAAATCGATATTGAAATCGGTATTCGCTCTACTACATGTTCAGAAATAAGATAGAACCATTTTCTCGAATATCGATCTGGCTCCATATTCAAATCGATATTCAAATCGGTATTCGCTCTACCACATAATCAAAAAGACAATAGCACCATTTTACCGAATATCGACCTGGCACTAAATTCAAATCGATATTCAAATCGGGGTTCGCCCTTCTACATGATCAGGAAGACGATAGCACCCTTTTCACGAATATCCATCTGGCTCCATATTCAAATTGATATTCAAATCGTTATTCGCTCTACTACATGTTCAGAAAGAAACTAGCACCATTTTCTCGAATATCGATCTGGCTCCATATTCAAATCGATATTCAAATCGGTATTCGCTCTACTACATGGTCAGAAAGACCATAGCACCATTTTACCGAATATCGATCTGGCACTAAA
Source organism: Serripes groenlandicus (assembly GCA_031761405.1). Taxonomy (NCBI): domain Eukaryota; kingdom Metazoa; phylum Mollusca; class Bivalvia; order Cardiida; family Cardiidae; genus Serripes; species Serripes groenlandicus. The sequence continues at coordinate 46,292,700 of JASEVX010000009.1, forward strand.
TTCAAATCGATATTCAAATCGGGGTTCGCCCTTCTACATGATCAGGAAGGCGATATCACCATTTTCACGAATATCGATCTGGCTCTATATTCAAATCGATATTGAAATCGGTATTCGCTCTACTACATGTTCAGAAATAAGATAGAACCATTTTCTCGAATATCGATCTGGCTCCATATTCAAATCGGTAATCAAATCGGTATTCGCTCTCCTGCATGGTCAGAAAGACCATAGCACCATTTTACCGAATATCGACCTGGCACTAAATTCAAATCTTTATTCAAATCGGGGTTCGTCCTTCTACATGATTATGAAGACGATAGCACTATTTTCACGAATATCGATCTGGCTCTATATTCAAATCGATATTCAAATCGGTATTCGCTCTACTACATATTCATCAAAAAGATAGCATCATTTTCTCGAATATCGATCTGGCTCCATATTCAAATCGGTATTCAAATCGGTATTCGCTCTACTGCATGGTCAGAAAGACCATAGCACCATTTTACCGAATATCGACCTGGCACTAAATTCAAATCGATATTCAAATCGGGGTTCGCCCTTCTACATGATCAGGAAGACCATATCACCATTTTCACGAATATCGACCTGGCTCTATATTCAAATCGATATTGAAATCGGTATTCGCTCTACCAGATAGTCAGCAAAAAGATAGCACCATTTTCTCGAATATCGATCTGGCTCCATATTCAAATCGATATTCAAATCGGTATTCGTCATACTAAACAATGACGGTAACGTATATTTCAATGCGTAACAGAATTCACGAATCTGGTGCTGGCTCTATATTCGTTTCAGCTCTACATTCATATCGGTATTGAATATCGATTACCGAATACCGAACTTCGTGCCAACTTCACATACCTCACAAAAGTCATATCGGCTATCAATGGCATTTTACATAAACAACGTCTATGTTTATGACCCTATTGGTTACACCATATGCCGCGAGTCAATAAACTTTATTGTTTCGAGTATCTGTTTTGTCTATTTTTCCCGACAAAACGATTTGCTGATGCTCTTGGTGCCCCCCTTCTGTTTACTTTAGACAACACGCTGTGTCTCCATAAAAACGAAGCGACGATTTACCCTTTAGAAAATGGGTTAACTGATATTTGCTATTTTCCCTCCCATACGTCTCTTCTTACTCAACCAAACTCTCACTGGATAGAATATTTTGAGTACCCACAACGTAGGGGTTGAAAGTCAAATAAATATTTTAGAACTTGAAATATGCCCTTATTTAGAGCTCTGTTAAAAGCGATTCCTTCTTCTTTTCTATATGTTTACGGATAGGCATACGAACACTTACTTCGAAGCTACGCTTGAATTGAGAGGTAATAGTGAGTACGTGTCCACAACTGCCTGTTAACGTCGTGAAACATTCGTTTTCCGACTGTATCCATATATTGCCTATTGCTGTGTGAATCAAAGTTGATCCTCAATTTAAGAAAAGCCCCCTGCGTCTTCGTTTGCTGATTCATGGATTTACGGATAAATCTATCGTTTAGTCCTTATTGTTGCACCATGATTCTGACTTCTTATTGGGCAAATTATTGCCTTAAAAGTTAAAGAGAATGTAAATTTTAGTCAGTTTCTAATAATTCTGTCTTTCATTGATCCAGCAAAGCCTTTATAATAATACTATAATATACAGTAAGAGAGCTATTGAGAGATAAAAAAAACACCCGAGAAAATAAATCAACTTTCAACTGTGTATTGTTACCAAATCTTTTACAATGGAATAAATGTCGTAATTTTCACAGTCGAATGGAATTTAATTCTTCCCTGTTGTACCATAATTCTATCCAACAATAAAACACTTTTAATGTCGCTAGAATGTGACTATATAAAGGGATGTTAATTGTGTCTAACATTGCTGTTTCCGTTCAACCGGCATCTTTTAAAACGACGTCCGATCAGGATCTACAAACTTATAAAAGCTATAACTGTTCATACTAGCATTAAAACACTTTTATTGTCGCTAGAATGTGACTATATAAAGGGATGATAATCGTGTGTAACATTATTGTTTCCGTCCAACCGGCGTCTTTAAAAAACGACGTCTGATCAGGATCTACAAACTCATAAAAGCTAGAACTGTTCATACTATTGTAATAAAAGACAGTAAAACATGTACATTGGGATTAAGCAAGAACGCCAATCATCAACGTTACTTAGTGCGCATGCGTTACTACGCTGTGCTTGACATTCGACGAATGAAGTCACGTGATGTAGACAAATCGTTTAAATCACTTCCCCACCCATTGCCACTGACTGTATTTCTAATTCCAACACGGTCAATGAATGTTCTAGAGCATAAGCAGTTTCACTGGAACTATCTCCAACAGCACCATCAACATAAACATGTTTCCAAAGAAGACAATGGATAAAACGGTCATAACCATGTGTTTTCCTTTTTTAGCAAGTCAAGGTCGACCTCAGCGTTGTTATTTTCAGCTGTTGTCAAAATAAATGACTCATTTGTATATATTATATTGGTTTACGATTTTTACATTCTGTGGAATACAAGTAATACAAGTACCAACATATAGAATACCGTAAGCTAGATATAGAACGGCATTTCATGATTTCGAACACTTAAATCTGTAGAAATTGTCATTTGTTCATAAAGCCAACTAACAAAACATTATTAGTTTTGAAATGGCGAGCATAATTCATTTACCCTAATCTATAAGCATATATGGCATCATAAACGTACTTCACGAAAGAGTTGATTGTTATTTGCAATCGCGTTTTATTTGTTTTGTGCAATGCCTGAAAAAGGTAAATTGATAACAACCTTAATATTGGTGTAATAAAACAACAAAACTCTGTCCATGTCCGTGAAGTTAGCAGTCTGGCAGTCTGGCAGCGTGAAGTTAGCAGCCAGGCAGTCTGGCAGCGTGAAGTTAGCAATCTGACAGCGTGGCAGCCTGGCAGCACGAACTGAGCAGCGTGGCAGATTGGCAAAGTAAAGATGTCAGTCCGACAGGGTAAACAGTCTGACAGCGTGAACTGAGTAACAGCATGGCAGCCTAGAAGCAGAAACGAAGTAGCATAATAGCTCGGCAGCCTTGCAGTGTTGGGTTGTCAGCGTAACAGTCTGACAGACAGGCCCTGTGAAGTTAGCAGCATAATAGCCTGGTAGTCTGGCAGCATGAGGCTAGCAGAATGCACAGTTTTACAACAATTACATCAACAATTTCATTTGGACTAAGGCTCATCTCTTTACGCAGATTTCGCAGCATAGGACAGTTTAGATCGCCCTATGATATTGAAACCTGGCCACTACATACAATATTTTTATTATATGTAACGTTAAGATTTAATCAAAGATAAAATGTAAATTTATTGATTACAATGATGTTAATCTCGCTTTTTTTGCCAGACTTAAAATATATACTTTAACAACAATTACACCTGACTTTTCATGTGAACTAAACCATAACTCTTTACGCGGCATTTCGATTTTAACAGCGCCAGCAGTTCTAGCAGTTCTAGCAGCCTGGAGCAGCGCGAAAAACGCTATTCCTTTTTCACCCGGCCTAGATACAAGATCTTAAGTATATGTTACGTTCGAATAACTTGTCTTTTAAAGAGTTTTAAGCAAAGATAAGATGTGAAATATTTTATTAAATCAAGGTTTTTTTCGAATTCTTGCCAACATTTACATCTATTTCTATCGCTCTCGAAAGACGAAATCGCGCGATGTTTCCGGTCATCATATCATAGTGGAACAAAATCGTCTATTAACTTAAAACACTTTATTTATTTGATGAACATTTTCTAATCTTTCAAAACGAAAATCCAGATATTCATTTTTTTCAAACCCGAATATAATATGAAAAATGCGAAATACCTCATAGTAGTTCAATAGAAAATACACGCCTATAAATGTCGCATAAAACTTATTATATAACTTGCACAAAAATATTGTGTGAAGTGGCCGGGCGCGATTTTAACTGTCATACGCTGCGAAAAGAGATTTGCCTTAGTTCAAATAGCCAACCCAACACTGCAAGGCTGTCAGAGTGCTAATTTCAGGCTGTCAGGCTGCCGAGCTGTTATGCTACTTCGTTTACGCTTCCAGGCTGCCATGCTGTTAGGTTACTCAGTTCACGCTGTCAGGCTGTTTACGCTGTCCGACTGACATCTGTACTTTGCCAATCTGCCGAGCTGCTCAGTTCGAGCTGCCAGGCTCCCACGCTGCCACGCTGTCAGACTGCTAACTTCTCGCTTCCAGACTGCCAGGCTGCTAACTTCACGCTGCCAGACTGCCACGCTGCCATATTGCTAACTTCACGCTGCCAGACTGCTAACTTCACGCTGCCAGACTGCTGACTTCACGCTGCCAGACTTTGCTAACTTCACTCTGCCAGACTGCCACGCGGCCAGAATGCTAACTTCACGCTGCCAGGCTGCCAGGCTGCCAACTTCACGGACATACTCTGTCTCACATTTATCCCTGTCCCACATACAAAAACGGCAACAGACGACTTTGAAAACTTTCTATCAAAACTATGGAACATTTTTTTAAATAAACTATAATTATTTAATAGAGTTGAAAACATTCTGGCAAAAGCAGAAATTGCTCATATTTGGTTTTCAAATGTCGTCTGCTTAGATGCATCAAAATACGTCCTATTGTTAAAAAAGAGTTATATATTAAAGGCGAGAAAACAAGGTTCCCAAGACGAATACAGGCTTAAAACAAAAATTACATTTACCATCCCAAGGTGTATTTTCTATTTTCAAAGAGCCAGACTGTATTTCTGAAACGCTTTAAAACCAATTAATTTGCTCCTAAGTATTGTCAGTGCAAATGTGTACCCTAGTGCATTGGTTTAAATTTCAAAATGCATTATGATTTTACGCACGTATATCTTTTTGGACCAGAATCAATATATATGCGTCTAATGATCTCTCCATGAATGCCATGAATATTTCACCCTTCCCCACATAGTCAACATATGCAGTACACGATTTAAAAAATGTATATGGAAAATAAAAGAATAGACATTGAAAATGGACACAATTCAAAATGATTTTTTTCATTCTCTGCTGCTGTCATATATTGTTTAATACTGATCTTTCTAAAGGCTTTGTCACAACGCATCGAACCCACGACGCATTTGTGCCACGACAAATGTCAGCAAATCATGGGTCATCGGAGGTCGTTGCATGACAGTCCTACGAAATTTTGCGCATCGAGGCAAAACTGGACCTTTTTCGTTTGACGATTTTGTTGTGGTACCTATGTCTTGTGGCTGTCGTGAGTCTGACCTACGACAGTCTTGCGACTGTTCTGCGATACATATCTTGTCGTGGGTACCAGGAGATTTTTGTTTAGTCAAAAAATATCGAGACATTTGCAATATTGTCTCACGAAAACTAAATTTCGTAAGAGGCTCGCACAACATTACAAGTCTGTCGAGCGTTGATCTTGCAAAATATGTTCGTGTTAACAGGGTATATAGCTCGGGCGAATGAACACTTGGAAATTAAAACTATCTGTCGTCGTTGAGAGAGGATGACTATTGCAAATGTGCGATTATGCTTGCCCCTGATGAGCATAATATCGAGGGCTTGGCGTGAAACAGTTGTAACTAAAAACCTTTTTTGAAAACCCAATTTTGACCCTTTTGTAAACAATGCAAATTTAGGTGCCATTGCTCAGAACGAGCAATGGCACCTAAATTTCCATTGTTTACCAACAAAAATTATTTAACGCTTATAAAGACTTTATGGCGGGATGATTAACCTTGGCGTTGATCCGGACCCGGTAGCACCGCAAGAGCCGGTGAAACCCAAGACGTTATTGGGTTCGGCCGTTGATCGAGCGGCGCCTGATGTTTGGGTAGTATAGTACTCATATACAAGAATCGGTCGGTGACTTTGTAGGGTTCATGCGTTTGTAGCATGGCATGTTTCTTGAGCTGAGGGTCGTCTCTACTTGGATCAAACAGTTGAAATTAAAAAAGAATGACAAATGCCAAAAGTTCGGGCAGAACTTCGATGTTTTCACTGAACAATCTCTAGAGCAAATGGCAGGCAACAGACCGGGCTTCGTTAAACTGTCGGGAGACGGACTTGCGAGCGTCCCAAGAGTGACCCTTGATTGTGCGACAGACTTGCGACACACCAACGAAAAAACCTCGACATATATCGTTTGTCTGTAGCTTCCCAATCGCCAAACCATCTATAATCTATCGTAGCCCTTGTGAAATAGAGTTCGGTCATGTTTCAAGATCTGGCCACGACAGATATTGTATGGGTCTACCACGACAAGATTTCGTACGATCAGTTGTGCCCGGGGCTTAAGATGCATAAATATTCGTCAGTGTATGGGAAATGCTTCAACGTTGAAACTCGACACACCCTTTTCACTTTCTCACAACCGAAAACATATTTATCCTGATATCACACCCCTCGTTATGTCCAGCAGACGACGTTTAAAAACATTATGATAAAAGAAAAAATGACTCTAAACGACCAAACAATCAATTTGCCAAACTGTTATAACTCTATTCAATGATTAAACTGTCATTTATAGAGATTTTCCATATTTGCAAAGATGATTTCAAAGTCTTCTGCTGTAAATTTATTGTATAAATACATGGGAAAGGAATAAAAGACACCTAAATGCAGAGTTCGCAAGGGCTTAATATTTATTCCATATTAACTTTACTAAAACATTTTACTATGCATGCTTTATCGTTTGATTGAAAGAAGTTTTAATGGCGTCGATAGATAATACTAATTGAGCCAATGCATGAACACGTGTACGTGTGTGAACAAGTTGGCATTCATGCACAGTGTAGATTCAGATCATATTGTCAACGTATTCAGCTGTATCAGCATCTAGACCAGTTGACATACTATTCTTACAAGCTTCTTTGTGTCATATGCAGAGGACTAGATAAGGAGGAGTGAACTGATCTTTTCCCATTAATATCTATATTATGACTCAACTAAACCCTATGTTGTGGGTACTCAAAAGAACCGTCTCACTTAGACGATTCTTTTGAGTACCCACAACGTAGGATTTGAGGGTGAAATAAGGATTAGGGGATGTGAAATATTCTTCTTATCTCGAGCTCTGTAATATGTGAAGAGTGTATAACTTGATAAGACTGAGCTACATGTAATGTACATTACAGGCTGTTCCGGATCTATACTGTTCACAGAAGCCTAGTTGTACCTTTTCCGATGCACGGACTCCAGTGTGTTTTTGCATCGTGATACGCTAGGTATATAGTGGTAACACAATAAGGACTTCTTAATGGACAACCTCTGTTCAGCTTAACTATTTGAGCCTTTCCACGAGAAAACCAACATTGTGGACTCGGATCAGATACTTTACGCAGCAGCAGGTTAACCCGGATAGGTTCTTTTCGCCTCCTGTGGATTTTGTGTTTCAGGAATCATTTCTCTATACATATACCCCTCTGTTACGGAATGTGTCAGCTTGGATTAGCTTGCACGGAATGCGCCATGACCGCCGCGATAAGGGATCGAACCACGCACGCTCGGTTCTAAAGATCTCCGACGATAACCTCTCAGCCACGGCGGATTTCCTCATAATTGTTCTAATAAATGCAACAATAGCTTATATTGATAAACAATGTTTATTGGAAATATCATCGGGGACTTCACGAACTAGAATATCCATTGACGCCGCGTGGAAGCGCGGCGTCAGTATGGGATAGGTTTTAATTTTGTACCATGGGGTGACGTTATCGAAAAGGGAGCAACCAACAAATATTATTGTAAAGACAAACTCTGTAATATGTTTGAAAAAACAGCCTTTATGTTTGAATAGACTGTATTAACTGATTTAAGAAACAACAAGATACAAAATATGTACATCTTTAACCGTTGTTACAAAACTTTAGACACATTTAAATTGTTTTTAATAACTGTTCCCCAACTAGCTAGGCTAAGCTTTTTTTATGAGTTGGTTTACGGAGTTCACTAGGCTACGCTTTTTAATTGTTTGGTTTACTGCTCTGACGACTCGATTTATCAAAGCTCAGAAAAAAGATTCGGGTGATGTTTTTTCCTATTTATTTCTGTTGTATTACTAAATTTTAAACGTTCCTCCCCATACAGTTGTTCATTCAGACCATTGTATTCTTGCTTTATGTTGACTATACATAAGAACTCTTTCTTTTAATTCCATTTTTTTATATATACTCTCGTTTTTTGTTATCATACTTCTGCTCAACTGGAAGGAGAATAGACTTCCCTCTCTCCTTCAAAAGCTTGTGTCACACTTAACTTATAGTTAGAGGTATTAACACTTAAGTTAATATCTGTTAATATTTCAGTATCTATGTTTTTTGTTTATCTAATTGATCTAGTTAGAGCAGATTTAAAATTAAGAAACTTCAGCTTGTATGACACTTTATTGTTGCAGTCAATGTTAACCAAACAGTAGCATATAAAGTGTATAATCCCTACGTCAAAATGGACCCTTTTTGCTCTTGATAACATTTTATTATAGACTATGGTATCCAGGTGAGCAATAAAGGATCATCTTGGCCTTTTGTTCAAAATATTTACATCCTGTCCGTTTGCACAAGTTATTTAAATGTATTGAACTGCATCTGCTTCCCTTTAAGTCATGCTTTAAAATTCGTCTTGTTATAATTGACATGGTACAAAACGGCAGAACAACACGTGTTATATCACAGATAAAAAAGGAAAAGGGGGAAAATACGACAAGAGTCATTTGTTAGGCTTGTCTACAAACTATTATTTTACCCAATCCTTAGTAGACATCATCTTTAGAGAACTGCAAATTAACACGAAGCACGACTTTGCAATTCAGGGCATTTACTCAAAGTCTATACCATTGAGGTTTTCTTTTCTAAAACTTAGATGTGTTTGTTTTTCCATTCGGAATATGGCATTATGTACAATGTTATTTATTGAATTAAAAAGTAATAATAATACTTTTTTTCTTTTCTTCTTCCGTTAGTAGATCAAGAGTCTTCGTAGTCGGTATAATTGACATCAGATTTGGGAATACGGCAGTCGTCCCAGCGATATGTACAATTAATAGTAAATATGTCAAAAACTAAAGTTAAACACATACAGTCAAACCTGTGCTAAAGACCACATTTTTAGCTCACCTGAACACGAAGTGCTCAAGGTGAGTTATTGTGATCGTCTTGTCCGTCGTGCGTCGTGCGTCGTCATCTTCTCCTCAGTAACCAGTGGGTCAACTGGTATAAAACTTTTATATAAAATTTGCATTTATAGATACTTTGCATTTATAGATACTTTGCATTTATAGATACTTCGCATATGTTTGCCTTTACACTTTCGAAAACTTCACAAAAAGCATCTTCTCATTGACCTTACCAGACTTCCTTAAATGTGTTGGGATCCATGCAGAATTCTAGTTTCCACGGCAATCAAACGAAACAAACTTTAAAATTCTTCTTCTCCAAAACTGGTTGACTCATTTTCAAATAATCTTGTAGAAATGTTCCTTGGATGACCCACTATCATATTCCTTCAAGCCATGATGATTGGTCGAAAAACGTGGCCGCCATGTTGATTGATCGAAAACTATTGCCGCCAGGGAGCGGGGCTATTTTGCTTTATATGGTTATAGTGAAAACTAAAAAAAATCTTCTTCTCGGAAAGTGTCAGTCTGATTTTCAAATAATTTTGTAGACATTTTTCTTGGGTGACTTTATCAAGGTAGTTTTTGAACAAATGGGAGGTGTCGAGACTGGTACCTTTTTAACGTTCTCATATCGGGAGGGCTGCTCCAGTCTCACCGTGATATTACCGGGTAGAACGAGTTAGAATACATTTTATTTGGCGCTGACGGTTAATTTAAGCTCTGAATAAAGTTAAAACACATTGTGGCCAAAGGAAAAATTGCTCATTATGAGAAATTTATCCTTTTGCCACACTGTTTTCAAATGTCCCTTGCTTCAAGTGCATCAACGTGTTGATTTTAAGGTTAGCAATTCTTTAACAAACAGCTCTAATTTGATGGGACCAAACATGACTAGAAATGTTAAAACAGTCAAGGAAAAACAGGGTAAAATGACATCTCCTTCGAGTTAACCCCCCTGTGGCTAAGGGACGCTCAATGTAATGGCAGCCGACACAGTCCGACCCATGCTTGAACTGTAAGAGCCAGCTTAATGGCTCTGAGCGATTGGAATGAATGCAATTCGTGCGATCCAACAGATGCGGTGGTATTGGTTGCATACCTTAAACAGTTTGATCTCGATGTACAGGGGCGTAGCATAGCAAAAATCAATGGGTTGGCCGTCTCGTGAGAACATCAACGTTGTGAACTCTGTGTATCGACCCGGGTCGGCCTAAGCATGCCACACAGGCGTACCCGGATATACACTTTTCGCCTCCTGTGGATTTTCTGTTTCAGGAATCATTACTCTATCTAATCCCCCCTTAAACGGAATGTGTCGGCCGGATCAGTCTGCGCGGACAGCGCAGGCTGATCTGGTCGATACATTACGCAGATGTGTATCGCCGCAGCTGCATTTCGGGGGCATTTTTAGAAAAAAATGTGTAGGCACGTGCCTACAGTGCCTAAAGGGAGCTACGCCCCTGATGTATATAACAGATGTGGGACCAATATCATATTCCCTGTCCGCCTTGCTATGATCTTAGTTGTTACGAATGCAATATTTATGAAAATGTAGTACACATAATGTGGCAATATTTACAGAAACTTCACAAGAATCGACCCATCGAGCACCCACACCATAGAGGTTTAGGTTCAAATAGGGAATTTAAAACACAAACTATATTATACACTTCATCTAGAGCCTATATCACATGTCGATATTGAAATTCTTGTAATGATTCCCAATTGGGCTTTAAATTGATGCTACATCAGACATAAAACTAATTATTATGCTATAATACGGTTTTTGAGACGTTCAACCCGCAGTCTGCTTAAACAATGAGACAAAATAGATACATTATGTCTCTAACCTTTAAGATAACTTGATAGTCCGTCAATGGGTATTACGAATGTGACTGTTATGAAGATGTGGTACACGTATGTGGCAATATTTACAAACACTCCTAAAAGGTTTGCATGGCTATTTTTGTGATGTTCAGTTCCTTTTAAAAAGATTCCATCCTGAAATATAAATGCCATTCAACTCAGATATAAATATAACGAGTGAATTTAATTTATGTCCATCAACTATTGTATTTTAAGTTGACCAGGTTACAATGACTTTTATTTAAACTTCTAACCCGGGCAGATACTTTTCGCCTCTAGTGGATTTTCTGTTTCAGGAATCAGTATTTCATACCTCTATTCCCATGAGACGGAATGTGTCGGTCCGGATTAGCATATGCGGACTGCGCAGGCTGGTCTGGATTGATTCATAACACAGAGTTCATAATGATGGTTATCTCGTCGAATAGCTCATTAATAAGTTGTAAACAAAGTGAGGACAATAGCAGATTAGCATTAGTAGATTTTTTATATTTATTTGTTTTATGTTTTGGTTGTATTAATTAAGCAGCCAATAACAGAACATTTCATTTTCTTCTTTATTTGACGTGTATTAAGCAGTCACCTGTTTTCAGCAGCCAAGTTTTGACTCTCCCCTCTGGATTGCTGCCGAAGACAAGTTTGATTATATATCCGTTCGAATAGTAGACCAACATTATGGACTCTGCTCAATATATCGACCCAGATCAGCATGAGTAGTCCGAAAACTAGACTAGGCCGAGATATTCCGTCTTAGGGGGGTAGAGGGATAGAGTAATGATTCCTGAAACAGAAAATTCACATGAGGCGAAAAGTGTCTGACCGGGTTAACCTGCGCGGCATGCTTAGGCTAATCCGGTCGATCCTTTATGCAATGTTGGTTTTCTCGTAATTCGGCTCATATGTTTATACAGAGTATAAGATAAGGGGCAGTGAAAGACAATATCTCTCTTTATCAAACCCTATGTTATGGTATTCAAAAGAATCCTATCACTCAGACGTGGGTTTTGAGTACGTACAATATTAGGGTCTGGTGTCAACTAAGGATATGCAAAATGTCCCTTATTTAAATCTAACATAATGAATAAATATATATAAATTAATTCATTATGTTAGCATATATGTGTTGGTTTTTTGAGTTGCATTAACAAATATAACAAAATGCAGACATCCAGATGAGAAGTAGTAAACAGCTCTTTTCCCCACAAAATCTCTCTGATTATCCAACCAAACCCTATGATGAGGGTACTCAAAAGAATCGTCTCAAACAGACGATTCTTTTGAGTACCCACATCAGAGGATTTATAGTGTCTAATAACTATTTTAGAACATGGAAAACGCCCATTATCTAGAGCTCTGAAAGTTTATTTAAAGTTTGAAAGTAGGACAGATAGCCAAACAGACAGGCCAGTTCCCAAACTGTCAAGTCAATGTAGAATATATCATGCTCTAGTGACCTGATTGATATTTTATTAATTCTGACTTCTCTGGTATCAGGTCCTTTTAAATAATGGTCTTTTTACAAGACACAGTCTTGTACAAAAACACCTGATTGATATTGTATTAATTCTGACTTCTCTGGTATCAGGTCCTTTTAAATAATAGTCCTTCTACAAGACACAGTCTAGTACAAGAAGACCTGATTGATATTTTATTAATTCTGACTTCTGTGGTATCAGGTCCTTTTCAATAATGGAATTTCTGGACGGGATGAAAGGATAACGTTTTATCATCATAATAGTTAAACCTTTCCCTCATACGACAATTCTGCAGCAGACGACTTTGACCATATTTTGTCAAAAAATAGAAACTCTCTATAATTGGATGGATAACCTATGACTAAAAGTGGAAACTATTGTGGCAAAAGGAGAAATTGCTTGTTTTACGTGTGTATACCACGTGACTTTTGACGTCATATTTGCATGGTCAGACAGCAAAAATTGCTCTTGATAAGAATGTAAAAACAATGGTAACTTTTTTCGGCGACAGCTGTCTTAACCTCAGTTTTGACCTAGATGTTAAACAAATGATCTAGATTGTAGACCAATCAAATGTTGTATTTAATCTATAATGTCGAAGAAATAAAGGAAACGAAACGTTTTGATTGGTTCATAGTTAAGGCACTAATAAGGTGAAGTTTTAAAATGAAATGTTCTGCATACTAACCTTTAATTGTTTTCCTTAAGAAATAAATTTCAGTGAAAATAATCAATGAAAACTTATGAAATATAATATTTAAGAGCAAAATATTAATTATTTTTTAAACATGATAAGTTTTCAGTTATGGAGCCTCATGTGACGTATTCTCGGCAAGCTACACTCGACTACCGATTCTATATCTTTTAAAGCACAATGTTCTAATCGAACAATGTTCCAACTGGTTCACGATTATAATGCATTACCAATTCAAGGAGCTGTCGAAATTCTTAGATATACAACATTATTGCGCAAATTGTATAATTCATGGAAAATTACCGATTGTTTTGATTATTAACAAAACCTTTCTGATATTCAAGCCAAATAATATGCGCATGTTCCATTTCTTAGTGTTTTCTCATATTGATCGCCGTTTATCTTTTTTAAAGATTTTTCTTGTTATTTCTTCACTCTTTTTAATGAAACATCGCGCAGTCCACGCCGCTTACAATGTCCTATCTCCGGTTGTTTACAGGAGTTTGATTGGTGGTCTAGTTTGTTCAAACACTTCGACGAACCTGTTCTCAAAATCCAGTTTGGGTAATGCTCCGGCTGTCGGCGATATTGATAAATTTTGAGAAAACTAAACCACTTATCAAATTCCGTTGAAAAACCGGAGATAGGGCTCTGTAAGCGGCGTAGACTGCGCCTTGTTTCATTAAAAATGATGAAGAAATAAAAAAAGTTACCTTTGTTTTTACTTCTAAACCGAAGTAAAATATTTCTGTGCACCGTAGCATTTGTGACGTCAAAGCCACGTGGTATACACACACTGTTTATACCCCTATGGGAATTATAGTCGATAGCTTTACAGACTGTAGGTGATAGTATTCTCATAATACTGTTAACAACGTAATAGTGTGTTTGAAATACTTATTAAACAGATGGTCTGAAACAGTTTGTTAATTTGATGATCTGTCTGACAGTACATAGTGAGGAAGATGACCTTAGACAATACTATAGATAACAAGAGACACTTACTCGCTTAATCTGTTCCCATAAACAACATATTTGCAGCAGAAATCTTTTATTACATATTTGAATTTCGCAATTGTTGGTGTATGTCCGGCCCTTTAATGTAATAGTAAGGCCAGGTTACACCAGACTAGGGAAAACAATGTTATAGTATTTCGAGAAGAGGAGATTAAGATCTACCTATGTATCCATTTATTCAGCTGATACAAGTGTCATATTTGTCAACTGTCTGTTGAAACCTTCTGTCCTTTATTGGGGAACATTGTAGAGCTATATAAAACTGGATTAACCCTTTCCCACACACAAGCCATCTGCAGCAGACGACTTCGATAACGTCTCGGCAAAAGCATAGAAAATCACTTTAAATGAAAGAACAATAATTGAATAGAGTTGAAAACACGGTGACACAAGGAAACATTGCTTGTGTTGACAAATTTCTTATTTTGTCGCCATGTTGTTCTTAGAAAGCCGTCTTCTGCAGAGGCGTCAAAAAGCGTCTATATGAGGAAAAGGGTTAATTAACACGGATAACACATATTCTAGGGTTGGTTTGCGAATATCATGGCCCATTTCTTAAAGATAGTTGTTGAAGTCAAAGTTTCAAGTACAGTTTCGTAAGAGCCTGGTCCCCAAGTTATGACGATTACTTTCAGCTTTACGACTTTGTAATTAAGTATCTCGATGGTGAGAAGCACATTCAGTAAATCACGAGTCTTGCTTTGAGCACAGATTTAAGTTCTGAGCACTGAACACTTGATCAGCGATTTACAAGTTCGATGATGATCCATGGTTGTATTTGTATTATACGTCATAATAATGTTTATAAAATAATAGTCTGTGTTAATGGTCTGTTTCACCATACAACATACATGTATCTTGTCATACAAAACGTATTTATAAATTAATTAAAGAACATCAACGCAGGCCATACTTAGTCGACACATTTGACTTTATTTTATATATATATATTTTTTTAAAGTTTACATTTCAAATCCAAGTTCAATAGGCCACATGACCTGTGAGAAAAATGAAATAATTTGTAAAAGTATTTGTCGGATAAAAACAAATTGTGATATTCATTTTCAGGAGCAAATATTTGCTGAAAAGATAATTATACTTAATTTTCCAAGCGATAAATATACGTTGTCTTAGAGTCAGCTTTTCGAGTAAAATTCTATAGCCTTAAATAAGGGTCGTTGGTGTGTAATTAAAAAGTGTACATAAAATAAATGTAGATACATGTTATAAAGCCAAACAAATGAGTCCCATTTGTTTCTGCTTTTGGCTTTTATTTTATGCAAAGTATTCTTTGTAATTTCATTAAAGTAAGGAATTTCAGTTTATTTCTATTTTGATTGAAATCTTGGCGTCAGTCTTTGACGTAAATGAACACACAGACCTACGTAATGTTTATTTGATTCAATTACCAATCAATGGTTACAGAAATGGAAAGAGAAGTGATAAAACTGTAGACATAGTTATATCAAAATAACCATTTTAAACTATACTAAATCTTCATTATGTAACTGTACTCGTTCCTTGATACAAACACATCAAGAAACGTCTGCTGCTTACAACGTCTGAATTAATTATGAAAAAATATATATAGTTGATTCTAATTTTGCTATGTTTGACTAGGTTGTAATTCTCTATGGAGTTTTTTTCTCAAATGTGCCATGGTATGAAATGTATTCTGTCAATCAAATTGTTAACTTTTATTAAATCTAAAAACATCTAATTTCTTTAAATGTTGACTTTTATCTTGGTTTCGTCTACATATTCTCTGGAGGAAGCTAATGTATATTTGATTAAATTATACAAAACTAAACTCTGTAGGCTAATTTTATTTTCGGAACAAGGTCTGTGTGCCACCACCTAGCCTTTAAAACATGGTTCAGATGAGTGCATGTTTTATATACTTTATATGCCATTGGACTTTTAATACGGGAATTCTGCCCGTGTAAAAAACGATTGCGTGAGCACGAGTTTGTTATTTTAAATGTATTATATCATCCATATAACTGATACCATCCAACGGGAAATATGTATTTCTCGGAATGAATTAATGCTTTTTCCTCCAATTTTTTTTAATTTCTATAAATGTTCGTAGTCTATGTTATATACATGCTATATACATGGTAACACATCGTGGACAGAGAGTGAATTGTATTTACTGGTGTGTCCTATGAAATGGAACTCGTGAGTGTGTTTGTGAAAAAAAAAGTTAAGGACCACCATTGACATTCTTCACAATCTAAATTTATTTAAAAGGTTTCCCATTTTAAACCGTTCTCGAGGGAGGATAAGAAAAAAATAGTTTACTTAAGAAATTTCTGAGAGCTTTTGATAAAGCAGATATCGCGTTTTCTTAAAGTAAACATAATTCACCAAAACTCAACTGTCGACTGGTATTTCTGTCTTACATAAACCTTCATGTTGAAACCAAATTCACGAAGGGCATTTGTCACGTGACTGGAATTGCGATCATTGTTTTTGAAGACCTTTGTTATCGAAAAACCTTTTAAAGCGAGGATATTAGATGTGTCAAGATGGCAATTCACTTTGGGTTTTAAATGCCTCCTCCTTTTTATTCGGCGTTTTCCAAAAGGATAGGTATAACTAAATCTTGACCTCTGTAATATCAGTCGAACAAAATAATAGTTTGTTGCTGGCATATTATTCGTTGCGTAATCCTTGGTTATCATTGCATGGTGACTGGACATTGTATCGAGTAGTCCTACAACCACAACTTCTTGGACATCCAGTTACTACCAAAATATGGTGTATTATAGGAATATGGGTAACTCTTGATTATCCGATGCGTAACCCTTGGTTATCATCGGTGAATTGACATTATATCGAGTACAACCACAACTTCTTGGACATCCAGTTACAACCAGAAATAGTTTATTATAGGAATACGGGTAACCCTAGCGTATTCGATGCCTGAAACCCTTGGTTATTATCGGTGGACATTATATCGGATACAACCACAACTTCTTGGACATCTAGATACTACCAAAACGTAGAACAGTTCAAACGTATAAGTACATTAATTATTTCGCAGCCGAAGGCAATTAAAGGCTTTTGCAAACAATGTAGATTCAGATGAGACAACTCGTCACGAGCTGTCTCTTCTGCTGTATGCATTGCTTGCCACTTAAACATTAAATGTTACCAACTTTCCTGTTGGACGAAAAATGGAATGGTCCATATTTCAAAGTTGAAGAGTCGACTTTGTGAAATTCAGCAGTGAAAGGGTTAACAAGACAAGTTTACGAAATGGATTTTTCATGAATCAACTAACATTACGTATTCAGCTGTGTACACGCATGCGTAGTTGTATGTTTTAATGATGGTGTCACCATAGTGTCTATTTAAAGAGCCAACCATGTCAGATTTATAAGACACTCTCTCTCTCTCTCTCTTAGCAGGCTTACTTACCGAATCTTAATCCCTTTTGTCAGGCACCAGGTAGGCAGACAGATAAGCACTCTAATATATTAGGAAACGTGTTACCAACCGGAAAATCAGAACGGATTCGAAACTCGCAAATCACTGCCGGTGAAAGACGAATTTACCACTAGTCTACGGGGACTGCATTATTTCATGGAAACCTTCAATCATAAAAATTAAATAAAGCTGGGAACATTGCAGCAAAAATAGCAAAATATCTCATTATTAGCAATTGTATCTGTGTCCACATTTTTGTAAAAAATTATCTGCTGCAGAGGCGACAGACATCATATGTGCGTGGAAAAGGGTAAAAGTCAATACCTCCGCATGTCGATTTTCGCGTGACAGGACCGTTTTACGCGGTTTTCTAAGAAGTCTGCTTTACATTAACTTAAACAAGTTCAATATAACTTGCATAACCGTTTTGTATCTTCCTCCAGTACAATACGTTTGGGATGCTTTGAGATCAACAAGGAACAGGTTATAAATGAGTCTCTGACTTCATAAAATTAAGCTTTAGGATCCGCTGGGACATGTGTGTCTTTCTTTCGAAACAATTAATGTCAAATTGCCTTAGCTAGAACAACAAGAGGTTATTGCTTGAAAACTAGAGCAGAGTCCTGACAATTCGGTTGAACGTACTGGAGTGATTTAACACTTTTAAAACCCCAATGTTCGTTAAGCATTACAAGCGTTCTATTTGTAAACAAGCATTTTAAAAGTCGTTTCCGTTAAAGACATTTGCGTTACCATCCCCTCCCCGCACCCCTTCCCCCTCCCTCCCCCACATACACTTAAGATTAACTTTAATATGAAATAATAATAGAAACATCATTGGAAAGAGAAGCATGCCTCGTTTTGAAAAAAAGGTTTCACAAGTAAACCTCTGACGATGAGCTAAAGTTTTCTGTAAAAAGGACAAAATTAACCCTTTTCCAGAAGCATTTCGACGCATCTACAGTAGGCCCTTTTTGAAAACATTGATGCATAAAACAGAAATTGCTCATTATAAGCTATTACTACTTTTGCAACAATGTTCTCAACTCCATTTTCTGTTGTCACACTGAAACTGTGTGTGTCACCTAACGTTGCAGGATTATACATAGGAATCTCGTATCCGTCGTCTGACAGTCTTCGTGGTGTAATAGTTAGAGCATCCGCATTGGGAGCGGGGTTGCATGGATAGCGCGGCGACAGATACATTTCAGGATATTTTTTGACAATAAGTACTAGAAAATGATTCTTAATACGCCATGATATAACTGAAACAATGTTGAGGGCGGAGTTAAATATCAAAACGAAACAAAAATCAATATCTGCGTCTGTCAACTTTACGTCCTTATGTGTGCCTGGTCGTAACAATATTACGTGTTGGCACGTGATATATGTGTTTCTGAGAACTATCGTGGAACACTTTAATTACGAAGGTCCAGTGATAAATGGTTTACAAGTTATCAGGTGATAACTTAATATGTCCGTAATCGTCGAATGTTAATTATAGAGCCAGCTAAAATACACCGAGGTGCATGAGGAATACGATATTCACTTTTTAAAAAAAAATACAACACAACGAACTTTAATGCATAAAAACTACAAGTTTTTAGTACATTTAAAGAAACAAAATCATGAAAAGAAACAAAGAATTTCCGATAAAGCCCCACGATAATCTACACATATTTTATCAAAAAAATGTTCAAATACACAAAGACACATTTTTAATACAGAATGAGTTCAGTATTTATTGTAATTATATAGAATTATGAAGGAAATATATCTGATAAAAGTTACTGCGAAAAGGAAGTCGGGAACCAGACTAAGCATTTGTATCAATGCGATCAGTATAAAGTATCAAAATGTTTGGATGTTTTCTCTCTCCATTGCATCACACAATATCCTCGACCTGACAGCTTTTATAAACGCAATTTACAAATTATGACGTTGCTCCCATTTACAATCGTCAAAAATACTCGGATGTCCATACGAGGATTAGAAACCAAAACACGTTAGTTTTGGGCCCCTGGAAAATCATCAGGAGCTACCGGCACTAAGCCATTTTCCTTTTTTAATTAAAGTTTAAGTTGAAAACCATTTATTTCATCTTCAGAAAGATAAGACTATCTGAAGAATCAAAATGTTTGGAAGTTTTCTCTCTGCATTTTAATTAAAGTTGCTTTTGAAATCCATTTATCTATTTTCTTTTCAGAAAGATACTTCAAATAGCCAAGCTCTGTGATACAAGTTCTATCTGATATGTAAGGTAAGACACGTTCCATTTATATATCTTTAACATTAGTTGCGTCGCATTGTGTTGGTTATTCCAAGACAACTGATAGTAAGATATACCGCCAGGCATACGCACGCACGTCAGAAAGGGTAAACACTAATGTATATATGAAAGGGTTATGTGTGTATACATGTACATGTATGCGCTTGACCGCCCGAAGCGGAAATATATAAAATCATATAATATATCAAACTTGTCTTAAGCAGCACACAGGGAATATTTAAAATATGGCTGCTGAACACAGGTAGCTGCTTAAAATGAGACACATAAAGAAATTAATCTTGTTTGGGTGTATCTTCAAGTGGCTGCTTAATACAAGTTTAGCCGCTCAACAGAGGTGACCACTATCACACGTTTGTCTGTAAATCTCTGTGTCGGTGTAAAAGAAAACATGTGTATGGGTATAGGCGTATGGGATAGTTCTTTTTAAGAAAATACCAACGGAAACTTTACATGTATACCTTATGCCTGGTTAACATTGCCAAGGGCGCCGTGCGATAACTTCGTCTACGATTTTCCGTACGATTTTTCAGGCATCGTAGGTGGCTATGGGCTACGACGTATGTGTTTACATTGTATACGATTATCGTGCAATTTTTGTATGAATTATTGAGGGACTGATCGGGACAAATCCGTACGGCGGGTGCGCGGAGATTGCACGGAAATCTTGCAATTTCAGTGCAGTCATCGCACAGTCTCCGCAAGATTTCTATGTCTGACGTGGAACCCCGGGCACTCACGTTCACCCAAAGTAATGTGTAGTCCGCGTCCACCAAGCCCAGGAGAATGATCGAGAAAAAGCCTTTGTAGTTTTAATACGCGCTGTCGGACTTCTTGGGCTTCTTGATACGGATGTGCTTGCCATCAATGGCGCCAAGGCAGTTCCATCGTCTGGAGAAGGTGATGGACACCCCCGCCAGCCATCTGGAGTCGTCGGCATCTCCAGAACCTCGTCCTTGTAATCAGCTACAACGGCACAGCAAACCTCGGGAACCAGTACGGATATGGTACTGTAGGACACTCTGAAGCTGAACGCAAGACTATGATGGCAAGGAACCGGTGGCAAGGAACCTTAAAGTGATAGCCAGCCTAAGGCCTGCAGGCAAGCCTGGACGGCAGTCTTGATGCTTAGAAATTCTTGAGGTCAGTCTGTTCATCATTTGACGGAACATGGGAGGGTCGATTCTGAGGTATGCTTTGAATTCGCCACGCGATTCCCGCCTCAGTAGCCACGGCTTCACCCACACCGTCCTCTCCTTGCGCTTTTGTCGGTCCTGTTGTTCTTCAAGGACAACCAGTGCTGCAATCAATGCCTTCTCCCTTCTGCCGACCTGCCTCAACTGTAGCCTAAGGTACGCAACTCTGAGCCTTTGGGGTGGTAGCATTTTAGTCAATAGTTAGACGAATAATGAAAAAATTGAGGGAGATAGGCAATATATATACCCTTCTGAAAAATACTTTGCCCATCTCAAGGTCGCCGCACGTCCGCCGTGGGTGTGCCGCGGGATGACTGCGCGATATCCGTGCAATTTCACGGGTACTGCATGGGCACCGTGCGGCAACCTTGCGATTACTGTGCGAGGGCCGTACGCATATCCCACGAATCCACAATATCCGTACAATATTTTGCAACAAGTTGACCGAAAATTGTGCGTTTGCTGCACGGTCATCGCGCGGTCTCCGAAAGATACCCGTGCGGGGATCGTGCAATGCTAGTACGATATATCTATGGGCTACGGGATAACGATTTTTAAAAATGTGTATAACTTTGTTTTAAACAAAATCGTAGAGGCTGCGGAGCCCGTGAATCCGTACGATAATCGTACGGCTGTGGCCACCTCCGCACGGAGGTTGCACGGAAATGGAGATACGGGCTGTATACGGGCTCCGTAAACACATCGCAGGCCAATTAAGTATTATTTGTTTGTCAACAATGTTAACGCCTCGGGATAAACAGGCTCCATTATTTAATTTCTTCCGAAGAGAAATTATTTCGAAACAGTTTTTGTTATACGGGTATCGTTTTTACAATTGATTAAAAACTATCCAAATCGCTCATGATATTTTTGTTTGCATTCCGCTGCTAGGAATGCATGTTAGATAGGCGATATGAAAAAAGGAAAACGAAACATATTTCGGTTAACCCTTACCCTCATATAGACGCTTTCCGACGCCTCTGTAGCAGACGGCTCTTTGAAAACATTGTGACAAAAGAAGAAATTGCTCGAAACGAGCAATTTCTCCTTTTGCCACAATGTTTTCAACTTTAGTCATAGGTTATCCATTCAAATATAGAGATTTTCTAATTTTTGAAAAAATATGTTCAAAGTCGTCTGCTGCAGAATTGTCGTATGAGGGAAAGGGTTAACTAGTTTACCCTTTCCAACATGGAAGGCGTCTACAGCAGACGATTGTATAAACATCTATGCAAACACTCTAAACTATCTATAAATGAACGTACACCTGTATATATTGTTAATACAGTTCAAAACAGTGTGGCAGCTTGTAGAAGTTGTTGCTCATTGTGAAAGCGTTCTCCTTTTCCAATTGTTTGCTGCACATTTGTAACACATCTACTAGTGGAATATGGTTATAAGTAAACAAATTAGACTTCTCTGGATCTCTGCATCTCTAGCTTTCATCGTATCTTAACCCTTTTACACATACCGAAGCGCCTCTGCAGCAGACTACTTTGAACAAAATGTTGTGGCAATGAGCAATTTCTCCTTTTGTCACAATGTTATCAACTTTATTAGATAATGTTTTTGTAAAACATTTCTTTATTTTTGACTAAATATTTTCATAGTCGTCTTCTGCAGATGTGTTGTATGTGGAAAAAGTAATACCTTTAGCAATCGGGCCAAGCTCAGCTATTCAATTCACAGAATGAAGATATAGGTGGGCTAATAAACCTCCGGTTTAAACTTCTTCGAGACAATAATTAAGAGGATTAGTTTAGTTTTTTGTACGCCTCTTTCAACAATTGTTAAGTTATATCACGGCGTTTCCCGAATAAGCTACCAGTACTACCTACTGGTCCGTTTATCCTGACACCGGCCAGTTAGTCGTAATGCTAAGCCCGCAACCCTGGGCGACAAGGAGGGCAGACATTATTACCCTTTTTAAAGTATATTTGGTATGACCCGGCCGGGGATCAAGGATTGGATATTGAGGAGTGAGTAAACAGGTAGTTCCCCGCCACATCTATCTTAGTACTCAACTTATCCCCATGTTGTAGGTACTCAAAAGTATCGTGTTGCTGAGACGATTCCTTTGAGTGCCCACAACATAGGGTTTGAGTGTCAAGATAAAATCTTATTATCCAGAACTATGTTTTATTTTCTGTTAACTTTTTTCAAGATTCAGCCAATTCATCGGAAAATATCTTCCGATACACATTTTCACTCATTTTTCTTGGACTTTTTAAACATTTTCTCTTTTTCAAACGTTTCAAACGTACGTGTCTGTGAACTTTGTTTATGTATATTTAAGCTATTTCCCACTTGCAGACACATGTTGACGCATTTGCAGCAGATTGCCTTTGGAAACAATGTATAAAAGTAGAAATTGTTCCTGGTAACTTACCAAGAAAACGTCGTGAAATAACTGAACAATTGTTGATAGCGGCGTTAAACACCAAACAATCAATATATGAGCCGTCCCGCGAGAAAACCATCATTGTAGAATCTGCGTAATGCATCGACCAAGATCGACTAAGATCAGCACGCGCAATCCGCGCAGACTAATCCTGGCCGACACATTCCGTCTCGGTGGGATAGAGGTATAGAGTAATGATTCCTGAAACAGAAATCCACATGAGGCGAGAATTGTTTGTCCGTCCGGGTTAGCCTACGCGGCATGCTTAGGCTGATCCGGGTCCATTTTGTTATTTTTCTCACGAGACGTCTCAATCATACTGTTTGGAACAGTCGGAATGTGGGACAATATTTGCCAGAAGATGGCTATAAGTGCATGTAAGCAATCAAAGTTTGTTTCACAATCTCGTCTCGGATGGATCTAGCTGAAAAGCAATTTCCTGTAACGATATCAAATTAACGTGATGATAGTTAGAATGTTATTGGCAATTCCTCAGAAGTCTACAATTTATAAACAAAATTGGAAACTAGGTCATGCCGCCTTGACCCATCTTGTCCAATTAAATATGAGACGTGCCACTTAAATGCGATGTTCAAGACTAATCTTACGATCAGCAGGCAACTCCGCGCAGTTTAAACAGGATATTATATTTACATGTTTGTCATCAAATCATTTTAACTCTTTCACGAGAAGTACAAATTGTCTGAAGATAAGTATACAACAGTTACTATAGATGAATCGGATTTGAATGATAATAGCATTCTAAATATGATACATTTTAAGGTGTCTTTGAACGTATATACAAGTAAACTTAACAAGAAATATCTTTAAAAAAGATAAACTGCGATCAATATGAGAAAACACTAAGAAATGGAACATGCTCATTAAAGGCTGAGAATACGTCACATGACTGGAGATTACGCAAGGCTCCCAAGAGGTGTATGAGTTTCAATTGACGATAAATAACTGAAAACTTATCATGTTTCAAAAATAATTAATATTTTGCTCTTAAATATTATATTTCATACGTTTTCACTGCTTTTTTACACTGAAATTTATTTCTTAAGGAAAACAATTAAAGGTTAGTATGCAGAACATTTCATTTTAAAACTTCACCTTATAAGTGCCTCTCATAGGATCGCCAACTTAACTATGAACCAATCAAAACGTTTCATTTCCTTTATTCCTTCGACATTATTCACTAAATACAACATTTGAATGGTCTACAATCTAGATCATTTGTTTAACATCTAGGTAAAAGCTGAGGTTAAACAGCTATCGCCGAAAGAATGTGTTAGTCTTGTTAAAATATGGACATATGTTACATCAGTTACCCATGTGCATTGATACTATCAGCAATATGATATACTTGGTGAACATGTTTGTAGGTGTTTAGGTCAAGATTGATAACCAGCCTAATCGCTTAAGGCGCTCTATATATTGCAACCATTGGGGGCGATTCCTCGAGGAGTGTAATTAAAGTATTTAAGAAGATTAAGAATAATGTCAATGATATCCGTTGTTGACGTTGAGATTAACAGGAATCATTTATTTTGCATCGATTGCGAAGGAAGTTCTGCTTATATTAATCATGCTCGGTGTCTGTTTCCTGGAGACTTAACCAGTACTCTCGCAGTTTGTGTGGGAAAATCCCGACCCGATCATCACGGGACTCGAACATGGGACCTTTGATACGAGAAGCCGACGCTCTATCTCTGCACCACTGTCTTCCACCTCTGCTGTTTGTCTTGAAGCAGTTTTGGGTTAACCTAATCTAGTAGATCTGATTCAGTTAATTAACCCAATATTTGCTTAAATATAAATGAAGTCATGTTTTAAGCGACGCTAAAAAACTAAAGAAATCGCACAACACTAACTTCCGCCTCGGTGATGTTGTGACAAGGCGGGCGGTTGCGAGTTTGATCCCCATACAAAATACATAAACTATGTAGTAATGTTTTCTCCCTTGGTACTCAGGAATATGGGGTTAGCAACACGACTGACTCTCTGTTATCAGGATACATGGAGCAGAAGTACTGGTAAAATAACAAGGAAACGCCGTGATAAAACCGAACAATTGTTGAAAGCGGATTAAAATACCATACAAACAAACTTATCGTGATAAAGGTTGAAACGATCGTTAACATCAGATAGCTTATTTATATGATAAAGGCACTCAAGTTATCTCATTACACCTAATGCAAATACACTAGGTGGATTAATTAATAAAACAAACTAATCTTTCACCTGGAGGCAGGCAATCGCGTCATTTATAGCGAGCGATACATGGATACGTTAGCACGATCGAATTTCAGTATGTGGTAACAGCGTGCTAGAAAAGGGGCGTATTTCCTTATTAAAAATCCTTATCTAACCTCCAAGAATTGTCTTTTGAGTATTGATTCATCCATAGATTGTTTTGTGTTTTACGCCGCTTTCAACACTGTTTATGTTATATTACGGCGTTTCCTTGGTAAGCTACCAGTACTAATGGTCTATGTATCCTTGCAACAGCCAATCAGTCGTAATACTTACGCCACACGCCTCAGTGCACAGGAGGGCAGCCATTACTACCATTTTTCTCAGTATTTGGTATGACCCGGATCGAACCCACTACCTGTCACTATTTTGAGTACCCACACCACAGGGTTAACGTGAATAGTAAGATAGATAAGACAGATATTGTGGATCAAAGACCAGTTTACTCCGTCTTATTCAGGCCTCTGTGGTTAGATGGAAGGGATGAGTCCGATCGTTATCAGCAGCCATTTTATCCATATCGCGAATCGACTTGTCAGGCTATCTCGTTACTCTACTAATACAAACAACGGAGGTGTTATAATTAACTCGTTACGCTCTCTGTACATCTGCAACAAATAACCCTTCAGTTTACCCTGATCTTGTCTGAATTATTTTATAATTATTTGAGCCGTCTCGCGAGAAAACCAACGTTGTGGTCTCTGCGTAAAGTATCGACCCGGATCAGTCTAAGCATGCCGCGCAGACTTACCCGGATAGACACTTTTCGCCTCTTGAGGAGTTTCTGTTTCATGAATCATTACTTTATACCTATATCGCCCTGAGACGAAATGTGTCGGCCCGGATCAGTCTGCACGGACTGCGCAGGCTGATCTGTAATGATAGTATTATTAATGAATCAACTTGAGAATATAGCTTGGCCCACGGAGAAATTGTTCGTATCATACTTTTGCCACAATGTTTTCTTAAAAGCGGTATGCTACAGGTGCATTATAATTCGTCAGTATGAGGGAAAGGGTAAATCAGGTTAAATGTTTGACATCGCCAAAAACAACAAACCGTTTCTGAAGAGCATGAACAAACTACATTTTCACAATCTCATTACAATCTGACCAAATAGATGCACTTCTACAGCGAAGATCTACACATTGCAGAGAAATGTAAGGTCTGATTGTTCTGGTACTGACTCTTAACTGGGACTACTGACGTATCAGTAGTCCCAGCTCTTAAATATCATTATAAATGACTTAAGTTGAATCTCAGCTTTCGTTTATTTTCTATTCATTCTTAGTCAGTTAAAAATATGCAGAATATAATATTGATGTTTTGTGTACATGTAAATGTTTCTCAATAATGAATTGAAATAAATAATGAATTATTAAAGGATATGTTGAATGCAATATTTATCATATTTAATATCATTGATCGCTGTTAAAATAACATTTCCGGCACGGCTTTTTAAACATTCCTGTACCGTCTTATCTCATTATTTTTTTGTCCTTGAATGTTAATAGCAATTTAATTAACTTGTAGATGTAAACAGTTTAGGATCAGCCATACACCATTAATTGCTGCACAGTTTGGAAATGGTGTAGCAAGAGACACCTTTTATGTGGAACAACAGTTTAACCTGTTAAACTATGAAAGTAATTCGCTTCATTATTTATATATCGATTCTTAACACCAAGTTGTAATGATCCATTGTGGAGTGTACTACACTCATTTGTATATTAGCCGTCCAGCGAGAAAACCATCATTGTGAACTCTGCGTAAAGTATCGACCCGGATCAGCCTTAGCATGCCGCGCAGGCTTACCCGGATAGATACTTTTCGCTTCCTGTTGATTTTCTGTTTTATGAATCATTACGCTATACCACTATCCCCTTCAGACGGAATGTGTCGGCCCGGATCAGTCTGTAATCCGCGCAGACTGATCTGGTTCGATACATTACGCAGATGCCATAATGTTGGTTTTCTCGCGGGACTGCTCAATTATTAACTATTTTACTATATATGTAATAGCGACATACAAGGGGACGTGACCAACAGGTCGTCATTTTCTCGCCACATAGTTTTAAAATTCTGCACTGCAAGGATTAACACAAGTAAGAAACCTAGTCGCAAATATTGGCTCATGCAAGACGTACTAATAAACTATATATAGTACATCGTGTACCAGAATTTGTGATGTTCAGGGAATAAAACCGCAGCGAAGAATGCAGCACTCAGTGAGAGTTAATTAAATAATTAGTATACGTCAAAAACTGTTGTATATTATTCCTTTCTCTAACCCCCTTATCAGTGGTTTTAAAGTAAAGAAATACATGCTTCAGAACGGATAAATCAGTCATGTTTTCGTTTTTTAAATCGTCAATACATCTATGTGTATTCGTTTCACATTTAAGGGCGATACAATGAAAACATGAGTTATTTATCTTTATATACTGTCGATTTAATTATTGTTTAGCTGAAAAGGAATATTTTTCTAAGGATTCAAAGGATGAACGTATAGTTGTTGTTGTAACTCATTAATGTATTTTCTATTGGCAAGCGACGTGTTTTTACGATATTACATAACGAATTTCGCACGACGGAGTTCAGCACCTCGGTGAACCAGTATAACACCTAAAGCTAGACGGGAAGAAATAAATGCAACCGGTACAGTTTAACCCTCATACAACAATTCTGCAGCAGACGTTGAAGATATGTACTAAATATTTGGAAAATCTATAGAATTGAAGGTATAATTAAAGAAAAAAGGTTGAAAACAGTGTAGAAAAGGTTTGAGCAATTTCTTCTTTTGTCACAATGTTTTCAAAAGTCGTCTGCTGCAGATGCGTCAGAATGCGCGTCTATAGTTCCCCTTGTAGGCTTTTACAAAACCATTTTCTCATACGTCATTGTTCTCGATCGTCCTTGATTCGCTACTTATGGAAACACTTTTCGATAAGAAATAATTATCCAATTATCTTTCCCGTAAAGTGCTTCTTTTCCTATGTCATAGAAGGAAGTTTGTTATTGTTTCGTTCACCACTCTTCGAACATAGAGACGCGTTCTGACGACTCTACTGCAGACGAGTTTGGAAACCTTGTGACAAATGTAGAAAATACTCGTAATGACACTGTTCTCGACTCGAGTCATTACTTATCATTTCATGTATTGATACAGTCCTCGACACTGTCTACGCTTCTACATAGGCTGCTAGCCAAATGGTAGAAGATATAATGATTGCTATCGGATTGGCGTCTGTCATTTTAAGAGGTTTTCCATATGTTTGCCACTATGTTGCCACTATGTTTTTAAACTCGTCTGTTTTAAATTTGTCGTGCGTGGATAAGCGTGTTGTCGTTCTAGAAGAGAATCTGGATTCACTGATAACATATTGGGTAGTTGTTCGTCGCTCTGTACGTGATGTTAGGAGCACACTGATAATATACTGGGAAGTTTCTCGTCGCTCTGTACGTGATGTTAGGAGCACACTGATAACATACTGGGTAGTTTCTCGTCGCTCTGTACGTGATGTTAGGAGCACACTGATAACATACTGGGTAGTTTCTCGTCGCTCTGTACGTGATGTTAGGAGCACACTGATAACATACTGGGTAGTTTCTCGTCGCTCTGTACGTGATGTTAGGAGCACACTGATAACATACTGGGTAGTTTCTCGTCGCTCTGTACGTGATGTTAGGAGCACACTGATAACATACTGGGTAGTTTTTCGTCGCTCTGTACGTGATGTTAGGAGCACACTGATAACATACTGGGTAGTTTTTCGTCGCTCAATACGTGATGTTAGGAGCACACTGATAACATACTGGGTAGTTTCTCGTCGCTCTGTACGTGATGTTAGGAGCACACTGATAATATACTGGGTAGTTTCTCGTCGCTCTGTATGTGATGTTAGGAGCACACTGATAACATACTGGGTAGTTTCTCGTCACCCTGTACGTGATGTTAGGAGCACACTGATAACATACTGGATAGTTTCTCGTCGCTCTGTACTTGATGTTAGGAGCACACTGATAACATACTGGGTAGTTTCTCGTCGCTCGCTCTGTACGTGATGTTAGGAGCACACTGATAACATACTGGATAGTTTCTGGTCGCTCTGTAAGTGATGTTAGGAGCACACTGATAACATACTGGGTAGCTTCTCGTCGCTCTGTACGTTATGTTAGGAGCACACTGATAACATACTGGGTAGTTTCTCGTCGCTCTGTACGTGATGTTAGGAGCACACTGATAACATACTGGGTAGTTTTTAGTCGCTCTGTACGTGATGTTAGGAGCACACTGATAACATACTGGGTAGTTTCTCGTCGCTCTGTACGTGATGTTAGGAGCACACTGATAACATACTGGGTAGTTTTTAGTCGCTCTGTACGTGATGTTAGGAGCACACTGATAACATACTGGGTAGTTTCTCGTCGCTCTGTACGTGATGTTAGGAGCACACTGATAACATATTGGGTAGTTTCTCCTCGCTCTGTACGTGATGTTATGAGCACACTGATAACATACTGGGTAGTTTTTCGTCGCTCTGTACGTGATGTTAGGAGCACACTGACAACATACTGGGTAGTTTCTCGTCGCTCTGTACGTGATGTTAGGAGCACACTGATAACATACTGGGTAGTTTCTCGTCGCTCTGTACGTGATGTTAGGAGCACACTGATAACATACTGGGTAGTTTTTCGTCGCTCTGTACGTGATGTTAGGAACACACTGAAAACATAGTGGGTAGTTTTTTGTCGCTCTGTACGTGATGTTAAGAACACACTGATAACATACTGGGTAGTTTTTCGTCGCTCTGTACGTGATGTTAGGAGCACACTGATAACATACTGGGTAGTTTCTCGTCGCTCTGTACGTGATGTTAGGAGCACACTTATAACATATTGGGTAGTTTCTCCTCGCTCTGTACGTGATTTTATGAGCACACTGATAACATACTGGATATATTCTCGTCGCTCTGTACGTGATGTTAGGAGCACACTGATAACATACTGGGTAGCTTCTCTTCGCTCTGTACATGATGTTAGGAGCACACTGATAACATACTGGGTAGTTTCTCGTCGCTCTGTACGTGATGTTAGGAGCACACTGATAACATACTGGGTAGTTTCTCGTCGCTCTGTACGTGATGTTAAGAACACACTGATAACATACTGGGTAGCTTCTCGTCGCTCTATACGTGATGTTAGGAGCACACTGATAACATACTGGGTAGTTTCTCGTCGCTCTGTACGTGATGTTAGGAGCACACTGATAACATACTGGGTAGTTTCTCGACGCTCTGTACGTGATGTTAGGAGCACACTGATAACATACTGGGTAGTTTTTCGTCGCTCTGTACGTGATGTTAGGAACACACTGAAAACATATTGGGTAGTTTTTTGTCGCTCTGTACGTGATGTTAAGAACACACTGATAACATACTGGGTAGTTTTTCGTCGTTCTATACGTGATGTTAGGAGCATTCAGATAGTTTGTATTCTTCAATGTTTTATACATACAATACACCTTCATGCATATCCTCGCGTTGAGTATCTTCTCATGGTGCTTCAGACCGCCATAGGGACATTAAAATATAGACAAAATTAACCGATTGATTATTTATGCTTACAACAATGTTGTAGTTATATGACGGCGTTTCCTGGGTAAATGACCAGTACTTCTGGTCCATTTATCCTAACACCAGCAAGTCAGTCGTTATAATACCACCACCATCCTGGGGCGCTTAGGAGGACATCTAGTACTACCATTTTTGGAGCATTTGGTATGACCCGGTCAGGGATCTAACCCGAAACTTACCACACCCGAGGCGGACGCGTTACCACTACTAAAAGGAAGTGGTTAACAGAATTGAACAATCTGACAGAGTTACTTCTTATTGTAAGGAATTTCGTTTCATTTTGTCATGTGGAATACAATGTCATATTCCTAACAGGGAAAACTAAATCAATAAGAAATGTTAAAAACAAAATCCTAACAAATGTATATAAGTCGGTAAGCTTGTTAGACTCAGCAAGGTAAAGCGAAATGTATGTGTATATTTTGATAAATGTGTTAAAGAAATAAGTGAATACATGTATCTTTATAATATTTGTTGACTCAATCAAACATTTTTCTACATAAATTGATTGATTTTCTTGTAAATTGTTGTGATTACTTTAGTATATGTTGTTCCAAAACATGGAATGTTTGTTGATAATCAATAACTACATTCTACGATATTTTCAAGAGTTTTTATTTATTTATTGAATAACCTCCCGTGGTGCCAAACGTCGCCTATTCATTTCCGACGTCTGAGCTGTTTTCTAAGCTCGATGCATTTTCATTATTTTCATAAAAAGTGTAAGGCACAAACGATGGTGCATAACTACTGTCTGTAATTTTTGCCCCAATCATCCATTATTGTGTCTGTTAAAACAGGCGTTATACAGATTCAAGCACGGATATAGCACCGAACATTAATCTTGAGTTGTTCTAAATAGCTTATATCAGTTTCAATTTACACTTCTGTTTTAATATACGTAAACACTTCATACCTCTTTAATTTATATATCAATATAAGCGCCTTGTTATCGTTCCTCTTGAAATGTATAGGCCGTTTTAATTAACGACACTAACATTTTAATTATAAAGTTTTCTAGAAATCACTTGCATATCTCAACAAGTTGGCTAATATATCCATCGACGTTCGATTACTCAAGTAGAACTTGAACCACCATTGAAACGAAACGACAATATCATTATGGTTTTGGTTATGTTTGACTTGGTGCAAAGTTTTCGAAATGGTAAATGCTTAAAAACAAACATGTTCTTGACTCAAAACAAATATCTTACTGCGCATACTGGGATAACGATATAGCGGTCCCGGGTTACCCGACCGGCAGATATAACTCCATAATTTGTTTTTGTTGGTTATGCATATCCAACCGGAAGACGAAAGTGCGATATTAAAATATCGTCTTTTCGCCTTCAGGTTTTAGAGCAAAAACGAGAAAACACAATAAGAGAGCGCGAAAACGCGAAAACACGATGGTAGATCGATGGTGAAAAAGCGAGAACACGATAATAATGGCTCGATAACGAGATATATTTTTCGCATCATGTTTTCACGATCACTTATCGTGTTTTCGCTCTATCGCGGCCAACTTTATCGTGTTTTCGCGTCAATGTATCGTGTTTTCGCGATTTCGCACTTAGGGCTACAGCGCGAAACCACGAAGACCCTAACGGGATTCGTATTCCGTACTTTTTCAAAACAATTTGGAAAAAGATAAATTGCTTATAATGAGCAATTTCTCTTTTTACCACAAAGTGTTCAACTCTACCTAAC
Organism: Serripes groenlandicus; assembly: GCA_031761405.1. Classification (NCBI taxonomy): domain Eukaryota; kingdom Metazoa; phylum Mollusca; class Bivalvia; order Cardiida; family Cardiidae; genus Serripes; species Serripes groenlandicus. The sequence continues at coordinate 46,325,842 of JASEVX010000009.1, forward strand.
AATTGATCTCTTTTTAATGTATTTGGACTTTTAACCCTTTCCGAAATATAGGGGCTTTCTGAGGCATCTGCAGCAGACGACTTGAGAAAACATTGTCACATTGTCACAATGTTTTCAACTGTATGCATTAATGATAATTTTAGTTTATCAAGGTTTTCCATTGTTCTACTTAAGACGGTTTCGAAGTCTTCTGCTGCAGATTTGTTGTTTGTGGGAAAAGGTTAAAGAGTATTACTGCAGAATAAGACATATATGGTATGAATGGCGTATATTATTTGCTGAAATTACATTCAAACTTGTCTAAAGCAGCCGCCCAGGGAAGAGTTAAACTGCAGCTGCTGATGACAGGTGGCTGTTAAATACAAGTCAAGTATATAAGAACGGGTTTTTTGGTAAGTCTTCTACTGGCTGTTTAATGCAAGTCAAATATATAAGAACGGGTTTTTGGTAAGACGTCTAATGGCTGTTATATACTAGTCAAATATATGAGAACGTGTTTTTGGTAAGACTTCTACTGGCTGTTAAATACATGTCAAATTTATAAGAACGTGTTTTTGGTAAGCTTTCTAATGGCTGTTTAAACGAAAGACCAAACACGAATAAGGGGGAACGAGAGCTTTTATTACATAACTACAGCTCCACTAACATGCAAACAAAAGGCAGTATTGTTACAATATTCAAAGATTACAATATTATGTAGCAGCACATGAACATCATAGGTAATTAAAATATGCGCTTATAATCAAATGATAATTCCCAAATCCAAAGTAGGGGTAGGTCATTTGGTAGTAGAAAAACAGGTATCAAATTGTTAATTTGCTTTAAGAGCATTTTGCATTCGTTGAACAACTTGATATCTCGTCTTAACATCACTCGTTATGTAGTTCTGATAACAATGAGAGCGCCAATCACCTAATAATTTTATAGCATCTGGAGAGAGTCCTATTTCATAGCAGAAAGTAGCACCACCGCGTCGAAAAGAGTGGCTAGCAATGTTTGAAGTATTTTCACCCCCAAGCTGTAAGCACTGTTTGATACGATCTATAAATTGTTCGCTGGTCAAAGGTTTAACCTGACCAGACTGTTTGTAAACAAAGGCTGGTCCTTCTAATGGCTGTTAAATTCAATTTGGCTGCATAACAGAGGTGACTACTAACACGGGTTTGTCTGTAATTTCAAACAACTTCCTGGACACATTAGCAGTAAGTAGACGGCAATGATAGGTACCGTTAGTTTACTATTCAGTATCTCATGTCGGCAATTGATAACATCTTATGTCTGCACCTGATAATGGCTAAACTCTTAACCCGCTGAGTTCATGCATCTGGTATCATCACATTTATGGCGAGGTCTTTGATAGATGAGATGGGAACGAAGATGACCAATTTCTCGTTTTGTTACACTGATTACAAACGTCCTCTGCTACATAGGCGTCAAAAAGCGTCTGTATGTGGGAAGGTCTTAACTCTTTCAGCGCCAAAGGCAATATTGAGCATTTTGCAAACAATGCAGATTCAGGTGATTCTCATCTGAAATCTGCATTGTTTGGCTGTGAGTTATATAAACTATTCCAAAAATCCTATAACATGAAAATGGAGTCGTCCGAGTTTGAACATGGAAGAGTCTACTTTAAACAATTCGGCGCTGAAAGGGTTAATAACAATGACGACCAATTGGTATCCTTGTAGATTCGATTCTCGCTTCCTATGCCTCTAGGAAACTGTTTAATTAACCCTTCCCCACTTCACACATCAGACGGATACTGTTTAATTAACCTTTTCCCACTTCACACATCAGACGGATACTGTTTAATTAACCCTTTCCCCACTTCACACATCAGACGGATACTGTTTAATTAACCCTTCCCCACTTCACACATCAGACGAAAACTGTTTAATTAACCCTTCCCCACTTCACACATCAGACGGATACTGTTTAATTATTAACCCTTTCCCACTTCACACATCAGACGGAAACTGTTTAATTAACCCTTTCTCACTTCACACATCAGACGGATACTGTTTAATTAACCATTCCCCACTTCACACATCAGACGAAAACTGTTTAATTAACCCTTTCCCCACTTCACACATCAGACGGAAACTGTTTAATTAACCTTTCCCCACTTCACACATCAGACGGATACTGTTTAATTAACCCTTTCTCCACTTCACACATCAGACGGATACTGTTTAATTAACATTTTCCCCACTTCACACATCAGACGGATACTGTTTAATTAACCCTTTCCCCACTTCACACATCAGACGGAAACTGTTTAATTAACCCTTCCCCACTTCACACATCAGACGAAAAATGTTTAATTAACCCTTTCCCACTTCACACATCAGACGGATACTGTTTAATTAACCCCCTTCCTCACACACCAGACGGATACTGTTTAATTAACCCTTCCTCACTTCACACATCAGACGGATACTGTTTAATTAACCCTTCCTCACTTCACACATCAGACGGATACTGTTTAATTAACCCTTTCCCCACTTCACACATCAGACGGAAACTGTTTAATTAACCCTTTCTCACTTCACACATCAGACGGATACTGTTTAATTAACCCTTTCCCCACTTCACACATCAGACGGAAACTGTTTAATTAACCCTTTCCGACTTCACACATCAGACGGATACTGTTTAATTAACCCTTTCTCACTTCACACATCAGACGGATACTGTTTAATTAACCATTCCCCACTTCACACATCAGACGGAAACTGTTTAATTAACCCTTTCCCACTTCACACATCAGACGAATACTGTTTAATTAACCATTCCCCACTTCACACATCAGACGGAAACTGTTTAATTAACCCTTTCCCACTTCACACATCAGACGAATACTGTTTAATTAACCATTCCCCACTTCAGACATCAGACGGATACTGTTTAATTAACCCTTTCCCACTTCACACATCAGACGGATACTGTTTAATTAACCCTTTCCCCACTTCACACATCAGACGAATACTGTTTAATTAACCTTTTCCCACTTCACACATCAGACGAATACTGTTTAATTAACCTTTTCCCACTTCACACATCAGACGGATACTGTTTAATTAACCATTCCCCACTTCACACATCAGACGGATACTGTTTAATTAACCTTTTCCCCACTTCACACATCAGACGGATACTGTTTAATTAACCTTTTCCCACTTCACACATCAGACGGATACTGTTTAATTAACCTTTTCCCCACTTCACACATCAGACGGATACTGTTTAATTAACCTTTTCCCACTTCACACATCAGACGGATACTGTTTAATTAACCATTCCCCACTTCAGACATCAGACGGATACTGTTTAATTAACCCTTTCTCCACTTCACACATCAGACGGAAACTGTTTAATTAACCTTTTCCCCACTTCACACATCAGACGGATACTGTTTAATTAACCTTTTCCCACTTCACACATCAGACGGATACTGTTTAATTAACCCTTTCCCACTTCACACATCAGACGGATACTGTTTAATTAACCTTTTCCCCACTTCACACATCAGACGGATACTGTTTAATTAACCCTTTCCCACTTCGAACATCAGACGAATACTGTTTAATTAACCTTTTCTCACTTCACACATCAGACGGATACTGTTTAATTAACCCTTTCTCACTTCACACATCAGACGGATACTGTTTAATTAACCCTTTCCCACTTCACACATCAGACGGAAACTGTTTAATTAACCCTTTCTCACTTCACACATCAGACGGAAACTGTTTAATTAACCATTTCTCACTTCACACATCAGACGGATACTGTTTAATTAACCATTCCCCACTTCACACATCAGACGGATACTGTTTAATTAACCCTTTCCCACTTCACACATCAGACGGATACTGTTTAATTAACCCTTTCCCCACTTCACACATCAGACGAATACTGTTTAATTAACCTTTTCCCACTTCACACATCAGACGAATACTGTTTAATTAACCATTTCTCACTTCACACATCAGACGGATACTGTTTAATTAACCATTCCCCACTTCACACATCAGACGGATACTGTTTAATTAACCCTTTCCCACTTCACACATCAGACGGATACTGTTTAATTAACCCTTTCCCACTTCACACATCAGACGGATACTGTTTAATTAACCCTTTCCCCACTTCACACATCAGACGAATACTGTTTAATTAACCTTTTCCCACTTCACACATCAGACGAATACTGTTTAATTAACCATTCCCCACTTCAGACATCAGACGGATACTGTTTAATTAACCCTTTTCCACTTCACACATCAGACGGATACTGTTTAATTAACCCTTTCCCCACTTCACACATCAGACGAATACTGTTTAATTAACCTTTTCCCCACTTCACACATCAGACGGATACTGTTTAATTAACCTTTTCCCACTTCACACATCAGACGGAAACTGTTTAATTAACCCTTTCCCACTTCACACATCAGACGGATACTGTTTAATTAACCTTTCCGACTTCACACATCAGACGGATACTGTTTATTTAACCCTTTCTCACTTCACACATCAGACGGATACTGTTTATTTAACCCTTTCTCACTTCACACATCAGACGGATACTGTTTAATTAACCCTTTCCCACTTCACACATCAGACGGAAACTGTTTAATTAACCCTTTCTCACTTCACACATCAAACGGATACTGTTTAATTAACCCTTTCTCACTTCACACATCAGACGGAAACTGTTTAATTAACCCTTTCTCACTTCACACATCAGACGGATACTGTTTAATTAACCCTTTCCCACTTCACACATCAGACGGATACTGTTTAATTAACCTTTTCCCACTTCACACATCAGACGGAAACTGTTTAATTATTAACCCTTTCCCACTTCAAACATCAGACGGATACTGTTTAATTAACCATTCCCCACTTCACACATCAGACGAATACTGTTTAATTAACCCTTTCCCCACTTCACACATCAGACGAATACTGTTTAATTAACCTTTTCCCACTTCACACATCAGACGAATACTGTTTAATTAACCATTCCCCACTTCACACATCAGACGGATACTGTTTAATTAACCCTTTCCCACTTCACACATCAGACGGATACTGTTTAATTAACCCTTTCCCCACTTCACACATCAGACGAATACTGTTTAATTAACCCTTTCCCACTTCACACATCAGACGGAAACTGTTTAATTAACCCTTCCCCACTTCACACATCAGACGAATACTGTTTAATTAACCCTTTCCCCACTTCACACATCAGACGAATACTGTTTAATTAACCTTTTCCCCACTTCACACATCAGACGGATACTGTTTAATTAACCTTTTCCCACTTCACACATCAGACGGAAACTGTTTAATTAACCCTTTCCCACTTCACACATCAGACGGATACTGTTTAATTAACCTTTCCGACTTCACACATCAGACGGATACTGTTTAATTAACCCTTTCTCACTTCACACATCAGACGGATACTGTTTAATTAACCCTTTCCCACTTCACACATCAGACGGAAACTGTTTAATTAACCCTTTCTCACTTCACACATCAGACGGATACTGTTTAATTAACCCTTTCTCACTTCACACATCAGACGGAAACTGTTTAATTAACCCTTTCTCACTTCACACATCAGACGGATACTGTTTAATTAACCCTTTCCCACTTCACACATCAGACGGATACTGTTTAATTAACCTTTTCCCACTTCACACATCAGACGGAAACTGTTTAATTATTAACCCTTTCCCACTTCAAACATCAGACGGAAACTGTTTAATTATTAACCCTTTCCCACTTCAAACATCAGACGGATACTGTTTAATTAACCATTCCCCACTTCACACATCAGACGAATACTGTTTAATTAACCCTTTCCCACTTCACACATCAGACGGATACTGTTTAATTAACCATTCCCCACTTCACACATCAGACGGAAACTGTTTAATTAACCCTTTCTCACTTCACACATCAGACGGATACTGTTTAATTAACCCTTTCTCACTTCACACATCAGACGGAAACTGTTTAATTAACCCTTTCCCACTTCACACATCAGACGGAAACTGTTTAATTAACCCTTTCTCACTTCACACATCAGACGGATACTGTTTAATTAACCCTTTCTCACTTCACACATCAGACGGAAACTGTTTAATTAACCCTTTCTCACTTCACACATCAGACGGATACTGTTTAATTAACCCTTTCTCACTTCACACATCAGACGGAAACTGTTTAATTAACCCTTTCTCACTTCACACATCAGACGGAAACTGTTTAATTAACCTTTTCCCACTTCACACATCAGACGGATACTGTTTAATTAACCTTTTCCCACTTCACACATCAGACGGATACTGTTTAATTAACCCTTTCTCACTTCTCACATCAGACGGATACTGTTTAATTAACCCTTTCCCCACTTCACACATCAGACGGATACTGTTTAATTAACCCTTTCTCACTTCACACATCAGACGGATACTGTTTAATTAACCTTTTCCCACTTCACACATCAGACGGATACTGTTTAATTAACCCTTTCTCACTTCACACATCAGACGGATACTGTTTAATTAACCATTCCCCACTTCACACATCAGACGAATACTGTTTAATTAACCCTTTCCCCACTTCACACATCAGACGGATACTGTTTAATTAACCATTCCCCACTTTACACATCAGACGGAAACTGTTTAATTAACCCTTTCCCACTTCACACATCAGACGGATACTGTTTAATTAACCCTTTTCCCACTTCAGACATCAGACGGATACTGTTTAATTAACCCTTCCCCACTTCACACATCAGACGGATACTGTTTAATTAACCCTTTCCCCACTTCACACATCAGACGGATACTGTTAAATTAACCCTTCCCCACTTCACACATCAGACGGATACTGTTAAATTAACGCTTCCCCACTTCACACATCAGACGGATACTGTTTAATTAACCCTTCCCCACTTCACACATCAGTCGGATACTGTTTAATTAACCCTTTCCCCACTTCACACATCAGACGGATACTGTTAAATTAACCTTTTCCCACTTCACACATCAGACGGATACTGTTTAATTAACCTTTTCCCCACTTCACACATCAGACGGATACTGTTTAATTAACCTTTTCCCACTTCACACAGTTAACATCAGACGCCTTTGAATTCGCACGAAGATCTCGGTCTGTGTCGTTCTTAGATGTTCCACGAAGCACATATTACGATGATTAGATACTATGTTAAGATTCGTGTTTTACTGGGTGAGAGTTAACCATTTCACACATACAGACGCTATCTGACGCCTCTGCGGCAGACGACTTTGAAATGTTGTAGGCAGTGACAGGGGATATCTCTGTAAACGAATGTATACATATTGAACAGTGTTAATTAAAACATTGTTGCAAATGAAGAACTTGCTCATTGTGAGCAATTTCTTCTTTCGCTACAATGTTTTCAAAAAGTCGTCTGCTGCAGAGGCTTCCGAAACACGTATGTATGTGGGAAAAGGGTTGAATATCTACACTCAACATGGCATTATCATGATTTTACGAGATACGGGTTATCATCAAGGATCGATTACTGATATATGAAAGGTGAGAGAAGGATTTATCATGGATAAGTTCATGTATAATGTGATTCATCTGAAGCTCATTGTGTGATTAATTGTTTTGTGTTTTACGACGATTTCAACAAGGTTTTAGATATATCACGGCGTTCTTTGGGTAAGTTACCAGTACTACTGGTCAATTTATCCTGACACCAGCCCGCCAGTCGTAATGCTAAACCCGCAACCCTGATCACTTCAAAAATTAAAATTAGCAAGGGAATAATAACGTTCTCCACCTATTAGTTCTTATGACGTACATACCGGGTATAAGACTTTAGTTGAACACGTCTTTTCTTTATTATACGACGGGTTTAACCCTTACCCACAAACAACGAGTATGCAGCAGGCGAATTTGAAAACATTTCAAAATATGGTAACTCTCTATACATCGGAAAGAACATTTGTTGAATGGAGTTGAAAACATTTTAGAAAATGGAGAAATTGCTCATTATCGAAAGGGTAAATAATCAGCACATTTAACGTTGAAGTAAGTCAGTCTGTCCATGGGGGACATTTATGAATACAAACTTTTTTTTTTTTTACAAGACCTGTGTAAAGGTACATTTATAAATCATAGCCTTTGCTTCCGCGTGCAAGCAGTGTAGACCCAAATGAAACCTCCGACAAAATTAAAGGACCTATAGTCTAACAGTTATCTCAATCATTTCCCATTTCTTTTATGCTGCTTCAGAGATGTTATTTTATCCCATAGTAATCGCCAGATCGCGCTGATTCTCTGGTTCGTCCGTACCTTTAATGTTCTTATAACTTATGAGGAAGGTGCTTTTTCTCATGAAGTATGTAAACGTGGTCTCACACAAACGTCATCACTATCCACGTGAATTAAGTATAGACCAAAATTAAACCTCCAACAAAATAAAAAACCTGTAGGCCAACAATTGTTGCAACCATTTCCATCTTTGTGATCCCGAAACAGAGACGCTATATGACCACGGAATCGACAGATCGCGCTGATTCGTTTCTCCATCGGTACTTCACACGTGAGTCTCTAAGTTCCGCGTGCAAGTAGTATTGACCCGAATGAAACTTCCGACCGAATAAAGGACCTGTAGTCGTACAAGTATCGATACCATTACCCTTTTTTGTTATCTTGCTACAAAGATGCTATTCGATCCAATAATCGCCATATTGCGCTGATTCGTTGGTTAGTCCGTACATCGAATATTCTCAGAAATGAGAAAGGTACATTTACTCCTAACTCGTCTGAGTTACTGACAGGTTTGAGAAGCATCGATAGAGACCATTTGTCAGTTAACATAGCGCTTACAGGAAGTTTTAAAATCGGTTAACTATATAATTACTTTAACTTATAATAGTTCAAGTTCGAAAATTCTTCCGAAGAGAGATATGCCATTTGATCTAGTTGTAGTGCTTTTATATCTACATCTATAAGTGCAAGGTAAGCTTTTTCTTTTTCCTAACTATATTTACTTGATAAAGATATTGGTATCGTATATGACGAACATTTAACTACATAATTACTTTTATTTCTAAGTGGTCTATAGGTGGGAAACGGTTAATACTATACATATAAAACCATGGTGATCAGGGGTAGAGATTAGACTGAGCTGGCTGATCTAGACTTTCGCTGTTCGACAATTCCTCACAAGATCGTTTTTCTGGTGTCCGATTCAAAATTCACAAAATAAACTTCCGCACATCAACGTTGTCAAAGCCCGAAAACAATTTAAATGAAGTTTTTCTATTCGAATATAAAATAGAATTTTCTTTTTCTTTTTTTTTATATTTGAAGAATTTGATATGCCTTTTATTTAAGAAAAAAAAAGACAACAACAAATAAACGCCAGCTAAATAACCTGTTTACCTTTTTTTTAAGAAATGTTCTATTTTTGGATGAACATCTTTAATAAGAACATATAATCGGAAGTAAGCGTAACAATAACGATAAAGATATGTTACATCCAGCCTGAGAGCGCGAAGAAAGCTATTAGGCATAATTTTAAGAGATAAGCTGTTGGCCAAACGTACCGATTGATGTACGTCTTACATTTCAATCGTTAACAGATTCGGATTATGTATTTTATAAATAGTGGAGTTCCGGATCAGGTAGGGTTTTTTGTGATATCTCGTTTAAATTAAAATTATACAAAAATGTCAATTTACATGCATATGAGTATGGTTTATTCCTTAACACTTATTTAATTCAGATTAGTTGTACAGGTATGTGTCTTCATACACTTATAATACATGTTTTGACAGGCATTTGGATGTTATGTTAAAGTTTGCAATTACTAGATCAACGTGTATATGTACATACGTTACGTTTCTTGATGCGAATTATGTTTTTATAGCGGCGTTACGGATCAGGTAGGGTGTTCTGTAATTTCTCGTTAAAGTTATTTTTTGAATTATTTTGACTCGAATTGTATTCAAGAAGGAATTGTTTTGTTTGGTAATTATTACGAATAATGAATACCAGTACTCATAAACCGCACGGTGAATAATTAGGCATAAGTCCAAACGATAAGGTTATGTAAATAGTATGGCTTTTATACTGATTTAAGCGAAAAGTGTGATGTAATAACCCTTTTCCCATATAAAGACGTTTGCTGAAGTTATTGCAGTAGACGACATATGAAAACATGGTGGCAAAACATCAATTGCTCATGATGAGCAATTTCTCGTCTCATTTTGCAACAACGTTTGACACTATTTTCACTAATTAAATTGTCCCATTTAAAGATTTTTCATAAATTCGCCAACTTTTCTTTATCCTAATCGTCTTTTGCTGAATTGTTGTATGTGGGAAAGGGATAATTAAGATACATGCAGGTGTATATTTTATAAGTCACCGCAATCATGTATCATGTACATGTATGTGTTTCAGTAATTGATGGTAAAATGTCACAATTGCACACAAAAAACATAAATCACAGCATTGACTTACATTCTTTATACACCGACTCACCCAATCATTAATTTATACTACCATTGCAAATATGTATATATGTTATGCTATGAACTACTATGTTTTAGTTTCATGTTTTGTCATTGCTGTATAATAGTCTATGTTTCTTGTATACGTATAGTACTCTCCATATATGGAGGCAACAAAGAATTACTTACTTACTTACTGTAAACTGTTGTAGACTATTATTGAGAGGTTCAGGCAAGCGTTTGAGAAATCTCGTTAAATATAAGTACAGTTTTAATACACATTTTAAAGACATTTTGCGCAGTTTTTCCTTTTGCCCACACTGTTTTCAAAATTCGTCTGCTAGAGTTAAAGCTAGTTGTGTGAAATGAAAAATATACGTATTCTATACCAGGCACGTAGATAAGATCTTATCTAAGTCCCTGTCTATACCAATTACTGGTATACTGAAATGTTTTTTATGTTGTCAGAAATGATCTGACATAGGAAAATAAATGTATGCAATGTTTTAACTCTTTCGCAGCTAAGGGCAATTCCAGGAATTTTAAAACAATTGCAGATGTCTAAATACAATTATGCATTGTTTGCCAAAATTAGACATGACATTTTACCAAATTTCCTGTTGGACGAAAATTGGAGTGGTTAATTTTCCAACATGGTTAAGTCGACTTTGTGAAATTCTGTAGTGAAAGAGTTAATTATTATTCTGCTCAGATAATACTAGAACTAAGACAGTGTACTCAAATAAGCAATAGGTGGAGGGCGATGAGCGTTAAATATCATGTTATTAACAGAAATGATGAGTTAACTCCTTTCCCTCATACGACAATTCTGCAGCAGGCGACTTTGAACGTACTTTGTCAAAATATAGAAAATCTCTATAATTGAGTGGATAACCTATGACAAAAAGTGGAAAACATTGTGGCAAAAGGATAAATTGCACGTTTTGTGCAATTTCTTCTTTTGTCACTATGTTTTCAAAAAGCCGTCTGCTGCAGAGGCGTCAGAAAGCGTCTATATGAAGGAAAGGGTTAAATATTGTTCATTAATAAAAGAACGATCTCATTTACATAAGGTTCGATCCCCGACCTGGTTATATCAGGGCGTTTCCTGGTCAATTTACCATGCTACCCCGACACGTCTTCGGTATGACCCGCCAAGGGATCAAACCCGCGACCAACCACACCTGAGACGAACGTTCTACCATTGTACCAGCAATGTGGTATTGAAGACCTTGTAACGACAGGCATTGTTAATGGTGTAGGAACCTTTTCCTTTAGCGTGTTTTGTATAGGGTAGAAACAGGGCCGGGAATCGAACCCGCGACCAACTACACCCGACGGGAACGTTCTTCCACTTTACTAGCAAGATGGTTTCAAAAAGTGTGTAACGACATGCGTTGTTTAGGGTGTAGGAACCTTTCCTTTAGCGTGTTTTGTATAGGGTAGAAACCCGGCCGGGAATCAAACCCGCGACCTACCACACCCGAGACGAACGTTCTTCTACTTTACCAGCAATGTGGTATTGAAGAACTTGTATCGACATGCATTGTTAAGGATGTAGGAACCTTTCCTTAAGCGTGTTTTGTATAGGATAAACCCGGTCTGGAATTGAACCCGCGACCTACCACAACCGACGGGAACGTTCTTCTACTTTACCAGCAATGTGGTATTGAAGAACTTGTACCGACATGCATTGTTAAGGGTGTAGGGGCCTTTCTTAAAGCGTGTTTTGTATAGGGTAAAAAACTCACACTCCCTTAAAGTAAGAACAGACGAAGTAATCTTCTTGGAGACAAAATTGTTTTCTTATTCACAGCCAAGACGAAACAAGTCAACACTAATATACCAACCCTATTTAGTATGCGCCCATTGACTTGTGAAAAGTAATTTCAAATTGTAATAGTGTCTGGCAATCTTCCTTCGTATGAACTGCAAACTTCATCCATTATTATTAAATTTCGTTTATCGACGATCCCTACTGCAGACGCATTTTGACGAATCTGTAACCGACGACTTTTGAAAACATTGTGACAAAAGGAGAAATTGCTCATAAAATGCAATTTCTTCTTTTGTTACAATGTTTTCATCCATTTCATTTCAAGAAACTTTCTTTTATATAGATTTTCTATATTTTTTTACAAAATGTTTTCAAAGTCATTTACTATATTTGTTGTATGTTGGTGATTAATGGCACGAAAATCGTTCAGTAAGACAACCAGAAAAATATCTATGAACTGACGTTTTCGTAAAAAAGATCAAATTTAGATCAGTCTTATTTCTCAAATAGGGTATTTGAACTTTTGTTACTACATATATATATAGCATTTTCTTTGACATTTTGCTATATACACATGTACACTTTTATTCGATCACTCAAATCGAGTATTTCTCTTAGATACTTAGTGTTGGATAAGAATATATAACTGCCGATGTCATTATTATCAGACTAAAATACTTCGTTGTGCATAGATGGGCGTTTTGCTACTGGTTTTAATGCGATTGACATTTCGTCAAATTTCATAATTCAATACAAATCGAAATGAAGAAAAAAACCGTGCTAACAACGTCAAGAATTCTCTTAGATATCGACCGGCTATTATTTAATCAAATTTGTCTGATTCGGTGAAGCTAGTTCAAAACTGTTATGATATGGAAAGATCAAACATGTTTTGGGATTTTGGGAATAGGAGAAATAAACTCATATTCTGATAAATCTATATCTCAATATGCAACAAACAACTGCCCGTTACGTGATCTACATACACTACAACACAATACACAACAATACGAAACAATACAACATGATACAACATGATACAATACAATTAAATACAAAACAATACATTTTATTACTTTCGTGCACTAAAAGCATTTCAAAGACAAGAAATGCATATTCCTCTATGGAATTAAAATTTCTTTAAAGTCTATATTATTCCCAGACTGCACAAACGCACAACATTATAGCATATCAACTTATCTAGTGGTGAATGTTGCGTGCGTTATCATACGCTCACCGAGATAATTGGTTGTTATCGTATTTAAAAACAGGGCATGTAAGTTGCAAATAGAAAGATCCTGTGTGCTATTTTAAAACTCGTCTCATATAACCCGGTTACTTATTTCTTATTGAATGGTCGCTCCTTGTTATGTTTTCCCCCTGTTAAACCCTTTTCCCCATACCGCCTCGGTTGCGGGAGGTTGCGGGTTCAATCCCCGGTCGTGTCATACCAAAAACATTTAAAATGGTAATAATGGCTGCCCTCATTGGCGTCCAGGTTTGCGGGGTTAGCATTACGACTGATTGACCGGTGTCTGGATAAATAAACCAGTAGTACTGGTAACTTACCAAGGAAACGCCGTGATTTAACTGGAACAGTGTTGAAAGTGGCTTAAACCGCCAAACACTCAATCTATCTCTGTTTTCCCTTGTTAACCCTTTCCCACCTGCAGACGCATTTTGGCGCAATAGCAGCAGACGACTTTTGAAAACATTGTGGCCGAAGGTGAAATTGCTCATGATGAGCAATATCACCTTTGGCCACAATGTTTTCAACTTTATTTTACAATTAAGGTTTCTTTTATGGAGATTTTCAGTTTTTTGTCAATATGTGTTCAAAGTCATCTGCTGCAGATTTGTTGTATGTGGGAATGGGTTAAAAACCCTTTTCCCATACGACACATTTAAAGCAGAGCACTTTAAAAATACATAGACAAAAACATCTCTGTAAATCAAACTGTTATTTGTAAAGAAAAGTTTAAGCATTGGAAATGAGTAAAACACTATGTTATTAAACGTCGTCTGCTGCAAATGCGTCAAAATGCGGCGGCGCAAGTAGAATCAATACTAATGAAAGCGAGCAAAGCGTTATCTTGAGATGATAATCAAATAAGCAAGGAAATGTTCCATTTGTGAATACGCTATATGTGATTGACATGTATTCACGAATCTAATCCACGTTGCAATCAACATTCAAACATTGCAGATACAGAAGAATGATAGTGACCCCAGTCCGAGGTATCTAGTATCAGAGGTCAAGGTCAAAAAGGTATATATATCTCTTTCCCCATTACATATCTCTTAATATACCTACAGATACTACCGGTTAAACAATGATTGACATGACAATGATAATGTTCAATCCGTGTTGTTTGCATGACCGTCGAATAAGTAAACGGTCGCCATGATATAACTGAAATAACGTTGAAAATGATATTAAACCCCAGTTAAACAAAACTGTTCTTGCAGCAAGGAAAGTATTGGAATTTTAATAATCAGTTCATAACAACTGAACATATCATTTGAAACAGCCATAAAATCAATTTCAGTTTGTTTTCTCTGGAATAGTAAATTATTCTATTTTAGTCATCTTTACACTCAAATCGTATTGTCATTCAATATGTACCTATAAAACATGTACGAACCGAACCAGTTTTTGATATTTACAGAATCAAGTAAAAGTAAGTTCTTTATTATATATGCTTATTTTCCGGCGCAAATACGTGCAGATGGTTGAAATACGACGAATTAAAACTCCGTGTCGAATATCTGTAACGAAAATGGTTGAAATATGCTTTTACGTCAATCAAAATGTGGTAGGTGGGCGTGGTTTTGTTCGGTCTCGCGAGATATCAATTGTCCACGCCCCTCGTCGTACAATACTAAAACCAGTATCGCTACTGCAATATAATAATCCCTATATATTAAGTGACGATATCCATGTTCGATAAATAGGGACGATTTCACGCACTAGATTCGAATTGATTCAAACTGGATTTGCTTCTCAACAAAGTGACAGGGAGCCAGGATACTTGTATTCTGGTAATGAGATGTAATACCCACTCGATATGTAACGCAAACACTCGAAGGAGAATGCCATTATAGAAGGGTTCTTGTAAAATAATGTCAAAGTACATACAAGTGCTGGTTTGTAATCGTTGACATTGTACAAAGATTACATACGTTTAAGAGGGAAAGGGTTAAACGTATGTAATATTTATACAATGTCAACGATTACAAATCAGCAATTGTATGTACTTTGACATTGTACAAAGATTACATACGTTTAACCCTTTCCCTCTTCGACAATTATGCAGCAGACGACTTTGAACACATTTTGTCAAAAAATAGAAAACCTCTATAATTAAATGGATAACCTAAGACTTAAAGCGACTGAAATCCAGATGGCACGAACAAAACCAAAAAAACAAACAAACTCGAATTCGCCCTAATTGTTATTCTTTATGTTATCCAAGTAAAACCAGGGTTAGAAAATGTACCGTGTTTTATCAATAAAGTGAACTTGAGTCGTTTTCAATTGTCCCGATGAAGGGGTTTCGTATTTAAAAATACTTACCCCGTTACTGACAGGGTAGAATTTGGGATTAAAAAAGTATCGAAAACAAGAAAATCTCACCGATTATAGGGGTATGTAATATTTCAGTTATCATATTTTAATGCCCCAAATACAAAAATAACACTTATTTTCTTAAAATTGGAAATTTTATTTTTTTTCGACAGTTGGGTATCTGGAGGTCAGTCGCTTTAAAGTGGAAAACATTGTGGCAAAAGGAGAAATTGCTCGTTTTGAGCAATTTCTTCTTTTGTCACTATGTTTTCAAAAAGCTGTCTGCTGCAGAGGCGTCAGAAAGCGTCTGTATGAGGGAAAGGGAGATAACGACTACTCAAACATGGAAGTGAGTCTTGTTTCCATGACGTTTGAGGTTGAACAACCTTCCTGGGTTTATTTTCTAGGAATTGTTTTCTTTTTGTGGTACGATAAATTCAATAGACTCAGTAGTTCAAACAATTTCCGGCTCTATTCCAATTCTTTACACGTTTAGGAAAGTATATATCGTTTAGAAAGTTTCCCTAAGGACGACGGAACGTCGAAAACAATATACTGCTTTGGTATACTTGTATTTCCCTGGACATATATCACATAGTATTCTATGGACTTGATTAAACATGGTAACATTGAAAAAGACGAAATTCAGTGGTACGACATTTATAAAATAAGAGGATTACCATTTCGAATTGTAACAGTATAGTGATGAAACCATTTCTGGACTGACACCTCTGACTTTTTGGGCAATTACATATGAGCCCTCTCGCGAGAAAACCAACTTTGTGGCTTCTGCGTAAAGTATCGACCCGGATCAGCCTAAGCATGCCGCACAGGCTTACACGGATAGACACTTTTCGCCTCTGTGGATTTTCTGATTCAGGAATCATTACTCTATACCTATATACCCCTGAGACGGAATGTGTCGCCCCGGATTAGTCTGCGCGGACTGCGCAGACTCATCTGGGTCGATACATTACGCAGAGGCCATAATGTTGGTTTTCTCGCCGGACGGCTCAATTATTTAAAAGTGAAATTGGCTGTGATTTGACCAGGTATCCTTTAGCACAAAACAGTACTGCAATATAAACAATTGAGCAATGGCACCTAAATTTGCATTCTTTACAAAGGGGTCAAAATTGCCCCCTTACCCAGAGTTTTCAAAATAGGTTTTTAGTTACAACCGTTTCACGCCAAGCGCTCGATATGGTGTATACACCACGGTGGAATTGGTTCCGGATACTTAGAGAGGATTTTGTTGGGCGAAAGAGCTGTATCTCGCTACATATCTGGACCTCTGACAGATAATACAATACAATATACAATTACAATACATTGTATTACATTCAGGGCACATTTGCCTATAGTAAATAAAACAGAAGTATGTAGAATTTACAAAACGTAATTCCCTTTACATATACATGTAGCTACAAAGAAAAAACAATTACATGTATGTTGGAATGTAAAAAAAAAAAAAACCAACAGGCAATAAAAACAATGATTAAATATAATAAATCGATATGTTAAAGTGGGCGAATGTATTGCCCGTGCGTTCCGGGTTTAAAACCTGCTCACTGCAATTAGGATGATGTGCCCAAGGTTCAAGAGCTCAATAGGCTTACCTCACTTATGACTCATGCGTAAGTATTGTATTGTAGTGATATATCTGAAATAATATTGAAACGGTGTGAAAACCCAGAAAAAAAAGGGTAAATAAACATGAATCCGTTTTTATTGGAAAAACGTAGGGACATAGACAAATTATATCACCAAGTAATGGATAAGTTTATCATTGTTTTATTATTTTTCTTTTTTTTTACATATGTCTTGTGTTCTAAACAATGTTGCGATTTTAATTTTGAGCCGTTCCACGAGAAAAACCAACATTATGGACTCTGCGTAATGTATCGACCCCAGATCAGCCTGCACAGGCTAATCTGGGGCCGACACATTCCGTCTCAGGGGGGCCCCATAGAGGGTATAGAGTAAATGATTCATGAAACAGAAAATCCACTGGAGGCGAAAAGTGTCTGTCCGGGTTAGACTGTGCAATGTTGGTTTTCTCGTGTGAAGGCTCATTTGTTTTTGCGTATCACACGTATGGTTCGGTTAATATTAAGTTTTAGAGATATAGTGTCTTTTCCTTATATAATTACGGCCTGCTGGAAAAAGGTACAAATTGACTTTTGCACAGTTTCATCAATATATAGTAATCACATACTACTAACATAAGCTTGTTAAAAGCTTCTGCCAACTGGCGAAGAATCTTTAACGGCGGAGAGTAGATGTACAGGATGATCTGTAAATATACTATTTAGAAAGCAGACTTGTAATTTCTTCTCTTGTAGGGGTCTCATATGCTGTTTCAGGTCCCTTTAAACGTTTCCCGGTAAACTTACGATAATTGTATCACCAATCTTGATTTTATTAAGTGTTGTAAACATCGAGATTAGCTGTATATCAATGAAACACTGTATAACAAGATAAGACTGTGTGTATGTGCAGGCTGACTTTATATCTACACTATTCGAAAATGATACTCAAAGTATTCAAACATTGATGAATTTTGTTTTAAAATCGCGTTACTCCAGATCAAGGTAACAGTTATCTCATTTATATCAGAGGTGCGTATATTGGATCTCTGACGATATCGCATAAAATGACGCATCAATTTGACCCTATACATTTAAATATTCATGAGCAGGTTTTTCATTTTTCTGTCCAATAAAATCGCAAAAATATACCCACAACGCTCAGCTATCACCACTTATTTATCTAGTTTACTTATATTATTATCTATCTCCCATTAACGGTTTTTGTAAGCGATAATTTGATTGGCTGATGCAAAAGATCAATCTGAGACGACATGTAATAGAAAGCCGTCAATACCTATACAAGCGCATGATGTTACAGCGAAGTTAAGGTCTGATTTTAAATAGATCAGGGTAAACAGTTAAACACTTTGAATACAATAAGGTTACGTCTGAACAGATCTTTGAAGAGAAAAATTGGTAGTCAATTATTTACTGGAAACTATGAAAATGTTTACCAAAAGTCGTTTCTCTTCCAATAATTATTCAGACAGTGATAAAATACCGTTGGATGAAATGCTTGTGCCGAAGACATTACGGTGTTTATAGATTAATAGGGTATGTCATACACTAGACAAATGCTCTATTATAATATTGACATAATCAATTATCATAGGTGCTTTTTTCCTTGTTCCTCGGGTGTTAATCACTGACCTTGTCATCAGCAAAACGTACATGTATTTGACCAGTAGTACTGTCCAACTTATATCGAAGTTTAAATAAAAAGTTTGATAATAGAAAAGGAACAAATTCAATGGCAGGTGAAAATATAGTATTTTAAAAGAGAGAGAGAAAGAGAGAGAGGGATTGAGAGAGAGAGGAGAGAAGAGAGAGAGGAGAGAGAGAGAGAGAGAGAGAGAGAGAGCAGAGAGAGGAGAGGAGAGAGAGAGAGAGGAGAGAGAGAGAGAGAGAGGGAGAGAGAGAGAGAGAAGAGAGAGAGAGAGAGAGAGAGAGAGAGAGAAGAGAGAGAGAGAAGAGAAGAGAGAGAGAGAGAGATGAGAGAGAGAGACGAGAGAGAGAGAGAGAGAGAGAGAGAGAGAGAGAGATACTTATGCATATGTACCAGAGATGTGAATATATTTATTTTAATCATTCGATCCATTCGAATGTGCATGAACTGTATTCATGACACTATCCCTTTCATGAACAGACTAATTTGTGTCGAAATGCTTTATTGCGCACTTTTTTTATTTGTATTCACTTTGTTTTATCGCACTTTCAGTCGAATGGATCAAAGAAGTATCTGCTATAAGTTCTAAAAGTACCTAAAACGAACCCCTTTTTTTCCAAGAAACGAAATGTATATCATATTCCACACCTTTTCTTCTGCAAAAAAGCATTATTGTAGAGGGAAACGGTGATAATGGCTTAATCTCCCTCCCCTATTTACCCGCCAGAAAAATACTTAGAACGGAGTCTAGACGTTTGACGGATGGGATGAAATTGCTTTTTACACTGTTTTTCATGATATGAGCCTTCCCGCGAGAAAACCAACATCATGGCCCTGAGCGTAATGTATCGACCCAGATCAGCCTGCGCAGCCCGCGCAGTCTGATCCGGACCGACACATTCCGTCTCTCAGGGATAGAGGTATAGAGTAATGATTCCTGTAACAGAAAATCCGCAGCAGGCGAATAGTGTCTATCCGGGTAAGCCTGCGCGGCCAACACTGTTCGTTTTCTCGCGGGACGGCTCATATTTGCCTTTGAATGTCAACACGTCTTATTTATAACGAGCCATGCTTAATGAAAACCCAGTCTTAACGTATTCATGGCTAAAAAAATAAAAGGTATACCCCTTTATCCATTATAGTCCCACCAGAGCTCTAGATGAGACGCGCATTTCGTGTTCTGAAATACCCATTTGAACCATTTCAGCGCCGAATTGTTTAAAATAGACTCTTCCTTGTCCAAACTCGGACGGACGCTATTTTCATGTTATAGGATTTTTGGAATATTTTTTTATAACTCACAGCCAAATAATGCAGATTTCAGGTGAGACAGCTCGTTACGAGCTGTAACGAGCTGACTCACCTGAATCTGTATTGTTTGTAAAAAGCTCAGTATTGCCTTTGGCGCTGAAAGAGTTAAACACTATGTTGTTCGTTCTGAGACGATTCTTTTCAGTTCCCACCAATTATGGTTTCATTTATCTAGTAATAAGAGAGATTTTGCGCGGTATGATCCGTTTAGTCATCCGAGCAATGGTTGTCAGAAGTTGCCTTGCTGAACAATATAGCGTCCGCATTATAATCTTGTTTATAATCAATTTTCGGACGTTTTTTTGGATGTTATATATTACGTCCACTTCCGCTGAATAAAAGTACTGAACAGTAATGGCCATATTCTAGTTTTCAACTAAACAGGATAACAATCGGAAAACGATTAGTAGAGGTGAGCACGTTTAAAGTGACTTACGCTGTGAAGACAGTTATGATTGATTGGGGTTTAACGCCGTTTTTTAACAATTTCTCAGTTATATCATGGCGGCCAGTTCACCTACTCATGCATTTCCTGTTTTCTCACACCAGTACTCCACACAACAATCTTCCAAGCAACTGGCTGCTTTTCCACATTAGACTTAGCCCATTGGTGGAAGAGGAATGAGCTGTGAAGACTAAATGAGTAATTAAATATGTTAAAGAGCTTGACACCAAATTATCAACTTCCAGATGAGGCATTATCTAAACCAGACACTACACATTACTTACTTTCCTTACAGACGCCTTTGGATGCAACTGCAGTGGACGACTTAAGAAATATTCTTGCAAAAGGAAAACTTGCTCATGATATTCGTTATTTGACGTAATTGGTT
>JASEVX010000009.1:46347332-46382438 GCA_031761405.1 Serripes groenlandicus
ATAATCAATACAATCGAAATGAAGAAAAAACCGTGCTAACAACGTCCCAAGAATTCTCTTAGATATCGACCGCGTATTATTTAATCAAATTGTCTGATTCGGTGAAGCTAGTTCAAAACTGTTATGATATGGAAAGATCCAAACATGTTTTGGGATTTTGGGGAATAGGAGATAAACTCATATCTGATAAATCTATATCTCAATATGCAACAAACAACTGCCCGTTAGTGATCTACATACACTACAACACAATACACAACAATACGAAACAATACAACATGATACAACTTGATACAATACAATAAAACAAAACAATAATTTTATATTACTTTCGTGCACTAAAAGCATTTCAAAGACAAGAAATGCATATCCTCTATGGAATTAAAATTTCTTTAAAGTCTATATTATTCACAGACTGCAGAAAAAATTTCGCACTAACTTATAGCATACTCAACTTATCTAGTGGTGAATGTTGCGTGCGTTATCATACGCTCACGAGATAATTGGTTGTTATCGTATTTAAAAACAGGCATGTAAGTGCAAATTAGAAGATCCTGGTGTATTTTAAAACTCGTCTCATTTAACCCCGGTTACTTATTTCTTATTGAATGGTCGCTCCTTGTTATGTTTTCCCCTGTAAACCCTTTTCCCCATACCGCCTCGGTTGCGGAGTTGCGGTTCAATCCCCGGTCGTGTCATACCAAAAACATTTAAAATGGTATAATGGCTGCCCCTCATTGGGCGTCAGGTTTAGCGGGTTAGCATTACGACTGATTGACCGGTGTCTGGATAAATAAACCAGTAGTACTGGTAACTTACCAGGGTAACGCCGTGATTTAACTGAAATACAGTGTCTTGAAAGTGGCCTTAACCGCCAAACACTCAATCATATCTCTGTTTTCCTTGTTAACCCTTTCCCACCTGCAGACGCATTTTGGCGCTATAGCAGCAGAACGACTTTTGAAAACATTGTGGCCGAAGGGTGAAAATTGCTCATGATGAGCAATATCACCTTAGGCCACAATGTTTTCACTTTATTTTACAATTTAAGGTTTCTTTTATGGAATTTTCAGTTTTTTGTCAAATATGTGTTCAAAGTCATCTGCTTGCAGATTTTTGTATGTGGGTAGGGGTTAAAAACCCTTTTCCATACGGACACATTAAAGCAGAGCACTTTAAAATACATAGACAAAACATCTCTGTAAATCACACTGTTATTTGTGTAAAGAAAAGTTTAGCAATTGGAAATGAGTAAAACACTATGTTATTAAACGTCGTCTGCTGCAAATGCGTCAAAAATGCGGCGGGCGCAAGTAGAATCAATACTAATGAAAGCGAGCAAAGGCGTTATCTTGAGATGATAATCAATAAGCAAGAAATGTTCCATTTGTGAATACGCTATATGTGATTGTCATGTATTCACGAATCTAATCCACGTTCGAATCAACATTCAAACATTTGCGATACAGAAGAATGATAGTGACCCCAGTCCGAGGTATCTAGTATCTGAGGTCAAGTCAAAAAGGTATAATATCTCTTTCCCCATTACATATCTCTTAATATACCTACAGATACTACCGGTTAAACAATGATTGACATGACAATGATAATGTTCAATCCGTGTTGTTTGCATGACCGTCGAATAAGGTAAACGGTCGCCATGATATAACTGAAATAACGTGAAAATGATATTAAACCCCAGTTAAACAAAACTGTTCTTGCAGCAGAGGAAAGTATTGGAAATTTTTTAATAATCAGTCATAACAATCTGAACATATCATTTGAAACAGCATAAATCAATTTCAGTTTGTTTTCTCTGGAATGTAAATTATCTATTTTAGTCATCTTTACACTCAAATCGTATTGTCATTCAAATATGTACCTATAAAACATGTACGAACCGAACCAGTTTTTGATATTTACAGAATCAAGTAAAGTAAGTTCGTTATTATATATGCTTATTTTCGGCCGCAAATCGTGCAGATGGTTGAAATACGACGGAATTAAAACTCCGTGTCGAATAATCTGTAACGTAAATGGTTAGAAATATGCTTTTACGTCAATCAAAATGTGGTAGGTGGCGTGGTTTTGTTCGGTCTCGCGAGATCATCAATTGTCCACGCCCCTCGTCGTACAATACTAAAACCTGTATCGCTACTGCAATATAATAATCCCTATATATAAGTGACGAATCCAATGTTCGATAAATAGGGACGATTTCACGCACTAGATCGAATTGATTCAAACTGGATTTGCTTCTCACAAAGTGACGCGAGGCCAGGATCTTGTATCTGGGTAATGAGATGTATACCACTCGATATGTAACGGCAAACACTCCGAAGGAGAATGCCATTATAGAAGGGTTCTTGTAAAATAATGTCAAAGTACAAGTGCTGGTTTGTAATCGTTGACATTTGTACAAAGATTACATACGTTTTAAGGGGAAAGGTTTAAACGTATGTAATTTTATACAATGTCAACGATTACAAATCAGCAATTGTAATGTACTTTGACATTGTACCAAATGATTACATACGGTTATAACCCTTTCCATCTTCGACAATTAATGCAGCAGACGACTTTGAACACATTTTGTCAAAAAATAGAAAAACCTCTATAATTAAATGGATAACCTATGACTTAAAGCGACTGAATTCCAAGATGGCACGAACAAAACCAAAAAAACAAACAAACTCGAATTCGCCCTAATTGTTATTCTTTATGTTATCCAAGTAAAACCGGGTTAGAAAATGTACCGTGTTTTATCAAATAAGTGAACTTGAGTGTCGTTTTCAACTGTCCCCGATGAAGGGGTTTCGTATTAAAAATACTTACCCCGTTACTGACAGGGTAGAAATTGGGATTAAAAAGTAACGAAAACAAGAAAATCTCACGTTATAGGGGTTGATATATTTCAGTTATCATATTTTAATGCCCCAAATACAAAAATAACACATTATTTTCTAAAATTGTGAAATTTTAATTTTTTCGACAGTTGGGTATCTGGAGGTCAGTCGCTTAAAGTGTGAAAACATTGTGGCAAAAGGAGAATTGCTCGTTTTGAGCAATTTCTTCTTTTGTCACTATGTTTTCAAAAAAGCTGTCGCTGCAGGAGGCGTCAGAAAGCGTCTGTATGAGGGAAAGGGAGATAACACTACTCAAACATGGAAGTGAGTCTTGTTTCCATGACGTTTGAGGTTGAACGACCTGCCTGGGTTATTGTCTAGGAATTGTTTTCTTTTTGTGGTACGATAAATTCAATAGACTCAGTAGTTCACACAATTTTCCGGCTCTATTCAATTCTTTACACGTTAGGAAAGTATATATCGTTTAGAAAGTTTCCCTAAGGGACGGACGAACGTCGAAAACAATATACTGCTTTGGTATATTGTATTTCCTGGACATATATCACATAGTATCCTATGGACTTGATTAAACATGGTAACATTGAAAAAGACGAAATTCAGTGGTACGACATTTATAAAATAAGAGGATTACCAATTCGAATTGTAACAGTATAGTGGATGAAACATTTCCTGGACTGAAACCTCTGACTTTTTGGGCAATTACATATGAGCCCTCTCGCGAGAAAACAACTTTGTGGCTTGCGATAAGTATCGACGGATCAGCCCTAAGCATGCCGCACAGCTTACACGGATAGACACTTTTCGCTCTGTGCGATTTTCTGATTCAGGAATCATTACTCTATACCCTATATACCCCTGGACGGAATGTGTCGCCCCGGATTAGTCTGCGCGGACATGCGCAGGACTCATCTGGGTCGATACATTACGCAGAGGCCAATAATGTTGGTTTTCCCGCCGGACGGCTCAATTATTTAAAAGTGAAATTGGGCTGTGATTTGACCAGGTATACTTTAGCACAAAACAGTACTGCAATATAAACAATTGAGCAATGGCACCTAAATTTTGATTCATTACAAAGTGGTCCAAAAATTGCCCCTACCCAGAGTTTTCAAATAGGTTTTTAGTTCAACCGTTTCACGCCAAGCGCTCGATATGGTGTAACACCACGGTGGATTGGTTCCGGATACTAGAGAGATTTTGTTGGGCGAAGAGCTGTATCTCGCTACATATCTGGACCTCTGAAGATAATACAATACAATATACAATACAATACATTGTATTACATTCAGGCACATTTGCCTATAGATAAATAAAACAGAAGTATGTAGATTTACAAAATCGTAATTCCTTTACATTCATGAGACTACAAAGAAAAACAATTACATGTATGTTGGAATGTCTAAAAAAAAAACCAACAGCAATAAAACAATGATTAAATATAATAAATCGATATGTTAAGTGGGCGATGTATGCCGGCGTTCCGGGTTTAAACCTGCTCACTGCAATTAGGATGATGATGTGCCCAAGGTCAAGAGCTCAATAGGCTACTCACTTATGACTCATGCGTAAGTATTGGTATTGTAGGTGATATATCTGAAAAAATATTAAACGGTGTGAAACCCAGAAAAAAAGGGTAAATAAACATGAACCGTTTTATTGAAAACGTAGGGACATAGACAAATTATATCACCAAGTAATGGATAAGTTTATCATTGTTTTATATTTTTCTTTTTTTTACATATGTCTGTGTTTCTAAACAATGTTGCGATTTTAATTTTACCGTTCCCACGAGGAAAACCTACATTATGGACTCTGCGTAATGTATCGACCCCAGATCAGCCTGCACAGGCTAATCTGTGGCCGACCACATTCGTCCTCAGGGGGCCCATAGAGTTGATATTAGATGATAAATTTATGATTCTATGAAACAGGAAAATCCACGGAGGCGAAAAGTTTCTGTCCGGGTTAGACTGTGCAATGTTGGTTTTCTCGTAGTGAAGGCTCCCTTTGTTTTGCTTATCACACGTATGGTTCAGTTAATATTAAGTTTAGAGATATATGTCTTCCCTATATAATTACGGCCTGCTGGAAAAAAGGATACAAATTGACTTTTGCACAGGTTTTCATCAATATATAGTAATCACATACTACTATCATAAGCTTGTTAAATGCTTCTGCAACTGGCGAAGATTCTTTAACGGCGGAGTAGATGTACAGGATGTCTTGTAAATATACTATTAGAAAGCAGACTTGTAATTTCTTCTTGTAGGGGCTCATATTGCTGTTTCAGGTCCCTTTAAACGTTTCCCCGGTAAACTTACGATAATTGTATCACCAATCTTGATTTATTAAGTGTTGTAAACATCGAGGATTAGGGCTGTATATCAATGAACACTGTATAACATGATTAAGACTGTGTGTATGTGCAGGCTGACTTATATCTACACTATTAGACAAAATGATACCTCAAAGTATTCAAAACATTGATGAATTTTGTTTTAAATCGCGTACTCCCAGATCAAGGTAACAGTTTATCTCATTTATATCAGAGGTGCGTTATATTGGAATCTGACATATCGCATAATGGATGCATCAATTTGACCCTATACATTAATATTCATGAGCAGGTTTTCAATTTTTCTGTCCAATAATATCGCAAAATATACCACATACCGCTCAGCTATCACACTTATTTATCTAGTTTACTTATATATCTATCTCCCATAACGGTTTTGTAAGCGATAATTTGATTGGGCTGATGCAAAGATCAATCGGAGACGACATGTAATAGAAAGCCGTCATACCATATACAAGCGCATGATGTTACAGCGAAGTTAAGGTCTGATTTTAATTGATCAGGGTAACAGTTAACACTTTGATAAATAAGGTTATGCGTCTGAACAGATCTTTGAATGAGAAAAATGGTAGTAGTAATATTACTGGAAACTATGAAATGTTTACCAAGTCCGTTTCTCTTCCAATAATTATTCAGACAGTTATAAAATAACCGTTGGATGAAATGCTTGTGCTGAGACATTACGGTGTATTAGATTAAAGGGTATGTCATACACTAGACAATGCTCTATTATAATATTGACATAATACAATTATCATAGGTGCTTTTTCCTTGTTCCTCGGGTGTTATCACTGACCTTGTCATCAGCAAAACGTACATGTATTTGACCAGTAGTACTGTCCAACTTATATCGAGTAGTTAAATAAAAAAGTTTGATAATAGAAAAGGAACAAATTCAATGGCAGTGAAATATAGTATTTTAAAAGAGAGGAGAGAAGAGAAGAGAGGGATTGAGAGAGAGAGAGAGAGAGAGAGAGGAGAGAGGAGAAGGAGAGAGAGAGAAGAGAGGAGAGATGAGAGAGGAGAGAGAGAGAGAGAGAGAGAGGAGGAGAAGGGAGAGAGAGAGATGTGACGAGAGAGGATGCGAGAGAGAGAGAGACGAGAGGGGAGAGAGAGAGATGAGAGACGAGAGGAGAGACAGAGTGATGAGAGGAGGGGGAGGGGGATAGAGGAGAGAGAGAGGAGAGAGAGATAGGAGATTGAGATGAGAGTAGAGTGAGAGTAGAGAAGAGTGAGAAGAGGAGAGAGATGGAGTTGTGAGAGAAGGGGAAGAGAGGGGAGTGAGGAGCGGTGATCGAGAGGAGAGAGAGGAGGCGTGGGAGGAGAGAGATGGAGGGAGAGGAGAGAGAGAGAGACGAGACGAGGAAGAGAGAGGAGAGAGAGAGGGATGAGAGAGACGAGGAGACGAGTGAGAGTTGAGGAGAGGAGAGAGGAAGAGAGAGAGAGAGAGAGAAGAGAGGAGAGAGAGAGAGAGAGGATGGGTGAAGGGTAGAGATGGAGGAGAGAGAAGAGAGACGGGGAGTGAGAGAGGAGGAGGAGGGAGATGAGAGACGAGAGAGGAGAGAGAGAGAGAGCGAGAGAGAGGAGAGGATATGATGAGATGAGAGAGAGAGAGAGAGAGAGAGGGAGAGAGAGAGGGAATGGAGAGAGAGGTAGGTAGAGAGATGAGAGGGTGAGAGGTAGAGAGGAGGAGAGGAGAGAGAAGATGAGGGAGAGATGAGGAGAGACTTGAGGAGACGAGAGATGAGTGAGGAGAGAGTAGAGAGAGAACGAAGTGGAGAGAGAGTGTGGGGGAGGAGGGAGAGAGAAGAGTGAAGAGAGGAGAGGAGAGAGAGAGGAGAGGAGAGGAGAGAGAGTATGTGGAGAGAGAGAGAGGAATAGAGGAGGAGAGAGGGAAGGATGGGGCGAGAGATGAGGGAGAGGGGAACGGACTGAGGAGATTGAGAGGACTGATGAAAAGAAGAGAGATGAAGAGAGATAAGTAGAAGAATAGAGAGAGATTAGAGGGAGAGAGAGGAGAGAGAGAGAGAGAGGAGAGGAGAGATGAGGAGAGAGAGATTGAGATGAGAGAGAGAGGGAGAGAGATGAGAGAGAGGGATGTTGGAGGAGAGAGAGGGATTTGAGCGAGTAGAGAGGTGAAGATGAGTAGAAAGGAGGGAGAGGATAGTAAAGATGGAGAGGGAGAGAGAGGAGAAGAAGAGTGGAGAGAGAGAGGAGAGTAGATAGAGGGAGAGAGAGTCATGAGTGAGAGGAGAGGGAGAGGAGAAGGTTAGGAGGAGAGAGAGGAGAGGGAGAGAGAGATAGACGGAGTTGCGTGCGGAAGAGATGAGAGAGAAGAGTTGATGAGAGGATCGAGAGATGGCAGGAGAGAGAGAGAGAGGAGACGAGAGAGAGAGAGTGAGATTGAGATGAGAGAGAGTGGAGTAGTGAGAGAGGATGAGGAGAGAAGGAGAGGAGGAGGAGAGAGAGGGACGAGAAGGAGGGAGGAGAGAGAGAGAGGACTTGGAGATTGAGAGATTAGAGGGAGAGAAGGAGAGGAGAGAAGAGAGAGAGAGAGAGAAGAGTTTAGGAGATGAGGGAGAGGGAGGAGAGGAGAGAGAGGATGAGAGAGAGAGAGAGAGAAGAGATGAGAGGAGAGGGAGGAAGAGAGAGGAGAGAGAGAGAGAGGGAGATGAAGAGAGATGAGGAGAGAGGAGATGAGAGAGAGTGAGAGAGAGGGAGAGAGAGAGAGGAGAGAGGGAGGGAGAGAGAGAGTGAGAGAGATGTGAGGAGAGAAGAGAGAGAGTGAGAGAGATGAGATAGGAGGATGGAGAGGAGAAGGAGGGAGGACGGAGAGAGTAGGGAGGAGAGACTGAGAGAGGAGAGAAAGGAGGGCAATGGAGGAAGAGAGAGAGGGAGAGAGAGAGAGAGGGAGAGAGTTGAGGAAGAGAGAGAGAGAGAGAGAGAGAGGAGGCAGAGGAGAGAGGAGAGGGAGGACGGAAAGAGAGAGAGAGAGAGAGGTGAGAGAGAGATATTGGGGAAGAGAGAGATGAGGGAGAGAGAGAGAGAGAGAGAGAGAGGTGGGGAGAAGAGCTGAGATGATAGGGAGAGAGGAGAGAGAGAGGCGTGTGAAGAGAGACAGGAGGAGAGGAGAGAGAGAGGAGAGATACTTATGCATATGTACCAGAGATGTGATATATTTATTAATCATTCGATCATTCGAATGTGCAATGAACTGTATTCATGGACAATATCCTTTCATGAACAGGACTAACTTTGTGTCGAAATGCTTTATTGCGCACTTTTTTTATTTGTATTCACTTTGTTTTATCGCACTTTCAGTCGAATGGATCAAAGAAGTATCTGCTATAAGTTCTAAAAGTACTAAAACGAACCCCTTTTTTTCCAAAGAAACGAAATGTATATCATTTCCACACCTTTTCTTCTGCAAAAAAGCATTATTGTAGAGGGAAACGGTGATAATGGCTTAATCTCCCTCCTATTACCGCCAGAAAAATACTTAGAAACGGAGTCTAGACGTTTGAGACGATGGATGAAATTGCTTTACACTGTTTTCATGATATGAGCCTTCCCGCGAGAAAACCAACATCATGGCCTGAGCGTAATGTATCGACCCAGATCAGCCTGCGCAGCCCGCGCAGTCTGATCCGGACCGACACATTCCGTCTCTCAGGGATAGAGGTATAGAGTAATGATTCCTGTAACAGAAAATCCGCAGCAGGCGAATAGTGTCCTATCCGGGTAAGCCTGCGCGGCCGCAACTGTTCGTTTTCTCGCGGGACGGCTCATATTTGCCTTTGAATGTCAACACGTCTTATTTATAACGAGCCATGCTTAATGAAAACCCAGTCTTAACGTATTCAGTTGGCTAAAAATAAAAGGTATACCCTTTATCCATTATAGTCCCACCAGAGCTCTAGATGAGACGCGCATTTCGTTGTTCTGAAATACCCATTTGAACCATTTCAGCGCCGAATTGTTTAAAATAGACTCTTCCTTGTCCAAACTCGGACGACGCTATTTTCATGTTATAGGATTTTTGGAATATTTTTATAACTCACAGCCAAATAATGCAGATTTCAGGTGAGACAGCTCGTTACGAGCTGTAACGAGGCTGACTCACCTGAATCTGGATTGTTTGTAAAAAAGCTCAGTATTGCCTTTGGCGCTGAAAGAGTTAAACACTATGTTGTTCGTTCTGAGACGATTCTTTTCAGTTCCCACCAATTATGGTTTCATTTATCTAGTAATAAGAGAGATTTTGCGCGGTATGATCCGTTTAGTCATCCGAGCAATGGTTGTCAGAAGTTGCTTGCTGAACAATATAGCGTCGCATTATAATCTTGTTTATAATCAATTTTCGGACGTTTTTTTGGATGTTATATATTACGTCCACTTCCGCTGAATAAAAGTACTGAACAGTATGGCCATATTCTAGTTTTCACTAAACAGGATAACAATCGGAAAACGATTAGTAGAGGTGAGCACGTTTAAAGTGACTTACGCTGTGAAGACAGTTATGATTGATTGGGGTTTAACGCCGTTTTTAACAATTTCTCAGTTATATCATGGCGGCCAGTTCACTACTCATGCATTTCCTGTTTTTCTCACACCAGTACTCCACACAACAATCTTCCCAAGCAACTGGCTGCTTTTCCACATAGACTTAGCCCAGTGGTGGGAAGAGGAATGAGCTGTGAAGACTAAATGAGTATTAAATATGTTAAAGAGCTTGACACCAAATTATCAACTTCCAGATGAGGCATTATCTAAACCAGACACTACACATTACTTACTTTCCTTACAGACGCCTTTGGATGCAACTGCAGTGGACGACTTAAGAAATATTCTTGCAAAAGGAAAACTTGCTCATGATATTCGTTATTTGACGTAATTGGTTTCAAAGTCGTGTAGTGCACATATGTTGTATGTTGGACAGGCTATGATTAGATGATGATGTATAGTTCCGGAACGATCTACATTATTCCGATGAATATCATTGTTTATTATGACCGGCTTATATGCTATACATGTTTATATGCTTTCCTTCAACTAATACATATAAGCCGTTCCACGACAAAACCAACATTATGGTTAATCCGGGTCGACACATTCCGTTCCAGGTGGATAGAGGTATGAAGTTATGATTCCTGAAACAGACAATCCACAGGAGGCGTACATTTTCTGTCCGGTGTAGCCTATGCGTCATGCTTAGGATGATCCGGACCGAAACTTTACGTCCACATTGTTGGTTTTATCCTGGAACTGCTCATATCATCTGCGTAATGTATCGACCAGATCAGCCTGCGCTGTCCGCGCAGACTGATCCGGCCGACACATTCCGTCTTAGGGGGAAAGATGTATAGAGTAGTGATTCCTGAAACAGAAAATCCACAGGAGGCGTACATGTTCTGTCCGGGGTAGCCTATGCGTCATGCTTAGGATGATCCGGACCGAAACTTTACGTCCACATTGTTGGTTTTATCCCGGAACTGCTCATATATCGAGGGCTTGGCGTGAAACAGTTGTATCTAAAATTTGTATTTTTTTACCAAGGTTAATCACCTCGCCATAAAGTCTTTATAAGCGTTAAATCACTTTTCTTGGTAAACAATGTAAATTTAGGTGCCATTGCTCGTTCTGAGCAATGGCACCTAAATTTGCATTGTTTACAAAGGGGTCAAAATTGCCCCTAAACCAGGGTTTTCAAAATAGGTTTTAAGTTACAACCGTTTCACGCCAAGCCCTCGATATATTTCTAGGTGCTACCTATTTGGTCACGTGGAAGCTATTCATTTCCCATATGCGACCATTATAGCGTTTTGGGCTATGGCCCTTTCCCAACAATCGAAAAAAAAAAAACAGAAACATATATTCAATTAAAGTTCAATCTTAAAACTACCAAAAAACGCGCAAACATCCCACATGTTGGCCTTCCTTTTTATATTTTTTTTAGCTATGACGTCAACTTAAAGGCCGTCCTTATCGCGCAGCAAATTTGACTTTCAAATTTTTGGAAAAAAATTGTTATTCTGAAAATGTCTCTTAAGCTGTCAATATAGCTAAAAGCAAACAATGATATGGTTAACAATCAGTCAGAGGGTGTTCAGCTTTAAAAGACCCCCTTTCAACTTTCAACAAAATAATTATTGTGAACGGATAACAACTTCAGTCTAATTGATTAAAAAAAAAACCTGGACCCAATTATGTGCCCGGCTCGCCGATCCGAATTCGTTACCTTACTATACAAACGTAACATGTTTCTAAACGAAAATTATGCAGCATACCAGGGCCATAAACATAGGTTGTGACGCGAGCTGTCTATCCATGGGTTGTCAGTTCGAAATCAGTCTCGGTCAACTCTCGTTCCAACCTTTAGCAAAAGTTAACGCGACACTATCATTAATTTTCCACAAACAAGCTGACAGTTTATGTGGAAAAGAAGCCAACCAACACATGAGTAGGTGAACTGTTCGCCGTGATATGTCTTAAATAAAGTTGAAATGGCCCAATCAATCAACTCGGATGTCGTTTGTCTTTCGGAAATGGACGAGGTTACGAGAGGCAGTAATTCTTGGGGCAGTGAGGTCCTGTACTTACGACCGTAACTGTGTACAATCACCATAACTTTGGTAGATAGATGCTAGCTTACGGGCATAGGCAGACGACGGACGATGTCGTTTTGTTACAAAGTACACCGATATCTGGTTCCAGATGTTAATATGTAACCATTTACCACATACAACTCTTTATAACGCCTCTAGAGCAGACGACGTTTTGAAGTTGTGAGGAGAGAATGACTAAATAACGAGCAATAGTATTTCTCCATTTGCCACATTTTTGTTCAACTCTTTAAGTCTATCAGCGCCGAATTGTTTAAAGTAGACTCTTCCATGTTTAAAATCGGGTGTGTCCATTTCTTAATCTATGAACGTTTTGGACTATTTTGGTAACTAAATGCCAAACAATGCTGATTTCAGGTGAGACAGCTCGTTACGAGCTGACTCACCTGAATCTGCATTGTTTGCAAAAACCTCAATACTGCCTGTGGCGCTGAAAGAGTTACAAACCACTTTCAATTATAGGAGGTTACCCATATTGTTTCGCCAGGATATTTGCCAAGTTGTCTGCTGCAGATGTGTCGTACGTGGGTAAAAGTTAAACAGAAAAAAAACAGAAAACAAAAACAAAGCAAACACTAGTTTCCATCAATGTCATCGTTGAGAAAAAAAATGTTTAACTGTATTTTATTTAAATTGAAAAATGTTACTGAAAAGTCTCCCAGATCCCAGAGCCACCCCCTGTGCACTGTAATTTTAGGCAGGTTACGAAATCATAACTGACAGAAGTTATAAACTATCATCGCCGGCAGATCCCAATTACAGTTTTCTGTTAACTATTAACTGACAGTTTCTTGAATATTAACTGACGACTTGCGTCGGGATATTGAAATGTTAACAACGGGGAATTTTCTTAGAAGCTTGCTTTCTCGGCCTTGGTGTGGCCACTTATTACAACGTTATAGCCGAATTGCGAAAAAATAACCTTTAAAAAACCCAAAAAAACGCAACAACAATGAAAAACACACATCAACAAAACGACAGATATTGCATTGTTAAATCTGTCACTGGACAATTTTTGTGAGGAAAATTTAAATGCATCTAAAAATGGAGATAATTTTCTGCCTTTTTTCACAATGTTTTTCATTTATTTTTCGTAATTTTCATTCATATGCCTTACTTAAACTAAAACATTTATGACCGATTGGTATTTAAGAAACTGTAAATAATTAACGCTTTCCCACATACGGCATATCTTTGGTAGGTGTCTTTGAAAAAGATCAAGTCAAATTATGGAAAATCTCTAAATAAATGAAAGTATATTTATTGCAAAGAGTTGAAGACATGTTGGCGAAGGGAAAAATACTTATCATGAATAATTTCTACTTGTCTCAATGATTTCAAACGGAAATGCATAGTCCATCAGCAGTCCACATTGCGTCTCATTCCCAGAAATAAATTGATTCTCATTTAAGCATTTAAATTAAGATAAATACGCCTGTTTTAATGACGCGTGTTTGTCTTGCTGCAAATCAAACCGGTCGTTCGCAGAACCTTCATTGGCTTCAGTTACACCGTGTTTCGTGTATCGTTAAAATGAGGATCCAGTCGCGAACAATGATTGATTGAATGTTTAGTGGTTACATTTAGACCGCTTTCAACAATTATTCAGTTATATCACGATGTGTCTTAGGTAATATACCAGTACTACTGGTCCATTAGAACTGACACCAGACATTCAGAGTATAATAAGTACATCCGCAGCCAGGCAACACGTTCCTATAATACAATAGAAATAGAAATGAATGTATACCTTCATACGAATGCATTGCATCTGTGACAATCAGTTTAAATTCATTGTAAATATGTCAAGGATGCACTGGAACTGTTTGATTTGATCATATTTGGTATTTTTACCCTGTCTGATAGTGAATGTAGGGTTGCCGGAAAACCAGTTTTGGCCAGACCCGATGATGTTCAAAATAACGAGAACAATTTTCACGGGATGATTTCTTTCTTAATTATCTTGTAGCTGAAAGGTTACTCTATTCAATGATATAGAACGTCCTACCTTTTAATATTTGAAAAAATCTTGACAACTCGGGATTGACAAATTTTGATTTACATGGCCATGCAGAATAATTGGTATTCTTTGACCTATAAACATAAATACACATGAGCAGGTGCTTGTTCTTTTTTGTCCAATCAAATCACACTATACAACCAGTGTGAGTGTCAGTACTGCAGACTGTCATTGCTGTTACATATTCAACCTGTGATGATTCAATGTTCACGAACAAAACACGCGATGTATACCTTTTGCGGTTGACGAATCAAAGAAAACAATGCAGATGTGATGATTGATGCTCTGTTATGTTTTTTCCAGTGCACTTTAGAAAAAGACGAATAAGAACCTGCGTATAGATCGTGTTATAGATATACTACGCCGCCAATGTTTAAACCTCTATTCCGTAATAAAACCTACATAATTAAATACTGCTGCACTTAACATTAAGTTTAACATGAAAAACTAATTACAATAAATCATGACAACTTAATTTAAAAAGATTATAAAACAATTGAAATGCCAATTACCATCAAATGTAAACACGTGTTCTCGTTTCATGGAACAAACCAGAAATTCATAGATCCGATATGCAAAGAAGATGCAGTATTTGAGCTAATCAACGAAATCGATGTTCTGTCCGTTACAATCGATTGCCGAACTATGTTTCTGCATGACAAACAAAAACCTTGCGATGCATGAGAACCAAGTAGCTTTTAGCGAGTAATGGTTGTTTTGTTTGTGATGCATGACATTTGGGCGTGACTTAAAAAACGATCTCTGGTCGATGAATTGCTTTCCTAATCTAATCATCAGCTCATGTCACACCTAGCTCAACGTCAGGGTGTATTCGGATTCATCTTACACACGAAGCACGAGTTGTGGTAGCCTGGATTAAACAATCCTCTCCCGTTACCAGCGAACAATAATAAACTGACTGACGTGCTAGGATACCTGTATGAAATCCAGGAGTCAAATGACAGCCTTTATGTATTGGATATTTCCATCTAGACATTTTATTGTTTACCAATTTAATGAAATACACACAGTTTATAAATTATTTTAGTATAGAGGTTATCCCTATACACATACTTGGGGAAAGTGTTAGACATAGCTCTAGATAACGGGCATTATTTCGAGTACCTACAACAAAGTGTTTGGTTGTAAAATTAAAAAAATTGTGGGGCAAACCCCAAATGACCCCTCCTGATCTAGTTCCCTGTGTTAGATCTATTAAACGCCCTGGTGCTCGAGGTGTGAGGTTTATCTGAAAACACACCTGGAGCACGGCCGGAAGGTGTTCCTCAAATAAAACGGAAACGTTCTACCGACAGCTACATGTTAACCTTGTTCACTCGAGTAAATGGGCTTCGAGGAACGGTCTTCTATATGGCACTTCATACCATGTTTCTTCTCATTATTTTGTTCCCTGAGTTAGATCTAGCAAACACCCTTTTCCCGATATGTTAGGTTAATCTTAATACACACCTGGAGCACGGCCGGAAGGTGTGTCTCTAATAAATCGGATACTTTCTTCCGACAGGTAGACAACTGCATATAAACCATGTAAATTCAAGTGAATAAGCTTAGATGAACGGTCTTCTATATGTGACTATATTAGGCCCTGTTTACTTACATATGATTTGATAACGTAATAAGGGAGAAATTGTAGACAGACGACCAGATATATCATCCTTATTTAGTTCCATGACTTGCCCGCTTGCTTAGTGTTTTAAAAATATGTAAAGTCGAGTACATTGACTTAGAATAACGGTCTTCTTAATGACACTACATTAGGCCATGTTTACTTACTAAGAGAATGTGCTTAACATGACATTCTTGTAAAATGACATACCTGCACGACATTCTGTAATAAATATCGGGAGTTTGAACAATTTAACTTCGTAATTTCCGATCGTTAAGTTAAAATAAAATTGATTTGACTTAATGGAGACTTCTAGTTAATACAAGTTTATGACAGAACGTCATTAGTCGCAAGTCTTGGTTTATGATATCCATTTCTTAAATTGGATCGTAAACTATCCAGACATTCACCTTCTTTGCCTGTTCGTACATCGTTATTTTATCAGCATTTTATTGAACCCGCTTTTTCATTATCCTGAAGGAATGTAATACTTTTCGTCAGAAGCCTATTATTTAGATACTGTCTTTCTTTATGACTAAATCCCCGTTTTAATTATGCCGTTTAATCAAAAACCTTTAGTTTTTGAAGTCCTTTTTCACGATTTAACGCGCATTAATGATTATAATCTAACACTTTTATATTTGATAGAAAGAACACTTCAAGTAGTCCACTATTCCAATTTCACAATATATAATGTTGCCGATATCGTTATCTCATACAAGGAGCAAACGTATTCAAGGGGCAAATAGTTGGCATATCAGTGATTACTTTTCTATCATATTTGTGTTGGCGTAAGCGTCCGATTACCGAGGTAATTTTAAAAGGTTCATGGCTTATAATTTAACTATGATTTATAAAGTCTTCGCCTTACGCTCGTTATCAAGTAGTTACAGTTTATAAGATGGCTAGATAAGTTGGAGTAATCTGAATCCAAACTTATAAAATGTTCTCAGTGCTCAGACATGAACTCCATTCTCCAACTAAGGCTTCTTATTGGTCAATTAGGAGAAGGAATTTGCTTCTGAACAATCACATACGCGAGCACACATTATGAGCACAGATTAAACTTTAATAGTTTTGGAGTCACATTTTCCCTTTGGAATATGAAGTATACACCGCATCTTGAGCTTAGTGAAATACTTTGCAGGACGTATGCATTTCAACTTTGAATCTGAATGATTTGTTCACTTTACCAATTGATGCGTAGTTCATTTCGAATGTTATATCAACACTACTACTACTACTACTACATTGTGTGCCAACAACAGCAAGGTACTTGTTGCAGCATAAGCTGGCATCTAGCGGTTCTTTCACGTTGAAACTTTGGACACTCTATTTTTTGTCAAACAGGACATTTGGTAAAATTTAATGTCTAAATAGCAACAATGCATATTTCAGGAGAGACAGCTCATTAAGAGCTATCTCACATGACTCTGCATTGTTTGCAAAAGCCTTTAATTGCCTATGGCAGCGAAATAGTAAACGCGAGTCAAAGAAAACTGCTGACAGCACAGCAATATATTTTATATTTTAACATCGTCCCAACACTTAGTAGACGCCTTCATGTCTATGAATTCTGTCAATTAATGCACAACAGCACAACGACTTCAGGCAAAACGAACGGAGATGTACAGTTTATGGTAAAATCGTCTCACTACCTTTTAAGCCATGTCCATGTCCTGATCTCATCACCAGTTAATGTGTTTACTATGTTTGCATTACCATAACTTCATTTATAATTTTGGGACGGCTCTTTGTTTGGTGTTTTACGCCGCTTTCAATTGTTTTCCAGTCATATCACGGCGTTTTCTGGGTAAATTCACCAGCGAGTCACCCGTAATGCTAACGCCAAAAGCCTGAACACCAAGGAGGGAATTCAACTACATGTACTACCATTTTTAAAGTTTCCATAAAAGGACGTTACTAAGAACAACTTTTCTAGGAAAGGCTTTTTCTGATCGTACCTTGGTCGACCTTGTTAACACTGTACCTTATGAACAGCGAACTTTTCACCACTTATAGACGCTTTACGACGCATCTGCAGCAGACAACTTTTGAAAACAGTGTGACAAAACGGAACGAAATGCTCAACGCGAGCAATGTTTCCTTTTGATACAATGTTTTCAACTTTTTTCAATAATTATTTTTTCTATCCAGAGTTTCATTTTGATTGCTAATATGTTAACATAGTCGTCTGCTGCAGACTTTGTTGTATGTGGTAGAGTGTTAAGCTAAGGGCTATGGTTGCTCCAGGTTAATACGAATGGCACCGACTGTCTGAACACGTGACACATTAGTATTTGCGCGTCCATTAAATTATATATCATTTTGCTTGTCCTGTCACCGGTTATGTCAGACTTTAAAAGCACGGCAAGATGGATAACAGCTCCGTCCAGGTGCTATACAACCAGACAATATACATTCTGTATTTTAAGGAGCTAGATAAGGGGCGTTGTTTGTGTTCTAAAATCGTTATTTGAAACTCAAACCCTATGTTGTGGGTACTCAAATGAATCAACTCACTCAGATCATTCTTTTGAGTATTCGTAACATAGGGTTTTGTAATTAGTAATTTGTAATTTAGTTTTAGTAATAAAATAGATATCGTGGGGGAAATTACTTGTACTCACACTTTTTCTAGTCCGCTGCTGTAATAATTATATTCGAAACTATGTGAAATAATAAAGCACATTATTTTGGAAATTAAAAACATAGCATAAGCTAGAATATGGACATAAGGCTCAAGTCGTACGACATATCCTTTTCCCGCAATATTTCTGTGTTTTTTTTACCAATTCGGCTGCTGTGAAGATTTCAGATAGTGTGTTGATAATAAGAAAGGTCAAATGAACCGACACGCAATACTAGGTGCCTTTACATAATTAACATTAGAATGTAAATGAACGATGTTTGTTTATGAGTCTAAACATAGCCCATCTTCGTTAATTGAGCGCGCGCATGGAAACTGTACTTTGTTTGCTGCAGGAATTAAAATATAGATTCACAAAGGTCGAGATACTTCAGGACCAGTGAAATATTTCTGTGCTGTTCTCTCAAGATTCATTTTCTTAAAACAAACTAATTAAGACATAATTACTTTATCCGCATAATTTTTATTTTTATTATTAAACACATACAAATAAAAACAACACACGACATGGTCCGATAATTGACACCTAAGTTTTCAGGAAAACAAATATACGTGAATAATTATGTTATCAATATGTGCAAAAAAGGTCAGGTTAATATTGTTGAGTAAAATATACGGAATAGTGTGTTGCAGTATTGTCTACGAAGGACGTGGAATACAAATTATTTCTCGCGAGACCGAAGGTCGAGAGAAATGTCATTTTGACCACGCCCCAGAACAATACCGTGCCATGTATCGCTACTTCCACATACCTCTCCTTTTATTTCTATTTTCAAAAAAACGAAATAACACAATTTTCACATAAAAAATGGATTTGTAGGCGACTACATGTAAATACGGATACAGACCCCTTTTGTCAAAAATCGAAGCTTCTGAATTCAAACCGATCACAAACATCGCAGTAGACTCGGGGTATGATACCACGCTACTTACAATGTGGTATTTGTGTTATTATAACCAGGAACCAACCTGTATGTGCTACAGCCAATTAGCAGACTGTTTCCCAGCTATTACGACATAATGTTTATAATTGGCGTGTGAACCACGCCCCTCTACCTCATTTTGATTGACGTGAAGACATATTTCAAAGGCGTCACATCATATTACAGTGACGTACCATTGCCATATTTGAAACCGTTTTTTTACCTAGTCAAATATTGTGTTTTAATCCGTCGTGCTTGAACTGCACATTACGATCTGCATGTATTAGAACGTTCATCCGTGTCATGACCTTATGCTGATGTATGATGGTATGGATCGATAATCCGTAATCGAAGTCAACTCTTGAGGTGTACTTACAGGGATACCTGGTTCTGCCCTTGCTTTGACAACATTTGTTGGAGAGGAGGGGATGGGTTACGTGGGATAGCTTTAACTTCCAAACGTTTCTTGACCCTCGTCTTAGTAAGCATGGTGCAATGTGAAAGCTGCTTTCACTATTGTGCAATCACACCTGATCACGTGGTGTACTCATTTTTCCACCACGTGAACATAGATCGTAGGTTTTAGCGAACGCAGCGCAGTCTTTGTAAGATAGGAAACAGATTTCTTGACGGGTCTTGGTGTCCTTTTGAGAGGTCGTAGCCAGGTTGTGGCCAGATCGTGGCGAAGTCGTGGTATGTTTTTAGTAGCATCGCAGGTGGTCGGCAAAGATCGTTGTGAAAATTCCCCATGCGGTCCTTAACGACTTTGCTACGACCTTTTCCGCCCTCACCACGACCACCCTGCCGTCGCCACGACTGTATTCGTATCGGAGGGAAGGCGGCTTCGAAAAGAAAACAACCTAATAAGTCAACGTAAAGCAGAGCTGATCTGTATGTATCTTTTCGGTTCATTGAACCCCGATTTTGGCGTGATGAGGCCTTTAAAGTAAAGTCTATATTACATGAAAGTTTGCCAGTGGTTTTTGTAACCAATATATGGCTATATACCGGTAGAATGACGATACTGTTAGGGCACAATGCGTTGTCAATATTAACGCCTTAAGTTATAAACCCATAGTCAATGCACGTGGGACATGTTATATTAAGGCTACATCAAAACGTCACTTTCCATACATTTTAGCTGTCATTTCTTCTGCGGAAAAACTTACTTTCAGCAGTATATTTACAACTGGGTATTGCGTATCAAGTGTTTTATCAGTGACATATAGACAATAGACCGTGAAAAGGTTTCATTTGAAATGACACACTGTGCTTTGTTATAAATATGGATATCGCGAAATTGCCTTTTTTTGACAGGAATATGTTTATTGTGTACTGGCAATTTGTACTGGATGATTTCGACAACCGAATGTGATGAATGTTATACGATTTTGAGTTCCTCCTGTGCTCTTGCCAGGAAAATAGATTAAGTCAAATTTAGGGGGAAAAAACGACCACCATCCGCATTTTTGACGATTAATATCGACATGAAAAATATTTACATTAATGGATGATGGACGAACAATCAAAACCTTTCCCGCATACAGACGCTTTCTGACACCTGTACCTTTCAATAACTGTGCACATATGCTTTCAAAGGCGTCTCCTAAATATTTCATGTATGGATGAAAGGGTCAATATAATGACCGGAATAGCAGGTCTATAAAGGTCTCCGTGTCAGTTTAATAAGCTGTAAGACAAGATGTAGGAGCTGAATAAAACGGCATCCTTCATCAATGTCCGGCGTTGACAGTGTAGATAGGTATTAACTCAAAGAAGAAGAAGAAGTTATTCGTTGGTTGAAACTTCTTGACACCCATTTTGAAATTCAACTTGTTACAAGGACAGATATAATTATACGCACAGTTGTTTTAAGTAGATGACTATTCTGCTTTCTTTAGCTGAGTTATTTTTACGAACTATGTATATGAATAAATGTACGTATGTTAAATAATGGATCAAACCTTTGGTTTATATTATTTCAGTTATACCAATGCATTTACGTTTTCTTTTGTTAGAGGTCAAGATGTAATGTACGATTCCATTTCATGAAAAATGTCCTCGCGTGTATCGGTGCTATTTACTGAGCACGCTAAAGAATCAAGGGGTCTTTTTGGAAAGCGCATGGGTATCTCACCCGGACTCCCTTGTATCTAACATTTTTCTCTTGAAATAAACTGCACCTGTCCGATGATTCGCCAATAGATGCTAACAAACAAGATTATGCTATATCAGAGCATGTGGTCTCTATATTACATTACATTACAATGCCTGCTAGAATGTCTTAACCGATCCTGGCGAGTATTTCATCATAATAGACCTGTCACGTTTGGCGGCAAATATTTCATTAATGAAAACATCTCCCTGTCGATTCGCGTGTTCCCAAATACTTCATCATACGTTACCGTCGACGTGGTGTTCTAAACAACGCATGTTAAGTCCAGAGTATCTCTTATAAGCAAATACCTGGAAAAATAAACCTCTATTTCTTTTGATGAATCGCACTACCGGTCCATCAAAGTTTATAACTACAAGTAAATCGATGTGACGTAATGCGTGTGAAAGCGCACGCACGCAGATGCCAATCAGGACCGTTATTTGTGCACATCTCGTGAGAATATCAATGGAGCATAAGGCTATGCAATTTGACTGACGTATTGTAGAAACTGGTTTTCGATAGCACACAATCAATTAACCAACCAGATATACAACCGACGGTAGTGCTCCAGATAATGGGCGTTTGGCTTGTTATGAAATTCTTATTTCAACCTCTTACCCTATGTTATCATGCAGTTCGGTTGGATGATACAAGAGATAATGTGAGAAAAGAAGCTGTATACCGCTCCTTATCTGGACATCGCCTTATATTTGCGTAGACTTTGTAAAGAAAGAAAGATTTAGTGCTCAATATATCATGTGTAGCCATGATAACCTGCAGACATTCGAGTTACGATTCGTGCCAGAAGTTATGATTACCCAATTCAAGCTTTATTGGACGAGGCTTCGTCATAACAAAACAATAATTCACCTTGTTATGATACATATACAGTCAAGCTGGTCTTAACTCTTT
Organism: Serripes groenlandicus; assembly: GCA_031761405.1. Classification (NCBI taxonomy): domain Eukaryota; kingdom Metazoa; phylum Mollusca; class Bivalvia; order Cardiida; family Cardiidae; genus Serripes; species Serripes groenlandicus. Next base: position 46,369,469 of record JASEVX010000009.1, read on the forward strand.
CAGCGCCGAATTGTTTAAAGTAAACTCTTCCATGTTCAAAATCGGGTGTGTCCATTTCTCAATTTATGAAAGTGTTGGACTATTTTGGTAACTAAAAGGCAAACAATGCTGATTTCAGGTGAGACAGCTCGTTACGAGCTGACTCACCTGAATCGGCATTGTTTGCAAAAACCTCAATATTGCCTGTGGCGCTGAAAGAGTTAAGCAGCCACTTAGGTGAAAATCAAAATGTGGCTGCTGAATACAGGTTGCCGCTTTATACAAGTTAAATACAGAACATTATGTTGTTTTGGGTTAATCTTCGAGTAACTCCTGAATAAAAGTGTTGCTTTAATAAAGGTGACCGTTAAAACAAGATAGACTGTATAGAGGACTAGATAAAGGGGAATACAATTATCATTCCCAATCGAAATGACTCTTTATACTCAGCCAACCCCTTTGTTGTGTCTACTCTCGTTCACAATCCTAAAATCTTTCAAATGCCTTCTGGCTTTTTATTTATTATTATTAATATTTGTTAGTGTTTAACTTTCCTCTATTTTGAGTGATCAACAGTATACGATGAAGTAATTATCTTTCATCTTACGTACGGTTTCCAGCAGACTAAACCCGTGAGTTTCTACAATTATCAGAACAGATTTGATGGCACTATTTTCGTTGTAGCAATTACGCCGTACAGTAATAACAATAATCGTCTCAGTGACGGTCCAACGTAGGCATTTCTTCTTTTCTATTTTCTCTTAACGAAGCTATTTCTACTCTTTAAATTACAGCTCATTTATATCATTGTGTACATAGTTGCAATTTATCAACTGCGATCAGAGAGGACTATATAATTAGGAGTGAAGTGGTCCTTTCACATTAATACCTCTTGTAGGACTCAGCCAAACCCTATGTTGTGGATACTTAACCGAATTGTCGCACCGAGAATGATACGAGTCTTTTGAGTACCAACAAGAGAAAGTTGATGCAAGGCATCAATGTCGCCGGAAAAGACTGCATTGATTTATTTATGTATTCTTGACTTTCCTTAGTCTATTCTAACATAAGGAACGTTGAAATGAAAACATTTACTTATAAATTTTATATTCACCTATACATTAGGGTATCTATAAAAAATTAACGAAATGTGTACACATTTATCTTGGCTTAAATTTAATTTTGCTGTTGTTACTTATTTAAATAATAGTATTCATTCATATAATTTCAATGTTTGTCAATCTTATTCGAATCACAAGGTAAATATCCTGGTATTGCTTTAAAGGGAGGTAATTTGAAGAAAACAAAAGTCTTCAAAAGGAGAAATATATCAGCATTACCGTCTACAGTTTAAATTGTTCTATTGTTTGTGGATTTAAAAATGTTCTTTTTTTCTTATTTCTACATGTACAACGAAATATTGCGGCTTCTCTTTGACGCTTTGCGTCAAACATTCGTCTTGTACTTGTCTAAAATAAAATAATATCACTCGCTTTTTCATATCGAAATGCGCATGCGCGAAAATCGATGTTAAAGGTCACGAACCTACACAACAGAATAGGGTCTATATTTAGCTTAGAAACAGTTCCTACTTTAGATATTCATGGATTAACATTATTAAATGAATTCTACACAAATCAAGACATCTCTTTGAACATGAAAACAACATTTAGTAAGTTAAAATTGCTATTAAAAGGAGAATCCGAAATTGACCTCAATGATGACACATAAGAGTCTGCATTAGGGGGTGTTGGTTCACGTCTTGAAGGGACCACTTTTGTCTTCGTAAATAAGACAAAAAACTTAAATGCGAGTGAAATAAAAAAAACTGCAAACATTAAAAAATCGGAATATTTATTTCATTTTAGATGTGTCATTTATTAGTGTTCGTAAACAACCACAATTGTAATATGTTCAAATCATCTAGATTTGTTTCTTTCTAATAATAAGCCGCCCTCCCATGTGATTTCCGAAAAGCTATTAAAAATAGAAGTCGCGGGCTTCTGCCCGGCGACTAATAACATTGGGTTTGAGTGTCAGATAAGAATTTATAAATGTGAAATAGTCTTTTTATCTAGAGATGTGTACAATGTATTGTGAGACATAATAAAAGAAAACCAAATACACTAAGTACAATTAGGGAAACCAATGGCATAACATGACTATCTTCATGTGGATCTCATGTTCTATACATTACTGTACCAAGTACAATTGTCGAAAAGTGTTACAATATACTTCTATTTAGAGATATCTTTACGTTATGACATTCCACCATCTATTAAACATATCTATGTCTAGAGAGTCTGGTTTTATTGATATTGAATTTAATGCAAATTACCGTGAACACAGACTAAATAAATATGTCTATGTGTTAAGGAGCTTGACATCAAATTATCATCTCTCAGGTGATACATTCTCTAAAAGAGACACTCCACAAAAACTGAATCCCAATGGCCACCTACCTTCGCATTTTGGACGCATCTACATCTATGTCCCTGCTACATCATACGACATGTGAACACATTATTGCTAAAGGACACTGACATATTAATATATAAACTCTCTCACTTATTGCACGGTTCGCGTCATGAACATTAATAATAATAATTGATCCGAATTATGAGAAAACCAACGTTGTGGACTCTGTGTAATGTATCCACCCGGATAATGCGGGCCGACACATTTCGTCTCAGGGGGATATGATTCCTGAAACCGAAAAACAACAGGAGGCGAAAAGCGTCTGTATGGGTTAGCCTCGGTTTTCTCTTGGAACGGCTCATATGTTAAAGATGTGTCAAAGGATGGCACATTCGTCTGATTTGTATTTATTTAAGATTAATATTTCAGAAGAATTATCTATGTCATATAGTTTGAGAATTGTAATGGTTACAGCATACTGCGTAAAAAACGACCTAGTGGTAAGCTTATCAAAGTAGGGTTGATCACAGGTGCCAGTCTCGTTTAAAATCTAAAAATAGCATTTGACTATATATATTGACAAGGTACATTTCCTATTCTACGGCCTGAGACATCACTGAGGTGACATTTGGTTTTAAATTATTGGACATATTTTGCTGTATCAATTTATGACAAAGCACCTGAAACAGCATTTCAAATGCGTACAAGAGAGGAAAAGAAATATCGTAGGTTTCTGTCTTTATTCAAATATCTTTTACAGTCGCACCCGATTTTCATGTTAAATGAGTTCTTAATGGGATTCAAGCCAGAGATAAAGATTTTCAGCGAGCAACTCCTGAATACAGATTACTTACCTTGTGTTATAGCTGTAAAAGAAGTAATATATATAATAATATGACACTTCTTAAAAATGGAAAAATCATCTTAATTGCGAGCTTTTACTCGGACCTCGCGTCACTTCAGTGATGTCCCCGAGCAGTAGTTTTACATTAAAAGCTATATCTCGCTTATAATTCCATAAACTCTAATACAATTTGATACATAATTTTCTTTGACTGAAACATATTTGAAAATAATAGTTTTTCACGCGAATATCTTAAGGTAAATTACAGCCATTGCGATCAGAACAATTCGCCGTTGAAAAGGGAATGTACCTTGTCAATATATAGTCAACGACACTGGCACCTGTAGGATTGATGGATTACTAATATGCTACCTATTTTGTCGTTTAATATCAAGCCAGTTAAAACAAACGTTTGCACAACAAGTGGATATTGCTACAATGTCGATTTGTTTTAAAGCTTTTTTGTGGAACGCCGCAACTGCTTTATTTGACGTTTCACATTGACGCGTAGGTGCATCAGCATATTCGGTTTGGTCATTACGTGTGACGGTTTCGCCATTACGTGTGACGGTTCGTCATTACGTGTGACGGGTTCGTCATTACGTGTGACGGTTTCGCCATTACGTGTGACGGTTCGTCATTACGTGTGACGGGTTCGTCATTACGTGTGACGGTTTCGTCGTTACGTGTGACGGTTTCGTCGTTTTCGTCATTACGTGTGACGGTTTCGTTATAACAATTTGTGACGGTTTCGTCATAATAACTTGTGACGGTCTTATCATAACATGAGACAGAATTGTCATTCCATATGGTCGGTTCAATATTTTATTCATACATGTGACGACATTTCTTATACATGCAACGGTCTGCAGTATGCACCATTTTATGTGACAGAATTGTATCTTTGTAAGATATTCACATATGTTTGAGGATCTATAATTGGTCTTTGTCAGCACTGCCTGATACTTCGGAATGTTAATTCTAAATGGTATTAGCAGACGAGTAAATGACAAGGGGGAGACACAGCTGGACCGCTGCTATATCAGCTCCATCAGATTAATTGCAAAGATATTTTCAAAATAGCTCTACTAGGTTTTAATCTTTACAGCCGTTATTTGAGCAGTGCTCAGAACTTACGTTATTATAATCACTGTGCATACAACCCTGCCTGTGTATATACATGCAAAAGGATCCAATCGGATAATGCTTTGCTGAAGTTTCTTGAAACCTTCTATGACTAACGGACGAACTGCGCATATCCAGATCAGACTACCCATTTGTGCTGACTGATCTTGGTCTACACTGGTCGCAAATTTCATTTTGGTCGCCTTTGATTACGACACTTAAATTCATAGCAAAGGCGCTTTGACCATAGTCTAGACAACTACTATATATTTATATTGCACTTATGGGATACAGTCAAGTTTCTTTCTTCTGGATTTATTAGTGGCAATTGGAAAATGAAGCTATCTTGAAATACATTTGTCTCTAACAGAAAGCGTTATATCGCCAAACAGGCAATATATCAAAGGCTTTCACTCCTTACATACGTATATCTCTGAAATTTGCGATTTCACTACTTCATGAAAATACAACCTCCTCGTTGGTGTAGTGGTAGAGCGTCGACATTGGGTGGGTGAGGTCTCGGGTCGGTCCCCAGCCAGGTCATATCAAATACTTTGAAATAAAACCCGATAGTAATGGCTGTCCTCCTTCACGTTTAGAGTGGCGGGGTTAGTTTTACGACTGACTGGCTGGTGTCAAGATAAAAGGCCCTGTAGTACTGATAACTTACCCAGGGAACATCGTGATATAACTGAGTATTGTTCCAAGCGCCGTAAATCACCAAATAATCAGTCAATCGTGAACATACTAAAGAAAGTGAACAATATTACTTCTGACAGGACTGATTATTTAAAAGGGAAGAGTCCGAAGCGAACGTTTGATAAAAATGCTTTGCAAAAACTAATATCCCAACACAAACGTATATATAGTAAAGAGGACATAAGTAAAATATATAATTCGGCATTCATATTACATTTTATTCCAGGACCTGTAATTACGTAATACCGCCTACATTAAAGCAATAAAACAAAGTACATTACATTCTTAGGCCATATTTTATCGGAATATCGTGCGACTTTCTCCAATGTATTGCTCCAAGAGATATTGCTATTAATCACAGTGACGAGTAGTGTGGATCTAATCCGGAGACTAAACCCTTTCCCACATGCAACAAATCCGCAGCAAAATAAAAGAGTGTAGCATATTGTGGCAAATGGGGAAATTGATCATTATGAGTAATTTCTCATTTACCTACACTGTTTTCCGAAGTAGGCTGCTGCAAAGGAGCCAAAATGCGTCTTTATGTAGGCAACAAGTACACAAAGTGAGAGCAATACCTCATACATGCTATGTCCCTTGTATTACGGATCCATCTAATGATAATGAATAAGCACTACCGTATAATGTGTTACTACACCCTAGCTTGCAAGGCATAGGGGACACATCAACTACATGTACCCTTTAAACTAAACTCACACAAGACATCTAATTCAAAGACGGTCATATTCATAGGGACACCTACGTAATGACAGTACTTTGAACACTGAATCAGCTTAGCTAAAAACAGATTTCATCCACGGAGAGCTAGAAATAGCTTTAGTTGAGAAATTAAGCTAGACGATAAGAGAGATGCTTGGGGCTTATTTCAGTCTAGTGGCGAAATAACGTTGTTATACACAGAAGTGTAATTGTTGAATATTTAGCTGTCGAATGCAATTAAAGGCTTTTGCAACCAATGCAGATTCAGGAGAGACAGCTCATTACTGCATTGTTTGCTACATAGACATTAACTTTCCTGTTGTACGAATATTTTCAACATGGAAGAATGGACTTTTGGGAAATTTTGCAGTGAAAGAGTTAATAAAAACGCCTACTTTTTAATGGAGAAGTGAAGGCAACGAGAGCGAGTCTAGCTAGCGATAGGGTTCTCGTGGGAAATGGTTCAGCACGTTGACAAGATCAATTATGTTTTACTGCTAAATATAAAAGCTGTTCTATACGGGTTATTACCAGCATTCAATTAGAACAGTGTGCCAGAATAACGCCAAAACACACAAACTTAATACACGATGAGTAATTAGTATATATTAGATTTCGAATCCTACACAAAGAAGCTGGGTTGTTTTTGTTTTTTATTATTCGGGTTTAAGGCCGTTTTCAACATATTTTTCAGTTATATCACGACAACAGTTCACTATTTTATGATCCCTGGGTAAACAAACCAGTACAAAGCTAGGGAATGTACAATGCCCAAGTGCATTCAATCATGACCGTCGCGCCGAACAAAAGAAAACAAGAGGACCATGATGGCCCGGGATCGCTTACCTGATTTTATTTTGTTTCACTTTAGCCATATAAATCCCGCCTCCTGGCGGTCATAGTTTTTGACAAATCAACATGGCTTGTAGGAATATGGTTGAGGGTCTAGAGGGTCACCCTAGGAACATTTCTACAAAAGTATTGGGAGATCGACCGAACACTTTCGGAGGAGAAGAATTTTTAAGTTTTCACTATAGCCATAAAAGCCAAAATAGCCCCGCCCCCTGGCGGCCATGTTTTTTGACCAATCAACATGACTTGATAGAATGTGATAGTGGTTCACACAATGAACATTTCTACAAACTTATTTGAAAATCGGCCTGAGACTTTCGGAGGAGAAGATTTTTTAAGTTTTCACCATAGCCATATAAGCCTAAACAGCCCCGCCCCCTGGCGGCCATGTTTTTGACCAATCAACATGGCTTGAAGGAATCTGATAGAGAGTAGTTCAATGAACATTGAACATTTCTAAACAATTATTTAAAAATCTGCCAACCGGTTTAAGAGAAGAAGAATTTTAAAGTTTTTCGATTGGTTGCCATGGAAACCAGAATTATGCATGGATCCCCTACAAATAGAAGGAATTCTGGTGAGGTCATTGAGAGGATGCTTTCTGTGAAGTTTAATCCCAATTGACTCAATCGTTACTGAGGAGAAGATGTTGACGGACGCACGACGCACACCGCACGACGCACACCGCACGACGCACACCGCACACCGCAAGAAGCACACCGCACGACGCACGACGGACGCCGGACAAAAAAGGCGATCACACTAACACACTTGAGCCCTTCGTGCAGAGGTAAACTATAACAGCTGGTATTTCCCTTTCGTGCAAGGGTCTTGTTAAACCAATCACCGAGATGCGTGGTTTAACGAAGTATTGAGCATGTTCGTTGAACATAGAAGTATCCAGGGTTAGAACATTTTGCATTCCGAATGTAGACAATTCTAGTTTTCTGATTCAACCAGTACATCTTCAGCAAATTAGTAAATTTCATGTTAAACGTTAGTGAATGTATCTTGCAAGTTTCCGACTCGTATTTATTCCGGTCGGGTTAGGATTTCCGAATCGGGCCACACCACAACTGTAAGATTGGTAGTAATTACTTTCCCTGAATCTTACAACGCAGCTGTAAGGTCATTTAAGGTGAACGCTGTGTACGGTAAATTATATTAAGACATCATTAAAGAAGAGAATTTCATGTTACGGCTGTTAAATTTAACTTATTTATTTAATCGATTGCGATACAAAGCTTCCAGCATATACTAAACACTCTTATTGTCCGCTTCCTGGAAAGAAATGTCCAGCACTTGCAACGTTTGTGTGGACAATTCCCAAAGGCGGAACCCGCTCATCCAGGGATTCGAAACAGAGACCTTTGATACGGGAAGGCGACGCTCTACAACTGTATCACTGCTTTATTGAGCATTTACGCAGACATATTACAGCTATCACAGCAATCATTTCTTGACCATTCGACTCATTACACCATTTATTCTTTTCACTCTTTACCGGTAAAGAAGTACCTTTGCAAAAAGGTTAAAGAACATGTATTTGGAGACTAATTTCCTGAAATCATAGAAATATCGGTAGTAGTCCGGTCCTCCCCGGGAATAGAATATCAGGTTAGATTCCGAGTTGAGTCACACAAAGTGCTTCAACAATGGTAGATAATTCTATCCCCCTTGTCGCTCTTGCTTCCGGGGATGTAACCACGAATGCTACATCCGTCCCAGGCCAATACATTCTGGTAACACGTTTGATTTACCCTGAATACCCCAATTATGTAACTGACTAACTGACATACTGTTTACAGAACAGAACAGAACAGAAAATTTAACTTAACAGCAACTTAAGCATAAACAGCTCATGGTTGATATTCACAAATATACATACAGATATGGTTAAGACAATGCAATAGTTGAGGAATAGTACTTAACTAAGTTTAAATTAATTAAGTTTAAAATCAAGTTTATATGCATATGTATAAATACACATATATACACACGCAATTGTATATATATATATAAACATATACCCATACACATACTTACATATATATATATATATAATTTCAATATGAAATTAATTATATCAAGAAAGAAAGTGGGACTGTTAACGCCCGTCTAATAAGGATACTTCTTATTTTCAAATAGAGAGTTTTCTCATCTCAAAAGCCTTGAGGCAAAATGACGCCAGATTACATAAATATTTGTTTCTGTCTGTGTTTAAGAGTTGTATGAACTTGTACATACTTGGACGTTGTGCGTAATAGCGCGGTATGAGTTTTTTTCTTAATGTTTCATAGAACGGACAAACTAATACAACATGGAACTCATCCTCCAAATCATTCAAATTACATAAGGTACAAATTCTTTGATTCCTTTCAATGTTTTCATGAAACCAGTTTCAATTCTTAATTTATGGGATGTCAACCTTAGCTTAGATATTATGTTTCTATACTTTGGAAAAGTTAAAATGTCCAAATAGGTAGACCGTTCAAATATTATTTTAAACTGTCTAAAAAGTGAAAGTGATGAGTAATATTTGATATTTTCTTGCCATGTACATATATACATATCCATTAATCTTTGCCGTAGCAGAGGTACAAATACATTAGTATTTACAGACTCTGGATACAACCAAATCTCGCGAAATCCTGAATTTTGCAGGGTATCGCGAACTTTGGATGACTAGTTAACAATATTTACATCCCTTTCTGCTACAGATCTTTGATACAATGTCCTCAGATTGAGGATACAATTATTTGACTTTTCCTGGTATAATTTTAGCCAGTACTTAACAATACGTATAAATCTAGATGTTTGTAGAGGATAACGTCCAAGTTTAGCGTATATAGCCAGAGTCGAAGTGCTGGTTTTAACATTTAGTATCCATTTACAGAAAATTGTATGCACTAATTCTAGGTTTTCAGCAGATAAATGTCCCCAGACCTCACAACTAAAATTCAAAACAGACTGGACATGCGAATCAAATAAATCAAGCATGATATTGATAGGCACATCCAACTGATTTGTGACATCAAACAAGGCGTTCATTGATCGCAACGCTTTGCCCTTTAATGTGTTTGTTGCCTATACAAATGTCCCAAACAACCCAAAATAGCTAAAACTTTCTACCATTTCAATGTTTTCAACTTGGTATGTCCATGTATAATCTTCTTTCAGAACAACCTTTTTCCTAAAAATTATAACATTTGTTTTTTCAACATTTACAGTAAGACTCCATTTGTCACAATAACTCTTACAGCGGTGTAAAGATATTAAAGAAATACGGTGTGACTATTTTTCCTTTTCTAAAAAAAGCTATTTCATTCATACAACTTCTTTGAATGAGAAATACTTTTTTTATAATTGACTTGTTCAGTCAACGCGTGCAGTTTTACGCTCTCGGGCATGTTCAGCGTGAGGAAAATGTTTTAATTAACCCACGAAAAACAATAAATACAAGAGGCGATGAAAGCCCTCACAATATCACAGTTGATTGATAATAAGATTAAAAAAGGAAACATCGTAATGAATATGTTTTCGCCTTATTCTCGTAAAACGGGACATCATAGACATGTATTGCCTTGTAATTGCCATTTGCAAGTACGATTGAAGAGCTGACTAGCTGCTTAATTGTATTATAGTCCCATCAACGAGAGAAAAAGACAAATCGTTCTCATCATGTACTGGTAACTGTGTGGCGATACACATCCTTTGTCCAGTGTGAAACCAGTTGTTCTACTTTTAAAATCACGGATTTGTATTAAGTATTTGTCAGAATATAGATAGCAATGCATGTCAAATGAAAGCAGACTCAGGTAAAAGACAATATTTCTTTGCTAGATACTGTCGAACATATTACTGGCAAAGACATTCTTCTCTGAATCCAGTTGTCTGATTCAATGATTATTTGGGAGATATTTTCTTTATGTGACGATTTACATAAATAGTACAAGCAATATTGATTAGATAAAAGTCATAAGGTGGAATCAGAAAAGGGTAAAATGACAAGGACTTATAATTTCTTATTATCTGTATGTGTTTGCCTGATTTTAAGATACATACGATTCTGTAGAAATGATCGTTCTGTAGGTTAAAACCTTCACAAATCGTTCATTCCATATAGAATTACTTGAAACACTTGAACATGTTCAATATAGTTCGTTAGATATAGTCTAATCTGTAACTAAGCTTCCAGCCAAGCCTATGATACCTCTCTGTGAAATTACACATCAACCCGTTTGATTTACATGAAACAGCACAGTATTTGACAAACCTTAATTGATTACAGAAGAGGCAAGAAAAGCAATTTGTAAAAAATACATTTTTTTTCAACAAATATTACAGTCATTATGATTGCCATCCACTTGCTATTCTTGAACTATTTCAGCACCATTGAATATCTGTAGAACATTTCATCAACACAGACATCTTAATAACATGTTAACTATTTCGATCAAGACAACTGTGCGATATGGCGTTCTTAAATTATACCAGTTCACTGTTCGAAAGTGAATAATGTCGTTCTCAACTTATTCTGGTTAATGTAACAAATATGATGGCACATTTTATATTACCAACATATCATTACGTGATACAGATGATGTTTTAACGTCTCTTTTATTATGACTATAACAATCTGAAAAGAGACCGAACCGTGGATGCCCTGTCTCGAGATTTGTGTTTTTATTTTGGCAATGCGCAAGATGACTCGACCATGAGAACTGCTATTAAAACAGCAAGCACAGTCTTTCATGTCAATCATTATCGTCCCTTTGCTTAATTGTTTAAATGGACTTGTCAAGCATTGCTTATCAAAAAAGTTCATTACCAACTTCAGACGTATAAAGATAAAAAAAAAGTAGATGTAAGATTGCAATAGTAAATAGGTATGTCAGATGGTACAGTAGCGAAGGTTGACCCTGGCTCTTTACTGTTTACAAAGCCTAAAAGAAAATCGATTCCAGAAGTCTAAGGGTTAATTTAGCATCTGGAAATTACATTGACCTAAAACAGATATCATGTTTAACATGAAATGTCTTTATTCTAAAAGTCGGGTTTAGTTTGACTCTAGCTGATATAACATTATTCTTTCCGACGTTCCCTTGGTCATCATTGGCGGTAGCTTCTTACAGGATTACGCCGCCTTTATGCTTCGATAACAATCCGGTGAGCGCTAGTGTGGAAAGCGCAACCAATACTTCACGATGTTAAGTCGAACAAATATCGGTAATTGACAAGGCATGGCTGGGAGTTTTCAATAACTTGTCTTGTTCAGACGATGCAGAACCAATCATTATCACCTCTAAACAGATTACTGCGCGGTAAGAAAGATCAATACGTGAACAGTGGATTGCCAGAACCTTTATGTGCGACACCTTCAAATGTCACTTGGAGGTAATCTTTATTCTGTGGAGCCCATGCAATTTATATAATCGTAATTGACGTTTGATGTATCCACGGATTAATTTATATAGGATGGGAGCTCTAGAGAAGGGGTATATTCATGTTATACAATCCTTATTTTACATTGACATTCTATTTTGTTAGTATTCGAACGAATTGTCTCATGAGGACAATTATTGTGAGTACCACAACATAGGGATTAGTTTAGTAATAAGAGAGATAATTGATCAGTCCCGCGAGAAAACCAACATTATGACCTCTGCGTAATGTATCGACCCATATCAGCCTGCGCAGTCCTCGCAGACTGATCTGGGCCGATAAATTCCTTCTCAAGGAGATAGAGGTATGGAGTAATGATTCCTGAAACAGAAAATCCACAGGAGGCGAAAAGTGTCTATCCGGGTAAGCCTACGCGGCATGCTTAGGCTGATCCGGGTCGATACTTTACGCAGAGTCCAGATTGTTGGTTGAGAGAAAAATGGCTCATAGTATAAAGAAAAGCCAAGTTTACTCCACCTTGTCTTGTCCTCTGAGGATTTCCAAACTTATCAGTAGGATATCGTAAAAACTGTTAAGTGTGAATCTCGGGAAAGCTTAATAAGTTTCCAAAGTCGTTATCGACTAACGGATTGATGAATGATAGGCCTAACTATCTATCTCGATCTTGATTAATAGGTATGTCAACGCATCTTGTTAAATATTTGAAAGGCCAATTGATAACAACACAACACGGAAATGAAATATGAATTTGTTATCATAATATAAATATTTTATGCAAATGTTACGTATTCCAAATCCTATCTGATGAATTCCTGAGCCAGACAAGACAGTTCTCATTTGTATGCCAATTATATATTGGGGTATTATTTTTGTGATATATTAGGCGGGATTGGAACTAGATGTCTATGTTAAACGGCACTGTAAATA
>JASEVX010000009.1:46382638-46474845 GCA_031761405.1 Serripes groenlandicus
CCCACTCAACACATTTACATCTGAGTTAAAGAATCTCAGTGTTATATATATATATATGACACGTTACTGGAGACAACCAACATTGTGGACTCTGCGTAAAGTATCGACCCGGATTAGCCTAACCATGCTGCGCAGGCTAACCCGGACAGGCAATTTCGGATTAGCCTGTTCAGATTGCGCAGGCTGATCTGGGTCGATACATTTACGCAGAGTCCATAATGTCGGTTTTCTCGTGGAACGGCTGATATTTGAATTAGCACACATTAATGCAATTAGTGTTGAGATCCACATATGTATACATAGTGGTTAATTATATAAACATTATACAAACACCGCTCCAAACATAATCTCTCTCGAATGAGTAACATACAACAAATCTTCAGCAGACTACTTTGAAAACATCTGCTGACAAATAAAGTAAATCTCTACAAATGAAAGTATATTTATCAAATAGAGCTGAAAATATTGTAGCAAAAGGAGAAATTGCACCTCATGAGCCAATTCGTCTTATGTCATATTGACTTCAAAAGTCGTCTGCTTAATAGTTTTTAGAAAAAAATCTGTATGAGGGAAAGGGTTAATCCTTGTCGATCGCCAACCTCAAAGCAAAGTCTGCCTGGTAAAGACGAATTATCCATATGTGTTCAGAGTTGTCCTGTTTCCCACGTGCGACAATTTCTGCAGAATACGACTGTTAAAATACATATACATAAATAGGGAAAATTCAAATAATTGAAAGTATAAATATTGGATAAACATGAAACCATGGAGACAAAATGAGAACTTGCTCATTATGAGAAATGTCTTCTTTAGCCACAATGTTTTCTAAAGTCGTCTGCTGCAGATGTGTCAAACTTCGTTTGCAAGTGGGAAAGGGTTAAATGATCCCAATGTGTTATAATTACCAATTTTAATATTTTCTTCTTCCCGATTGACATGATTATTAAACATTCGTTAACCCTTTCCCTAATACGACAATTCTGCAGCAGACGACTTTGAACATACTTTGTCAAAAAAATAGAAAATCTCTATAATTGAATGGATAACCTATGACTAAAAGTGGAAAACATTGTGCCAAAAGGAGAAATTGCTCGTTTTGAGCAATTTCTTCTTTTGTCACTATGTTTTCAAAAAGCCGTCTGCTGCAGAGGCGTCAGAAAGCGTCTATATGAGGGAAAGGGTTAAACAACCTATATATACTGTTTCTCTCAAAGAGAATTATGTTGATGTGCCTTAGCGATGTGTTTTATTTCAGAGAAGTCAATGCCATATCCTTTCAAATTAACTGCTTTAGTTGAAAGAGGGCATGTATATACCTGCATTCTGCGTCATGACATTCAACTTGTACGGGCCACACTTTAAGCCTGTTTAACTCTTTCAGCGCCAAAGGCAATATTCAGGTTTTTGCAAACAATTCTGATTCAGGTGAGTCAATTCGTAACGAGCTGACTCACCTGAAATCGTTGCATTTTAGTTATCAAATAGTCCAAACATGAGAAATGGAGACGCCTGAGTTTGAACATGAAATAGTCTACTTTAAACAATTCGGCGCTGGAAGAGTTGAAGCTATCCGAGACGATAGTATCCGTTCGCGAACGTCGACTTCTTTTAGACATTGAGTATGCGCTAGTAGGTTCGAGTCTACATCCTTGCTTATTAATATACTGGGTGTAATGGCTATTTACACGTGCCTATCGCCTATTGTTCGACTTGTTTCAACATAAGGATTATGGACATTTTAATACGTGTTTGCCCATTTATCAGGATTTATTGTTTCATGATGTATGTTCCGTTTTATCTCTTTGTATTATGTGTATATATTGAAAAGAACCTTTGAATGTTTTTACCATAAAAGAGTGCTATATAAATGTGGTATATTAATAATAATAAATGCAAACCCACTGTTTCACTGACGGTATTCATCCGCAGTAACAATACCGTGTCCTTTCACAGTTAATATTGTTTTGTGTTAACGAACTATCGAATGATAATTGCATTGGCATTTCACTGGTCAACAACATCCACGTTTACCATGCGTCATTATGTAAACAGGATGGCGTTTGGTACTTAGTTACCAAACAAAGACTTAAACATGTTGATCAAGTAGGTTTGTTATTCCTAATACACCATAATACACCAATCGAACGTGCCTAATTATCCAAAAATCCCTTCCTACGCAGTTGAATGCCTGTATTAACGTCAATAACGAGGCTAATTAGTTGACCGTAATGTCAATGTCCGATATTTTGTTCTCAACATCATCAGTGTGTATTATCACATATTCAACAAGAAGTCTGTGATGGATTGAATCGCTCTACTTGCTATCAGAAAATCAGACGGATGTTCATGTGCGGACGAACTCGAATACGTTGCTAGCATTTCAGCTCTCCTGATCTTTGACCATTATATATACTTTATATATAATACGTATAATGGTCGGGCATAGTAAACATCTATAACATTGTTTTTATAACCGACGTTACGATTTTCAACATCATAAAATAAAAAAGACATAAGGGCAATCACGTAAAACTTATGCCTTGCAGCATTGCTTTGACCCTCTCACACAAGCAGATGCTTTCTGACAAGCTTTGAAAACATTGTAACACAAGAAGCAACTGTTCATAAAGAGCAATATATCCTTTCTCCACACTATTTTCAACGACTTTCAATAATTAAACATCATTCATGGATATTTCTCAAGGTTTTTGGCAATATATTTTCAATGTCGTTTGCTGCTGATGTTTTAAACATTGGAAAGTGCTTGGAGCTTCGTCTTTATGGGTGGATTTGATCCCTTGTCGCGTCATTCCGAGGTCATTGAACAGTTATTGTAGCGTCTTCCTTCCCTGACATTCAGAACTGCAGAGAGAGCATTTCGACTGACCAACCGATATTGGAAAACAACTTACCAGGACTTATGATTACGAATGTAGTTATTGAACGCCTTGCTGGTGTAGTGTTAAATCGTTCGCCTCGATTGCACGAGGCTGCGGGTTCGATCCCCGGCCGGTTCATACACAAACGTTCAAAGAATGTATTATTGACTTTACCTCCTTGTCGCATAACGACTGAATCGTCGGTGTGAAGATAATTGGGCCAGTAGTACGGGTAGCTTACCTAACGTGGTAACTGAACAATTGATGAAAGTGGTAAACACCACAAACCGACCAAACTGGATATTTATTAGTTTGATTAGTTATATGCATTACTCGTTGGGTATGTATGAGTATGCGTTTAACAAAAGCAAATTGTTTACACTTAAATTTCCATGCGATCGAGTAGGTGTTCGAATAAAGCGGCCATTTCACCAAGGATTGTTTTTTCCAATCGGCCTGATCTGGACCAGATTGTCCTCGATGAATCATTTTTTTGATCGGCCCGATTGTCGTCCTGAATCGTCTCCAATCGTCCCCTTTTTCGACCCGACTGAGTCCGACCAATGGACCATGGCGGGGGCACGAATCACGGACGTTCCTCGCGTGATCGACACGTTTCCGGGGCGCAAGTATGCGAAAGTACGCGCAAAGTACCCGCAGGTACACGACAAAGGCCCAGTAGAAACCGGCTTATTTGCAGAGGCTATACGAAAGCTCCAGAGGGCGGGCGAGACAAAGGGACCCTCGGACGACCAAGACGACCACGGGCCGACGGTTTTTGATCGGCTACTGTTTTTCAACATGTTCAAAAACAGTAGCCGATCACTTTTTCGGTAACCGACCCTCGGAGGACTGCGGCGATCGCGCCAGATCTTCTTCCGAAGGTATAGGGCAGTGCTCGACAGTGCTCGCAGGTTCCCGACTATTTTCGCAAAAATGCGGCCGATCGACCAAAAAAAGGATCGCGTACTATCGGGACCAAACCAATCCTTAGTGAAATGGCCGCTTTATTAACGATTCTAAGCAATACGAGCCGTCCATACGAGAAAACCAACATTGTGGACTCTGCGTTAAGTATCGATCCAGATCAGCCTAAGCATGCCGTGCAGGCTAGACCGAACAGACAATTTTCGCCTCTTGTGGATTTTCTGTTTCAGGAATCATTACTCTATATCTCTATCCACCTGAGACGGAATGTGTCGGCCCGGATTAGCCTGAGCGGAAATACCCTTATTTTCAAGTTGAGAACAAATCACGGAACAACGATATCCAACATGTGTGATAACAAAAACACGTCATACACGCGACTACTGATGACGTCATTTTGACCTTTATCTTTAATATGTTTATTGTTAAGTTGTTAAATTTTACACATTGAAAAATGCAATAATACGTTATTTTGAATAAATAAAGAGTCTTAATTGTTTAAAACATTGGTTTTTTTTCTTCTTATTCAAAAATGATGAGGACTACTTTTTTATGCGGTGAATCACAAGTTCTTATGAAGAATATGTTATTCGGTCTTTGTTTTGATATTGTCAATATTTTTCATTAAAACACACTGTTTAGGTGATAAAAAGAATCCATCACTCGTTTTACTTTGGAGAAGATTTCTTAAATTCGTCTCGAAAAAGAGAGTTATTAACCTCGCCAAGAGGCTCGGTTAATAACCGTCTTTTTCTAGACTCATTTAAGAAATCTTGATCTCCAAAGAAAACTCATGATGGATCCTATATGTATCATAATCTTTCTCACCTCCTGTTAACGTCAATAATGAAAATTAAGTCAATGTGTTGGGATTGTTATTATTCAAACTTGTTTATATATAACGAACAATAACAACACATAGGCTATGTCAAGCTACACCATTGGAAAACGTTGTCAAAATCAATTATATACTATAATAAAAGGTCAACGGCATTACGTTCGTTATCTTACAGGTCGTAAACAGGATGCGTACGGATGTTCAATGAAGTCATTAGCGTATCTAACACGAAACACGGCCTACCCATTAGTACTTTAACACCATACACCGTTCTTTGTCATGGTAAAAACACGAGTGTCACACCATTAACAAACACGTATTAGAGGACTAGATAAAGAGGCGTGAAATGCTATTTTTCAAATGATATTATACTGTTATGACTCAATTAAACCTAATGATGTGCGTACACACCCAGACGATTCTTTTGAATATCCACAACAAAGGGTTTAAGGGTCATTTAAGGATTTTGAGAGGTGAAGATTTTGAGGAATATTGAACATCACATTTCCACAGGTTTTCTGCTGCAATTGTCTCTTAACCCTTTCCCTCATACGACAATTCTGCAGCAGACGACTTTGAACGTATTTTGTCAAAACATAGGAAATTTCCATAATTGAATGGATAACCTATGACAAAAAGTGGAAAACATTGTGCCAAAAGGAGAAATTGCAAGTTTTGTGCAATTTCTTCTTTTGTCACTATGTTTTTAAAAAGCCCTCTGCTGAAGAGGCGTCAGAAAGCGTCTATATGAGGGGAAAGGGTTAAGACGTATACAACTCTTCCATCGAAGGGTTATCTTATGTTAGCATGACTTTACGAGGTGGCCGACATACTTGAACAAAAATATGTGTGTCTATGTCTTTGTCTACGACTTGTTTTTTGAAGCTCTAGTCTATCCGAATCCGACTGTCATTCGTGCATTCTAATCGAAACCCTGTGTCTGCTCGAAGTGTTGTTAACAGTAGACAATAGACACACACTGTTAGATGTTGCCTACAGAAAGATAACGATTACTGACACGAAAAGGACAATTTATACTATTTTAACGTATTGGTTTGCGATTTGGGGTATTTTAATTACACCCGCGTACAATCAAGGCTCGGTTAACATATGAGTCGTTATGCGAGGAAACCAACAGTGTGGACTCTGCGTAAAGTATCGACCCGGATCAGCATAAGCATGCCGCACAAGCTAACCCGGACAGACACTTTTCGCCTCCTGTTGATTTTCTGTTTCTGGAATCATTAATCTATACATTTATTCCCCTGAGACGGAATGTGTCGTCCCGGATTATCAGTGCGGACTGCGCAGGCTGATCTTGGTCGATACATTACGCAGAAGCCATAATGTTGGTTTTTTCACGGGACGGCTCATTTATACTATTTGAACACATTGCTTTGCTATTTTGGGTATTATAATTACACCCGCGTACAGTCAAGACTCAGTGAACATATGTATACAAACGCGTCTTCACTATCCACTTATAACCGGATCAGCCTAAGCATGCCGCCCAGGTTTACCCGAATATAGACACTTTTCCACCTCCTGTGGCCTTTCTGTTTCAGGAATCATTACTCTATATACCTAAATTCCCCTGAGATGGAATGTGTCGGCCCGGATTAATCTGTGCGGACTGCGCAGGCTGATCTGGTCGATACATTACGCAGAGGCCATAATGTTGGGTTTCCCACGGGACGGCTCATTTATATTATTTTAACACATTGCTTTGCTATTTTGGGTATTATAATTACACCCTCGTTCACTCAAGACTCGGTGAACATATGTATACATACGCGTCTTCACTGTCCGCCCATACAAATGTAGATCTACTAGTTGAACGCCAGTTTTACTGTAATTGATTGATACCAAACGAGTGAAAATTGCCCGACGCAGGCCATCAGACAACAGTTCTGATTTCCGGAGCTTGGCTAAAAATATCAATACCAGAACAACAGATAACATTCGAAGTCTCTCTTCAATCTGGTAACGAGGCTTGACCGCCAGGTCATTAACCTGTTACTTTCAATGTTATCCTTATCGGCAAACCTTCCCTTTTAAGTATGTGTAGGTGGACAATAACACAATCAGCATATTTTGTTTAACAAGCATATGTATATTACAATTATGGCAGCGTGACTACATGATGTATGCCCATTTGACATGTTGCGTGGCATTGAATCACACTAATTGGGAGATGGGAAGACTGTGTAGCGCTGTTTTCAGCATCATTATATTGTTTGCAGATATTATCAATATGGTTCTTAGCTTGAAATAGTATGTGCACGTTTTCACTTCGACAACGGGTCCTATCCATCGATGTGCTTCCAAGGTTGGCGGTCTTTCTCTTTAAAACAATACTTCTGTTGAAAAGTACACTGGTGATGGCATTCGACGTTGATCCACATGAACTGCGCTTCAGGAACATTAATTTCAAGAAATATCCAACTGATGTAGATCTGGATCAATATGGGTATCTTAAAGTCTAATCAGGGACTGCATTGTTCGCCAATGATTCACTAAGCTGCCACAAATACCTTTTGATAACAGTTTAAGTTTGGATTCGATGGAATGATCGCGAATGTTCTAAGCTTGTCACAAATGCATAGCTCATATTCATATGACTTCCTGAAGATAGTGCCGAGCAACGGTAGTACAGTCGGTAGCGACGCGTTTTGTCAATCCAGAGATTGTGAGTTCGAATTCCCGCTCGGCCAACATTCTTTCCGACGTTTGACAAGTAATTGTGACAAGAGTCATTCGTCTTTCACCAAAGGGTTAACAGTCTATGCGGATATGCAGCCAGTGTATTGGAAAGCATGTTATCTTGAGCACTGATGTGAGAAAGTCAGGAAACAAAAGTTTTCAGAACAATCATTATGTTGCAAAACACAATAGTGTTGAGATTTGATATTTACACCGTTTATGAACAACCTAAACTCTGATACAGGAACTTGTATCTTAGGTCAATTCCGAGTTATCTAGATGTAGATAAATATGGAGACTTTAAGTCTAATCTGAATCAGCACTGTTCGCCAGTAATTCAAAAAACAATATAATGACTTGATTTACATTTGCACTCAATATCGCACGTATACGCGTGTATATAATGCATATTACTATTATATTGCATTTAACACTTACGAATGAAATGTGTTATATTGCAATGTGGATTAGAAATGCGAAATGTTCAATGACAGATCAAGGCAGTTGATGGTACTGGGGGAGTAATTCAAGGCACTTACGATTTGTACTGATATCTCGAATCATTACATGTATTTGAATACTTTTTCAGGCATATCGGAATATCCGACGATCAAGTTAAATATGCATTCATTAAATGCAATGAGCTATGCTCTTTTTAGAGTTTAAAAATTTCGTTCATAATTGTTGTCTGAGAGATAAGAAAATGTACAAACTCATCCATTAACCCTTTCCCTCATATAGACGCTTTCTGACGCCTCTGCAGCAGACAGCTTTTTGAAAAGATAGTGACAAAAGAAGAAATTGCTCAAAACGAGCAATTTCTCCTTTTGCCACAATGTTTTCCATTTTTAGTCATAGGTTATCCATTCAATTATAGAGATTTTCTATTTTTTGACAAAATATGTTCAAAGTCGTCTGCTGCAGAATTGTCGTATGACGGAAAGGGTTAACAAATATCAAAAACACGTGATAAGAAGTGTTTTATATCATATATAATAAATGATATAATTTTCTTAGAAAATCAGACAATCAGGTTGGGCAACTCTTGATAGAATTAACTGCAATGTAACATCGTTGGTACAGCGTTTTCTATCTCTTAACCCTTTCTAACATACAAACAAATTTGAACAGTCGACTTTAAAAATATCCAGGCACAAATTTAAAAAAAATCGATATGAATTTTTTTTTTTTTTTATATATTGTTGAAAACATTGTGTCGCAAGAAGAAATTGCTATTGAGCATGAGCATTTTCTCATTGTGTCATAATGTTTTCAAATATCGTCTGCTGCAGAAGCGTCAGAAAACGTATAATATATTTGGGAACGGGTTAACGAGCGCACACCATCTCTACTTGACTACGTAGAACGACGAGTAGGCATGAAGATGAATACAAGGAATGAATCTACATTCGTTCCGTATTTCTTTGAGTGTCTGGTGCACTCGTCTCCTTTGCAAATATCCGCGGACAGATACGATTATTGGAAAAGAGACTGATATATACTTACAAAGACTTTGGAAAATGGCGAATAAAGAGACTGATATATACTTACAAAGACTTCGGCAAAATGGCGAATAAAGAGACATTTGAGTATTTCTTCATTTCTCAATAAAACGTTTTTAAAAAGTAATCCGTATTAAGGAAATGCCTTGAAGACATGTGTCCGTGTAAAATGTTTCGTCGGAACTATTTTCAAGAACACCTACAACATGAATGTGTAATACTACGCTTCGAGCATGCGTACGACGACATCTCTTACCCAGTCCAAAGGAAGAACTGATTATTCAACAACAATAGTAAAAGATGTCTCGATTACCCATTCGAGAGACATATAGATACATGCATTTAAACGTCACTGCCCACTCCTTAAAGGCCAGACTCTTCGGCATAGACGTAAAAGATAAAATTGACATTATTCTTAAATTTATCATAGTGTGACATTGTCCTTTACCTTCAATAGTTTCTACAACAGAATGTTATATTTTTTTTCAAGATTTTATATTATTTCGATTTGGAAATACAGACTTAAATGCAATGTCAAGTAAGTTTCATTTTTTCGAATAAAGGCAGTTAGCATAGAAGAGGACAAACTCTTTACTTAGAACATATTTTACAAAGCAAAATATGTTCTAGGTAAAGTGTTTGTTTTGTTTACTATCCTTATTCAGTAATCAGTTCTCCCTTTGGACTGGGAAAGATATCGTCGTACGCCAGTGCGTACGCATGGTTAAAGCGTAGTATAAATTGTCCTGAAAATCAATTGGGCTGGAGGCAGTAAGTTATTGTCTATAAGCCCCGTTTCACTTATTATTTTGTTTTATTTTGAGTGTCACTTCTGGCATAAACGTGTTATATCTCAGACGAGAACATAGAATTGTCCCACAGTGTGCCCAAGTACAATATAGGCAAGGCAGTTTTATTTAAACGCAGCACTGTAATAATGATAGACTTGCGCTTGAACAGCTTCATAATTTAGTTTAACGTAAACGCGGCTACGAATTGAGCCACTGCATGAGAAAAGTTACAAGTTGGTATTTCGTAACAGTGTAGGTTCAGATTATCTTGTCCACCTGCTCTGTCTTATCATAATCTACACAAGTTGACCGTATCTCCTGACAAGCTTATGTAAGTATTATGTGAACATTGTAGATCTGGATATATACTGTTCAAAAAAGCCGATTGGTACCTTTGTTCCTGCACGGGCTCAAATAAAGTTGTTTTGGCAAGGCACTTTTTTCTAAGTGGTATTTTTCCCCCTGTGAAGCTTTTGAAATAGTTTGCACTGCTAATGAAATGTCTCTTTTACCATCCTCTACTTTGTGATTTATTTGAATTTTATTGGAAGATGAAGCATTTAAAATCAACTAGTGTCAAAACGGGATGAAATATTTCCTTGATTTATTCTCCGCTGCTGTAAGTTCTCTCCAAACGACTTGATTGTTATCACGAAATCTGTTTTTATGTCATTTCTATCGTTATCGAATCATCGGCTGTTCATGACAAAAGGAGATTTGTTTGATTATTTAAACAGAGTCATTCTTGACTAGGAATATTGTTTCTGTTTCATTTTGTTTTTCTTCGATTTTATGTGGTTTTGTTTTGCTGTTTATAAAGTTGTAAACGGCATCACATAAAGAAGGACATGTACGTGGGCGGTCTCGAGGTAATAGGACTTTCTGATTTAATTTTGTACAAGTGGATGAAGTTCATCCTGTATGTATATTTTGTTATGCTCTAACTTATGGTGACTTAATATTTGGAAACATCTTCATTGGTGCAGTTATATATGTCATATAAACTAGTTGAGGCATAGGCGGGCCTCATCGTATCTTAATGAGACCATTTTTTAAATATAAATATCTCAAATATTCACGGACAGAAGATAACACATATGAACTGAATTCCGAAAAAAACATACTATGGCCTCTGCGTAATGTGTCGACTTAGATCAGCCTGCACAGGCTAATCCGGGTCGACATATTCCGTCTCAGGTGTGGGGGATAGAAACAGAAAATCCACAGGAGGCGAAAAGCGTCTGTCCGGCTTAGCCTGCGCGGCATTATTTAGCTGATCAGGGTCGATACTTTACGCAGAGTCCACAATGTTGGTTTTCCCGCGGGACGGCTCAAATGTGCATGACATTGTTTTGGTATTCTAATTACAACAGTTTAATGCTATTATTTCATGATTACGCAACTTTCAACAAATGTTCAGTTATACCACGGCGTTTCCTGGGTAAGTTACCAGTATTACCGGTCCATTTATCCTGACACCAGCCAGTCAGTCGTAATCAACCCCGCAACCCTGAGCACCAAGCATGGCAGCAAGTAGTACCATTTTGAAAGTATTAGGTATGCCCCGACCGTGTATTAAGCACCATTTTAGAAACACAACCGATTTCGTGCAGTACTTGTAAGAGAAGTCAAACTTTTCACCGATATTTTTGTAAACTCCCGTTTCCAAAATGTTCCGAAATTTAGTTGTACATCTGCTCCGTCTTAAGAAGAATATAGACAAGTTGACAAGCTGGTGTGCGAAATAGATTATGAGAGCAATGTAGGTCTATATTAGACTGTGCCCATTATCGTAGCTAGCAAGATATAGCGTCTAGTTCTTCTCGATAGTTTCCTTATGCTGTTTATAGAAACTGTTGACTCTTTTTGTTTTATTTCCTCAACAATTTGGTCAAGTTGGCCAACATTCTGTACGACGTTTGACATAAGTCACAGTCAAAAGCGTCATTCGTCATCTACAAATGGCCTTACAATATATGCGGAAAAGCAGCCAGATACTTGAAAAGAATATTGTGTGCAGAACTTGTGTTTCGAGAAAACACCTAGGCGCCCATCCTCGGTACCCAGGCTATTCATAAAATATATCATATGTTTTATGAATAGCCTGGGTACCGAGGATGCTATTATTGATATGATTCAGTGTGATATTCCTATAACACGAAGGAGGTCCAGCGAAATCATTGAAGTGCTACTCTTCTATAAATTATTTGTATCAAATGACAATGCTTGTATCCGACGTAATATACCCATTACGTATTTCTTTATATGTGACACGTGTAATATAAAGATGACCGAATCACTATTTGTGTATTCATCCGCGAATGTTTACAAAATGGCTGAGAACGTGTATACAGTAAACACAAACGTCACGATAGATGCACGCGGTAAAGGGACCATTATCGGTCATAAAAATATATGTGTGTGTGATTAGTTTATTAAGTATAACATGTTGGGACTATTTTCTGACAGCGAAAAACCGATTTTATTTTTGTTGGATTCGTCATGTGATAAAAGGAATCTGACATTGGTAGTCATTTCATGAAGTTTTATTAAACTCTTTATTAAACTCGTCCAAGAAATGTGTTATTAAGCTCGCCAGAGGCTCGCGTAATAACACATTTCTTGAACTCGTCTAAAAGATTTTTATATACAATGACAACTCATGTCAGATCCTATATATTTGTTTTGTATTGTATATATTACTATGATTTGTTGTTTAACTAGAAACTATATAATTTACGTCAATACAATAGTGTCATTTTCATGAGCACTTACCCCACGGTGTTAACTTACCATATCATCCATCACGTTAGCAACCAAATGCCACTCGCTTAATGTATTTCTACACAGGGCTCGGAAACAAACAAACCGCGCGTCCTTCATGTGAACTCTTCGGGTTTTTTCTTCATATCGAGGGCTTGGCGTGAAACGGTTGTAACTAAAAACCTATTTTAAAAACCCTGGTCTAGGGGCAATTTTGACCCCTTTGTAAACAATGCAAATTTAGGTGCCATTGCTCAGAACGAGCAATGGCACCTAAATTTGCATTGTTTACCAAGAAAAATGATTTAACGCTTATAAAGACTTTATGGTGTGGTGATTAACCTTAGTAAAAATATACAAATTTTAGGTACAACCTGTATGCCACTTGTAGACTGTTTCAACTGTAAGCATCATGAGAAAACGTTGAATTATTTGAGTGTTTATGAAAAAGGTTGAAGTAACGGGAATAAATGATATCTAAGAAATTACTTCTTTTCCAATATCGTCGGATAATGACATATGTAATGTCACCAATGATGTACAATATAAATGTTAAATGAACTAACTTGTTTTCCTTTAACAAGTCCCGATTAGACCGTCTCTTTTCTTTTGCAAACATGAAGCAAGATCAATCGTCCAATACTTACATAGTGTACGAAAGTATGCAGTTGTTAGAGTCATGCAAAATAAAAGAAGATAATGCAATGTAATTGAAAAGCAGTCTGATAACGTTCAACCCTTTGCCACACAAAACAAATCTGCAGCATAAGACTTATTGAGGCAAAGCTATCGAATACCTTTATAAATAAGAGTACACTCATTAAAAGGACTTGAACAAATTGTGGCAAAAGGAGAAATTGTTCATTGTTCTATCTCTCCAAAAGTCGTTTGCTGCAGAGGCGTCATAAAGCGTCTGTATGTGGGGATGGGTAAATACCATTTTGACAAGTTCTAACTCCAGTTCGGTCAACATCCTTTCCGACGTTTGACACAACGTCCAAACGACATACGTCTTCCACTAATGAGCTAGCAGTCTATGTGGAAATGCAGCCAGTTGCTTGAAACTGTTTTGCTGAGTACTGGTGTGGGAATGCCAGGAAATACATGGGTATGTGAACAGGACAGCATCACATGATTGAAAGATAGTTTAAAACAGCGTTAAATAAATCAATCGACCGTTTTTCCTATGAGCCCAGAAGCCTTATTTGAATTTCTATGTCGTATCGAGGGATTTGATAGCCGTTTTATTTCTTGATGTAATTATTTGGTCACGTGAATTTCACCCGCTGTTAATTGAAAGGTAATTAACTTACTTGTAATCAGGACTCCTGACTACTCCTTTATTCTACACTATTTCTAATATTCATATTGCAATTAAAACAGGGCTAATATTTAAAATTCTATAATAAGTTCAAGTTCAAGTTCTTTATTTGCATAACATTGTACATGTTCTTGCAACATATACATAATAAACACTTGTATAGCAATACATATAGTATAGTTTCAATAGATGACATGTGATATATAATATTCGAGAAAAGTGTAATTAATATTAAAACGTACAAGTTGACTAAACTTAGATTGGTTTATTTTGTGGATTTAAAATAGCATTTTTTTCGGATTTCTATCCGTCTATGGTACTGTTTTAGATTCGCTTTTAGGATTGGCCATGTATATATATCTATTTACTAAGTTTTCGCTTAGTTTATCATTTTTCATTAGTTGTTTAAATTTATACAGCGATGGCCAAATATGATAATATTTTGGAAGTAAATTGATTCTTAGTTGACGATACGAAGGACATATAAGTATAAAGTGATTTTCATTTTCGATAACATTCAAGAAACGTGTACACATGTATGTTATATAATTCAATATAGTTGAAAAACTGTGACAAAATGAGATATTGCTCGTTATGAGTAATTTCTCATTCGTTAAAATGTTTTGCAAATGTCTTCTGCTTAAGCCGGTTGAGAAAGAGTATGTATGTGGAAAAGGGTAAACCGTTTCCCTCATACGAATATTCTGCAGCAGACGACTTTGAGCATATTTTGTCAAAAAATAGAAAATCTCTATAATTGAATGAATAACCTCTGACTTAAATTTGAAAACATTGTGGCAAAAGGAAAAAAATTGCTCGTTTTGAGCAGTTTCTTCTTTTGTCGCTACGTTTTCAAATATCCGTCTGCTGCAGAAGCGTCAGAAAGCGTCTATATGGGGGAAAGGCTTAAAGACATTCAGAACCACAGTGAGTAGAACTTGTAATTGTAATTAACCGGATTATGTTTGTGAGTAAGTGCTATCGAGAAATAAGTGCTATCGAGAAATACGTGCTATCGAGAAGTGCTATCGAGAAATGAGTGCTATCTAGAAATAAGTGCGAAATAAGTGCTACAATGTATCAAGAAATAAGATGACTATACAGCTAATGAGCCCTCTCGCGAGAAAACCAACATTATGGACTCTGCGTAAAGTGTCGTTCCTGATCAGCCTAAGCATGCCGTGCAGGCTAACCCGGACAGACACTTATCGCCTCCTGTGGATTTTCTGTTTCGTGAATCATTACTCTATACCTCTGTCCCCCCTGAGACGGAATGTGTCGGCCCGGATCAGTCTGCGCGGACAGCGCAGGCTGATCTGGTCGATACATTACGCAGATGCCATAATGTTGTTTTTCCTGCGGGACGGCTCTAATAATCTTGAAAACACAGTGGTATAGGTGAAACTATCCTCTGTATTTTCACATGGTTTACATCCATGATTTCTGTCTTTAATTTGAGAACTCACACCAGCAGTGCTCTTTAGTTCAATTATGTTTATTCTTTACATGAGATGTGAAACATGCTCTTGGCTTAAAGCAATCACTCTCGATGTCTTCTTCCTGTAGAGACCCTCTCGGTACTTTCAAAACGCTTGTTTGGCAAAAACTTCGTGTGGGAAAATATTAACAACAGATCCCGCTCATTAAGGGTACAAATCCGGGTTCTTTTGTGCGAGAGACGGACTCTCTACCATTACGTCACTGTCTTTCATGATGCGCTTTAGTAGCCGCCAGGGCAATATGACTTTAGAAACAGATGCCGCGAAGACAACTTTGTTAATAGACCATTTTGCCGATATATTAGTGTTTAACAAGCTGTAAAATTAGTCCGTCGCTCGACTATAAGACATTTCACAGACAACTTCCCAGCTTTGTTAACACTTTGGTGTGGAAGATATTGCTTAGAAATAGACATTTTGCAATGAGGACTACATCTACATCTCTTTCTCACTTGTTTCGAATATAATTACCTCAAAGTAGTTATATGTTCCTGTATGCTTCATGGTGTCTTTGGAGAAAAAAGGACAAATATCTCTGAGTATAATTATCACAGATGTGCTCTGCAAAATGCCAAAAACATTAATATATGAGCCGTTTCGCGAGAAAACCAACATTGTGGACTCGACCTGGATCAGCATAAGCACGCTGAACTAGTTAACCCAGACAGACACTTTTCGCCTCCAGTGGATTTTCTTTTCCAGGAATTATTTCTCTATACCTCTATCCCGTTGCGACTGAATGTGTTGGCCCGGATTTGCCTGCGCGGACTGCAAATCTAATCTAGGTCGATACATTACGCAGAGTCCAAAATGTTGGTTTTCTCGTGCAACGGATCATATGACAGTAAGTCAATGTTAACGGTCCAAACCTAATCAAGACAGACATCCACCGTCTGCTTTAAGAGACACGTACCCTTTGTTAAGGTGTTTCTAGTAAGATGCAACTAGGTTATACGAACATAAAGGATTGCATTATGATACCCGCAGTAGTTTGTGTTGGTCCAATTCCTTGTTTAGTGTTCGTAACACATACAACATCCTTTCGTCAATGCAGATTTGTCAGAAAGAATAATTGAATTGTGTCTCTCTCACTACAGTAATTAACTACTGGACGATTCTGGTTATTCAATTTGCATCTTAATAGCTGGTCCATATAGTACAGAAATTTGCATCTAAGCTCTTTCAGCGCCGAATTGTTTAAAGTAGACTCTTCCATGTTCAAAATCGGGTGTGTCCATTTCTCAATTTATGAAAGTGTTGGTCTATTTTGGTAACTAAAAGGCAAACAATGCTGATTTCGGGTGAGACAGTTAATAGGTGGTCCATATAGTACAGATATAAGGAAACGTGTCACCCACATAGGAGTAAATTGGACTCATTTATCGATAGATCTTGAGTTATTGTGGTTTAGCGCCACTTTCAACATTACGATTCAGGTCAATAATGTTAAGTTATACCAAATTTTAAATATTGCCCATGATATGTCACATGTTCTTACAACAATAAGCCCCTCGGGTCACAATACACCAAATACATTCATTTTTTGTTTCCATATAAATCAACAGTTTAAACCCTTAATTGTCACGCTTTCTAAGCATTTCTCACGTAGAACACCCTATATCATTGAATAGAGTTACATCTAAGCTTCAAGATAAGCCTCAGCAAAAAGTGGATCATGTCTTAGAAATAGAATGAAACAAAACTAAAATTCTCGTCATCAGTCAGAACCGAGATGTTATCGCACCATGTATCTAATAAACTCAGGCAATACTTGGCTAAACTTGACGTTAGAACGTGCAATAAAAGTCCAATAAACTGTTTATTGTGTAATCATATTAACAAATCACGTAAACCTAGTTTGATATTTCTTGCTCCCTAACCCTTTCCCAAAAAAAACAACAAAGACAACATATTGGTTGATTGTTTGGTGTTTTACGCGTCTTATATCATTTTTTCAGTTATATCACGGCGTTTTCTGGATAAGTTACCAGTACTACTGGTCCATTTATCCTGATACCAGTCAGGCAATCGTAATGTTAACCCCGCAACTCTGAGCGCCAAGGAAGGCAGCCATGTTTAAAGTCTTTAGTATGACCAGGCCGGGGATCAAATCCACGAGAGAAAAATAAAACTAAAAAATACTTCTGCTTAAAAACTGTCTTTATCTGAATACGGCGCGTTTAAAGAAGGAAGAAGCAAATTCCTACATACAGATGTATTCGGACAACTCGGCAGCGAGACGTTTTAAAACATGGGGTCAAAATGAAAAATAGCTCATAATGATCATTTGCTCCCTTTTACCATAGTTTTGTTCAACTCTTTGCAGTAATTACTCTTTCGTTTTTAGAGGTTTTCCATTTTATAACGTCAATGTTTTTTAAGTTGTCTGTTGCAATTTGACGTATGACGGGACGGGTTAATATGGCTTGCTTTAAGAAGGAATGAACAAGAATTAAATACAGAAAAAAGAACCTTTCAGTTGTCCTATGTATCCATACAATTCAAATTGTGAGTTCGCATGTCCAACAGCCGAGCCCCGGTAGCTCAGTCGGTAGAGTCCCGGGCTGTCAATCCAGGGGTTGTGAGTTCGAATCCCAGCTCGGTTAACATTCTTTCCGACGTTTAACAAAAGTCATTGTGACTTGCGTCATTCGTCTTCCACTTGCTTGGAAAGTATATTGTGTGGTGTACTCGTATGGGAAAACCAGGAAACGCATGAGTAGGTGACCTCGATGCCGTGATATGACTGAAAAATTGTTGAAAACGGCGTTAAACCTCAATCAATCAATCAAACAATTCAAATTGTGAGTTCGCATGTCGAACAGCCATAGGACAAGCCGTAATTAAACTTTCCGTCAGCTGACGGAAGTTACTCGAACCATGTACTATTAACCCTTTCCATCATAAAGACGCTTTCTGACACCTCTGCAGCAGACGGCTTTTTGAAAACATAGTGGCAAAAGAAGAAATTGCTCAAAACAAGCAATGTCTCCTTTGGCACAATGTTTTCCACTTTTAGTCATAAGTTATCCATTCAATTATAGAGATGTTCTAATTTTTGACAAAATATGTTCAAAGTCGTCTGCTGCAGAATTGTCATATGAGGGAAAGGGTTAAAACAGACATCATTTAAAATATTATGGGGGAATTGGAAAACGAATCTGACCGTTTAGGAAATGCATCTAAATCGCGAGTCTAAAAAACACCATTATGGAAATATGGGTATCAAAACGTTTCTCAATTGTATTTAATGGTTATATTCCTTAGGGAATCAATTCTGTTAATTATATTAATTAATTATCACAATAATAGCATTCCTCTGTTCAATACTTCGCTTTCAATGAGCGAAATATTTAAAAAAAAAAGACATTTGAGACGTCCCGCGAGAAAAGCAACATTGTGGACTCTGCGTAAAGTATCGACCTGGATCAGCCTAAGCGTGCCGCACAGGCTTACCCGGATAGACACTTTTAACCTCTTGTGGATTTTCTGTTTTGGGATTCATTACTTTATACCTCTATCCCCCTGCGACGGTATGTGTTGGCCCGGATCAGTCTGCCCGGACTGCGCAGGCTGATCTGGGTCGATACATTACGCAGAGGCCATAATGTTGGTTTTCTCACGGGACGGCTCATTTCTTAATAGGTTCACAGATTTACACTATTAATGTCCCCGGGCAGCCTCTTTGATAGGCAAATTTACTATTATGTTGTATAGAGATATATTGAATATGATTTATTTAAATGTGCAAAAATCATTCAATCAAGAAGTCGATATAATCGGATCATACAATTGTATAAACAACATCTGGTTTTCATATTTGTTTTTGTTTTTTTAATATACTCTTTTAATGCTCTTCATATTACCAAGAAGGGAGATAATTGTTGTAGTTCTGGGATCTATGTATTAGTTCTGTTTTTTGCAAGAGGCCCGTCATTTTACAAGGTCACGTCGTGTTGAGTTATGAAAGAGGTGCGTCCTGAATTACCGATATAAGCCATATTCACACTAGTAATTTGGAATAGCTCTCCAGGGACGGAATAATTGCAGTCCGACCTCTCACTCTGCAATGTTGTTTACTGTTATCCGATATTTATAAGAGGCTGGTCGTGAAGAAAATAAGTCTCATGAATGTTTGAATCCAGTACGTGAATGAACATACGTTTCATTCATGTTCGGACAGCGAGAGCTCAGGCCAGTGCGTGAACAAAAAATAGTCTAATTCATGTTCGGACAGCAAAAACTGGTTCTGACAGCTAGAGCTCAACCCAGTACGTGACAATATTACATCTCGTGGATGTTCGGACAGAGAAAGCTCAGGCCCGTACGTGTAAACATCTCTTTAATTTGCGGACAGCTAAGCTCAGGCCAGAACGTTCAAAAGAGGTTTGATCAAATGCCGTGTAAACAAACAATATAGTTTCAATTATCTTCCCAGGAAGTAAATTAAATTGCGATTGAAACCACACAGCTGTTCTCACGTTGCTTCTGATGTCTATTTATCGCATGGCATTATGTGTGGTCTTTCACGACTTGGTCCGTCTAGAGAAACAGTCTCAGCAATGCTATGTTAAGCTATGTTCGATACACACCGTTTATGAATAGTATATGTCCGTGTCCCTGCTTATTACGCTAGGCAGGGGCGTAGCTCCCTTTAGGCACTGTAGGCACGTGCCTACACATTGTTTCTAAAAATGCCCCAAAATGCAGCTGCGGCGATACGTATCTGCGTGATGTTTCGACCAGATCAGCCTGCGCTGTCCGCGCAGACTGATCCGGCAGACACATTCCGTCTAAAGGGGGATAGATAGAGTAGTGATTTCTGAAACAGAAAATCAACAGGAGGCGAAAAGTGTATATCCGGGTACGCCTGTGTGGCATGCTTAGGCTGATCCGGGTCGATACTTTACGCTGAGTCCACAATGTTGATTTTCTCACGAGACGGCCTACACATTGATTATTGCCATGGTACGCCTCTGCTAGGCATGATTTATTGAATAAATATACCAAACTTATTAATATGCACTTACAATGCGGTTCCTGTTGAGTTATGATTTTATGTTTTATGAGTATGAACTGACATAGAATGCTCACTTTCACTGATGAGAATCATCAATGACTTAATAGCAGCTGACGTATTGAAGCACATACTTGATCATCCCCGCTAATTAGTTAATTACCAACAGTGCATGTGTATCAATCGATGTTGAGTAGTTTGCATGGATTCACGTTTTGAAAAGCATGCGCTCTGATTTTATATAGAACGTCATGTAAAATACTCGATATAGCTCTCTCAACGTTACTTACGATATATATGAGTCAGTGCAAGCACACATGTACACACTGACAAAGCGATTCCACTTACTCATAACAAACACACATATACACACACATTTTGAACGCATGCATGCACACATATCGCGCTCGATCACTTCATCATTCTAGCGATGTTTCGCTTTCGTTATGTACTGGCTTGATAATACAGTGAGGATAACATGATAGTAGATCTTTATACTTTTCATCCTGAAGTTAACGACTTTTCGACTCTGCAGCAGCAGTACTTGTTTGTTGTTGTTGGAATCGCTTGTAACAAAGTGCATTGGAAAATATCCTTTGTTAACTATGTTGTTTGAAATTGGTTACACTTACTGTGAATTGTGTTACCTATATAAATATAAAAAGAACGGGCTGTCAAGTGATAGTTTAAAAAAAAAAAAAGTTGGCATTTGTAAAGCGTATAGACCCAGTTCAGCCTGTACATCCACAGTCTGATCAAGAGATACACTGTTCACATATTACGTTCCAAAGCCTGTTAGAAGATTCTGTCAACTAGTGTATATTCTGATGGGATTGGATGAGACTGGAGAGGTGGACATCATGATCTGAATCTACACTGTTTAGAAATGACAACTTGCAACATGTAACTTTTCTCATGCAGTGGCTCAATTCGTAACCGCGTGTATGTTAAAGTAAATTATGAAGCTGTTAAAACACAAGTATTTATTTATTACAATGCTGCGGTTGAAAAAAAATGAATGCAATTTATCCCCCAAAACAACTTATTGTGTTCGTTTCTTTTTAAATGACCATGAAATAATCTATGAATTTGTTTGTTTTACAAGATGCATGTACATGTATACGTAAATCAAATATATGTATATGCCTATGTCCTGAACAGCTTAATAATGTACTACGGCACACTGCGGCACAAATCTGACAGACGTTCTATATTCTCGCCTGTGATATAGCACGTTTATGCCTGGGGGTGACACAAAATTCCAACTCATTAACACAACAAGTAATTAGGTTAACTCTTTCAGCGCCACAGGCAATATTGAGGTTTTTGCAAACAATGCAGATTCAGGCGAGTCAGCTCGTATCGAGTTGTCTCACCTGAAATCAGCATTGTTTGCGTTTTAGTTACGAAAATAGTCCAAAATTTTCATAACTTGAGAAATGGACATACCCGATTTTGAACATGGAAGAGTCTACTTTAACCAATTCGGCGCTAAAAAAGTTAAAACAGGGAATAATGTATAATGACTGTACTGTCACCAGACTAATTGATTCTCGGGACAAGTAAATGTTCTAGGTAAAACGTTAGTCGTCTATGCTTATTTCCTTTATTCGTAGATAAAAATATTACTTGACATGTTATCTAAGATTCATTTCGATATCAAAATGATATAGAGTCATAAACACAATGTAAAATCGTCTGACGAAATGGGGTTTTGTTGTATCTTCGTACAGTGAAGAATCGTGTGAACGTAATGCATTCTCACAGACTTCATTACCGTTTGCAAGTAGTGTGATCCCAAGACTACTAATGGGAAGATAACAATCTGGTCACGGTTTACAGGTGGTCATTACTGTGTCATTTGTGCAGAAAATGAGTAATTTGGAAATTAAACAAATGTGGTTGCTATAGAAAGGGAATTGCTTAACAAAGGTTTGACTGTACTATATACCAATTTGTAATAAAGGACTAGATAAAGAAGTTCCCAACAATATCTCTCTTACAACTCAAATTAACCCTATAATGAGGGTACTCGAAATAATCGGCTCATTGAAACGATTCCTTTGGATACCCACACCATACGGCTAGAGGGTCATATAAGAGCTAAGGATGTGTAATGCTCTTTTATTATCTAGAGTCCTACTGTAACCTCTGACTAAAGCACTAGAAGTGTAGCCTCGCAATTGTTACGATTATATCAGTTTGCATAATCTTGTGATGACGAAGACGTACCAAGATCCCTAAAAGACAAACACGGCTCTTGTATATAATATCTTTAACGACACTTACACCAACAGTTTTTCAGTTATATCGCAGCGATTCCTTTGTTAGTTACCAGTACTACTGGTTCATTTATCCTAACACCAGCTAGTCAGTCAGTCAGTCGTTATGCTAACACGAAAAACCTGATCCCAAAGGAGGGAAGCCATTACTACCATTTTTTAAAGTATCATGTACAGAATAACATTTTCCGTATTTAAGCAAAAACGAAAGCGTTTGCGAATATTGCTTTGTTTAAAAAAGGTGGACTGCCTTCGTGCGTAGATGTTTCAATCTTAACAAACTGTCGCTGATCATCTTATTAATAACCTTATAGATCGCATCATCTTATAGCTATGCATGTATCGTTATTTTAGTTGGACGTTATTGTTCAGATATAGATACACGTGTTATTATGCATGTTTATGAATTGCCCCCGCCTGTCGCAAACATCCAGTGTTTCATGTATTGCTTTGTGTTGAATACGGGGTGCTGTTAGCCGTAACTGAGAGGACAGCCAGAGTACGATTGTTCAAGGTTTTACAGCCTATGATGTATCACTTAAGTCAAATGTTGTTCTATGTTTTCAAACAAAGTAAATACTTATACTGATATATAGTTGTTTTTTGGTAATTTTGAAGCAATCCCAGAAAGGTTGTCTCCTAAGATTTAAACACAGACGATTTATCTCAGAGAATAATCTCTATACTATTACATAATAAAAAAATAACAGGGTGTTACTGTCTTTTTGCAACTTCGCTTGGTATCGCATAATTGTGCACAACTCTACATATGTCTCCAGACATTTAAACACAGACAATTTATCTCAGAGAATAATCTCTATACTATTACATACATAACAACATGGTGTCACTGTCTTTTTGTAGCCTCGCTTTGTAACGCATACGTGTGAACAACTCTACAAATGCCTCCTGACATTAATACAAAGACGTTTTATCTCAGAGAATAATCTCTAAACCTTTACATAAACAATAACATGGTGTTACTGTCGTTTTGCAGCTCCGCTTCGTATCGCATAATTGTGTACGACTGTATATATGAGCCGTCCCGCGAGAAACCCAACATTGCCGGACAGACACTTGTTGCTTCCTGTGGATTTTCTGTTCCAGAAATCATATTCAGTTGATACAGACAGAAAACTGTCCAAAAATTGCGATGGCTTATAGACTTATTACCTCTTGGTGTTTAAGTATTTCCACTTAAAAGACATTTGAATGTACGTACAATGAGAGCACTTTTATCTGTGTGATGTGTACATCGTAAACCTGAGAAAGACACAGTAAAATAAACGGTATATACGCAGTAAAAAATGCAACTTTAAGCCGCTCAACAACTCAAAGTATAAATAATGTAACGTAAAGCCGCTTACGACTCGAATTACAAATCTGTTTACTGCAGCGTTATCATTTCAACCCATTCCGTGATATTTAAATGTTATAAAACTGAATACATGCATTTTTATTAAGCAATGGTTTGAATAGCAAAACTGTCAAACAAGAGAAGAACATGTTTCTTTTAATTATCATTTCAATGTACATGTACAACACTACAGCGCTTCAAAGTTGGTTCATTCGGAAAAAAGATAAACCATTTCAAGTTTATGGCACACCAAGGATCCCCTGTGATAATCTATGAAGTGATATATTGTTCCCGCAATTGACCTTGTAACGTTATAAGACAATTTAAACCACTTAGGGCTATTATTTAATATTTCATTTCTACCGTTTCTAGGTCGGTTTCTAAGAACTATCTTCGTTACAAATGGGATCTTTCCAGAGCGTTACGTAGACAAATGAATCAGCGTTACGCCTGTCAGACATACTATGATAACTTGCTCCCATGACGACATAAGTGTTAAATTCGATATGAAATGATGTATAGATCACACGGACTCCTTCTTAACAGGGCTTCAATAATGTTTATAACTTTTCTGCGGAGTTTTCAGTGACGTTCAGTCTTAAACAACTACATGTATCGTATTTTGAAATGCACAGGACACCTAATGTTGTATCTATCTCCCTTTCCCTTATCATTGTTCTCTATTCCCATTTTGTATCACCAATCTCGACAACAATATTATTGTTGACATTGGTGAATTTCCTTTTTTATAAGGATAGGTGATAGACATCATTTCCATACTCTGGGGACACGGACGTGTATAATGAGGGTTAAACGGCCCTTACCCCCCCCCCCACCCCCCCCCCCCCCCCCCCCCACCACACACAATCTCTCGTATTATCCAACCAGACCCTATGATGTGGGAACATATTAGACTCGTTTCATTTAGACGATACTTTTGAGTAACCACAAGGTAGGGTTATATAGTCTAATAAGGAATTCAGAACATGCAAAATGCCCCTTATCTAGAGTTCTGCATTTTGTTGCAATAAATGCCTTCATACTTTGAGAGCAAACACCACATCCAAACTAATCCAACAGTACTAAAAGATCTTAAACGATGTGGTGTGCGTGCTAAAGCAATTTGATACATTTGCAGCTAACGACTTTTGAAATCAAAGCACTTTCATATGTAGAATATTAGAACCTGTCAATAGTTGTTGCCCAGATTTTCGTCTGCTGCGGATGTATTGTATGTGGGAAAGGGTTAATTAAATTAATCGCGAATGGAAGAGAATGGATCTTTGAGCATTACGCTTACAGTGTATACTTAATATGTATGTGTCTGTACGCAGACTGTCAGTCTTTATAGCACGCTTACATCCAACATAACCGTGAATGTACCTTCTTAAATAAAGAATAAAGTTGGGCAGCATGGGACTCTAAAACGGCCATGGTCATTCACATGAAGTCAAAAGGGTCCAGAAACATGGATCATTGAAGCTTTATTTGATTGTTTCATTGAGGTTTTACGCCGTTTTCAAAAAGAAAATCAGATATATCACGGCAAAAGTTCTCTTATTTGTGATCCCAGTGTTAGCAAACAAGTACTAA
This sequence comes from Serripes groenlandicus, assembly GCA_031761405.1. Lineage (NCBI taxonomy): Eukaryota > Metazoa > Mollusca > Bivalvia > Cardiida > Cardiidae > Serripes > Serripes groenlandicus. The sequence continues at coordinate 46,408,111 of JASEVX010000009.1, forward strand.
ATTAGGGGCTTTGCCAGAGGGCACTCCACTATGACCATCGCCACTGGCGATCGATCTCGGGACTTCCGGTTCCCAATCCCCGATGCTAACCATTAGCCAACGGTGGATTCCTCCTTGAAGCTTATAATCGCTCAAATAAATCATGAGCTTCAATACAAAATACTGTTCAAACACACAATGTGTACATCTTGACAATATTAACTCTTTCAGCGCCAAATGCAATATTGAGGTTTTTGCAAACAATACAAATTTAGGTCAGTCAGCTCGTAAAGAGCTGTCTCACCTGAAATCAGCATCGTTTGCCTTTTAGTTATGAAAATATACCAAAACTTTTATTACATGAAAAATAGAAGCGGCCGATCTTGAACATGGAAGAGTCTTCTTTAAACAATTCGGCGCTGAAAGAGTTGCACGGTTAAACAAGACGGACTAAAATTCCGTATTTGACTATGTTGAATATGTCAATGGTACAATGTACGTCTCTGAAATAGGATATGACGTCATTGAAATATGAATTTACATAATTCAAAATGAGGTAGTAGGGCGTGGTTCACACGCCTATCGTACATTTCATTTTATTTTATGTGGAAATTTAGTTATTTCGTTATTTAAAATATAGAATATTCTATATATATATTTATCACATGACAATGCTTGTATCCGATCTAATATATCCATTACATATTTCTTTATATGTCACATGTGTAATATAACATGACCGAATCACTATTTTTGTTTTCATCCGCGAATGTTTACAAAATGGCTAAGAACGTGTATCCGGTAAATACAAACGTCACGATAGATGGACGAGGTACACTCGTCCAATACATTTGGTATTAAGCTCGCCGGAAGCTCGCTTAATAACAAATTTCTTGAACTCGTTTAATAAAACTTTATATGAAATAATAACTCATGTTAGATCCTATATATATAGTTTTAAAGGATTAGAGATACAACACATACCTGATCATATGTACAATGTACTAAATAAATAAATCTTCTTTTTATTTCAGATTAAAGATACATAGACAAAATACAATGCGGATTTCAAACGTAAGTTGAGTGCTTTTTTCTCTGAATTCCTTTTTCCTTTATTTTAACGATAGCTCTGATTTATCCTTTGTAAACTATTTGGAACAGTGTTATACAAATGGCAATAAAAATGCCCTTCTTTTCATTCATTAAACATAAGTATTTATTACAGGAATATGCCTAATACATACAATTGCTCGTCGGAGACAAAGCAACTAAAAAACGTGAACCTACCTGTTTGTGAAAACCCAAGCATTTAGTAGCCAACATTTATTGTGATCTTCTAAAGTTTTCTATTAATATTGAAGAACAGCAACCACACTAAATATACATGTTTTGGACGACGATACCATGTACGAGGTCGAAATACTCGTCTTATATCTACTACAAAAAAATTATACTGGACACATCACTGGATTTAAGATATTCTAACGAAGTTTGTAAGATAAATAAAGGACGCAAATGAAACTGACACATAATTCGAGTTTATCAATGAGATATATGAGACATTTCACCAGGTAATACACTACAGACTCAATTGAGACGCTTCACTTGAAACGAAATCTCGTCTGTATTGACTTTCGTTTTGAATGTCTCTAATACCATAAAGTTGAGTTCTATTTCATTATTCATAAATTTGTATAAAGTGGAAACATCTTTTAAAATATATAAATACATATATCGTACATACAGTCCTACCTGTGTTTAAATTCCACCCATGGGAAGAAAACAATATGGTCTCTGCTCACATGTGGTCTTTAATTACAGGGTCTTTGAAAAGAAAATTAGTAATGCGGAAATTAAAAGTGTGTTTGCTATAGACAGGTTATTGCTATACATTGGTGGTCTTTTACGAAGGTTTGACTATATCTATAATTTCTACTTGCATATATTGGCATTTCTTATAAAATAGTCATCAACGAGCCAAAGATAGTTCTCCCATTTCCTGTAAAAGTTCCCATTTAAAGTATATATAGCTTCAAACTTCAGACAGTAACATCCATTATTGACATACGCCGCTTAATCCTTTTTAATAGAGAACACATCCTTTGCAGAAGGCGTGGAAAACATATAGGCAAAATACCTCGCAGCTTTCTGTAAATGAAAGTGTTGTCATTTAATTAAAAAGATAAAGGTTTTTAATTATCACCATGTTCTCCTGTTGTCAGAATGTTTTAAAAAGTTGCCTGGTGCAAATGCATTCAAACTCTTCTTGACATGGGAAAGGGTTGCTGTACCAGAAACGAAAAATTGAGCGAAAGTATCTCTGTCTAGTTTACGTAGCTCAGAAGGACAACGTACTGTCGCTGTTGTTAATGTGTGATTTGCGCATGGAAGGATATTAACGATGGGTCAGGACATTATCTATAACGAAGCATGGTTCGTATAGTTCAGAAGAGTATGCAGTAAGTATAGATAGTGTCCCTGGTTTAACTTACAATCTTCCGGATTGGACGTACTAGAATGTTAACTCATACAAATTAGTTTACAACCTGCGTGCATTGTCTTAAAAAGATTAGAAAATATAAGCTCCTGTTAAAATAAACCTTTTTGGCATTTGCGATCGCATCCGGGCAATATGTTTTGGCTTTGTACTGTTCGTTAATAAGTCTAAGACAGTGTTAACACACTTCTATAAAGCTGTATATTTTTGAGCCGTTCGATGAGAAAACCAACATTGCGGACTCAGCGTAAAGTATCGAGCCGGATCAGTCTGCGCAGTCCGCGCAGGCTTATCCGGACCGACACATTCCGTCTCTGGGGAATAGAGGTATAAAGTAATGCCACCTGAAACAGGAGGGGATAAGTCTCTGTCTGGGTAAGCCTGCGCGGCATGCTAAGGCTGATCTGGGTCGAAACTTAACGCAGAGGCCTTAATTTTGGTTCTCTCGTGGAACGGCTCATTTGTATTTTTTAGAATAGCTGCGTAGGCAATGTGTATGCTAAGCGTGTAGAACGTCCGCTGAAGTTCGATGTCATTGAGCACCGCAGATAATCAACCCGAGGTTCTTTCAATATCATAAGTAAATAACAAATTAGCTATGACTCGGTGGAATTATGGTTAGATCGTCCCCGTCGGAATGGCGATACCAGGGTTCAATTCCCGGTTGGTTCTTGGTTTAAAATAGTTTTATGGCACTTCCCCTGCAGCAGGGATAATACCATGGCTGGTGGTCCATTGCAAGGATATACTTACAAGAAATGCTAGTATTAATCTGAGACAGGCCTTGAAGTGATTGAAATACTGTTGAAAGAGATGTAAAAAATCATTCAAATACAGAAACTAGCTTATTGACAGAAGTTACAACTATTTTTAGTTGGTCAAAATAATATGCAATATATGAACCGTCCCGTGAGGCTAGCCCGGACAGACAATTTTCGCCTCCTGTGGATTTTCTGTTTCAGGAATCATTAATCTATACCTCTATCTCCCTGAGACGCAATGTGTCGGCCCGGATTAGCCTGCGCGGATTACGCGGGCTGATCTGGGTCGATGCATTACGCCGAGTCAATGATATTGGTTATCTCGTGGAACGGGTCATATTTGTTTTTCTATTTTATTTTATTTATTTCAATGAGCAAGACATGGCACACAATAACGTATAATACACATGACATAATAAAAGCAAAACAAGCAACTAGCAGGATGATACCAACTGGGAAATTTAAATTCCTTGTTTCCATTGTGATCCTTAATTCCTGACTGCAGAACACGGCTAGACACAACGTAATGATAAACTACAAGTATTGCACTTACAAGATAGTGTATCACTGTGAATATTATTAACAGAGATTATATAATTATTATATTTTATCATATGATATATCTTTTTGACAGAATCTAAGTGTTGCGTATCAGATAGAAAGAGATGCCTGTTCCCGGGCTAGCAGAAAATGTAAGATGCCTAAAAGCATTTAGTAACTTGCTGGGATTCATTTATTATCTCTGATAGTTATATGTCTTCGTCTAATAGACGAACCATTTTCGTAACGCTTGCGACATATCTAGAACATCGTCCTTTGGGAATTTCTATCACTTTCCAACTTACAATCAAAGCTGCAGCAGACACATTTGAGATCATTTGGGCACAGGTTTGGAAGATATATCTCTATAAATGAAAGTATAATTTTGATATAGAGTTAAAAAATAGTTTGGCAAAAAGGAGAGATGTCTCAATACGAGTAATTTTTCCTTTCACCACAGTGATTTTAAAAGTTTTCTACTTCGATGGCGTCAGAAAGCGCCTGTATATAGAAAAGACCAACAGCAAACTTCACACCACGAAATTTGAATAGCTGATCGCTTTGGACTCTTTTTTTGTTTTTTAAACGTTCTATATTAATATGGAGGGATAATATTAATGCCGATTGATTGATTGTTTAGTGTTTTACGCAGCTTTTAACAATGTGTATGTTATATCACGGCGTTTCCTGGGTAAGTCTCAGTACTACTGGTCCATTTATCATGACACCAGCAGGTCAGTGGTAATGCTCATCCCGCAACCCGAGCGCCATGACTCCCATTTTTAAAGTATTTATTATGCTCCGTGGATCGAACCCGCGACCTTCCCTACCCGAGGCAAACGCTCAATTACTACACCTACGGTGACGAAAAGAGGCCACTGGCAAGTACATTGTCGGATATGAATGCCCATTAGATTTGGAGTGCTTTGTATGTCAGTGTTCAGATGTATACTAAGATGTTCATATTCTAGGCATATCTGAGCACACGCGATTCAGTCTTATTTGGGAATAAAGGACAACTATAAATTGGAATCTTAATCTTGATAATGGTGATGGTGTATTTATGTTACTTGTTAATGGTGTTGGTGTATTTATGTTTCTTTCAGTCCGAGATTATTTAAATCTTTCGCTGCCGAATTTCACAGAGTCGACTCTTTCAGCCAAAGGTGAAATTGCTCACGATGAGCAATTATTTAACAATTAAGCTATCTTTTCTGGTGAGTTTTTCATGTTTTTGTCACTATGTTTTCAAAGTCGTCTGTTGCAGATTTGTGGGAAAAGACTCAACATATCCGACCCGAGTATGAATACAAAATCGATACTTAGTTTAATTAAATATGATTGATAGAAAGAAGGAATTACGAGAACAATATTAGAAAATATTGTTTCTGTAATATGGTATTGGAATTCTAATGATTCGAACACAAAAAACCGCAATCCTGTAAGAGATTAATTAACACAGTGGAAACTGTGATACAACTTTAGATACTTATCACAGAGCGCTGTGGTTCCCACTATGAAGCTAATGTAACGGGAACGGTCTATAGGTATAAATATCACTTCAACGGCCTTGCTCTTGAAGCCGACTTTTATAGCGACGTTGGTAGAGTGGTTGACCTTTTCTTAAAGTTAAGCAACGTTCATCGCTGTTAGTACCTAGATGGGTGACCCGCGATGGCTTAACTCCGGTACACGTTACAAATGGTGGCAGCGGTGGGAATTTAAGGTTGATATCACCATCATTCCCGGACCCCAGTGGTTCCCAGTGATGTTACATACACTCCGCTCTGGTATACTGCTTGTGTTCAGTTGTGTGACTTCCGGTCGAAGTCAAGAGAAAAGAGGGAGAAATGTAACGTGAACGGGTTATAGGTATAAATATCACTTCTACGGCCTTGTCGTAGAAGCCGGCTTTTATAGCGACGTTGGTAGAGTGGTTGACCTTTTCTTAAAGTTAAGCAACGTTCATCGCGGTTAGTACCTGGATGGGTGACCCGCGATGGCTTAACTCCGGTACACGTTACAAATGGTGGCAGCGGTTTGATTTTTGGGTTGATATCACCATCATCCCCGGACCCCGGTGGTTCCCAGTGATGTTACATAGACTCCGCTCTGGTATACTGATTGTGTTCAGTTGTGTGACTTCCGGTCGAAGTCAAGAGAAAAGAGGGAGAAATGTAACGGGAACGGGTTATATGTATAAATATCACTTCTACGCCCTGTCGTAGAAGCCGGCTTTTATAGCGATGTTGGTAGAGTGTTTGACCTTTTCTTATAGTTAAGCAACGTTCATCGCGGTTAGTACCTGGATGGGTGACCCGCAATGGCTCAACTCCGGTACACGTTAAAAATGGTGGCAGTGGTTTGAATTTTGGGTTGATATCACCATCATTCCCGGACCCCGGTGGTTCCCAGTGATGTTACATAGACTCTGGTATACTGCTTTTGTTCAGTTGTGTGACTTCGAGACGAAGTCAAGAGTAAAGAGGAAGAAATGTCCCGGGAACGTGAACGGGTTATAGGTATAAATATCACTTCTACGCGTCCTTGTCGTAGAAGCCGGCTTTTATAGCGATGTTGGTCGAGTGGTTGACCTTTTCTTAAAGTTAAGCAACGTTCATCGCGGTTAGTGCCTGGATGGGTGACCCGCGTGTGCTAAACCCTGGTACACGTTACACTCTGCCTTTTTATGCCGATATATTTATAGCTGTAAATGTAAGTCTGTAATATGATATAAAACTGTTAAGGCTGCACTAAATATGTAGAATAGAACAGATCATAGTGAGGGCTTGGCGTGAAACGGTTGTAACTAAAATTGGTATTTTTTACCAAGATTAATTACCTCGCCATAATGTCTTTATAAACGTTAAATCTTTTTTTATTGGTAAACAATCGAAATTTAGGTGCCATTGCTCGTTCTACGCCAAGCCCTCGATATTGAGTTAGAGAGACACTGCAGACTATCGTAAAGAAGCAAACCTATCAAACCTGACGTTTAAATTACCATATGGTCTGTTATATGACAAATGGACGTCTGAATACTTCTCGTGATAAATACAATGATGTCGATGTTTTCTTTTGACTGAGGCGTTGAATTTAAACCAAACATATGACAATGGTGTAGTGGAGCAGTGGAAGACAGTGGTGCAGAGGTAGAGCGTCGGTCTCTCGTACCAAAGATCACGTTATGATCACGATAGCCAGTTGCACTAACCCATTTGTTTCCTGACTTTCTAACACCATTGTTTGACACAGCAGCCTTTCCAAGCAACTGACTGCTTTCCCAAAAAACAGACTGTTAGCCAATTTTCTGGAAAACGAATGCGGCTTGTCGCTTTCACCTTCGTCAAACGTTGGAAATAATGTTGGCCGAACACGGGGTTCAAACTTACAACCCCTGGATTGATAAGCATTCGTCAAACTCTGCCTCGGATATAAAATTGGCGGACGAATCAAACTACTGGCGTTCTTATTGTATGTGCTCACAGTGCAGACTTGAGCGAGCCTTTTCATACAAAACTCGCACCAAAGTCCTCACTATCTACTACGGTTATTGTCTTAAAATAGAGGTATAGAGTAATGATTCCTGAAACAGAAAATCCACATGAGGCGAAAAGTGGCTAACCGGGTAAACCTTCGCGGCGTACTTAGGCTGATGCGGTTCGATACTTTACGCAGAGTCCACAATTTTGGTTTTCTCGCGGGACGGCTCAGGTTTCTTTAGTTGATAACATTTGTGGCGCCGGTGGTACAACTCCTATTTCCGGGTGTAATGATATCCAATTACGTCTGGTGTAGCGCATGTCTAATTTGTTTAGGACAGATCAGTTATACCAATCCTATATCGAATTTGTCGGGCTTTTTAAAAGGATTCTTTCGTAATCAGGTAGCCGTCATATCCGTCTCATTTCCCTACGATATTATGGTTTCTTCTAATGGATTGACGACACTGGTTTTTCTCCAACCTTTTACCTGATATGCGTTATTCAAGGCCTTCAAAGTCGGATTCACCTTAAGATTGAAATGAACGGTATTTCGAAGATCAACTATACCAGTTCTGAAACGATTCTTCACAAGTGTTATACAAAGGAAATGTCCTCAATGACAATTAAAAAGTCGCCAAACCAGATTGAGGTCTTCCCATTGTTGGTTTAAGTTTCCACAGTATATGAAATTACGTTAAATAGTAAGTATATATACAAATGAGGTTGTGATAATTGAAGTTCAATGCTTTAAATGAGATCATCTCTTTTTTGTTCTTATATCGAATAACATGTAATGTCGGATTGCTAGGAACGTTAATGTGTTTGAGATTTTACAAAGCAATTCCACGGAGTTGTTTCCTGTAAAATGATCTTTTGTCCTGCTGGTCGAGACAGACCTAAAAGTACAATGTTCAATGTATTTGAAATGGTGAACAATATATCGTGTATTTATTGCTTCGTTACAGAACATGTTCGACACTGAAAAATGAATGGGTAGACGAGTAATTTCTTCTGCCAGACAAATAATGGACAAACCAAACAAATAAAATTCGTAAATGCCAATAGCTGAGAATCGGACACGTCTATCCAAAGACATAATCTCACTAGAATTGTTATATTTGTTCATTGTAAGATAATATTGCATCATCCATGTCGAACATAGTTGTTTGGTCATTTGCGACCAGTGAAGGTCCAGATCATCCATTCGCACTGATAGGTATCTATTCGAACGACCCTTCCATGATAGTCAAGACTATTATTGAAACATTGATCAGACGGTGGATATGTGAAGTCCGATCTTCAACTACACACATGCCTATATAGAAAACGTGTGCAGTACTACCGTTTACTACAAAAGGTACCTATTTCACATACCATGATTCCTATTTGATACCCAAACCCTAATGTTACGGGTACTCAAAAGAATTGCCTCAACGAGACGAGTACCCACCACATAGGGCTTGGTTGAGTCATAAGACAGAACTTGGTGGTAAAACAACCAGTTACAGTAGAATCTCCAGAAAAACTAAAATTCGTTGTAGTTGTTGTTGTTGCAAAAGAAAATGGAACACAAACGGCGTTCATCTTTCACGTGACGCCGTTCAGTAATGGCGGCTTATTGGTAGAAGTTTTAAAATGAAAGGAATTTTGCTGAGCAATTTCAAAAAACAAACTCGATTGAATTATTTTAATTTTAAATCATATTTTCGTTTAGTCCGATCAATCTTAATGTCATTAGCCCCTGCAGAAGACATAGACGGGCCAGCATGCATATACAGTCAAACCTGTGCTCAAGACCAAATTGGAAGAGCTATTCCCTGTCAATAACAATTTAGATTTTACTTACTACATCGAGAAGACCGACATTGTGGACTCTGCGTAAAGTATCGACCCGGATCAGCCTAAGCATGAAGCGTAGGCTAACCCGGACAGATAATTTTCGCCTCCTGTGGATGTTCTGTTTCAGGAATCATTACTCTATATCTCTATCCCCCTGAGACGGAATAAGTCGGCCCAAATTAGCAGTCCGCGCAGGCTGATCTGGGTCGATACATTACGCAGAGGCCATACTGCTGGTTTTCTCGCGGAACGGCTCATTTTTGGATTAAATGGGCCCGGCCCGTCGGTACAAACAGGTACAATTTGGCATTTCTGAAGCGTGAAGGTTCAGACCAGCATATACACCTGCTATGACTAATCAGCATCTTGTTTTTCATAATCTTCTGATAAGCTTGTGTTAGTAATATGTGCACATTATAAAACCTGACCAGACTGTGCGGATTCACGGGCTGATCTCGATCTACGCCGTCCTCAAAAGCCAACGTTCCATTTCCGATGGACATTTTTAAATGAAGCGTAAACTGGTTATGTATGTAAGGTAGTTATGATATGATTTATCCATTACTGATGTGATCTATCCTTTACTGATGTTATTTATCCTTTACTGATATTATTTATCCTTTACTGATGTTATTTATCCTTTACTGATGTGATTTATCCATTCCTTTACTGATGTGATATATCCATTACTGATGTGATTTATCCTTTACTGATGTGATTTATCCTTTACTGATGTGAAGTATCCATTACTGATGTGATTTATCATTTACTGATGTGATTTATCCTTTACTGGTGTGATGTATCCATTACTGATGTGATTTATCCTTTACTGGTGTGATTTATCCATTACTGATGTGATGTATCCATTACTAACGTACTGATGTGATTTATTCATTACTCACGTACTGATGTGATTTATTCATTACTGACGTTCTTATGTAATATCCATTACTGACGTATTGATGTGATTTATCCATTACTGACATACTGATGTGATATATCCATTACTGAAGTGAGTTATTCATTACTGACGTACTGATGTGATGTATCCATTACTGATGTGATTTATTCATTACAGACACAAAGTTGTACTAATGTGATGTATCCATTACTGATGTGATTTATTCATTACAGACACAAAGTTGTACTAATGTGATGTATCCATTACTGATGTGATTTATTCATTACAGACACAAAGTTGTACTAATGTGATTTGTCCATTACTGTCAGGTCGTCGTTCTGATGTGATGTATCCATTACTGATGTGATTTATTCATTACAGACACAAAGTTGTACTAATGTGATTTATCCATTACTGTCAGGTCGTCGTTCTGATGTGATGCATCCATTACTGATGTGGTTTATCCATTACTGACACGTGCGACTTGGACACGTCTAGCGTGTTCTATGCAATCAGAAATGATTTACAACAATTCATTGAACACTTTCAGCGCCGAATTATTTAAAGTTAAATGTTCCATGTTTTAAAATTGGGCGTCTCCATTTCCCATTTAATAAGAGTTATGGAATATCTTGATAACAAAAATGCAAAACAATGCTGATTTCAGGTGAGACAGCTCGTTACGAGCTGACACATCTGAATCTGTTTTGATTTGCAATGATCCCAATATTGACGCTGGAAAAGTTAATAACTATCATGACCACTTGGCGCTATATTTTAACACGTTGTCTGGTCAAAATAATAATGGTAGTCATATTACTAATGCTGTTGATTTCGAGAAGTATTATTGACGCCGCGTAGAAGCGCGGTGTCAGTATTGGATAGGTTTTTAATTTTGTACCATGGGGTGACGTAATCGAAAAGGGAGCAACCAACTATATTATTGTCAAGAAAAACTGTGTTATATGTTTGAAAAAAACAACCTTTATGAATAAATCAATTGTATAAAATGATTTAAGAAACAGTAAGATACAAAATACGTATGTCTTCTACCGTTATTACAAAACTTTATACACATGTAATGGGTATTTAATAACTTTCCCCTAACTTCCTAGGCTACGCTTTTTTTATAGTTTTGTTTACGACCCGATTCATAAAAGCTTAGAAAAAAGTTTCCGGCGATATTTTTGCCTATTTACGATATTAAGATTTCTAAATAAATGGGTAACCTTTAAAAAATTAATGATGATTCATTTTAATTACTACATTTTACAGTATAATTCTAGAAACTGTAAAAACAACGTTAACCCAACTATGCAATACGCATGGCCGTAACGTGACCCGTTCTATTATTTGTAAATGCAGCATGTCATCGCTTGGCGATTTTGGTGATTCTTATTTAATAGACGACAAGGTGTCATCGGTTCCCATAGAGTAATTAAGTTGTCTTTGCTTCCTTCCGCTATGAAATACTTCGCTGTTTTCACGATTTCATCCGATTTCTAAAATCATTGGATTCGTACCCGATTTTTCATGTTTCGTCCGAGATGAACGATTCGTACCAACTGGTTTTCGCTCTTGCTCTTGGGGAACTGACTTGACCATTTTCTTTTGTTTATTTTTCAGTTTTCTACTGGCATGTTCAAAACGATTAAAGTGACATTACAAACAAACAAAACAGACTTGCTATATGTTGACTATACAATTGAACTTTCATAATGCTCAATCTTGATCATACATATCTTTCTTTTCTTTTTCAATTACTTCGTATTTGCTGTTTATATACTCCCGTTTTTGCTATCATACATCTGCTAAACTGGAAGGAGAATAGACTTCCACCTCTCCTTCCACAGCTTGTGTCACACTTAACTTATAACTAGAGGCAATACACCTTAATATATGTTAATTTTTAAGCACCTTTTTTTTATCTAATTAATCTAGTTAGAGGATTTAAAACAATATATTGGTAAACAAAATTGAGAAACTTCAGCTTGTATGACACATTATTGTTGCAGTGAATGTTAAGCAAACCGTAAACCATATATGGTTTCAGGACTAAATTTGTCATTTCACGACTAAACTTCACATGCTGAATATCACATAGATCGTAGCATGTAAAACGTTTAATCCCTACGTTAATATTGACCCTTTCTGCTCTTGGTAACCTTTTTATATAGGCTATGGTAGCAATATAGGCACATTTTGGCCTTCTTATTTGAAATAAAGGGACATTTGGCCTTCTTGTTCAAAATATTTACATCCTGTCTGCTTGCACAGGTTATTTAAATGTACTGAACTGCATCTGCTTCCTTTAAGTCATGCTTCAAATGCATGCGCGGCGTCTTTGATGCTTTGCATCAAAATTCTTCTTGTTTATCTATTTATTTAAGTCTCATCCATGTTCAAACAAAGTCATATACAAACATATACAATGTACAAATAAATCAAGACAAGTATTATACATGGCCATTCTAACTAGAATTATAGGAGACTTGCGATATCAGCATATCTCACAAACATAGCACTTACTATTTACAACACAGAGCCAAGAATCAGCTTCTAAGTTGTCTTTGTTTTAAACAGAAAAGAAAATCGAACACATGTGCTTTAATGTACCCAATGAAAAGTAAAGGCACTAGAGTAAAGATAAAGAATAATTAAAAACAAAAGAAAAAACATCTACCGTGATAAGATTGAAAAGTGACTGATTAACAGCTGATACTTGCTTGGACTAAATTTGCTGAAATAGAATACATGTTAGAAATTAAGACATTATTTACTAAGATAATATCTACGTCGTTTAAGAATGTTAAAACAGGTTTTGGCACAATATCGAACTAATGACGGACTTTTTAATAAATACGAAAGTTGGTGGCTTTTAACCAATTCTGCAAAAATCAGGCTTCGTTGCGAAGTCCAGTTTGGAACTGTTTAATTTACAATACAATTCATTTAGATCAATTTGTCAACATATTATTTAATTTTGCTACATTGAAATACAGTCAACTTTGTCTTAAGTAGCCACCCAGGGGAGAGTCGAAAAAGTTGGCTGCTGAACACAGGTGGCTGCTTAATACAAGTCAAATAAAGAAGAAAATGTTGTTGTTGTTGTTAGTCTTAAAGGGGCTGCTTAATACACTTTATCTACTGAACAGAGGTAACCGGTAACAGAAGTTTATGTATACATAGACGTCTCCTACGAATGTGTGTTCAAAAGAAAAAGACTTGCATAGCCAGAAAATGCAAGATATGCAGATTCTCTCTGTCTCGAAAGGAAGATAATTGTATTACTACTCAATTAAATCACCTGAGATGCACGCACTGCATTGATTGACATTTTGCGAAAAACGGTTGTGTTGCTGCGTGTTGTACATTGTTGTGTGTATCGTTTCAACCTGATGGAAAGTTACAAAACTAAGCAGAGGTCTATAGAATGGGAATTTGTCATGTATGACATTCACTCAAACCCTTTATAATAAAACACCAATCTTCTTCCCCCATTACCTAGTCCTCCGACTAAGAGTCATTAAACATAACCTACCTTGTTCGATCATGCACATTAGAGTCAATAAAGGAATCCGCCGTTGTCGAGTGATTAGCGCGGGGGATTCGATCCCCAGTCGCGGCACAGCGGTCATGGTGGAGTACCCATGGGCAAGGTACATGCCTAGCCTAGTACTGGTTTGAATACCCAGGGAACATGAATCAGTGAACTGTCGACGTTATAGTACTGAAATAATATTGAAATCGGCGTAAAACCCAAATAAAACAAAAACAACAAAGGAAATCAAGGTTATAGTTAGACCCTCAAAAAGCATAAATGAGCCGTCCCGCGAGAAAACCAACATTATGGCCTTTGCGTAAAGTATCGACCCTGATCAGCCTAAGCATGCCGTGCATTCTTACCCGGATAGACACGTTTCGCCTCCCGTGGATTTTCCGTTTCAGGAATCATTACTCTATACCTTTATCCCAATGAGACGGAATGTGTCGGCCCGGATCAGTCTGCGCGGACTGCGGAGGCTGATCCGGGTCGATCCATTACGCAGAGACCATAATGTTGGTCTTCCCGCGAGACGGCTCAAATTTATCATAGCATTACAAATCGCCCAAGATCTTGAAGAGTTTACACAGTACATGACTTGATGTAATTAAGTCAGACTTTGATCTACGGTTTTTATGAATATAATTCATCACAAACAATTGGGTTATCTCGCGTCTACGTGACCAAACTCGTGATATATACACAACGGAATCGTGATAAAAATGTTTTATCTGAACTCTTATTTAGACTCTGTTAACTCTTTTAGCGCCGAATTGTTTAAAGTAGACTCTTCCAAGTTTCAAAATCAGGAATCTCCGTTTCTCATTTAATATCAGTTTTGGAATATTTTGATAGCAAAAATGAAAAAAAATTCAGGTGAATCTGAATTGTTTTTCAAAAATGGCAATATTGCCATTGGCGCTGAAAGTGTTAAATTGAAATGAGTTTAACCCTGATGTTAACTTTGTATTTAAGTCTTTCAGCGCCGAATTGTTTAAAGTAGACTCTTCCATATTAAAAATAGGGTGTGTCCATTTCTCAATTTATAAAAGTGTTGGACTATTTTGGTAACTGAAAGGCAAACAATGCTGATTTAAGGTGAGACAGCTCGTTACGAGCTGACTCACCTGAATCTGCATTGTTTGCAAAAACCTCAATATTGCTTGTGGTGCTGAAAGAGTTAACCCTTTCCTACATACAACACATCTGTATGAGTCAACTTTGAACATATTTAGCAAAATATATAGAACCTCTCAGACTCTATAAATGATTGATTGATTGATTGTTTTGTGTTTTACGCCGCTTTCAACATTTGTTTCCCGTTTTATCACGGCGTTTCCAGGCTAAGTTACCAGTACTACTTGCCCATTAATCCTGACACGTGCCTGTAAATCGTAATACTCACCCCCACAACCCTGAGCGCCAAGGAGGGCCGCCATTACTACCATTTGGTTTCTAAGTCGAATCTATAAATGAAATAACAATTATTGAATTAGGAAGAAAAGAGTGTGGCAACAGGAGGAATTTCTCATTATGAGTAATTTCTCCTTTTGCCACAATGCTTTCACATGTTGTCTGCTGTAGAACACGTTCATGTAGAAGCGTGTCTGCATTTGGGAAGTCCTATATTATAGACACTTCAGAACAGCGCTTGATTCGGTTCTTTTCATTTCGTGTTGAGTGGGTAAGACAGATTGTTTTACTTAGTCAGTCGGTTATAATTGCTCCTACCAATTCGAGACCGCCTCGTTGGTGTGGTGGTATAGCGTCCGCCTCGGGTGCGGGAGGTCGCGGGTTCGAGTCCACTGTCGGGTCATAATAAATGCTAAATACTTTAAAAGTGGACGTAATGGCTGCCTGCCTTGGTGCACAGGGTTTCGGGGTTCGAGCATTACGACTGATTGACTGGTGTCAGGATAAATGGACCAGTAGTACTGGAACACGGTGATATAACTGAAAAGTGATTGAAAGTGACGTCAATCAACTAATACGTGCATGATGAGTGAAAACCGAAAATGCAATGATTTATTACGAGCGGCTGTTACAATTGCTTCCGTGATTCATGGGATTAACTCCGTTTTTAATATTAATATTTCAGTTATATCATGGCGACAGACCATTCCTGATCCCTGGGTAAACCAAACCAGTAATAGGCTAGAAAGGCGTCATGCTGTGATAGGAATTTGTTGTATTTCTGAACGAGATAAGGCAGAATTGTCCATCATTTCTCGTCTTCTTCAAACCCGATTCACTCTTTGTGAAAATAATATAACAAAACAACAGATTAGTTTAGAAATCCTAAGCTTAAACTTGCAGACCCTACACATTATGAGTTGGGAAAATAGCCAAAACAATTAGAAAAATACAAATAAAAAACTAAAAGCTCGCACATCGCAATATGTAAGTCATTTAATATGGTTCAATATAATGCCGTTCTGGTTCTTCCGGATGCTTTTAGCGTGATATTACGATGTGTAGGCTCATTATTTTTTTATTTATTTAGGTTAATAGGCAAACAAAAAGTGATTTTCATTTTACGATAGGAAGCATTCGAAATAGTCGAATCATTTGAAATGACTTGTGCGTCGATTTGATCTAAACATACTTTCGATTGTATCTGTTTTTGTAAACAGGAATTCAAAAAAAGGTCTAACGGACCTTAGTGGATCTACATATTGGTCTGAAAATTCAAGGTAGATACTTTATAATTAAAACAGCTTCACGATAACCGTCCTTAAAGTAATCTTAAAATCTAGATCAGAAAACAAATAAGGGAGTATTGTCTGTTCGACGCTTGGGTTATTACGAGAGACGAGTATACCCTCTGATGTTCTCCAATTATCCAAGACAAGAGTATAAAGCTCTTTTACCCACAATATATCTCATATCATCCAATCAAACCCTATGCTGTGGGTATTCAAATGAATCGTCTCAATGAGACGATTCTTCTGAGTACCCACAACATAGGGCAAGAGGGAGAGATAAGGATTTTAGAAAAGACAAAACTTCCCTTATCTTAAAGCTCTGTATATGTCATCATAGTATATGCATTCCAAATCAAACGCACATCATTCGAACGGAACGATATGATAAAGGTGAAGGTGTACACAAACCCAAATTGCAGTGATGAGTTAATTGATAGAATCCTGAAAATCAAGATAGGTCAGCCTTATTTCATCACTTTAGTGGGTAAAAAGGTAAATAGTGAATAGGTTAGTGAGATAAATAGGTAAGTGGGTGGGATAAATAGATTAGAGGTCACAATACAACACATAAATAACACCATATATGATTAAAAAGAGATACCTCTTAACTTTAAAATAATCCATAAAAAATGGGGTGTCATGCATTATGCAAGAAAGAACTCGCTCTGTGAAGATGGTGACCGTCATTTTGAACACAATCGAGCTAGGCTGAAACATTCTCTACGTTCCACATTCTCTACTTTCCCCTTCACAAAAGGTCAGAATACATAGCATGGTCAAATCAAACAGTTCCAGTGCATCCTATACATATTTACAAAGAATTCACACCCATTGCCACATATTCAATGCAGTCCTTGGCAGATGTAATACCATTTCTAGTCAAACAAAATGTTTGTTTAGGGACTACTTGGCTGTAAATCAGCCTGGCTTGCGGATATATTTGGCGCAATTTGATCTAGAAACTCTCCAATCAATTAGCAATTTTGGATATGCATACTTGATGGATTGATTGGGGTTTAACGCCGTTTTAACAAATTCTCAGTTATATCACGGCGGCCAGTTCACCTACTCATGCATTTCCTGGTTTTCTCACACCAGTACTCCACACAACAATCTTCCCAAGCAACTGACTGCTTTTCCACATAGACTTAGCTCATTGGTGGAAGACAAATAACGCATGTTGCATTGAATTTTGTCAATCCTCGGAAAGAAAGTTGGCCGAGCCGGGATTCGAACTCACAACCCACGGATTGACAGACCGCGTCGCTACCGACTGAGCTACCGGGGCTCGGCGGATATGCATCAATTAACATTTTATACAATCGACAACAATCAAGGCATTTCTCTGAACCTTAAATGAATGCCTTGTATTCATTTGAAAGGGAGGTTTTAATAAAAAGGTTGATCGACAAAATTCAATGCTGATATTTTGTTTATAAATCGTTTACATCAGGAACTGATTGCAGTATAGCTTTATGATCATTATTCCATCAATAATTTACATAGATCATAAACAAAAAGCGATATGTGTTTTCAACGTATCGGGGATAACTCGAGCAATAACTCGGAATTTTAGTGTTTCAATAAATTATGTAACTGTAGTTATTTCGCTTAATTCTCTTCGTTGAAGGTACAGCGATTCTGAAAGAGAAGGCTTTCGAGTAACCTGTTTGAAAAGGTAAAACATTCCAGTTTTATATTCCTTAAGAGTTTACAATGGTGAATCTGAAAGTCAAACATCTCTTTATAACTGGGCAATATAAAGGTAACGTTTAGTGTTTTTATTATAATGGTGTTCAAATTAGACCATTGCAACAATGCTGATGAGAAAAGAAATCTTAATTGAAATGTTTTTATCACCAACAGTTTCTGGTCTGTGTTGAAGTTAATTGCAATTAGCCACAAAACACAGTATACACTTAACACAACGTGTAACTGTGCAGGTATATATTTGACCGTATTTTCAAAATGTGTCGGATTGTGCTGAAATATTCAAGATATATACAAGATATATATGCAGAGGTCCAGATAAGGAAGAGTATACAGCTCTTTTCCACACAATATATCTCATATCATCCAATCAAACCCTATGCTGTGGGAACTCAAACGAATCGTCTCAATAACTAACCGCAACATAGGGCTAGAAGGTCAAATAGGAATTTTAGTACACACAAAACTCCCCTTATCTAAAGCTCTGTATATGTCATCATAGTATATGCATTCCAAATCAAAACGCACAACATTCGAACGGAACACTATGATAAAGGTGGAGGTGTACAAACACCCAAACTGCAGTCCGTCGAAACAGATTATCGAGTGGATTGGAGAAAAGTCTTATAGCGCGTGTGTCCAACCTGACTGTTAAACCTTTTCCTAATACGACAATTCTGCAGCAGACGACTTTGAACATATTTTGTCAAAAAAGAAAAAATCTCTATAATTGAATGGATAACCTATGACTAAAAGTGGAAAACATTGTGGCAAAAGGGGAAATTGCTCGTTTTGAGCAATTTCTTCTTTGGAAGATTGTTGTGTGGAGTACTGGTGTAAGAACACTAGGAAACTCATGAGTAGGTGAACTGGCCGCCGTGATATGAATGCTAAAATGCTAAAAACGGCGTTAAACCCCAATCAATCAAACCATCTGCGGACACTGTAAATGCACATGCTATGTGATGTTGGAAAGTACGGCGGTATATCCGTGTAGCCTCTATTTAAGTGCCGCACCAGACTCCTGTAGTAAAGAAAAAACAGCCGACTTTATTAAAATAACCATTAACATACTGCTAAATGAGACAAAATGTCGCCATGGGGCTGTCTTATTATAGGAACATACTGGGATAATTTGTTGAATCCAGACGATGATCAATGGTATAATGTCATTTTACCCAAGGACACTGTAATAATATCTCTCAAAATATTGTCAAACGAAGAAACTAAATCGATCCAAGCATATTACGTCGACCGTTAATTTATATCGAATGTCTTCTATACGCGCGAGCATGTCTCGGTGCTGTAGTGGTAGAGCGTCCGTCTATGGTGTTGGAGGTCGCGGGTTCGATGGCTGCCTTCCTTGGTGCTCAGGGTTGCGGGGTTAGCATGACGTCTGATTTGTCGGTGTCAGTATAAATGGACCAGTAGTACCAGTAACCAAGGAAACGCCGTGATAAAATTAAACAATTGTTGGAAGCGGCATACAACGGCAATCAATCGACAAGCGTGAACAGCGAGAGTGATCTTTTGAAATGTTTGCAGCTTTGTTTGGAATACTTCAAAGGTTCCAGGACAAACGTCTCTTGGTTCGTTATATATATCGGTTCCGTGACAGAATCGGAACATCAAGTCAAAAACAAACTATTGTTCTGGTCTATCGGTATATCGTTTAGGATCATACACACGCCGCTAACGTAGTTATTAGATGAACATTATTAGAAACAATACCAAAAACTGATCGTGTATATTACATTTTGCGCATCGAAACGTTTGGTTAGACTAAACAGGATCGATACTCACAAAATATTCTTCTTCAATAGTTATCATTATTACTGAAAACAACCTTAGATTATACTTAAAGGCGTATGCTACAGTTTTTTCACACAAAAAATCCCAACCATAGAATTTCTCTATTCTTTGTATTTTGTTAGTATATACAATAACTGTTTGAAATAAAAAAAAATATATATATAAGTCATCGATTTAAAAAAAATAATACAATGACATGACCAATTTCACAAATATAGGCATTTTTGCTGAAAACCTAAAAAACAAAAAAAGAATCAAATGAAAACTACAAATCATAATTAAGTTCACAAGTAACTTTATATATAGAATGTAAATCAATATGAAAAGAGAATTTGTAATAAAAAATGAAAAAAATATATTAAGCTGTTTTTAAAATAGTAATGGTGTCACATTTTACCCCCCTAAAAGTTATATTCATACAATTTTTTCAAGAATTTTTTATTTATTCTACATAATATAGTTGTCTGTAATTATCCATAAGCACTAAACATCACTTAATTTTTATAAAAAATGCATACGCCTTTTAAGGTACTGAACTCCAATTCGTGATCAAAATTTTATAACGGTGAAACTTCTGCAAATATTGATTATAGTGAGGAACAGTCAATTGAAAGTCATGGAACTATACAAAATGTGGCTTACCCAGTAACAATGAAGCATAATCGATCAATATTTAGATGATTATTGTACTAGAAGTGAAATTATTACTTTTATTTTATCCAAGTATTATGATTCTAATATTTCAAGACAACTTTTGAACTGTTTTGACACTTTGATAATACGTTTTTATAATCTGGAGTTCAGCACTTTTAATACTATACCTTCTCGTTGGTCTAGTGATAGAGCGTCCTTCTCGGATGCAGGAGATATTGGGCTCGATTCCGTGCCGTGTCATATCAATGACTTAAACAGGGTTCTAATTGAATTCCTTAATTGGCGCTCAAGGTTGTGGGGTTAGTTATACGACTGAATCGCATGTGTCAGAATGAATGGCCCAGAAAAACTGGTAACTTACAAAGGACACACCGTGATATAACGGAACAATTATTGTGAGCAGTGTCAAACGCCGTTGAAACAAAAATATTTCATTCTAACTATCGGAGGGATTGAACATTCAACACGACAAAATATCAGATCAACAATGTTCTACAATTATGATCACGTACCTTAATACATGTCAACAATACAATATAGTCTGGAGAGACCTGCCCCTACCATTTCATTATAGTGTCAGACTTACATCAATAATGGCGGTGCCCTCCAGCAATGGTGTAACAATCAAACGTATCGGGCGCTTGCCGCTAAACGGTTGTAACTAAAAACCTATTTTGAAAACCCTAGTTTAGGGGCAATTTTGACCTCTTTGTAAACAATGCAAATTTCCATTGTTTACCAAGACAAATGATTTAACGCTTATAAAGACTTTATGGCGAGGTGATTAACCTTGGTAAAAAAATACCAATATTAGTTACAACCGTTTCACGCTAAACCCTCGGTATGTCTGTGGACCTACCGCTTAACCTTTCAAACTGTGAGAGAAGTTGGATTCATTATGTTAGTTCCTAATATCAGACATATATAAGTGGAGCGGACCAAACCAGTCACTATATTTGGTTCATGCCAGACGTACTTATTTACCATGGTCCGCCGTGTACCAGACACAAATAATATGACGATTAAAACAAAACGGTTCTAAGTAGAAAAACAATTTGATATGATGGGAATTTGAAGCGTTTGCAATAAAGAGTTGCATGATGTATACCGGTATCTTCTTCCATTAGTACGATCCCAACGTTCGTGCCATAGATTTATTACAGTATAAACAGTTTTAGAAAATACACATTCAAAATTTGGATTGCGACATCGCAAAGTTAAACTTCCTTAACCAAAGGCCGCGATAAGATTAATCTTCATCTTCGAGCAGACTGGTCAATGATTTATCTGTTCTAATTTCAAGTAATCGCGAGACAGTTTTTCCTAAAAAAAACACTGTATATGATAGCATTAGAACTTCGAGTAATAGCTCTTATCCGAATTGACGTCGGATTTAAAAATCCCCGAAGGTTTGTTTTTCAATGACCAAGTCTTATCTGAAATTGCAAGCACACGCACAAATATAATTATGGTGTCGTGTACGGTGGTTTTAGGGATCGTTTTGAGTCTAAAATTCTAAAATTGTCATAACATAAACAGTGTATTCATATAATATGTATCTCTTTACTTCGACTCGACAGGAAAACACATCGTCTCTTGTTTAGATCTGGTCGAGCCTTATCCTTTGGTCAATATAGAAGCCCTAAATAAATCCAACTTGTAATTCATTTAGTCGTGCCTGTCCGCCAACGGTTTGTTCATTTGCTCATTGGCGAACGACCTATTTGCGAGGTCTGGCTGTAGAATAGCTTGAATTGATGACAAATTAAAATCCTCAAAACCATTTTGTATCTACTTGTTGCCAAATTAGCCACGTTGTATTCTAGATGCAGAGCAATCCTCAAAACCATTTTGTACCAACCTTTTGCCAAATTAGCCACGTTATATTCTAGATGCAGAGCAATCCTCAAAACCATTTTGTACCAACCTTTTGCGAAATTAGCCACGTTGTATTCTAGATGCAGAGCAATCCTCAAAACCATTTTGTACCTACCTTTTGCAAATTTAGTCCCGTTGTATTCTAGATGCAGAGCAATCCTCAAAACCATTTTGTACCTACCTTTTTGCCAAATTAGCCACGTTGTATTCTAGATGCAGAGCAATCCTCAAAACCCTTTTGTACCTACCTTTTTGCCAAATTAGCCACGTTGTATTCTAGATGCAGAGCAATCCTCAAAACCATTTTGTACCTACCTTTTTGCCGAATTAGCCACGTTGTATTCTAGATGCAGAGCAATCCTCAAAACCATTTTGTACCTACCTTTTTGCCAAATTAGCCACGTTGTATTCTAGATGCAGAGCAATCCTCAAAACCATTTTGTACCTACCTTTTTGCCGAATTAGCCACGTTGTATTCTAGATGCAGAGCAATCCTCAAAACCATTTTGTACCTACCTTTTTGCCAAATTAGCCACGTTGTATTCTAGATGCAGAGCAATCCTCAAAACCATTTTGTACCTATCTTTTTGCCAAATTAGCCACGTTGTATTCTAGATGCAGAGCAGTGTGTCTTACACATAGTCTGATTAGCTTCCCCGCTTTCAAACAATGTGACTTCTACTCCGTTTTCAACATTACCTCAGTTATAACACAGTGACTTTCACACATACAACAAATCTGCAGCAGACGCCTTTGGAAATATCATGGCAAAAATATGGAACATTTATTTAAAAGAAAATATCGTTATTGAATAGAGTTGAAAACACTGCGGCAAAAGAAGAAATTGCTCGTTTTGAGCAATTTCTCCTTTTGTCGCAATGTTTTCAAAAGCTGTCTGCTGCAGGGCCGTCATAAAGCGTATGCATGTGGTAAAGGGTCCCTTGGTAAGTAACAATGACTAGTTCAGGAACTATGCATTGCTTACGTCTTTGGTACAATCCACGATGACCGCCGCTACGACGATATTAGAACCCAGAGAAGTCTCAAAGTTGGGCACGTTAACTACTCCATTACGGGCGGGTTACTTGATAGGCAGGAATATTATACTTCTCAGTACACATCTTCTCAGAACATGTAAATATACTATAGCTTCCGATTTTTTCGAGCGCGACTTTGCTTGGATACTTTGACCCATATAAACGATAAGAGTACCAAGTTAATTCATTTAGACCCGCGTCTTGCGTCGTATTTTGTAAGCAGAGATTAGAGTGCCGGACGAATCTGTATGTCTCATCAGACCCTTCACTGCAAATCATCTACAACCAACAGAACAATGAAAACTTCTTCCAAATCAAAGTACAGAGCTCTAGATCAGCTGTATTGTTAATTAACCCTTTCCCTCATACGACAATACCGCAGCAGACGACTTTGAACATATTTTGTAAAAAAAAAAGCAAATCTCTATAATTGAATGGATAACCTATGACTAAAAGTGGTAAACATAGTGGCAAAAGAGCAATTTCTTCTTTTGTCACTATGTTTTCAAAAAGCCGTCTGCTGCAGAGGCGTCAGAAAGCGTCTATATGAGGGAAAGGGTTAATTTAGAGTGACATATGTACAGTCCGTGAAAAGACAAATGTACTCCCCTTTCTCTAGCCCTCTGCAAGTAGAGCTCAATAGCATCGTGTTAACGCGATCTTTTGGGTGATGTCGAAACAGAGATGGAACAACAACGCTGTTCCAATATAATAGACTCTCCTTCCAGTTCCGCTTGACGTAAAGACTTATGGATACACGTTTTCAGCAGACGGCTTTTTGAAAACATTGTGGCAAAAGAAGTTATTGCTCAAAATGAGAAATTTCTATTTTTGCTATACTGTTTTTTATCTCTCTTTAAAAATCTAACTTCTATTTATGGAGATTTTCACGTTGATGCCAAGACGTTTCCAGAGTCGTCTGCTGCAGATTTATCGTATGTGGTAAAGGTTAAAGACCAATATCTCATAAATGCAACCTGCTCATTGTATGATAAGCCTACGCATGAGCAACGTTGCAATTTCATCATTGTGACCTTATAGGTTACAATACATCAAAACAAATCCTTCTTTGTTTCCATGTAAATCGACCAGTTTCAGTCCTCAATTGTCACACTTTCTAAGCGTTTCTTATGTAGAACACCATATATCATTGAAAGGTGTTACTTCCTAGCTTTAAAACAATGAAAAGAAAATGTGGGGTCAGCATTATGCAAGAAAGAACTTACCAGGCGAAAATGGTAACCGTCATATTGTACCAAATCGGACCCGGACAAAACCGGTGTTTAGCATTCTCTACTTTCACTTTCAAACACGGTCAAAATACTAAAAGTGATCAAATCAATCATTCCCAGTGCATCGTATACACATTGACAATGCATTTAAACTCAATGTCATATATTCAATACATTCTGGTGATGGTATACACTAATTTCTAAGCAAACAAAGTTTTTTTTTATGGACTATAGTACTGTGTACGGCGGATGTATTTAGCGTAATTAGACCTATATTATAATATGTATGTATATCTGAAATAGAGCTTATGCTATTATGTAAGAAATTATACGAATAAAGTATCTTACTTCGAATTGCCTTAATTGTTAGCTCTCTCAATTAGATGCTCTTACGGTTTGAGAGACCAGATATTTCTGTAAGTGCAGCAACTTGTGGCAGATACTGTCAGAATGCCCATATCATTAGTTTTCCCGTTTCGTCTGCTAATTGGTGCGTTTACGTCTCTTTAACATCACGGCATGTTATGTAGTATGACAGACACGAGCGGTTCGTTTGCAGAAATTGCTTATCAATTATACACAAATGCCATTACTGTCTGATCATAAACATTAAACGTCTGCATCGTACCCACCGCACGCCATACCTTTGCACATTGCGTTCTGAGTACGCGATTTGATTCGTATTTGAATGAAGCCGACCGGCCGAGTAAATAGCTTCAGGCATTTGAGAACGGGCGTCCCGGGTACGATCCTAACTCGCGGCGTGCATCGTGTAGTGCCATTGGGCAAGGCACATTTCGTAAACTGGTATAAGTTTGTCATACCAGGGATCATGACTATATGCTATGACTGAAATACCACTAAAACGGCGTCAACCCCAATAAATAATTACATTATTTTGATTAAAGTGACTGTCAATTTAAAAGCCAGTATTCAAATAACATAATATTGACAATATTACTCTAAAAAGCTAACAATTAAATTTATAAAATGTAGGATGCTAAAGAAAATCAACATATAGACTAAGACAAAGCTATGGTGCTAAGGAAACTCAACAATTCAACACACAACCCTCATAATTACTGGTACATGCAGAACCGGTAGTGAGATCTTTGTCTATGAGTGTTCTGTACTGTTCTTTTTAGTATAATATGTTGCCGGCATCTAATTATGTTTGTCTTTTTAACGGCGCTGTCTATTTCGCAATTAAACGCGAGTTATTCTGCATGTTCCTACATACAACTTAGGTTAACATTGTGTTCGATTGGTTTCGTCGCATTTAATAGCCACAAGCAAATAAAATAAATAAAGTACATCAAAGTATAAAAACATATGAACCGTCCCGCGAGAAAACCAACATTATTGCATATGCGTAATGTATCGACCCAGATCAGCCTGTGCAGTCCGCGCAAACTGATCCGGGCGCACACATTCCGTCTCAGGGAGGATAGAGGTATAGAGTAATGATTCCCGAAACAGAAAATCCAAGGAGGCGAAATGCGCGGCATGCTTAGGCTGAACCGGATCGATACTTTACGCAGAGTCCACACTGTTAGTTTTCTCGCGGGACGGCTCATATTATAAATTTGAAATAAATGGCATATATTCTGTCTCAATGATGAGTAAATGACGTATTAATCCAATCTGACTTTCAATATCGAAGAACTAGGACAACGTTGTGAAAGAATAAAACGTTTAATCTTTATTTAATGGTGATAGATTATAAATCAAAATCCACTATTCACCGACCGTTCATCTTTAGACAAGCATAACGCGTTCGTCTCCCACACGTTAACTAACCCTTTCCCACACACGACACATTTGCAGCAGACAACTTCGAAAACCGTTTTGCAATGATGTTGAAAATCTTTCAGCGCCAATGGCAATTTTGAGATTGTTGCAAACAATCCAGATTCATGTCATGTCAGCTCGTAACGAGCTGTCTCACTTGAAATCCGCAATGTATGCCTTTTAGATATCAAAATATGTTAAAGTTCTTTTTATAATGGAAATGGAGACGCCCACTTCTGTACATGGAAGAGTCTACTTTAAACAATTCGGCGCTGAAAGAGTTAAATGAAAGTGTTCTCATGGAATGGAATTGAAATAATTGTGACAAAAGTGAACAGCGCTCGTTATGAGCAATTTCGCCTTTAACCACAATAATTTAAAAAATCGTCTGCGTCACAATGCGTCTGCAAGTGGGAAATCGTTAACAATAAATCATATATGCTTGTGTTACTTTTGACGTTATCGCTTGGACTGTTGGTCCGCCGTTATTTTCTAATGTGGTATTTATTGGTTATTTATTGTTATCGATATATTTTAGTTCATGGATATCGTTTTGAAAAGATAAATGTGTCGTCGCCTGTAAAGTTTTCCCCGGCAGAGTGTCGGTAGCTATTTGAACGTTACAGTAACCACAGTTCAATAGTCACATCTCATAGAAGAATATGATCAAATCGATTTTAATTAATTACGCTCGTGGAAGACCTGCTTGATTCGCCATCAACTCGTTTATTTAGATCACAATGTTTAATTGACTTATAATTGCCGTTGAGATAAGAGCGTCTATGTCGAGGGAATAAGACAAGTTTAATTGACTTTAAATGATAAGTCGGTCTAAGTATCGTTGGGATAAGAGCGTCAGTATCGAGGGAGTGATGACCTAGGCTAAGGCTTTATATATGCCAAATGGAAGAAGAATCCCGACTGGGACATACCAAAGACTTTAAACATTGATAGTAATGGCTGCCCTCCTTGACGTTACGACTGACTGGCTGATGTAAGGACAAGCATACTGCGACGATGTTTCTCTCTTGTCTCTACTCTCACGACACCGCACGGATAATAAAACAAGCTATCGAGTTGTCGCGAGAACAGCCTCAAATTCACTTGAATTTTCTTCTCCTCGTGTAAAAGTACGGGAAACGGAAGTTGTAATTGCTATGTGAAGTGCTCTCTGGTTGGTCGATATTTAGTCGTGTCCGGATTTTTAGCCAATCAGCGATCAGGTAATAGGAAACCATTTCTTTTTGTGTCGATATATTTAGTTTTGACGTGTCTGTGTTTTCCGCGGAAATGGTACCCCTTACGGCAACTCAAATATTAGGAAAGCGAAGAGACAGATCAAAAATCGGGACGATCATTCGATGTAGCAACTGATGGGCTACACAACGCACACCGAGTGGTTTCTAAATTTGTCGCCCGTTTCCATAGCAACAGTGGTTTATATGGCGACCATACTACAAAAAAATAAATAGAGCCTAGACCCTTCATCTCTACCAAGTTTGGTCGAAATTTGTTGAATAGTTTTGGCGCTACGCTTGCCACAAACAAACAAACAAACATTTTACAAACAAACGGACAGAAACGAAGACCGACTTTAAGGGTCTCTAGAAGAGAGAACCAATAAATGGACCCGTAGTAGACCTACTCGTACCCAGCAGAAGCCTGGATATCACCGAAACAATGTTAAAAGCGGGGTTAAATACCATGCAAATGGGGAATAAACAGAAGAAGTAAAGATAAATAATAACTTGATTTTTATGATTGTTTGCGAATATGTCGGTATGGTGATTTACGCCACTTGCAACAAGTTTTCAGTGATATAACGATGTTTTCTGGGAAGGTTACCTTACCTGTACCCCGGATCCATTTATCCTGACACCAGCCAGCCAGTCAGCCGTAATGCTGACCCGGCTTCCCTGGGCGTAAAGCAGTGCAACTATTACTACTAGTTTAGTCTTTGGTAAAGCCCGTCCGGGTATCGAACACACGACCTCCTGCACCCTAGGCGGCCACTGTACCACTACACCACCGAGGCGGTATATATATAAATATAAAAGAAATCATCCCAAAAAAACCAAAATAATGCATCTAATGAATTTTCCTAGCAGTTTTATTAAAAGAATGCATAGCTTTATATGTTCATGTAATATTATGAGAATACGTCAAAAACGACTTTAATAAATCAAATGTCTACGTTGTTTTAATGGCACTCATACAACAAATGAACGAGGCGTTCAATATCATGTAAGTATTTGATTTACTAAGATGTACGTGTACAAAAAAAGTCTGAATAAAATTGTCAAAACATTACAATTGACGATTTGCTACATTCTTTTTTTTTCCAAGGAGTTAGTGAACTTTGAAAACGCCAGTTTAACGTATGAACCATGTCGTCCATTAAACTTTCCATCTTCTCATTTGTAAATGTCATAAAATATTTGTTTCAAAATGGATGATTATAAACCCATTAATAACATCGACGCTGAAATGTCTGCTGAATTTGTTTTTTATATTATCTTCTGGTATTATCGGCTATACCATAATGTATTTGCATTTGGGCTGTTAAACCTTGTTAATTAGAAGCAATTGGGATGTTATTGTTTTTTTCCATTTTATTGAGCTTTAGAATGCCGATTTCAAAAGCAAGTTTATAAACAAAAGTGGTATGTTTTTTAATGTGTTTTTAATATGTACGGGCCAGTCCATGAGAAGATCTGTGATAGTGACAACATTTTGGATTATGGGATTTTTACATTTTCGTATGGTTCAATCTGTCTAGTTTTGTTTTGTGTATACATGTAGGTTTGTTTTGTATGACGAATATTGATGTCGCTGTGGTCGTCAAAAGAAGACAGAAACATGCTACTAATAGTTGAAATGATGTCTATACAGTATGGAATATAAATGATTAACTAGAAATATGAGCCGTTCCGCGAAAATACCAACAGTATGGCCTCTGTGTAATGTATCGACCCTGATCAGCCTACGCTGTCCGCGCAGACTGATCCGAGCCGACATCAGGGAAATAGAGGTATAGAGAAATGATTCCTGAAACGGAAAATCCAAGGGAGGCGAAAAGTGTCTATCCGGGTAAGCCTGAGCGGTATGCTTAGGCTGATCCGGGTCAATATTTTACGCAGAGATCACAATGTTGGTTTTCTCGCGGGACGGCTCATATACGGTCGACGCTCAAACGATCTCGACGTTTACAGCAACGTTTAAACCTAGTTGGGTTACTTTAAACGTAATTCAAAATTGGCTTCAGTACTTTTAAAAAACTCTCATATAGCATTTTAATAGTATAATAGTTGAATAAATAGTTCCATTATTTTGAACAATATCACGGAGTCATGTTAAAAAAAAACACGCCCATGTATGTCTTATTTCCAGTGCTACACGGCAGTATACTTGTACGGATCTAGACGCTGCTGTGAATGCCACCGGTTTCATTGATTTCTTCCAAACTTAAGAACAAATGGGCCGTTCCACGGGAAATCCAACGTAATGGACTCTGCGTAAAGTATCCACCCGGATCAGCATAAGCATGCCGCGCAGTCTTATCCAGTCAGACACTTTTCGCCTCCAGTAGAATTTCTGTTTCAGGAATCATTACTCTATACATCTACCTCTCATAGACAGAACTCGTCGCTCCGGATAAGCATGCGTGGACTGCGCAGGCTGATCTGGGTCTATACATTACGCAGAGGTCATAATGTTGGTTTTCTCGTGGAACGGCTCATATGTATAAAATATAATCAAATCAAGTTTCTATTCATCGAAGCAAATGAATTTCATGTGTTAAGATTTGGTAAATAATTGAGAATGAAGCTTTTCTCATAATAATCGTTTAGCAACGTCTTATTGCAAGTTTATCCGATGTACATGTACTGGAAATTGTGACGTTTTATGATCTTAGCGTACCATTTTTATATTAAAGGCGTATCGTCGGTGTGTTGCTGCGCATCTTTTTTGCGCATGTCCATTCCGATTCATTTTAGTGCTTTGCTCTTTTATGCTCATTGCGCTCAATTAAATTGTGAAACTGTCAATATCCGGAACACGATATCAACAAGGTGTAAATTCGGTGTAAAATCATCATGTCCGCGCTAGCTAGGCTAAAGAGTGGCAGATTTTTTTATCTTTTAAACGTGCAGAAAGCGAAAGCAATCGCAATCTTTTCAAAAGATTGACGGAAACTTGCATCGATACTGGATGATATCGGCAACGCTCCTTTGAACTGTTGTGTGCGATCACAGAGATAGGGTAACATGGTATTTTCTCGTATTACAAAGTGTTCATTTGTTGTTAATATTACATCATATATCATTGTTATTATGTACCGAGAGTAATAAATAAACGTATACACTTGTATAAACGTATACACTTGTATAAACGTATACAATAGAACAATCAAAACATTAATGTATTTGCCAATCATTTTACTGTCTCTTAATTGTATTTTAAATGAATTGTAGTTACAACAAACTATTGAATCAAAAGAACAATATGATTAAATTCAAATATATTTCTATTTCTATCTCAACAATTTCAGAAATTCGTATTTTCGATTACAGTTCTCCATTTGTTTTCCAAGAATCATATTTCGCATCATCGGATTGTAACAAGACTTTCTTCGTGAGTCTGGAACATAACTCGTTTTACGAAAAAAACAATCTCATCTCTGTACAATGTTATTTCTTTATTTTAATTGTTGGCCATAAATATACACTGTACTTTGAAAATGAACAATATCAATTCAACAGTTGGGAGGAGAATATAACTCAAGATAGAAATTTGTGTTGGACAAGTCTCCATAAATCATCAAGCTAACATTAAAGATTGCTATATCAAATGTCTAATATTCAGAGAACGAATATTCGTCATATTACATTTTCTTTAACCACGAATAAAATTAACTTGTATACATTTTCGTATATTGGAAACCTAAATAGATGAATTGTTATCTTCGCCTACATTATTCCCATGCGGCATCAATTGCAGATTTAACATATTTGAATTAAACAAAAAGTAACAAACCTATTGAAAAGAAACAAATAAATTAAACAATGTGATATTTTATGGCGTTCTTTGATTAAAATAAAATAACGTGGACAATCTAAACAACTGACAATTTTAAATGCTAACAGTTTGTTATAAATGTAAGAAACCAGTTCTTCATTTTGATAGTCCGACAGACATGAAGATTGTAAGACATCCATTCTAGCAGGACAATGGTTATAGTATATCAGAGCTCTGGATAAGACGAGTATTTCACATCTCCAAATCTTTATTTGACCATCAAACTCTATGTTGTAGGTACTCAAAAGAATCGTCTCAGTGAGACAATTCTTTTGAGTACCCACAACATAGGGTTTAGTGCTGTCATAATAGAGATATGGATTTGAAAAGACCAGTTCACTCTTCCTTATCTAGTCCTATGGACTATATGCAGCTTCAGTTTGTAGAAGGTAGAGTCTATGAATATCTAAGCCGGTAAATTTAAGTACGCAATCAATTTCTCAATAAATGTCACGAACTAGTTGCAGCACTATCTGATGCAGACGTGACCTCGCTATTCATATTGCATTGCTATTTCCATTTACAGTGATCGTCTTTGTGATTCTTATTTTATTGTTATAACGCCTCTTAACCAGTGTATGTGTTATTCTTAGTTGATTTACTAGTTAAAGTGGTCACAGTATTCATATATCCAATAATTAACACTTGCCCACATACTGACGTTTTTCGACGCATCTGCAGCAATCAACTTTTGAAAGCAATTTCCCCTTTCACCACAATATGTTCTACTCTAATGGATAATCGCGCTTTCATTTGTAGAGAATTGTCATAGTCTTGTTTACATGTTTCCAAAGTCGTTTGCTGCAAATGTGTCGAAAGTGGTAAATAACTAAGGTCGATGCTCTTCATCTTGAGAGGCCTAATTAGGGAAATGTTACCGCCATGTCTTCTATGGTCCATCCGTGATTATTATTGTCCCTCATCTTAGATCGTTGTATCGGGTTTTGTTAACCTGTCTTGCCTCAAACATAAGACAAATACCTTGTCGTCTCTTTATTCAATCGTTTGTGTCCTCCGTTTCGTCAGCGTGACACATATGAGATGGCATAATACTGTCGGGGCGCGATAACTTAGTCAGTAACGCTTGTTGCTGTCAAAACAAAGGTCGTGTGCTCGCGTGCCGACGAGGGTCACATTATACAATCATGTATCCCATGATCGTCTTCACAAATTGGTTAAAATGTCTATTATGAGAAGGTAGCTAATTGCCTTGAAATAAAATTGCGTATTAAAGTAACTTGAACTGGTCGCGTTGATGTAACAAAATACCTTTGAAAATTTAAACCCCAATTAATTAATTACTTCTATATTATGTTCCGAACAAAACTCATTCTCAATGACTTCAGGTGGTTTTAGTTGAACAATATGATCTGGTCTTTACTTCTCGACTCGCTTTTCTTATAATCGCAACAGATCCGTTCTCTGCAGAGTTTAAGATAAGGGACATTTTTTTAAAGTTCTAAAATCCTCATTTGGCTCTCAAACACTACGTTGTGGGTACCCAAAAGAAACGTCTCAGTGAGAGGATTGTTTTGAGTATCCACAGCATTTGGTTTGGTTGAGTCATGCGAGCGAATCTATGGCGACAAGACCAGTTCATTCCGCCTTAACTGGTTCTCTGCCGGTTAGTGTTATTGTTCCTTGTCAAATGTTACGGAAATTAGCATTATTTGTAAGGCTTTTGCCAAGGAGTGTCAGACGGTTGGTAAGAAGCCGTATACAAAGTGTTATTATATGTTTTGCCTTTCTTTGTCGTTAGAGTTCAAGGAGTTCCAGGATTTCAACAGAGCCAATGCCTGAAAAAAACATAGTTAAACCTTTCCCATAAACATCAAATCTGCTCCAGACGACTTAGAAAATATCAATACATGTCTATACATTGACGTATATTTTAATATGATTGAAACCATTGTGATGAACGGGCAATTGCTCATCATGCTCACAATGTTTTCAAAAGCCGTCTGCTATAGAGGCGTCATAAAGGGTTGTTTACCCTCGCACTCGCCTATATAGCTATTTGGCAGAAGCGTATAAGTGGAGAATCTTAAACTATATATATACGGCTGAACATTTTTTATTTTGAAAATTCTCATAGGAGTATACGATGCTATTCAGTTACCTGGCGATGTTTTGTTAACTGGAAAGTACCGACAGTTGATCTGTTCTGCTATCAATGTAGTCGTGGCCGCAAGACGGAAGGTTCAAAGTTAAAGCCTTGACATGGTAACGATGATGTCGTTGTCCCAATCAAATTTTGGATATCAAAAAGCATTTGAGCATGTCCCTATGATATCATACTGGATGGGAGGTCTTCGTGGACTGAGAACTTAGATTTTCAGAGGCTTTTGGCAAGCTATTGGCGAGAACTTAGTTTCAGAAGAACCTAAGATTTCAAACGAGTACCTAGGTTTTCACGGAAACCTAGGTTCCACAGGAGATCATAGATTATCGTAGTTGTCGTGAAAACCGCATGTCGTACCAAGGTCGGCATGTTATTGGTATTCTTACTTTCGTATCCGCTGAACGACTTTGGCTTCATATCCGGTCAGTAACATTAGGTAAGATATAAATAGATGGCTTATATATGGAACGTCTTTACTGTCTTTCTATGCTGTATTATATTATACGCAGTACATTTTCACGTATATGAGGTACATATTTTATTTGACGTGGTACATTATTCATGATATGCAGTGCATTTTGTTTTATATGTGGTGGATATTGAATACTATGCAGTGCAAAACAGTGTTTAAACAGTAGAATAACCATTATACGTTGTACAAACAACGTCATGTGCAATACAAACTATATATAATCAAAATACAACTACACGTATCGAATAACTGACTTCATATAATGCTGTTTGTATTGCATATGACGTTGTTTGCACACTATATAATGGTTAATCTACTGTATTTACATACTTTTGTACTGCAAATTATTAAATAACCACGATATATTATACAAAATGCACTGCATATCATGCAAAATGTACCGTGTCAAATGAAATGTGTACCTCGTATCCATGAAAATGTACTGCGTATAACACAATACAACATCATTAGAAAGTAAAGGCGTTCACTACTTATATATTAAAACTGTTTTGGATTGTACCTGTCGGTGTAGCTTTGTCGCATTTTTGTGAACCGTTGATCTAATGACTCAGACGGGTAGATAACTCGATGATTGAGACTCTAACATAATATACCTAGTTTTATGAGCCGCGTTTGGCGATTTGGGGCTTCTTTGACTATTTGACACTATTGAAAGTAAAGCATAAATATAATGGTGTTATACACCTATCTTGCTGGTTAAAGTTGCATTTATGACAACAGTGTACGTACACGGAAACATAGAGGTAGAAGGAGTGGTAATGTATCCGACAAGGGTGAGAAAGGTAACTGATTCGATCCCTGGTCGGATCATAACGACGACTTTAAAAATGGTAGTAGTTGCTTTCCCTCATTTGCGCTCAAGATTGTGCGGTTAGCAGTACGTCTGACTGGCTTGTTTCAGGAAGAATGTACCGGTAGAACTAGTAACTTATCGGTAACTTACCCAGAAATTGCCGTGATTTAACTGGCAATGGTTGAAATCGACGAAAAATCAGTATGTAAACTTATGTTTTTGCAAAGTGAACTAACGGGCAATTGCTCAAAGGGTTTTTTACTTTCGCACTCGGCTATATAGCCATTTGGCAAGCTGAAGCGTCTATAAGTGGGAGAAGCTTAAACTATATATATAATTATATACGGCTAAACTTTTTTTATTTTGAAAATTCTCATACGAGTATACGATGCTATTCAGTTACCATAACGATGTTTTGTTAAGTGGAAAGTACCGGCAGTTGATATGTTCTGCTATCACTGTAGTCGTTGCCGCAAGACGGAATGTTCAAAGTTAAAGCATTGACATGGTAATGATTATGTCCTTGTTCTAAGTAAAATCTAGGATATCAAAAAGCATTTGAGCATGTACCTATGTTATCAAACTTGATCAGAGGTTTTCGTGAACTGAAAACTTATATTTTCAGAGGCTTTTGGCAAATTGTTCAAGGAATAATATACCAGTACAACTGGTAACTTACCAAGAAAACGCCGTGATTTAACTGGAAATGTTTGAAATCGACGAAAAACCAGCATACACACTTATGTTTTTGCAAAGTGAACTAAACCACTAAATTGCTTGACGAGGCGCATTTGATTTAGACATAAACACTTGTAAATGTTCATTCTTTATTGGATGTAGCAGATTGTTTTGTTGACTGAAAACTCACAAAGGCTTAAATACATCGTCCGTTCAATATTTCCGCATTGGAATGAATTGCAGAACAAATAGAATAAATGTTTATGACGCGAGAATGTTTTATGGCCCGTCTGTACGTATATTAAACGTTAATTATGCTTCAAGGATTCTCAGATGTAATTTTCCGAAAATTCAATTAACAAGAAATATATTGAAACGTAATGAAATGTGAGACATCTTTCATTTAATTTGATAGTTTATAACAAGGGAAATCGTTGTGGGGCGTTGTCATATAAGTTGCAATACTGTCTAGTCATTCGGGACGTTCTCGGAATGATTTGAAAATCAGTCACATTACTAAGTCAATTGATTGATTGATTGGTTAGGGTTTAACGCCGTTTCTAACACTTTCTTAGTTATATCACGGCGGCCAGTTCACCTACTCATGCATTTCCTGGTTGTCTCACACCAGTACTCCACACAACAATCTTCCCAGGCATTTGGCTGCTTTTCCACATAGACTTAGCCCATTGGTGGAAGACGAATGACGCATGTCGCATTGACTTTTGTCAATCGTCGGAAATTGCTTAGTCAAGGTTGAGTAACGACTTTTAACCCATTTGTACTCCTAGGTTTCCGGAAGAAAAATATATTATAATAATTAAAAGGTCCAGATAAGGATTGTATACAGTGTTTCCCCCAACAATGTTATCTTATTATCCAACCAATCCCTGTGATGTAGGTACTCAAAAGAATCGTCTCATTGAGACGATTCTTTTGAGTACCCACAACATTGGTTTGGTTGGATAATAAGAATTTTAGAACATTCAAAAGGCCCCTTATCTAGAGTTATGAGAGATTAATATGATAACGCCGACACTCAGCATTATAATGAACACTGCAAACTATCCATAGCACTATCTAGTTAAGGTTAAAGCATACCATTGGTGTAGAGAGTTGTGTTTCTGTTGTTTATGCCCCAATTACATTTGGCTTGCGATGTGTCTACGGGGCCCGTAAACTGCCCGTATCTCCATTTCCGTGCAGCTTCCGTGCGGAGGTGGCCACAGCCGTACGATTATCGTACGGATTCACGGG
Organism: Serripes groenlandicus; assembly: GCA_031761405.1. Classification (NCBI taxonomy): domain Eukaryota; kingdom Metazoa; phylum Mollusca; class Bivalvia; order Cardiida; family Cardiidae; genus Serripes; species Serripes groenlandicus. Next base: position 46,444,898 of record JASEVX010000009.1, read on the forward strand.
TTTCGCAGCCTCTACGATTTTGTATAAATTTTGTTTATATAATTTTCTAAATATCGTAAGCCCGTAGCCCGTAGACATATCGTACCAGCATTGCACGATCCCCGAATGGGCATATTTCGGAGGCCGCGCGATGGCCGTGCAGCAAGCGCACGATTTTCGGTCGACTTGTCATCGTATCACCCCCGTACAACCTCTGCACGGAAGCCGCATGGACACCGCACGGGCTCCGTTCGATTCCCGTAGAAATCATGCGGAGACTGTGCGATGACTGCACTGAAATTGCACGATTTCCGTGCAATCTCTGCGCAGCTTCCGTACGGATTTGTCCGATCAGTCCCTCAATAATTCATACAAAAATCGCACGATAATCGTATACAAGCCACCTACGATGTCTGAAAAATTGTACGGAAAATCGTAGACGAAGTTATCGCACGGCGCTCGTGGCAAATGTAAACCAGGCATAGATACTATTTGATTTGGAGAAGCTGTGAGGATGAAAATATAGTTTTACTTTTAACGGAATTTGCCGAAACATGTAAAATTCCTTCTCCCTAAAGATTTCCTAAGCTTGTATTCCCTGTCTAGGTTCTCCGCTACATTAACCATGTCTAAAGGCATTTCTTAACCCTTTCCCTCATACGACAATTCTGCAGCAGACGAATTTGAACATATTTGATCACAAAGTAGAAAATCTCCTTAATTGAATGGATAACCTATGACTGAAACTGTAAAACGTTGTTTTGAGTAATTTCTTCTTTTGCCAGTATGTTTTCGAAAAGCCGTCTGCTCCAGATGCGTAAAAAAGCGTATATATGAGGGAAAGGGTTAATGCATGCATTAACCGTGAATTCGCGAATGATACCAACTCACACTGCGTGTTGTGTCTGTCCCTTAATACTTCGCATGGGCGATAATCGGTCGGACATTGGTCAGACGTTAATGGACGCCCGAGATAATTCTATAATTACATAATGTCTGGGTTATATTCGCAGTAACGCCTGATTAACCTAATTGAGTTGAATCAGGCAAAACGGTACTTTCAACGTTTGGTAAAACATATTAGCATCTGGAAAGGACGCATTTTATATCGTTACTTTAACGGATGTACCTTTCTCTGTTATAGTTAAAACTGAATTGAATTAACCGTGGAAAAGACAGTTAACCCTTTCCCACATATAGACGCTTTCTGACGCCTCTGCAGCAGACGGATTTTTGAAACATAGTGACAAAAAAAGAAATTGCTCCAAAGGAGCAATTTCTCTTTTTGCCACAATGTTTTCCACTTTTAGCTAGGTATTCCATTAAATTATAGAGATTTTCTATTTTTTGACAAAATATGTTCAAAGTCGTCTGCTGAATTGTTGTAAGAGGTTAATGTAATTTCCAAAGAAATATTTGCTTTCGGAAAGTGCCATACTGGGTGTTTTTAAACTTGTTTCCCAGTGGGTGTTATGTCACTGTAGTAAAACAGCCAATCACATTAAGGTGACTTCTATTGGCTATAATCTGATTGGTGGATGCGCTAACTTAGCTATTTTCCACATACGACCCTTCTGCAGCTAACGAGTAAGACAACATCAAGTCAAACGTCTGGAAACTCACTTTAATTTGAGAATACGTTTACCTTTTGAATATACATGTAGTTTAAAACATTACGGCTAAAGAAGAAATCGGTCAATTATAGCATATTTCTTTTTGTTGCCACACTGTTTTCGAAAGAAGTCAGTAGCAGATAGGTCCAATTGAGTGGGTTTACTGATTGCTGACTGTTTGGTGTTTTATGCCGCTTTCAACACAGTGTTTCATTTATATCACAGCGTTTCCCGGGTAAGTTGCAAGTACTACTTGTCCATTTATCCTGACAACAACCAGTCAGTCGTAATGCTCACCCAGCAACCCTGAGCTAACAAATTTAAAGTATTTGGTATGACCCCGCCGAGGATCGAATCCGCGACCCCCCGCTCCTGAGGCAGACGCTCTATAACTGCACCACCGAGGTGTTTATCTGACAATCTTGCTATAATGCATCGATTTTAACCCTCAATCCATAGGAGCAATTTGATCTAGAATACTTTAAAAAATGTCTAGACCGAAAAAGGAAATAAATGTGTGTAAATGAAAGGATAATTTTGTATTGAGTTCAAAACCTTTTAGCAAAATGGGAAATTGCTCATTATGAACGATTTCACCTTTTTACGCAATGCATTCAAAACTCGTCCGTTGTAAAGGCTTCATTAAGCGTCTGTATGTGGGAAAGGGTTAAAAGGGACAATTTATACGGAACATTATTTCTTGACTAGGACAAAACAGACCGTATGCCGACGTCTGTAATAAGGTGGATTTTAGAACATTGTTTGGTGATGTTAAGGCCGTTTTGAAAAAAAAAAGTTCAATTATATCACAGCGTTAACTGGGTAAGCTACTAGTACTATTGGTCATTTTATCCTGACACCAGCAAGACAGACGTAATGCTAAGCCCGCAACCCTGAGCGCCAGCGAGGGCAAGTCATTACTATCATTGTTTAAGTCTTTAGTATAACCCGGTCGGGGATCGAACCATTGACTTTCCGCAGCCGAGGTGGACGCACTCAGCTACACCACCGAGGTGGTACACGAGTGGATCCTATTGCATCGCAAAGGGTGCAGACATTCCAAATATGTTAAAATCGAGATCTACATTACTAGACGATAAACCGCATAAAGTTTGATTGACATTGTCTATACATATTTAGAAACTCTTATCAGATGCCGTGTTGTTAACATCGGGGATTTGGAACCAGGTGTCCAGGGTTCGAATAAGTGAACTGTGTGGGGATATAAAACAGAACAGAACAGAAGTGTATGCATATGACATGAACACACATGGGGTTCATCGTCAAAACTATTTACAATAAACATGTGCATACGAAAAAAGAAAAATAGACATACAGTTTTACAAAATACTATTGTGAATGCATCATGCACTTCCCAAGAAGGCGGAAATAATGTTTGAAATGAGAGGAATATATATAAGTTTGCAGATATTCGGATAAAGCGCAAAAGTGCTATGTTTTCATGACATGTTAAGCAATAAGCTCAACATGAAAAGGAGCCATATCATCTCTCAACTGAAATAATGTTGAAAACAGTGTAAAAATCAATGAATCAATCCTAATTAGAGGAACTAACACAAACCCGTCTTCGGGCTTTGTCTATTGTCTTTTCAATTGCATTACTACTGTTTGGTCTTCGCAGAGCAATCCATATATGAATTTGTTTAGGTAAATCAATGGTTGTCAGATTTGCGTAGACCAATTATATGGAAAATAAGGTCGAGATAATCGATGGAAATTGTGAATGTTTGTTGTCTTTTATCTTGGCTGACCTTTATGTTTTGGCAACTGCCAGCAGACCATTCACAAAAGTTGGCATTTTCTGACGTGTCTTGTTCAATCTTGCACGCAGTTCATGAGACTGTTCATTCGTGTTAACCCTTTTCCTCATATAGACGCTTTCTGACGCCTCTGCAGCAGATGGCTTTTTGAAAACATAGTAACAAAAGAAGAAATTGCACAAAACGTGCAATTTCTCCTTTTATCACAATGTTTTCAACTTTTAGTCATAGGTTATCCATTCAATTATAGAGATTTTCTATGTTTTGACAAAATATGTTCAAAGTCGTCTGCTGCAGAATTGTCCTATGAGGGAAAGGATTAACTTTTGAATGTTTAAATTACCAAGAAGATGGATTCTAGACATACAAGTATCTATAAGGAACGTGGAAACGGATAATAATTAACGAAGCCAACTATTTAAAGACGCGCACAAAAGGATTGGGGTTCAAATGTGTATGGAAATCTACAGGATATCTTTTGAAATATGAATTGAACCTGGTTACGGGTAAACCTACCTTAGTGACTTTTTGTCCAGCAAGCACCTCCTGAAATGCTTAAACGATTATCCTTCTTCATCGACCACCTCGCCGGTGTAGCGATAAAACGTCCGCCACGGGTGTTGGATGTCGCTGACTCGATCCCCGGCCAGGTCATACCAATGACCTAAACTTGTTGTAAGCTGCTTTTCTTCCTTAGCGCTCAGGGTTCAGAGGACAAAATATTGTTGTCAATTTATAACAATGAATTATTTTATTCAAGCGAAACGCATTTCGTCACACATTATTTCTTTACCTATGCGGAAAAGACTTTCAATAACAATGGTTGTAATGGCTTCCCTCCCTTGTGCCAAAGACCTAATAACACATTAGTAGGTCTTTGCTTGTGCTCAGGGTTAGCATTACGACTGATTGGCTCATGTCAGGATAAAAGGACTAGTAGAACTAGAAACCTAACCATGTAACGCCGTGATATAACTGAAAACAATGTTGCAAGGAGCGTAAAACACCAAACACTCAGTTACCTACGCGATGACATGAGAGTATTGTCGATCATGTCTACAATACGTTCCTATTTGGAATAATTGTGAATAACCATTGGACACTGCAAATCAATATTTGGAACAGGGTCATTGGGATGAAAGCAAAGTTCCAGAAAAGGGGCGTTTTGCTTGTTCTAAAATCCTTATTAGTACTCCAAAAATAATAGATTGTGGGTGCTTAAAAAAAAATCGTCTCAATGGGACAATTCTTTTTTAATACCCACATCATAGGGTTTGGTTGGATAAAAAGAGAGATAACGATGTACACCCCTCCTTATCTAGACCTCTGTATACGGATTAAAGTGAAACGACGAGGAGTAGAGATCGATACACCAGAAATATCTAGAGTATTTAAATGTAAATGGTCAAAACCATTTGAAAGAACACCATAATCGGTTAACATCCCTTAACCCTCACCATTCAGAAGGTTATAGTTTGATTGATGTTTGATTGATTGTTTGATTGATTGATCGATTGATTATTTGATTAAATGTTTGATTGATTGTTTGATTGATTGATTGTTTGGTGGATTGATTTATTGCGTGTTTGATTGATTATTTGATTGATGATTGTTTGATTGATTGATTAATTAAATGTTTGATTGATTGATTGATTGATTGATTGATTGATTGATTGATTAATTAATTGATTGGATGATCGATTCATTGATTGATTGATATATTGATTGTTTGATTGAATGTTTGTTTGATTGATTGGTTGATTGATTGGTTGGAGCCTAACGCCTTTTTCAGTCACTGCGATGAGTTCACCTACTCATGTTTTTCCTAGCTTTCTCACACCAGTACTTCCAAGCAACTGGCTGCTTTTCTACATATACTGTAAGCCCATTGGTTAAAATACGAATGACGCTTGTCAAAGTGACTGTTGTCAAACGTCGGAAAGAAGTTAGGCCGAGCTGGGATTCGAACACGCAACCCCTTTGACAGCCCGCGTCGATGCCGACTGGTCAACCGGGGCTCGGCTACAAGAGGTTATCAGGTGACCATGCAATCATCATGATCGAGTTCAATTTTGAGTTACAGATAACTAGATAAGGGGTAGTAAGTGGACTCATCCAACAATATATCTCTTATCAATCTACTAAAACCCTATGGTGTGGGTACTAAATAAAAGATGCATTGTTGAATCTCCATTCCAATATCGTATTAAGGTGCATTGTTGAATCTTCGTTCCAATATCGTATTAAGGTGCATTGTTGAATCTCCGTTCCAATATCGTATAAACAGTAAAAGGTGTATTATGGGATATTTGCTATAATATCGTATATAGGTGAATTGCTGAATCTCTGTTCTAATATCGTAGTCATCTGTAATGCTGAATCTCTCTTCTAATATCGTATTCATCTGTAATGCTGAATCTCTGTTCTAATATCGTAGTCATCTGTAATGCTGAATCTCTGTTCTAATATCGTAGTCATCTGTATTACTGAATCTCTGTTCTAATATCGTAGTCATCTGTAATGCTGAATCTCTGTTCTAATATCGTAGTCATCTGTAATGCTGAATCTCTGTTCTAATATCGTAGTCATCTGTAATGCCGAATCTCTGTTATAATATCGTAGTCATCTGTAATGCTGAATCTCTGTTCTAATATCGTAGTCATCTGTAATACTGAATCTCTGTTCTAATATCGTAGTCATCTGTATTGCTGAATCTCTGTTCTAATATCGTAGTCATCTGTAATGCTGAATCTCTGTTCTAATATCGTAGTCATCTGTAATGCTGAATCTCTGTTCTAATATCGTAGTCATCTGTAATGCTGAATCTCTGTTCTAATATCGTAGTAATCTGTAATGCCGAATCTCTGTTCTAATATCGTAGTCATCTGTAATGCCGAATCTCTGTTCTAATATCGTAGTCATCTGTAATGCTGAATCTCTGTTCTAATATCGTAGTCATCTGTAATGCCGAATCTCTGTTCTAATATCGTAGTCATCTGTATTGCTGAATCTCTGTTCTAATATCGTAGTCATCTGTAATGCCGAATCTCTGTTCTAATATCGTAGTCATCTGTAATACTGAATCTCTGTTCTAATATCGTAGTCATCTGTAATGCCGAATCTCTGTTCTAATATCGTAGTCATCTGTAATGCTGAATCTCTGTTCTAATATCGTAGTCATCTGTAATGCCGAATCTCTGTTCTAATATCGTAGTCATCTGTAATGCTGAATCTCTGTTCTAATATCGTAGTCATCTGTAATGCTGAATCTCTGTTCTAATATCGTAGTCATCTGTAATGCCGAATCTCTGTTCTAATATCGTAGTCATCTGTAATGCTGAATCTCTGTTCTAATATCGTAGTCATCTGTATTGCTGGACCTCTGTTCTAATATCGTTTAAAGTGGCATTGTTGAACCTCTGTTCTAATACCGTTTGTAGATGTATTGTTGAATCTCTCTTCCAATATCTTTTAAAGTTGTATTGCTGAATATCTGTTCTAAAATCTCATTAATGTGTAATGCTGAATAGAGCTACACTTCTGTCAGTTTGCTAGAAGTCACGTCAATGGTTTATTTACATATTGACTGACAGTCATCATTCCGTAAGCACGAAATAAGACCCCCTTTCGCCCGAAGCAGTTTGTATATAATGTTGCATTGTTATATTGTGGAAAAATATGAATTATTCTTGTATTGTTTTCTAAAAATATATTGAATAACGGAGCCTCTTTATAGGTTACACGTGCGTATTTAGATATCTCATTTACCATCGTTTCACATGGCAATTGAATCTTCAACCCTCAACAATTGTGATGCATAATATATATTGTTCCTAGACACCTAGATATAGAGATTGTGTACGGATGCAATCTAACTGAGCAGTTGTGCATGCCTGCGTTAATATGCGTGCTATTTTCGTCGAAAAGTTATGGTACAATAGAAAACAAGTCACTTCTTCTCCTTTAACTTTTCCCACATGCATACACATCTGCACCGACTTTTGAATTCATAGAAGTGAAAGGATATCTTGCTCCTAATTAGTAATTTTTCCATTTCCCACAACGTTTCAATTATTTTCAATAACCTACTTAGTGTCCTAATTGTGTTTCTTTTTCATCCAAACGCAAATTGATAGTTGTCATTGTTAGCACACGCAGTCGTCAACTGGTATTGTCGATTTGTCAATACAATGTAAGGTTAACGAAGATGTGCCGCTTTTGTGAGACAGATCAATTACAACATGATAATGAAACAGATACAACATTTCTCTCTCTTACTATACCCAATGCTATATTATCATTGTGACTTTATATTATGATATGTATATATTGTAAAATAGAGCTGATACTATATACTGAATTGTAAATGTAAGCAAGTACACTAATGACAGTTGGAGATGCTGCATTGTCTCTATGTGTCACCTTTCAACGACTTTTTAGCGCCTCCGGAACAGGCTTGTGTTGCTCAATAATTGGAACCAGATGGAAACGTCTAGCGGTGTTAATAATGAGCTATGTCCTCTCGTTGTCATAACGGTTAGTTTGTGTCTTGATACTATTTACTAACTTGTAAATGTAAGTAAGTACACTAATGGCAGTTAGAGTTGCTACATTGTCTCGATGTTTCACCTTTCAACGACTTTTTAGCGCCTCCGAAACAGGCTTGTGTTTAACAATAATTGGATCCAGATGGAAAAGTCTAGCCTTGTTAATAATGAGCTATTTTCCGGTTTTGTTATAACGGTTAGTGTGCGTCTTGAATACCGTCTGTCATACAGATACCCTTTCGTTTTGAACCGCCTCGGTTCTGTAGTGGTAGAGCTCCCACCTCGAGTATGGGGTGTCGCGGGTTCAATCCCCGACCGAGTCGTACCAAATATGGTAGTAATGGCTGCCCTCCTAGGCGCTCAGGGTTGCATGGTTAGCACTACGTCTGTCTTACTGGTATCAGGATAAATGGACCAGTGGTACTGGTAATTTACTTGCCGGGATATAACTGAAACAAATTGTTGAAAGCGGCGTAAAATACCAAACAGTCAAACCTTTCTTTTCGACTGATGCTTTCAAACTATGGACCGTCCCGCGAGAAAACTAACTTTATTGACTCTGCAGATCAGCCTGTGCAGTCCGCGCATCCTGAACCGGGCCGACACATTCCGTCTCAGGGGGATAGAGGTATTGAGGTATAGAGTAATTATTCCTGAAACAGATAGTCCACTAGAGGCGGAAAGTGTCTGTCCGGGTTAGCCTGCGCGGCACGCTTAGGCTGATCCGGTATGATACTTTACGCAGAGTAATTGAGTCAGTGCATGAGGAAAGGTACACGTTTGGTATTTCTGAACAGTGTAGGTGCAGATTATCGTGTCCACCACCTGCTCAGTCTTATCAACATATTTGCAAGCTGACATCATTTTCTAACAAGCTTAATATGTAATCTGTGAACAATGTATATCTTGATCAGATTGTTGGGATGCATAGGCCGATCTGTATCTATACCGTTCCCAAACGTCAACTCACAACTTATCCCATTCAGCTGCTCATATCGTGTTGAAGCCGTTTTAATGGAACTATTTCGGTCCCTGATTCTATTCCGTCATCTATTTCTAATTTTGATCACTAACTCAGTTATGACCTTAGAAGAAAGAGCGAAAAACACTGTACACGTTGCATGCCAACGGCTAATGACCATATATATCACATTCTGACATAGTTAATGGCTTATTGTAATGTCCTTATTGATCAAGATTAATGGTCACGTGGTGTGCGAATCCGGTCAGTCGCAACCATCATGTACGATCGGAATCACTGGTAATGGAAAAAACCAGGAAACTTATAGAGGGGTGAAAATCATTTATATTCCATACTGTATAGATATATATTTATTTACTTTTGTCTAAGCCATATTCTTCCAATTTTAAATGACTATAGACAATTTGTGTCGCTATTTGCCAATACGAAATTTAATTGAATTTAATTAAGTATTGAATTGGTAGTTTCGGCTAATTTTGCAAATTAAATTTATATTTATGCTCGTACACAAGTATGTGGTTTTGAATAAAGTCCTACTAAATAGTCCATAGTTCCACTTGTGATAATATCCGAAGCCGTCCAAAACACCACATTAATACTGATTTAACCGAAATGTGTAAAGACATTACATGTTTCTATAGATCTTAACCCATTCCCACATGTACAGTTATGTTGCATGAGCCGGCCTTTGAAATTAAATAGGCAAAAGAAGTAATTGGTCATGATGAACAATTTCTCCCCATTTGCCACACTCTTTTAGACTCTTTTTAACAATTATACTTTCATTTGTAGACATTTTCTTTTTATATTGCTGCAAAGATGTTTTCAATGCCGTCGGCTGCAGATTGGCTGTATGTGCGAAAGGGTTAACTGATACTTGGCATATTCATATGCTATACTTTTAGGAATTGATCCCATTACGCACAACGCAGAGATAATAAAAGGACCATCACTAACATCAGATAAATCGTTCTGTCAGCCAGACGCTATCTAATACGGTGAGTAATACCCATGTATCAAACGGCAAGGATGACAGGATGATTTGTTAACCCTTTCCAGCATATACCAAAACAGCAGCAGACGACATTGAAAACGTACCAGCACAAATATGGAACATTTCTTTAAATGATAGTATACTTGTTGAATATAGTTAAAAACATTGTAGCAAATGAAGAAATTGCTCATCATGAACAATTTCACCATCTGCCACAACGTTTCCAAAAGTCGTCTACTGCTGAGGTATCCGAAAGCGTCCGTCTGTGGGACGAAGTTACACTTAACCTATATCTGAACTACAAAACTTTCACACTAGAACGGTTCTTGAATAAGAAAAAGACACGGATCATAAATGTAATCACAGGAAGCTGGATATTTGCTTATCAGCTTCTTTTCCTCGCGGAGTAATCCCTAGTTAACTACCCAGTCATATAAACATCGTGGTTGTTTCGTCATGCAGTAACAACTTGTATGTTTATTTTGAGTTTGTATGGTGTTTTACACTGCTTCTAACATCAAGGCATTACATGGGTTAACTACCGGTACTGCTAGTCATTTATCCTGACACTAGTGAGTCGGTCGTAATGTTAACCCAACAATACTGAGCGACAAGAAGTGAAAGCCATCAATACAGTAACTTTTTAACTCTTTAACTGCCGCATTGATCAAAGTCGACAGTTCCATGTTGGGAATTGGACCACTCCATTGTTCGTTCTACAGGAAATTTGGTAAAATTAAATGTATAAGTAACAAACAATGCAGATTTCCGGAGAGACATCTACATTTTACTACATTTTTAAAAAAAAGGTCTTCATACAGTGATTTATTTAACCCTTTACCACCTGCAGACGCATTTTGACGCAATTGCAGCAGATGACTTTTGAAAACATTGTGGCCGAAGGTGAAATTGCTCAAGTTGAGCAATTTCGCCTTTGGCCACAATGTTTTCAACTTTATTTAACAATTAAGCTTTCTTTTATGGAGATTTTTCAGGTTTTTGTCAATATGTGTTCAAAAATGTCTGCTGCAGATTTGTTGTATGTAGCGTTTCTTATGACGTGGTTGTTTTTCCAAGACGTAGTATCGTATCCAATGTATTAAACGGTACGGGTGAAACTCGGATACAGCGTACTAGAATTGGCCCCATTATCGAACATATTAACCAAAGCCTTGGTTTTATCCCCTATGCTTAACGAGTTGACAATCCTGTAATACGGCCTGGTTTGACCGCAGTTTGAACTCCGTGAAAATCTCAGTTAGACCTCCTAATACGCAGATGCTAGACACTCCGCTGCCGTATTCGACGATTAGTAACCGGTTCTCATATACAGACGCTTTCTGACGCCTTTGCAGCATTACAATTATGTTCTATATGTACGCTTTGCATCGTATAATTATGTCATTCAATTGCTAAAGTAAACCTGTCATTTAACGTTACAATGTAAGCGTGACCGTTATACCCTTCCATCGATCATTGCTTTAGGCAATGAAACACATAAAACAGTTGCTTTAACGACTGAAATGTACCATATGGTTAGTTCACTTGAACATATTAACTGCTGTTTAAGTGAACTTCATGTTGTTTCCGTACGTATCTCTGAACTTTTACAACGACACGGACGTACTAAAACAAACATTACAGTTATCTAACGACGGGACTTAAACATACCATATATGTTTAATTCCCACGTATTTCCTTCTCATTCATTTACTGATAATTAGTTTTGTTAAACCTTTCCCACATTCGACAATTCTGCAGCAGACGCCTTTGAACTTATTTTGTCAAAAAATAGAACATTTCTACGATTGAATGGATAAAATATGGCTAATAATGGAAAACATTCTGGCAAAAGGAGAAATTGCTCGTTTTGAGCAATTTCTTCTTACATGTATGTCACTATGTTTTCAAAAAGCCGTCTGCTGCAGAGGCATCAGAAAGCGTCTATATGAGGGAAAGGGTTAAGACCGTTTTAGAACACCAACCTATGTTTTTGTTCTAGAACAACAATGGCTTATCGTCTTTGTTTTAATATCTAAACGACAGATATATTTATTGTTCAGATGCTTTCAAACAAGCGTTTCCCAGAGTTCCATGTCAGTTAATCAACTAAATATGTAAACCAAATATGCTGTTAACTCTTTCAGCGCCGAATTGTCTAAAGTAGACTCTTCCTCGTTCAAAATCGGGCGTCTCCAATTCTCATGTAATAAACGTTGTTTTACTATTTTGATAACTAAAAGGCAACAATGCTGATTTCAGGTGAGACATTTCGTTACGTGCTGACTCACCTTAATCTGTATTGTTTGCAAAAATCTCGATATTGCCTTTGGCCCTGAAAGAGTTAAGATTTTTCTTGGTAACGAAATCTGCAAGAGAACAAGCAAGCAAGATCATCCGTCACTAGATATAACATTATAGTAGGACTACAGATAAATGAGGAACTATTCTTGACAAATTACCTCTCGTAAAGTAGACATGAATTGGTAGGAGAAAACATATTGGGCCGAACATTTATAAAGTTTGCGGTGCCCATTATCTCTGGTAATGAACGGGTTGTAGACAGCTGATTCCAGCTGAAAAACACAAAAACTTGGACAAGACCTGTAATTGGATTCGGCAAACGAGCATATGTATGCACCCTTAACCCTTTCTCACATACGGACGTCTTTATGCTCAGACACATGTACATGTATGTGGGAAAGGGTTAAATTTATTTATTAGTGGCTTTTGTCCTCCTTGCAGGGATAAAGAGTATTACAACAGAGTATGTTGTGTCGGGATAAACTTACCAGGAAACGCCCCTAATTACTGTTGAAAGCACTGTATGATAAACTTTGCCCACATACATGTGCTTTCTGATGACTCTGCAGCAGACGACTTTTGAAAACATTGTGGCCAAAAAGGAAATTCCGCATGATGAGCAATTTCTCCTTTGGCCACAATGTTTTCAACTTTATTGAACAATTAAGCTATCTTTTATGGAGATATTCCAGGTTTGTGTCATTTTGTTTGTCGTCTGCTGCATATATGTTTGTATGTGGGAAAGGGTTAATTATATGACTAGGAAATTATATTAGACTCGTCCTGCATTAACACACTTTGACAAATTGCTATCGTCTTGAAGTAATCTACTTGGTTCACTTACGTTTCAATGCCATTCACCCTTTCCCACATACAAAACAACTGTAGCAGACGACTTTGACGATATTTAGAAACAAATATGGAAAGTCTCTATAAACGAAGGTATAATTATTACTGAAAATAATTGAAAACATTGTGGCAAAAGGAGAAATTGCTCGTTTTGAGCAATTTCTACTTTTGTCACTATGTTTTCAAAAGTCGTCTGCTGCAGATAGGTCATAATACGTCTTATATGTGGAAAAGAGTTAAACACAGTGGTGGTTACAAGGCAGTGTTCTACCATTAGTGTGAAGCATTTACTATACGTGGTACAGATTTCACAGATAGACATCGATACAATCTAACCTTTTCCACTTGCCGACGTACATTTTGTTGTACTTGGATGCATATTAGTATGCAGCAGATGATTTTTGAACATATTGTTGCAAATGGATAAATTGCTCATGATAAGGAATCAATGTCTCCATCTGCCACATTGTTTTCAACTCTATTCAAAAACTATACTTTCATTGAAAAATATATCCTCTATTTTTGCTAAGACGTTTTTTAAATCCATCTGCTGCAGAGTTGATGTATGTGGGAAAGCGTTTTGGTGATGCGGAAAGATAAAATTGCAAGAGCTAGACAACGATACATTTTCAATAATTATAGCAACAATTCATCAATAAAGACACATTCATTACAATAAGGAACATTTCAACCCTGTTTGGCAAGGAATATGTAACCCCATGGGTACACGTATTTACGCGTGTTATTGAACACATATTCCATGATTGCCTTTAGTAAAAACATGTGACTGCCAAGGGACAAGTAAACGGACAAGTAAACGAAAATACAGTTCAGTCGGTAGCGACGCAGGACGTAAAAACTCTAGGCTTGTGAATTCAAACTCCAGCTCGGCCTACATTCTTTCCGACAGTTGTCAAAGGTAAATGCGACAAGCGTCCTTCGTCTTTAATCCATTGGCTAACAGTTTATATGAAAAAGCAGCCATCTGTTTGGAAAGACTGTTGTGTGAAGTACTGGGGTGATAAAGTCAGCCAGTCAACACATGGTTATGTTGTGAACTGGTCCATGTGATAAAACGGAAAATTTATCAAAACTGCGTTAAACACATATCAATCAGTCGCAGAGCGCCGACCATGTATATACATGAATTTAAGGTTTGCAGAAACTGATGTGTAATGTGACTTATTTCTTGTTTTCGCATAAAGCTATAGAAAGGGTTATCATCATTACTTGGATACGGTACAGTAATTGATTTACTTTATAATTATTGCGCGGGTGCATCAGCACCAGCGCATATATTGGTTGTGTTTAGAGCTACCACTGGTGCAGTGGGCTTGCGCATGCGCCGTTTTATTCGTCTTGATCGCGCATGCGCTGTCTTTTACCGTCAGCTCTCGGATATTTCCGTAGCAGTTCGTCACTAGACTGGTTCTCGTTCGAGTTTGTAATAGAAGTTAAAGATTAGTAAACCAGTCAGTTTATAGACGAGTAGTTGTTTTATAATTAAAATGTAAATTAAAACCATAGTGAGACGTGAACCGGCGTTAAGTCATCGCGTGTTACCCATCCAGGCACTAACCGCGATGAACGTTGCTTAACTTTACGAAAACGTCAACAAACTCTACCAACGTCGCTATAAAAGCCGGCTTCCACAGCAAGGTTGTAGAAGTGATATTTATACTTATGGCCCGTTCCCGTTACATTTCTCCCTCTTTTTTCTTGACTTCACACAACTGAACACAAGTAGTATACCAGAGAGGAGTTTATGTGACACCACGGTGGTTATAATAACAGGAACATGGAAATATTTTCATAAATGCGAAGTTATTGTGCTAAATTTTTTCGATTTTAAGAATATATTAAGGGGGAAAAAAGACGCGCATGCGCAGACAAATATGTTAACAATAATTTTGGGAGATCGAGGTCAACACGTTGGGAAAAGGTATTTATGTTTTCGTTTTACGTATTTAACTAAAACACTATTGTTATCATATATTTATATCATATATTTAAAAGCGGGTTTCGTGTTTTTCGAATCAAACAGTATTTGTTAAGCCATAAAATGCTGATTCCCGCGCTAACATCCAATTGCTGCATCTTGTAACAACTATTGTTTGCTCAAGTGTTTGGACATATTTGTTGTTTGTGGTAGAAAGATTCAGAATATTGCTTGTCCGTTCAAGACTGACGTTATTCTTACCAGTTTAATCACTCCGAGTTCTCGTTTGAGAAAAAATGGAGGGAAAACACACAAATAAGACACTACAAACATTCTCTCTGTAAACTATGATAATGATTACCTTAATGTTTTATTAACATAACATTTGGGGAATCCCACCTAGGACCCTGTTTCTATAAATAGCCCCTTTAAGTGGTTCATATAGCAATTAATAAGAGCTGAAATAGTCCCCAATGAAGCAGAAGTTGCATGCTTAAACCACATGCGTCCACATTTTCATTTGAGAAAAGAATTGGGTATAAAAACACAATACCTCGTTACGATACTACAAATGGTCGCTTTATATGGTCATTATGCTATAATAATAATCCTATGAGAAAAAACGGGGAATCCTTCAAGGACCGTGTTATTATAAATAGCCTCTCTATATGGTATTATATAAAAAGACAATGTCATTATAGTCGTCATTGTTGGCTCATGCCTGACGCAATAATTTGCCACAGTACGTCGGGTATACCGTACTAGGTACAGTTGTATATGACGACTGCCACATGGTTAGGAACAAATGTAAGAGTTATCACTTATAATTATAGCCAGCGTGTTCTACATATACAATCATCGTCATTGAATTGTGTCAACCTCGGTGGTATAGTGGGTTCAATCCCCAGACAGGTGATACTAAAGACTTAAAACAATGGTAGAAATGGCAGCCCTCCTTGGCGTTCAGGGTTGCAGGGTAAGCATTACGACTGACTGTATGGTGTCAGGATAAATGTACCAGTAGTACTGCTAACCTACCCAGGAGACGCAGTGATATAACTGAACAAAAATTGAAAGCGGCGTGAACCATCAATCATTGAATTTTGACAATACTCGTATGCAACATTCTACAATTCTACGGCTAGAGTATTTTTTAATATATTTAAAACTAAAATAGTGCCTATCCTGCTATATGGGGCTGATATTTGGGGTGTACACTTGCACAATTCTATAGAATCAGTGCAAATATACGCCTATCGTAGATACATGTGTGTTAGTAAGTCTGCATCAAAATCAGCTGTTTTTGGAGATTGTGGTCAACACCCATTAAGGACAGAATATTTCAAAAAAAGTGTAAAATACTGGCTAACCATTCTTAATATGCAGGAAACAAGACTAGTTAAAAAATGCTATTTGGTGTTGAAATTGTACGATGAATCTGGTCAGAAAAATTGGGTTACTTCAGTAAAACTATTGTTACAAAGATTAGGTTTTGGTTATGTATGGGAACGCCAGTGTGTCCTGAATGGAAGACTGTTTCTTTGCGAATTTTTCTGAACGTTTAAAAGATCAGGCTGTGCAAGACTGGTCAGCTTCTGTAGCAGATAACCAGAAACTGATACTATATAAACACTTCAAAGATTCGTTTGTCCATGAAACATATTTAGATGTTTTAAGCATGAGAAAGTATCGTAGAGCTATGTCTACATTCAGGACAGCCTGCCATAATCTAGAAATAGAAACAGGAAGACATCTTAATATAGAAAGAGATAAGAGGATTTGCAAACTATGTGGCGACGAAGTTGGAAATGAGTATCATTTCTTATTAAAGTGCTCTAAACTGCAGGAACTTCGCAAGAAATATATAAACGGAAAGTACTGGCGTAATTGTTCGATCCACCAGTTTAATTTACTGATGTCTTCCAAATCAACAAATGTCATTTACGGAGTGGCGTCGTTTATATATTTTGCCTTCAAAGTACGAGCTGATATTAATAACAGCAACAACTAAGTTATACTTTCATTTAGTTTGATTTTCTTGTAGTTATTGAGCGCTCATATCATTTTGATCATTGTATAATCGGATATGCCGTATGCATGTGCGTGCGTGCGCGTGTATGTACATATGTGCATATATTTATGTGAATATGTATGTGGGGGCGTTTATTGGTGTACGTACATATATCTTCATGCAAACTTAGTCAGTTATATAAACAAGATAAATTGAATAAATAGCATGTATCTTTATTTTAGGTTACATATCAAATTTCAACAAAATCAATGTGATTATACAGTATGAATTATGTTCATGAAAAATGTTACCAATGTTTACATTCTATCAATACTTCTATTAAGGTCTTTAAAATTGTTTGTAATATTATATTTTGTTGTAATGGGCCGGTGGCCTCTAATCAAATAAAACTTTGTTGTACAATGTATTTGATGTGATGTTATATATGAATAGCTAACACTATAGACATGTAATAAAATGTAATGTTATATATGAATAGTTAACACTATATACATGTATTAGATGTAATGTTATATATGAATAGTTAACACTATATACATGTATTATATGTAATGTTATATATGAATAGTTAGTACTATAGACATGTATTAGATGTAATGTTATATATGAATAGTTAACACTATAGACATGTATTTGATGTAATGTTATATATGAATAGTTAACACTATAGACATGTATTATATGTAATGTTATATATGAATAGTTAACACTATATACATGTATTTGATGTAATGTTATATATGAATAGTTAACACTATAGACATGTAATTGATGTAATGTTATATATGAATAGTTAACACTATATACATGTATTTGATATAATGTTATATATGAATAGCTAACACTATAGACATGTATTAGATGTAATGTTATATATGAATTGTTAACACTATATACATGTATTAGATGTAATGTTGTATATGAATAGTTAACACTATATACATGTATTTGAAGTAATGTTATATATGAATAGTTAAATCTATAGACATGTATTTGATGTAATGTTATATATGAATAGTTAACACTATATACATGTTTTTGATATAATCTTATATATGAAAAGCTAACACTATAGACATGTATTATATGTAATGTTATATATGAATAGTTAACACTATATACATGTATTATATTTAATGTTATATATGAATAGTTAACACTATATACATGTATTTCATGTAATGTTATATATGAATAGTTAGCACTATAGACATTTATTTGATGTAATGTTATATATGAATAGTTAACAATATAGACATGTATTTGATGTAATGTTATATATGAATAGTTAACACTATATACATGTATTAGATGTAATGTTATATATGAATAGTTAACACTATATACATGTATTAAATGTAATGTTATATATGAATAGCAAACACTTTAGACATGCATTAGATATAATAGTATATGTGAACATCTAACACTATAGACATGTATCAAATATAATGTTATATATGAATAGCTAACACTATATACATGCATTTGATGTAATGTTATATATGAATAGCTAACACTATAGACATGCATTTGATGTAATGTTATATGAATAGTTACCACTATAGACATGCATTTGATGTAATGTTATATATGAATAGCTAACACTATATACATGCATTTGATGTAATGTTATATATGAATAGCTAACACTAGAGACATGCATTTGATGTAATGTTAGATATGAATAGCTAACACTATAGACATGCATTTGATGTAATGTTATA
Source organism: Serripes groenlandicus (assembly GCA_031761405.1). NCBI lineage: Eukaryota > Metazoa > Mollusca > Bivalvia > Cardiida > Cardiidae > Serripes > Serripes groenlandicus. The sequence continues at coordinate 46,463,645 of JASEVX010000009.1, forward strand.
TATGAATAGCTAACACTATAGACATGTATTATATATAATGTTATATATGAATAGCTAACACTATAGACATGCATTTGATGTAATGTTACACTATAGACTTAAAACGAGTAAACAGCATGCATGGACAGTCTGATCATTTACTCCTTCTTTGCCAAAGTTGTTTAAAGACTTGTTTATCAGTAAAAAGTCACATGTTATTTAACCCATTCCGACATACAACACATATACAGTAAAAGACTTTGAAAACGTCTATGTAAATATATAGAAACTCGCGATAAATAAAAGGTAAATCACAAAAAGGGGTTGAAAACATTGTGACAAAAGGAGAAATTGCTCATTATGAGCAATTTCTTCTTTTGCTACAATTGTTTTTCAGAAGCCATCTGCTGCAGAGTTGGCGGAAATTGTCTGTATGCGGGAACGAGTAAAATCTCGAGTTTATTTCGGGAACTGTGTAAACTAGACGACAGAACATCCCTGGAGGGAAGAACTTAAGACTTCACGATTATTCCGCGAGTATCTATCCATTCTACAGACCTGAGATTTTACAAGCATTTTCACTGATAATGCAGCGCGGATATCTATAATGTATAATACCGATATCTGTCATCAGCAGTAAATTACAATGGGGGAATTCCATGAGCTCACGGAACGCCATGTCTACCACATACAGGCTTGACAAATGGCACTTTGACGATATGAAAAGGGCATCAGGAAAAATCAAATTGTTTAAATAGCCGATCTGTGACACTCGTAGATTTAAAATCATCCTACGTATTTTTTGAAAAATAATCGAAATGTTGTTTTCTTATGGAACCTTTATAGAGCACTTTTAGGAGAGTGAATATTCTGAAAAGGGTTGTGCAAATTCCTAAGCTGGTCTTAATCGACTGAAATAACAAATAGAAAAACAACGATTTGGTTTTCTGTACTGGTGCTAGATAGAAACAACCCATTTTCAGCAGGAGACTTTAAAAACATGCAGGCGCATTGATAGCAAATATCTTTAACCCTTTCCCTCAGCAGACGACTTTGAACAAATTTTGTCAAAAAATGGAAACTCTCTATAATGAATGGATAACCTATGACTAAAAGTGGAAAACAATGTGGCAAAAGAAAATGCTCGTTTTGAGCAATTTCTTCTTTTGTCACGTTGTTTTCAAAACGCCGTCTGCTGCAGAGGCGTCAACAAGTGTATATATGAGGGAAAGGGTTAAAGGAAGGTAAAGTGATTACAAAAATAAGTTCAAAACATTGTAGCTATAGTAGAAGATGCCCATTATGACCAATTTCTCCTTTTGCCATAATGTTTGCAAATTTCGTCTGTTGCAGAGGCGGAAAGCGTCTGAATGTGGGTAAGGGTTAAAATCAACGATTGTATGACTTTGTTTCGAAAATCCGGAATTGCGGGATTGTTAAATTTCGAAGAGCTGTAGCATGTTTTAGATCTGGGACATTTAAAAATTGAACAAGGACGTTAAAGTAACACTAACTTAGACGATAGATTGTATCCAATATGTAAAAATATCATAGAATACGTCTATCATTCCCTATTAAATTGTCCAGTTTAATCTGATTTTAGAAGTAAATATTCATGAACAAGCGAAATATCACCAACATCCAACAATTCATACATTTAATGTGTTCTAAACGAGAAGGAACGAGGAAGAGTTAACAAATAGTTCAACGTTCTTATATTATGCTATGGACAAACGAAAGATATTAATAAGCGAACTTAAATATTTTCACTGTAACCCATTTTATTTATTGGTTGTACTGAATGTATTTTGTATGCCTTCTGTATATATGTAATGGCCGGTGGCCATTTATCAATAAATCATTTTAATTTCAATTTGGGAAATCACTTGTTCTGGTTTGCAGACATTCTAAAGTTTCTGAAAATATGCGTAACTGAATTTCTCTCAGATACCGCATTTGGGCCAATTTTGTCAGGACAGACCAGACCGCCAATATGTATGACATAATGTCTGTCTATGAAAGCATGTTGATGGCGAGTTCCAGGTTAGATGTTAGATTGGAATACCTGCACGTTGTTACTACACGACAACAACCGACACTCGGTAATCAAGTTCTATATTAGCCATTTAGAAGTTGTCGTTTTGAGTGTTTGGAACACTTCGAGCATTTAGAAAATTAACAATTGTTTCGAGTAGGTTTGATAACTTGGCATTTTAAATTATTGGTGCAGTTATGTTCTTTCCGATGGTTGCTAGGGTCGTGGAAAAAGTAAATTTACGAACCGCCATTTTTGTTTCCCATTTGGTTTCGAATCGAAATTGAATCGTCGACAAAAGGATCTGAGACGCTTTCTCTAACAGTGGATTTCATTAGGAACTCGTGTATTATCTTATTCTGGAATTTTCGCCTAGATATTTGTGTTCTTTATATGCCCCTTTTGACCCTAAAGTTTGTTCAGTAAAGCGAACACACATCTTCTATTTTGCGTTGAAAAACTTCACATCGGAGAATGACAAAAAATAATAAGAAGACCTGCCTTTAAAACAATCCTTTGCTTATTCATCTTAGCAGATATTAAAACCATCTTTATTGTTTTCAAATGGAAAGATAAGCAAAATGATCAAAGTATACAATAAAATACAATACTATATATTGTATTACTTTCAGGCAAAGCTGCCAAGAATCTACAAAGAACAAAACGTAATCATTTTACGCGAATCAAAGTAAAATAAACCAGGAATATGAACTAACTGTTCAAATAGTATATACAGTGACAATAAGATATGATATTAAAAGTAAAGATAAAGATCTGATTAAAATGTATCTGTATTTAAAATTGTCTTTCTTTACTTAGTTCTAATAATCATAACCATGCAGACATACAATATGTAATGACGGGAAATATTCGAGTTCTGCATAAATAGTCGATGAGACAATGTCATCGTTTATAGTATTGCGTGATCTTTATATCCGTACATTAAATTCCCTGCATCACGAAGGCTTAGAATATTAACTACAATGATAAGAAGGATAGACATATCTTCAAAATATGGCTTGTATATATATATGAGAAGTTCCTCGAGAAAATCAACATTGTGGACTCTGCGTAAAGTTTGCTAGAACTTTTCGTTATATAATTATTCTGCAACCCTGGAGAGAGAGGGTTACAAATGATTGATTCTACAAATAGAATAGACAAAATTCTGTAATTTCAATAACAAAATAACATAATTTGAGTCGTCTCGCGAGAAAATCAACATTATGGACTCTGCGTAAAGTATCGACCCGGAACAGCCTAAGTATGCTGCAAAGGCTAACACGGACATATACGTTTAGCCTCCTGTGGATTTTCTGTTTCAGGAATCATTACTCTACATCTCTATCCCCTGAGACGGAATGTGTCGGCCCGGATGAGCCTACGCAGACTGCGCAGGCTGATCTGGGTCGATACATTACGCACAGTCCATAATGTAGGTTTGCTCATGGAACGGCTAATCCGGGCCGACACATTCCGTCTTAGGGTAACGTTCATATAATACATGGGTACCCTCATATGTCAATACAATTCCTGTAGTACATAAAAGTCGGACATTTTGTCTTTTGTGAATACAATCTTGAATCTATAAAATGTTCACAAAGAACTTTATGATACAAATAAAATTAGTGGAAAACTTTCAAACTATCATCTTATCGTTTTGTTAAAAATTCTTATCCAAATTAATCTACTGTTTTCTTCAAAGGTATCCTACTGTCATTGTGTCTCCCCAAATATACTTACATAGTTAATTCATAGTAAATTTCCTACTCCAGTATAATTGTGTGTATATATCGATTAAAACTCATATGATCTTTTACGAGCATACTTGGAAGTAAGTTCTTCTGAAGATTCACGTCTTCTTCTTATTATTATTATTATTCTTTAAATCTGATCGAGTTTTTAAACAAACGTAGTGAAGCACCGGGTTGGGAATTATGAGGGATATTTACAGAGCTCTAGATAAGGGGCGTTTTTGCATGTTCTAAAATCTTTATTTAACCATCTAACCATATGTTGTGGGTACTCAAGCGAATCGTCTCAGTGAGACGATTATTTTGAGTACCCACAACATATGGTTTGCTTTAATAATAAGAGAGAAATTGTGGGAACGAAAGCTGAATCCACCCTCCTTATCTGGACCTATGGGATTACGCCGGAGGCTCGGTATTGGAACTCGATTGTGCGCCGACTTAAAACAATGCTAATACGAGAATTTATGTTCTGTGTCGCGCGTAGAGAACTTAATTGTCAGAGCGGACAAGTCGAGTAATATCGATTCGATGTTGACGATCCTTAGTGAACAGTTGGGCAGTTTGATCCTGACAGTGTTTGGATGAGGAGGGTGTTTACCGCTAACATTTACAGTGTGACTTAGAATAGAAATAATTCATGAGCTATTTAAAACTCAGTTTATGTGAAAAACGACGAGGGAATTGATTAACTAAATACAGTAGATTGTATTTTATAAGAAATACTAAGAAATACTTCGTAAATAATTTTATATAAAACATATCGAGATTAAAACATAACGTATATAAAATGTAGTTGATGTGAAATACGTCGAGGGAATTTATTAACTAAATTAGATTTTATTTCTAAGAAATGTCTTTGTAATGAGTTTTGTATAGAAAACAACGAGATGAAAATAGTAACGTATTTATAATGAAATGTTTTGTTGAATTATAATCTGATAACAGTTGTTCTTATAAAAGTGGGCATTTTTTAGTGAAAGACTGAAGTGTACAAACCGTATACAAACTTGATAAGAGAGAAAACATGTTTTAGTTGAAGTTCTTTCGAAGAGTGACTTTCACAACGTTGTTATAAGGAACACTTAGTATTTACCAGACAGATATGTCCATGATACTATCCCATTGATTTGGTTATTGAGGATTTGTGAAGACTAACGTATTTTACAACACAAGAGGGACTTGTATTTTACTTTAAGAAGAGAACGATGCTGTAATGTGCTTTTACCGTGAATTGGCGAAGGACAAAAATTATGTCAGGATGAACAAAATACGGTAAACAGATGTTTTCTTATCTTATTTGAAATAGTTTTCGAATATCGTTTGACTTTTCGGAATTCAAAATTATTTATTGACATTTTAAAAAGGAAGAAATTAAAAAATTCTAATGCATCTTGAATATAAAATTTAAAGCACGTTATCCGTTTTCAAGATGCCGACTCGTATCTGCTGTATCAGCAACATAAAGAAGAACGAAAACAAAAATGAATTATTCATAGGATTTTGCAAATTTGTTTTTAAAAAAATAATTACGAAATTGTGCAAAAGATATTGATTCCATTCAAGATAATTAAAGGCTTTTGTTTTAAAAATGAACAGCGTCATATTTATCTACTTTACTCCATCATACAAAAAGCAAATTGAAACTAAATATGTTTGGAATAAGACATTTAAGTAAAATTAAGCCGCTAGGGTATTTGCATAATCTTTATTGGTCGTCTATAGGCTAAATAGACCGAAATACATATTATAATAAAAAAGCACTTATTGTGGGTTTTTATGATGGATGATTCAATCATGTTCTCATTTTTAAAATTACATATAAACAAAATGAAAATCAACCATTAGTCCAGAGGACTAGATAAAAAGGAGTAAACTGGTCTTATTCCAACAATATCTCTCATATGACTACATTAAACCCTATGCTGTTGGTACTCAAAAGAATCGTCTCACTGAGACGATTCTTTTGAATACCTACAACATAGGGTTTGGTGTTCAAATAAGGATTTGAGGATGTGAAATACTTATCTAATCTACAGCTCTCCATTACTACACATCTTGATAAGAGTAACTAATCCGCAGGAAATAGGGGTCATGTATTATTCAAGAAAGTAGTCACACCACGAAGATGATTCCCATCATTGTGCACAATATCGGGCCGGGCCAACACTGATTATCCACATACGTTTCAATATCAGACAAGGTCAAAATACTGAAACTTATCAAATCAAACGGTTCCAGCGCATCCTATAATATTTACATCGAATTTAAACTTATTGTCGCATATTCAATGGAGTCTGGTGAAGGTTTACAATCATTTCTAGGCAAACAGTGGTTTCTTAGAAGGCGTCTTGACTGTTGGTGTATTTCGTAAACTTTGACATATTAAGACAGCGTGGTCATATATATATATTCATCAATTTTGGTGGTGTCTAAACATTTGGGGAGTTTTGCAATAAATTGGGAATATTGTTTTGCGGTAGCGATACTTGGCTTTGTATTGTTCTGCGAGGCGCGTGGGAAAACAAATGATATCTCGCGAGACCGAATTCAATGTTTTATAATCCCCAATTGCATTCTAAACGTTATCACGTACACAGGAGAGGATTCATCTTTTCAGACTACACAATACAATGTACCACTGGTGTAAACAAACTTACTTACACGTATCTCTTTCATATCTGCATACCAACTTTTAATTGTTTTCCTTAAGAAATAAATTACAGTGAAAAAAATCAGTGAAAACGTATGAAATATAATATTTAAGAGCAAAATATTAATTATCTTTGAAACACGATAAGTTTTCAGTTATTTATCGTCAATTGAAACTTATACACCTCTTGGGAGCCTCGCGTAATCCTAAGTCATGTGGTGTATTCTCGGCCTTGATAATCTATTTATAGAAACTGAAGCTGGATGGAGATGGCCGATCACATAGAACCTTTCTGATATTCAAAACAAATAATATGCGCATGTTCCATTTCTTAGTGTTTTCTCATATTGACCTACGTTTAACTTTTTTAAAGATATTTCTTGTTTTGAATAAACATGTGTCCGTTAAATATATACAAAGTATTCCGAATGATTTGCCAATATTTCTTTCGAACACATAAACTTAATGAAGAGAAAGAAATTCGATATATGTAAAGAATGATACAAAAATTCGCTTTAGCATGTTCCTAATGTAAACTGTCGATGAACTTTTAAACCGAGTTTTCGTAATTAGTTTCTTAATTACCTTAATTAGAACATGCTGATTGTTTTCTTCGGTGTAGCACCTGGAATGTGCAAAGTCGGCTTTATTCTACGAAAACAAGCCATAGAGCAGACACTACTGAGTCATTTATTTAAATATATTCCATCATTCATCTTTTACAAAATATTAAGGAAACTAAAATGACACAATTTGCGTTTAAGTATTTAACCCTTTCCCCCATACGACAATTCTGCAGCAGACGACTTTGAACGTGTTTTGTCAAAAAGTGGAAAAACTCCATAATTGAATGGATAACCTATGACAAAAAGTGGAAGACAGTGCGGCAAAAGGAGAAATTGCACGTTTTGTGCAATTTCTTCTTTTGTCACTATGTTTTCGAATAGCCGTCTGCTGCAGAGGCGTCAGAAAGCGTCTATATGAGGGAAAAGGTTAAGTACTACTTAGTGCTCCGTAAAGGTTAGTCGAATTTGGACCCAGAGGTATATATGATGAGCCTTTTTCATTTACTCAAATCCTTATTTGACAGTCAAGTCTCATGTAATGGGATACAGTCAGAGCTCTAGATAAGGGGCGTATTGCATGTTCTAAAATCCTTATTTTACCCTCTAACCCTATGTTGTGGGTACTCAAACGAATGGTTCCACTGGTTCTTTCAATTACCCACATCATAGGGTTTGGTTGGATAGGAAGAGAGATATTTTTTGGAAAAGAGCTGTAAACCCCTTTTTGTCTGGATCCTCTGCGGCCGAGATAATCAAAAGAATCGTATCAGTGAGGCTATTCATGTGTGTACCAACGCCAAATGGTTTTGTTGAGTAATAATAGAGATATTGTTGTTTGAAAGGGGGGGGGGGGGGGGGCAGTTTACTACCCCTACCATTATTTACATGTATTCCTCTTATAACTAAATATATACGAGTACATGTACGTGAAAACACCCCGAAGATGCTGAATGTGCATGAAATAAAATGTGAAGGGTCAGGGATTACACAAAGGGATATAGAATATGGTATTTACATGTATAATGTTCATAGGAGAGTGTAGGTCAATCAAATATTCCTTTCATATCGGAATTCTGTTACAGTCAAATCAGATATAAAATTTGCATAAATGGCCATTGTGATTTTCGACCGTTCGACTCTAGTCAATAATTACCAATACGACCTATGTCTCGAAGATCTATGAGACTTTTATACTCGTATTTGTGCGCCCGTGTATTGCCTGAAGGAATTGTTTAGGGGAAATTATCAGAGTCTAGTACAAAGGGGGCTTGTTGCATCGACTCGTCGGTGTACCGTCGAATACGGAAATATTGAAAACCTTGTTAAAAAGAAACACACACAAGGATTCCAGATATATTTTAACTTGTTGTTGTATCAACTCTCTTAACCCTTTCACTCAAACGACAATTCTGCAGCAGACGACTTTGAACGTATTTTGTCAAAAAGTAGAAAATCTCCATAATTGAATCAATAACCTATGTCAAAAAGTGGATAACATTGTGGCAAAAGGAGAAATTGCACGTTTTGTGCAATTTCTTCTTTTGTCACTATGTTTTCAAAAAGCCGTCTGCTGCGTTGGTGTACCGTCGGATGTGCCACGTCAGTATTACGGAAATATTGAAAACGTTGTTAAAAAGAAACACACACCAGGAAGCCAGATATAATTGGTAAAGCTCATTTGTATATATTCATTATGTTAGGATTCATTTTCATGTGGCTTATAAGCCCGTCTTGTCGAATGTGGAGAACTGTATTGCAATCTTATTCCGTATTTGTTACATGTAATATGTGCACAAATCACTATAATAACCAAGTACAACAATTGCCGAATAATGCAACAAAATAAAAAAAGAAGCGCGGTGAAGCGAAACGTCTTTAGACGAAATTAACTCGATTCGTGAATTAACGGAAACTTCGTCAATATGTATTTGAAAGCTATTAAAAAGAGTACTCATAAGAGAAAAGGGATGCAGTTGATGCAAGGCATCACTGTTATCTGAAAAGACTGCGTTAACCCTTTCCCACATGCCGATGCATGTGTAGTAGACGTCTTTTGAAAACATTGTGGCAAAAGGAGAAAATTCTCATAAGAGCTATCTCTTCTTTTCGCTGCAATGTTATCAAATATATTTGATGCTAGCATTTATAGATATTTCCAATATATTGTTTCCAAAGTCGTCTGTAGCAGAGTTGTTTTGTGTTTTGGAAAGAGTTGATTAATATACAGTACTTAAATTATTCAGGTTGATTAGTAAGTAAGTATATAAGACAATCGGGAACCAAGTTATCAACACCATGAATTGCATTTCTATGTTCTACGAAGTTGTGAATGTTCTTCAATAATGCAAAGTCTCCAAACCACAGCTAGGTTGACCACACCTTAAGGAGTTCACCAGTTATTTATTTTGAACAGTTATGCAGTTAGGTTTTAAATTGCTATTTTATCCATATTGCCGGAAAATACACCTATAATATACTATGGTCACGGGGTCAAAATACATGTATTAATAAAGTAGACAGGAAATATTCATAAACAAAATGGCTATATTCCGAAGGGCTAGGTTAAATAAATCCACATGGACGACGACGAAATTCATAAACGATAAAGTACAGTATAGTATACAGGGACCAGTAGGTATTTGCAATATCATCGCCATTAAGAGAGTTAATACAATAAAAACTAAAAACATCGTAAATGTATATTTCAATTTAAACGAATTATAATCAAATCTTTATACACTCAGTTGTAACCGTAATTTGATCAAAGCATTTACATTTAGTATATCGTAATACTAAATTCTCCGAAGATGGTCAATTGAGTAACATCACATAGCCCGGGCCGTCAATCCAGGGGTTGTGAGTTCGAATCCCGGCTCGGCAAACTTTCTTTCCTACGTTTGACAAAAGTCAATGCGACATGCGTCATTCGTCTTCCATCAATGGGCTAAGTCTATGTGGGAAAGCAGCCAGATCCTTGAGAAGATTGTTGTGTAGAGTACCGGTGTGTGAAAACCAGGAAACACATGAGTAGGTGAACTGGCCTTCGTGATATGACTGAGAAAATGTTAAAAACGGCGTTAAACCCCAATCAATCAATATCATAGTCCGGTGTGTGATCTCATTGCGCAATGAGTTCTTCTACACGTGAAAACAGGTTATACACTAGTCTATAATATCTATTGATGGATAAGATGAAAATAAAATAAACTAAGATTAAACTGCAGTGATAGCAGGCTCATCTTGATGGTCAGTGTTTGCGAATGTAGTTTAACCCTTATATAGATGCTTTCTGACGCCTATGCAGCAGACAGGTTTTTGAAAACATAGTGACAAAAGAAGAAATTGCACAAAACGTGCAATTTCTCCTTTTGTCAGAATGTTTTCCACTTTTTGACATAGGTTATCCATTCAATTATGGAGATTTTTCTATTTTTTGACAAAATATGTTTAAAGTCGTCTGCTGCAGAATTGCTGTATGAGGGAAAGGGTTAAGTATTTCATTACGTCGTACGTAATTGTTGCTTAATGTCACATATATAACGGAATAAAGGATTAAAGCGGAATCAAATTGCATACAGTCAAACTTGTCTAGGCGGTCACCTCTGTTAGGCAGTCAACTAAGTCACCCGTGTTCAGTAGCCACAATTTGACTCTCCCTTTGGTGGCTACCTAAGACAAATTCCTAAGACAAATTTAACTGTGCTTGTATAATTTATTGTTGTTCATAGCCATCCTCTGGAGGCTTCTGGGATGCTTGGTAATCTAGATGGCGAACATGAAATGGCTAAGGCGCAGCTCGGATATTTATTCAGTTCCTTTATTTATTTATTTTTGTAAAACGATACATATTTAACTCTCTCTCTCTTGCAGTTCCATTTTGAAATATCTGCAGCATACGGCGTTTGAAAGCAATGAGGCAAAGGGTTATTTCAACTAAATATTTCATTTTTTAAATGTTATATAGAAATGGTTTCGTTAGTTATCGGAAGCAGCATAAACATCATTGAATTTTAAGTTCATATTGAATATATGGAGGATATATAAGCATTTCTTATCGATTTTAAACAAGACTGTTCAAAAACGTAATCGGCAAAGGGATTAAAACAGAAGAACCAGCTATGTTTTAACTTTTAACCATTTCCGACATATAAACCATCTGCTGCAGATGATTTTGAAAGCATCAAGGCAAACATATGGAGATTCCACATATATTGAAA
>JASEVX010000009.1:46475045-46713684 GCA_031761405.1 Serripes groenlandicus
ACATTCACGGATTTAACCATTTTTCTACCTTTTTCCATTTTTTTTAAAACAAAAGTCTGCTGCTGCACAGGGCGCCAAAACATCGGGTGGTTGCGATAACGATCCCCTGTCGGGTCATACCAAAGATGTTCCTCGTTGGCGCTCAGGGTTCGGGGGTTAGCTTTACGAATATTGAGGATATAAGGACGAGAAGTACTGGTAACTTACAAAGGAACTGAATATTTGTTGCAAGCGGTGTGAAACACCATATTCTCCCCAGTCGAGGCACGACGGTCGTGGTGGAGTGCCCTTGGTTAAGGCACATTTTCTAGCCCAGTACTGGTTTGTTTGCCCAGGGATCATGAATAAGTGAACTGTCGCCGTGATATAACTGAAATAATGTTGAAAGCGGCGTAAAACGCCAATAAATAAATAAAAATAGAAACACCATACAAACAATGTAAAGGGTTAAAATTTAATTATCGAAGGCAAGGTCGATAAATTTCACACGGCATGGACGCACATGTTTCTATATGTGTCATCGACGGTGTATCAACGCATACCATCCGTTAGTTCCGAGTGATTTCGGATATAAAGTTAAACTGGAGTAATGAGGAGGTACGCCTTTTTGTATATTAGTACATATTCAATATGCACTTTTTGAATATTTGTACATATTCAATATGCACTTTTTGAATATTTGTACATATTCAATATGCACTTTTTGTATATTAGTACATATTCAATATGCACTTTTTGAATATTTGTACATATTCAATATGCACTTTTTGTATATTTGTACATATTCAATATGCACTTTTTGCACAAAACGTTCAATTTCTCCTTTTGCCACAATGTTTTCCACTTTTTGCCAAAGGTTATCCATTCAATTATGGAGATTTTCTATGTTTGACAAAATACGTTCAAAGTCGTCTGCTGCAGAATTGTCGTATGAGGGAAAGGGTTAATGCTTACCATCCATTAGTTCCGAGTGGTTTCGGATATAAAAGTCCACTGTAGTAACGAGAAATGGCCGTTTGTATGTTTGTACATATTCAAAAGGCACACTTTATTTTGTTTGAACGATATTTTACGCCGCTTTCAGCAATGTTTAAGTTATATCACGGCATTTCCTGGGTAAGTATCCAGTTATACTGGTTCATTTATCCTAACATCAGTCAGTCAGTCGTAATGCTAACCCCGCAACGCTGAGCGCCAATTAGGGCAGCCTTTACTACCGTGTTTAAAGTATTTGGTATGACCCGACCGACCGGAGATTGAACCCACGACCTCCCGCACCATAGCATGAATTTCTACCACTACACCACCGATGTGGTCTGACCAACCGTAAACGCAAAGGAAGGACATTCGATATAAAACAGAACGGAACTTTTATTGTCAATCGTAATGTTTTCTGTTTATCGTTTTTATCAATCTAGGAGAAGGGAAAGCCGAGGGAATGTTTACCAATACTATCTCGATAAATGATAGTTATTTTTCCCTTTTCCACATACATACGCTTTCTGACGCCTCTGCAGCAGACAGCTTATGAAAACATTTTGACAAAAGGAAATTGCTTATAATGAGCAATTTCACCTTTTGCCAAAACGTATTCAGCTCTGTTAAAAACATAAACCTTCATTTACAGAGATATTCCTTATGTCCAACTGTTGCAATTGTGTTGTATTTTGGAAAGGGTTTAAAATCAGCGTTATTACCTTATCGGTCAAACCCATTTATACGTTTTGATCACGTACATGTTGTTTACAGCGGCTAACTGTGGTCAATCACCCTTTACCTTGAATAGACGACATTTGTTGTGATGAAAGAAGAACCTTTTTTACAATCACAAGCGAGTACTGGCTATGTCCACCAGGAAGCAGACATCGAGTGTGATTAATATAAGCTTAAAGCTTGTTTTTCAATCGATGTAAAATTAAATAAGTTTCAACTTAACTAATCAGAAGTATGCTTTTCTAGTGTTCAACTGTAATACAATTTCCTGAGATGACTAAAATAGTGCGATTTCAGGTAAATATTTAACCCTTTTCCATCTATAGACGCATGTTGACGCATCTGCATCAGACGACTTTTGAAAACATTGTGACAAAAGGAGAAATTGCTCAAAACGAGCAATTTCTCCTTTTGACGCAATTTTTCCACTTTTTTTTTAGTAATTATACCTACAATTATAAAGCGTTTCCATAGTTTTGAGTAGACATTTTCAAAGTTATCTGCTGCAGATTTGTTGTATTTGGGAAAGGGTTAATGCCCTATCCCAATTATGGAAATAAACTGTGTTGTAGTATTCACTAATAACAATTGTGTTCATTACGCATTATGCAAACATGACGCAGATTGCAATGTTTACAAAACAGATAGACCATCAATAAATGACGCTGATTGTTAATGGGATTTTGTGACATTTAAATCTTCACATTTGTATATAAGAATCCCCAGTGTGTTGTACTAAACGTGCTTAAAATAATGTTATTGTACGGTAAACATTTATATTTTGAATTTGGTGAGTTTTACCAAACGTGTTTAGAATAATGTAATTGTACAATAACCATTTGTATTTTAAACTTTGTGAGTTGTACCAAACGTGCTTAGAATAATGTTATTGTACGGTAATCATTTGTATTTTAAACTTGGTGAGTTGTACCAAACGTGCTTAGAATAATGTTAGAGTACAATAACCATTTGTAGTTTGAACTTTGTGAGTTGTACCAAACGTGTGTAGAATAATGTTATTGTATAGTAACCATTTGTATTTTAAACTTGGTGAGTTTAACCAAACGTGTTTAGAATAATGTTATTGTATGGTAACCATTTGTATTTTAAACTTGGTGAGTTTTACCAAACGTGTTTAGAATAATGTAATTGTACAATAACCATTTGTATTTTAAACTTGGTGAGTTTTACCAAACGTGTTTAGAATATTGTTATTGTATGGTAACCGTTTGTATTTTGAACTCACCGCTGTACTTCAGTAAAGAAGTGTTTGAGCCGAATTACGAGAAAACGAACATTGTGGATTATGCGTAAAGTATCGACCCGGATCAGCCTAAGCATTCCGCGCAGGCTAACCCGAGTGGACAATTCTCGCCTCCTGTTGATTTCATTACTCTTTCCCCCTGAGACGGAATGTATCGACCCGGATTAGCATGCGCGGACTGCGCAGGCTGATCTGGATTGATAAATTACGCAGAGTCTATGATGTTGGTTCTTTAGTGGAACGGAGCAAGTGTTTGATTTGGCACGTTCCAACAAAAAGGAAGTAATTTGATTAACTTTAAGCAGACGACTTTTGAAAACGAAAATTGTTGTCATAATAATATCATTATTGGTATTTCAGTGTGTTTGGGTTTCACTAAGCGTGGTCTTAAGGTCTATCAATCAATATATTAAAGTGCATGCCTGCTGCACGCTTGGCTCCGTAAACAACCAACAAGCTGTATGTTGGTATCTTATGATACGTCACAGTTTGTCAGTCTGCGCCCAATGAGAACCACTATAGAACAGTTGGGAGAGACGGGTTATCTCCCCTTATGTTCATTGGTGCGCATCTAGCAGCCTGGTCACAGGTTAATATGTACTAATATATGTATTGATGTAGCCCGCTCATATATTAATTTCACTAGATGTAGACCTCTATCGGAAAACCTGGTGTATCTCACAGTAAATATTGATGGTTTGGTGTTATACGCCGCTTTCAACAATATTGCAGTTATATCACGGCGTATCCGTGGTAAGTTACAAGTACTACTGGTCAATTTATCATTACACCAGCCAGTCAGTTGTAATGCTAACACCGCAACCCTGAGAGCTAAGGAGGGCAGCCATTACTACCATCTTTAAAGTATTTGGTATGACCCAGCCGGAGATCGAACCCACGACCCTCCCGCACCCGAGGCGGACGCTCTACCATTAGAACACACTGAGGTGGTCCACTGTTAAGATAAAACATATACGGTTGTGTAAGAGTGATTGCAACCAAAGAACCTTTTGCATCCCCCCCGAAGTCTTGGTCTTATGAAAATAGCGAACAATATTCATTAAAAGTTAATGAATATGCGTGTTTCTATCCTATGTCTCTAGAACAAATCAGGGAAACACGTGCAAATGCAAATTCCAATTAAATTATATGTCTTAAAAGTAATGCACCGTGCTTAAAACTTCATTTGTATCTACGTTTGAAGTCTATTATAAAAGCAATAACAGTTTACAACGCAGACAATCAGTGGAATGTTTATTGGTATCAAGTTGAGTTCCTTATTTAAAAAAATAGAAACCATATTATGAAATGCGTGTTGTGTTCAAAGAAAAGCTGTCATGTCCTATTATCGGTTATCTGTTACGTGTTCTTTGTTCCTTTTTTCTTTTTTTTCTGCACTTTCAAGAATTATAGAAGTTTTGACAAATGCAATAATTAGTCTGTAATAACAAGGAAGGTATGAATTTATATGGAGGAAATATTCATCACTGACTCGTCCTATATTTATTTATTTACATAATAATATAATTGCTGAATAATTGAGGAAAACACAGCTTCCAAAATTGTATCCGAATTCTGAATTTATATCATGTCCATTTAAGATTGTTTTCCACTTTCTAACAAAGACAATGTTTAGTCACCATATCCCTATGTTAAATCGTATATATATCTACATTTCTTGTGTGTACATCGTAGGTATTTTCCTCAAGATTGTTTAGAACATTATCTGTTTTGGAGATACAGATGCTTTGGAGGCATAAACTCATCTGCTGAAGACACATTCATTTGACTGTGAGAGATTAATACAAGTAAACCAGATCGAGACTGTTCTAGGTCAAATTACGCTAAATACATCCGCTGCTATGCTAATCTACACCACTATAGTCCCTAAAAAAACCGCATTTCCTTTGGATTGTTTTAAAGCTTAGATGTAACTCTTTTCAATGGTATATGGTGCTCTGCATGAGAAACGCTTAGAAAGTGTGACAATTGAGGACTGAAACTGGTCGTTGTACATGGAAACAAAGAAAGAATTTATTTGGTGTATTGTAACCTCTATCGTTTCGCAATAGATACATGTAAATGTATCCATCTTATTTTGTCTGTTTTCGAAACCGAACATAGTATATATATTTTCAATCCTAAGCGAAAACACCTGTTTTTAATACGGCGACTGTTCATGCTTAAAGGTACTGAATACCAGCTTATAGATAGAACAATCAAAGTTTAAAACCGTTCAAAAGTTGAGATATGAGAGTAATAAAATTCACCTTTAAGTTCAATACACATCTAAATATTGATAGTTTCTGCTTCATTTGTACTGGGTAGACATACCCACTAAACCAAATTTAGTACATTTGCAATGACTTCAATTGACTGTTTTTCAACATTTACTGCAAAAATGGTTTTGAATTATCTATTACTTACTGTGTTGTCAATATTAGCAATATTTGCAGAAAGTTCAACATTTCAAGATGTTGATCTCCATCTTGAGTTCAGCACCTTTAATACCGTTTGAATATGTTATTTGTGCTGGTTATATACATGTACTTGTACTTTTTTCGGCACAGATACATCCATATTGTCAAGCGCATATACAATCCGACAGATTTTAAATCCGTCATTGATTAGGTAAAATAGTGTATCAAATAAGGTACATTTACGTCTCTGAAATATAATGTGACGTCATTGACATTTTATTTTATGCGTAAATTGTTATATTACGTTATTCAAAATATAACAATATGCATATTTTTTCTTTATTCTGTCTTATTAGTTACACTTGGTACATACTTAAAGAAAATGGTGTTGCAGTAGCGATACCTTGCTATATATTGTCTACTCGGGGAGTAGAATAATTGAAATCTCTCTCGACCTTCGGTCTCAAAAGATAATATTTGACAATGCACCTCTTAGTACAATACAAAGGCAGGTAACGCCACGGCAACATACTATTCCCTATCATATTGTCAGTCTTCAGAACCGAACAAAGCATATTATTTACCCCCCCCCCAAATATATTTGCCCTCAAGGAAAATCTAACAATTACAATGTAACATATAAATATTTAGTTCAATTCTTAATATGAAACTTCGTGCCGATTTACTTAACAGTAGACTCCGTCGTGGCCGAGTGGTTTGTGTCGGGGGTTTGCAACCGGGCGTATCGGGTTCGACCACCAGTCGCAGCGGTCATGATAGAGTGTCCGTGGGCAAGGTCCATTTCCTAGCCTAGAATTGGTTTGCTTACATAATTATCGTGTATAATTAAATATCCGTTAATTAATGTTGAAAACGGCGTTAACCCCAATGCAAAATGGATGTCTTACAGTCCAAATGTGAATTACTCTCAAACGTGGAACTGTTTGAGAGTTGAGAATAGATTCAATTCGCATTGGCATTTAAAACAAGACATATCTTTAAAAAAATCACTATGAGAAAACACTAAGAAATGGAACACGCAATAATCTATATGTTTACCAAAGGCTTATCGGCTTCAGTTTCTATAAATTGATTATCAAGGCCGAGAATACGCCAAATGACTGGAGATTACGCGAGGCTCGCAAGAGTTGTATAAGTTTCAATTGACGACAAATAACTGAAAAGTTATCATGTTTCAAAAATAATTGATATTTTGCTCTTAAATATTATATTTCATACGTTTTCACTGATTTTTTTCACTGAAATTTATTTCTTAATGAAAACAATTAAAGGTAATATGCAGAACATTTCATTTTAAAACTTCATCTTATTAGTTCCTCTCGTAACTATGAACCAATAAAAACGTTTCATTTCCTTTATTTCTTTATTATTCATTAAGTACAACATTAGATTAGTCTACAATCTAGATCATTTGCTTAACATCTAGGTCAAAACTGAGGTTAAACAGCTATCGCCGAAAAAAATCGTATTCCTTTCCATTATGTTTGATTAGAACAGAAAATGTAGTCATCTAATATATTGCAGTACTTTTATTATATCAAAAAAGTATTAAAGCATATAACTCTCCGAAGAAACCAGACTAACGCCATACACCAAATCTTATTTAAAGAAAATTAACAGAATGCCTCATACGCTTTCTAAAGGATCGGAAACGCTCTAAAAAATGATAAAACTTCCTTCACGAAACTCTATTAGAAATACCACCGTCGTTTTGGACCAATGACAACATCATTTGTTCTGGTAGTGCGGACATCGAGTGCATAGCATATACGATATTGATATTAAAGATCGTTTTGCATTTACAAATCATCCTCATAACCTTCAGAAATACATGTTCTATGCAATAAGAGTACAGAGAAACCGCTGTAAGCAATATTTCGTATTGACTTTAAGCATCAAAGTGAAGAGAAGTGCTACAATTAATCTATAAAACTGAAGTTCTATTGGAATTTGTGAAGCAATCGTTCATAATACGAAATGAAGACAATTTTTTGTCTTATTTCCAGACAAAGGCAGACTAAAACAGCTACGTGTTAAACCATTGTATTACTGCGTCTTCGTGGAACGAAGGAGCTGTATTTCTTCAAAGCCAGAAGTCCCAAGGACATGCTATCTACATGTAACAGACTCTCTCTCCCTCTATTGTTACGTAAATTGTCGCTGACGAAAAGTGAGACATTTCAAGTCTGTTTCTGAGAAAATCCGCCTGTTGCAGATTCCGGTAATACAGACACAGGTCTATACTATCAAACAATTTTAGATTTTACCACTTTACATACAACTGCATGGTGCAAAATAACATTACAGCTAAACCTGTGCTATATACTACTTTAGAATAGCAATTTTCTGTCTATAACAACCACACTGTTAGTTTCCAAATTTCTCATTTTCTGCATAAATGACCCTATGATTAAAGACCACCTGTGAACAAATACCATAATGTTGTCTTTCTAATGGGTGGTCTTTATGCACAGGTTCAACTGTACTAGCATTATTTCCGTAGTTGAGATTTATGGATCTACTTCCTTAAACATTCTAAAACGGATTGTGGCATCAGACACTAAACTACTCTAACCCTTTCACACATACAGCACATCTGCAGCAGACGGCTTTTGAACACTTACAGTAAATGTATAACACTCTCTATAAATGAAGGAATAGTTATTGAATAAAGTTGCTATTTACCCTTTGTCACATTTTCCTTATAACAATAGTCGTCTGCTACAGTGGCGCCAGAAAGCGTCTGCGTGAGGGTAAGGGTTATGGCAGCTGCCCTTCTGTTGAATAAACGCTCCATACTGAATCAATGGAGTACAACCCTTCACCTGCTAAACAGTACATATCACATAATTGAACCGTCTAACCAACGTTACGGTATCTGCGTAATGTATCGACTCAGATCAGCCTGCGCAGTCCGCGCAGACTGATCCGGGCCGACACATTCCGTCTCAGGTGGATAGAGGTATAGAGTAATGATTCCCGCAACAGAAAACCCACAGGAGGCGAAACATGTCTGTCCGGGTTAGCCTGCGCGACATGCTTAGGCAGATGAAGGTCGATACTTTACGCAAAGTCCACAAATGATGGCTTTCTCGCGTGACGGCTCATATATTCTATCGTTTCACGACAATATTTAAAATACATATACGACTGACATTTTATAGTGTCAGGATAAATGGATCAGTAGTACTGGTAGCTTACACAGGACGCTCTATGATATAACTGAAACAGTGTTGAAAGTGGCGTGAAACACCAAACAATCATTCTATCAATCCAATCATACCTTTGCTTTAAGGCTGCTGCTTTTGTTATTTAGTTGTTATATACATACCGAAAACGATGGTAGTCAACCCTCTTCCCGCTATACGGTACATTTCACGCATCTTCTATCATTTCCAACTACGTTCAATACTCACACTTTCACTTACAGATAGTTTCCATAATTTTGACCTTAATGTTTTCAAAGTCATCTGCTGCAGATTTGTTATATTTGGGAAAGGGTTAATAATCGTCCGTATACAGACGACTTCCATCATGAGCAAATTGTTTCCGTTGTATATTTAAAACCAGGTTTATATGTGCATAGACACCCGTGTCTTTCTGTGAATGTTTTCAACGCAGACTGACCACACAGCACTTTTGGTACGTTTTAACACAACATTCGGCCTGAAATGACACTTAATGAATTTTATTTTGATTTCCTTTTCCTCAGAAAAAAGATTAGTTGTGTTGTTCATTTAGAGGACCATACTGAGATTCCTGTGTGATTGTCATGTTTAACTGTGGATAAACGTCACAATCGTTTGAATCGGGAAATAGATATTGCTTCAGGGTGTTATATTAGCTAGTATAAACTATAGGGACCTGGCACGCTATTCAAAAATGATATTCTATTATATATAGACAATTGTTCTTACCGGTAATCGGACAAAAAGAAACTGGATAAAAAGCAACGGGTAAAAATCACAGTTTTTGCCCGGATAACAGGCAGTAGTTCTAATAATGTTATTTCTATTTCCGATTTAATCCATTTTCTCTTTGATTTAATATATTTTTATAATAGACAAATTTCAATAAACGTATTCATAATTTATTTTTTGGTTATGCGAAATTTTACCTTTATTTATCTGAAATTGCAATGTTTTTTTCCACTTATCCACTTATTACTACAATGTTTCCTTCCACCTTTTCAAATATCTGACAGGAAAAAAAATGCGTGCATAGGAGGAATTCCTCATAATAAACCATTTGCGAAATTGTGACTTTATTTTTCTGAAATTGCAATGTTTCTTCCACTTTTTCCCACATTGTTTTCTTCCTCTTTTTCAAACATCTGGCAGAAAATATAATTGGGTGCAAAGGAGAATTTGCTCATTACACATTACAAGCAATTTCTCGTTTTCCCATAATGTTTTCTTCAACTTTTTTAAACATCTGACAGAAGAAAAGTAACAGTTTTAATATTTTTAATAATTGTAGACAGAAGATATCATTGCGTGAAAAGGAGAAATTGCTAATTATGAGCAATTTCTCTTCTCCCACAATGTTTTCCTTCCGGTTTTTGAAACATTTTCACACAGACATTCATAAAATATAAAATAACATTGCAAAGTAAGAGAAATATTAGCTTTTTGAGTTATATATTTTATTGTAAGGTTAATCATAGTTTAATCCGAATCAATTTCTTTGAACAATGCATTAAGGTATAACACACACAAAAATGTATCAAAATAAAACAAAATCATTACAATATCAAGAAGATATATTAATCCTCTGCTATATTGTGTCTCTTTCATATGTGTAGACTAAAACATATGTGTAGACTAAAACGTATTGATTTTCATTGTATTTAGGAAAAAGTGATGCTTTTTATCCTGTTTCTTGCTGTCCGTTGCTTTTTGTCCTGTTACTTTTTATCCTGTTTCTTTTTATCGTTTGTAAATAAAATCCATGTGACCCGTGTTTATTAGAATATACAATTAAAACAATATTTTTTGGCGTGTTAGGCCCCTATGGTAAAACACGTCCTAATTTTGGGTTCTTTTAGTTTCCGTTCTTTTCTTATAAATTCAAACTAAAAGGTCAATTAACTAAATGTTGCGATTAGCACACTCAATGTGTGATATATTTTCAACTATATATGTATCGTAAAGTATGGAATTAATCACAAATACGTATAAATACACGGAATACTAAAGAACAAATACGTTTACATAAAGAGTGAAAATAAATATTTACGAGGGAATTGTCTACTATAGTTATTTAGTGTATTGATCTTTATTGTGTTGATGATGAAGTTAATTTGAACCAGTTTCATCGGTAAATTCCCGGAGGCCAGTACACTGGTGAAACCGGTTGAAATTTAATTTCTAATTTTGTCACATTGTTTTAATCTATGATAAACGTTTTCAAGGTAGTCTGCCGTGGATTTGTTGGAAATTGGAAAGGATTAAACATTAACAACAAATAATAAAGGGATCGCCATTTCAAGTAAATAAGTATGTCACACAATTATGGTTATTGTATCCTTACCGTAGTAGTACAGGGACTGGCGGCAATGCTACACAGTTGGACCTACTCTCATTGACTAATGTTTTTACCAAAGTCAAACGACGATGCCCTATTGTATCCTGGGCCGAGTGGTAAGCGATTGGGGGATTTGGAACCCGGCATCCCGGGTCCGGTCTCGTGTTGCGACATTCATGGAGGAGTGCTCTTGAGCAAAGCACTTTTCCTAGTTTAGTACTTGTTGGATCATAAATGAGTGAAACATCGCCGTGATATAACTGAAATAATGTGGAAAACGACGTTATCTCTTTCCCTCATACAACAATTATGCAGCAGACGACTTTGAACATATGTTGTCAAAAGATAGAAAATCTCTATAATTGAATGGATAACCTATGACTAAAAGTGGAAAACATTGTGTCAAAAGGAGAAATTGCTCGTTTTGAGCAATTTCTTCTTTTTTCACTATGTTTTCAAAAAGCCGTCTGCGTCAGAAAGCGTCTGTATGAGGGAAAGGGTTAAAACCCAATTTAAAATAGACCTATCAAATAACTTTCTTGAAATATGTATCCGCTGGCATCTACTCTAATTTAAATTCATAAACATTGAGTCGAATTACGGACAATACCAGCCATATGTTCAATTTATTGATTGATTGATTGTGGTTTAACGCTGTTTTACAAGTCGTCACTGGCTAGCCCGAATCGTTACTGCACGCATATGCATGTAGACCACACATATCTCCACGTGGCTCAAATACTTTAATATGTTAATACTTTAACTGAGTTTGCGTCATATATTATTGTTGCAAGGCCTATTGAATGCAGGGCTAGATTAATTGATTGATTGTGGTTTAACGCTGTTTTACAAGTCGTCACTGGCTAGCCCGAATCGTTACTGCACGCAGATGCATGTAGACCACACATATCTCCACGTGGCTCAAATACTTTAATATGTTAATACTTTAACTGAGTTTGCGTCATATATTATTGTTGCAAGGCCTATTGAATGCAGGGCTAGATTAATTGATTGATTGTGGTTTAAAGCTGTTTTACAAGTCGTCACTGGCTAGCCCGAATCGTTACTGCACGCAGATGCATGAAGACCACACATCTCTCCACGTGGCGTCATATATTATTGTTGCAAGGCCTATTGATTTCAGGGCTAGATTAATTGATTGATTGGGGTTTAACGCCGTTTTAAAGAATTATTCTAATTTATCACGGAGGCCGGTCTACCTACTCATGTGTTTCCTGGCTTTCTCACACCTGTACTCCACACAACATTCTTTCCAAGCAACTGGCTGTTTAGCTGTTGGCCCATTGGTGGAAGACGAATAACGCTTGTCACAATGACTTTTGAAAACAGTGTAGCTAAAGGAGAAATTGCTCAAAACTCTTTTAAATAATTAAAATCTCCCTTATGGTGATTTTCCGTTATTTCGGGCATATATACCGTCTGCAGCAGATTTCTTGAATGCGGGAAAAGGTTTACCATACGTATATTTTAACAAGACAGTTCGAAGAAACATATGTGTCACTAACAATCTTTCGAGTTTTACATTAGGTGCTTTGCATTTTTTTTACCACTTTGACCACCTGTATTTTCCCTCAAGATTTGATTTTAGGCACACCTATGTTTATTTATATAACATATTTTAAACTCTGTTCAATGAAATGGATTGAATTGAAACATGTAAGTGAAGTGTTTAACACACTTGGAATCTATGTATGTGCAAATTGACTGTGCCTGCAGCTATATCAAAATGTCGCGATATATCGGGATCTTTAAGTCGTTTCCATGGACATTATTCTGTTTATTTCTATAACATATTTTAAACTCTGTTCAATGAATTGAAAACATGTAATTAATTGAAGTGTTAAACACACTTGAAATATATGTATGTGAAAATTGACTGTGCCTGCAGTTATAGCAAAATGTCGCCAAATAACGGGGTCTTAAGTCTAAAGTTGTTTCAATGGACATTATTCTGTTTATTTGTATAACATATTGTAAACTCTGTTCAATGAAATGGATTGAATTGAAACATGTAAGTGAAGTGTTAAACATTTGGAATCTAAATATGTGAAAATTGACTGTGCCTGTAGTTTTTAGTAAAATGTCGCCAAATAACGGGATCTTAAGTCTAAAGTCGTTTCCATGGACATTATTCACGAGCCACCGACTCTTAATTGCATTTGTCCAATTCCCCGAATTTCCCCCAATCTTAATCAACACACATTTCCTTCTCATTTCAGGGGAATAACCTTATAATGACAGAAGCTCAACAAGCCTGAACAGCATTCAGAATTTGTCAACTAATACCACAAGCTCGTGATTATCCGTATCGCGCGAGTGGCTGATGTGAAAAAAAAAAAAAACACAACAGAATCCATAGACTAGGATCTCAAGAAGTTGTTATCTTGTATTCCCGAGAGGCCGAATGACAAATTGTGTTTTTAGATCGTCCATGTATTGTATACGTGGCACGTTATAGAAAAAAGACGAGAAATTAGCGTAGCGTTACTAATCACGTTTTAACTATAGAGTGCGATAAACGGTGATAAATTACAGGACTTTAAGGATAAATGGATTACGATTAGAGGTTCTAAATACGTTTTATTCCATCTGCAGTGCATCGATATCTGCTATAATTCTACACGATCTGTTCTGCAATAAAATTGCACTAGGGAAATAAAACACGAATAATATTGCCGTTTTGTTACAAGCTCTGGTGTCTACGAGTGGGATTAATTGCACGAAATTGCCTGATCAATTTGAGTTAATTCGAAGAGAGTCCTTGTATAATTAATTACGAAGCGTACCAGAAGGCAAGTGAGAAAGAAAGATGTCTGACAACTCGTCGCACTCAATAAATATACAATACCTCAGTAATGAGACGTATCAAAGACTGACGGCATTTCAACGGGATTATGCGGAAGTCCACGGCTATATCAGCGTGGTCGTATGCTGCTTCGGTATCATGGCGAACATAGCGAATATCGTCATCTTGAACAAGAAACACATGCAGACATCGACCAATATCATTCTGCTGTGGTTGGCTGTCGCTGATTTGTGTACCATGTTAGAATATGTGCCATTTGCTCTTAAGTTCTACGTGTTCAAGGACGGTGGACTGGATTTCCTTCACAGTTATTCACACGGATGGATAATATACCTCCTGTTCCACGCAAACTTTAGTATTACATTACATTCTGTCTCAATATGGCTAACAATAATGTTAGCTATATTCCGATTCTTGTACATTTTCTTTCCACACAAAGGTATGGTATACTGTAGTATGCGGCATGCTAAAATGGTTATCTTAATGGTGTACATTTCCGCTGTGTTTGTGTGTATACCGAACTACATTTCCAACAAATGGACATCAGTGCCAAATGAAAGTACAAACAAAACTGTGTATACTTACACGTACAGGACCGACGGCGGATACAAGGTCGTCTTCGATTTAAATTACTGGGTTCAATCTATTCTGATCAAACTTGTCCCTTGTTTATTATTGACCGTATTAACAGTGTTATTGATAACAGCATTACACAAAGCCAACAAACGTCACGTCCATTTGAAATCTCAGGGCATGCGCAAAGACGATGTAGAGAAACACCACGAGCACCTGCGAACAACAGCTATGTTATTGGCCGTCGTAATACTGTTTTTGATAACCGAGTTGCCACAAGGTATCATGACCCTATTGATGATTTTCATGGACAATCTCTTCGTAGAACTATACAAACCAATCGGGGATTTCCTTGATATTGTTGCTTTAATGAATAACGCAATCAACTTTGTTCTGTATTGCTCGATGTCAAAACAGTTTCGAGACAGCTTCGTTAATACGTTTTGCAGCTGTTTTTCAACGATGGAATTACCGCGATGGGCTAAAGTAAATCTAATTTTAGCTAGGAATGGGACCACGGGAAAGGACGTAAACATACAGGACAACGGGACTGCTGTCTGAATACAAGACATATTATACAGCAACACTGTGTTACATAGATAGCTTCAAAGTGAAACGGACATTCAGTCTTTTAAGCGTGGATTGATAACACGCATGTATAGTGTACCTAATTTGGAAAACTCTACGAAAAGAACATTAATTGCTCTTCATAGCAACATTTGACGTATTATTTCCAAAAATACAATCGGATATTTACAAAATTAGTTTCAATAATGAATTCAGGCAGTCTTATGTTTATGATTGGCTACGTTTTCGTAGACGTTTTGTGAAACAACCTTATACATGTAGACGTTTCGGAAAAGTTGATGGTGTCGCACATCTAGTGGATGATGTGTCCCTACCGAGCGATATAGGAACGTTAATATAACGGTTGCCCAATAACATCCCTTGGCTATGGACGACACGACTAACATTTAGGTCACAACATTTAAAACACTGTTAGTGTCTGATGATATTGTATTATTGTTTATGATAGATCTAGTTATCGTTTTATTCTCTGATAGCGGGTGATATGCTGATAAGCAATACTGTTTTTAACGTCATCATTGATATTGTGGTAATGTTCCATTCAAATTTCATTGTTAAATGAGACATGAACTAGTTATAATGATACGTTTGGTAAGTATGTACTGACGTATTGCGATCGCTAAAGCATATGAGCCGTTCCACTAGAAAACCAACAGTATGGACTCTGCGTAATGTATCGACCAGGATTTGCTTAAGCATGCCACACAGGCTAACCCGGACAGACACTTCTCGCCTCCTGTAGATTTTATGTTTCAGGAATCATTATTCTACACATCTATCCCCCTCAGACGGAATGTATCGGCCCGGTCTGCGCAGGCTGATCTGAGTCGATACATTGCGCAGAGACCATGATGTTGGTTTTCTCGCGGGACGGCTCGTATGGTATTTCGAATTCGGGTTGAAGATAAGACACGATACAATATGAAGAAAAAAAAAAAGACAAGGAAACGAATCGTATCATTTCTTGGTAAATTGTAAGGTCTCTTTATTTTCATATTTGTCTTGCACAACTATAAACTATTTGGGAGTATGTAATATATGTCTAAGAACTTACTTCGACGATGTTGACAGTAGATACATCAAAGTTAATTCCTTTAGTCAGTTCTATATACAAGAACGTGTTCCAGAAGTATCATTATATCCCGCTTCTTGCAATTTAGAAAACTTCAGAAATATTTTGAAAATGTGGTTATTCTTAGTTGAGAAATAATCCGTCGACCTAGACAAGACTCGAATAAGGGACCCCTTGGTTCCAAAACCTCCATCCTACCCCTATACCATCGTTCAAAAAATAGTTAAAATTAGAAATTAAATGTTGAGTTGCTCAAAAAATAATTAAACTTTGATGGGTGGTACCTTACATATTGCTGACCCGTTTGTATAGCACCTTTCCATGCCATGCATTCGCCGCTACATGTGAAAAAATAATAAGTGATAAATAAGGGAAAACAATATGTGAAGAGTGAATTTTCACATATATATTTAGAAATAGATATTTTGACTGACTTGAATGCGTTCAATATAGGTCACGAGGCACCAATTGAATTCTTTCTTTGTTTCCATGTAAATCAACCAGTTTCAACCCTTAATTGTCACACTTTCTAAGCATTTTACAGGTAGAACACAGTTCATTATTGAAAAGAATTACCTCTTAGCTGGAAAATAATCCAACAAAATTTGAGATCATGGATTATGCAAGAAAGAATTCTTCCCGCGAAGGTAGTTATCGTCATTTTGTACAAAATAGGGTTGGCATGGAACTAGTTTTTCACAAACTCTGCTTTCAATTTCAAACAAGGTCAAATTATTAAAAAATTGTTAAATCATACATTTCCAGCGCATCCTGTATACATAATTACAATGATTTAAAACTCAACGTCATATATGCAATGCATTCTAGTGAATGTATACACTCAATTATACGCAAACAAATGTTTTTTTTATGGACTATTTGACTACGCCCGCGGATGTATGTGACGTAATTTGCCCTATATAGTTTTTTCCCATTGAACTTTAGATACGGGGAGTGTTATTTACGAGCGTGTAACACACGAATGCGTATTCACAAGTTTGGTATTAGCGGGTAAAATCACAAGGCATGCTAATCATTTGTTTTAAACCCACAATGGTCAATAAATAATATATTACACATACGATGGATTAAAATGGATACTACTTCCAGTAACTGACGTTAACAATAACCATGTTTATGGCTCTTTCATGCTGCGATTCTGTATTGTGATATAGGTCGTGGCGTAATTGATTACGTCATTCTATATCATCCGGGAAACTGATAACACCATATTGACATTATTTCTCACTAGGAATAATGTTTTTTCTCATCCCTGTATATTTTTATAATTATTCTCAGTATATGTAATATAGTATTGATTTATTACCGTTTTAAGTCATTTCAGATATATGACGGCGACAGAACGTTACGTTTATTCATGATCCCCGGGTAAATAAACCAGTACTAGGCTAGGAAAATTGCATTGTCCAAGGGCACCCTACAGTGACAGCCGCCAACGATCGGTCCCGGAACATCAACGTTCAAAGTCTCGGACGCTAACCACTTGCTAACGGCATTTCCCTTTTTGTAATAAAGACACTTAACTATACCGTTAGATGTACAAGTAAAAAAACTCATTTCGTTTGTACAAAATTAAATTATTTTGTTTACCGACTACCATTGACAGATCCCGTATGTTCGAGATAAAGGTTGATTCGACCAACACTCGCATGGCAACTTGATGTGTTAGGCCAAACGGGCACCATTCAATCTGAATACGCCAGATGGTAGCACTCTTAAGTCTTTCGCCGCCAAAGCCAATTAAAGGCATTGGCAAACAATTTGCAAACAAGCTGTCTCCGGAAATCTGTATTGTTTGTAACTTAGACATTAACCTTAATAAATTGTCCTGTTAGATGAACGATGGAGTTGTCCAATATTCAATATGGAAGAGTCGATTGTGTGAATGAGTTAACCTCATATAAAAGGCGCCATATCAGGTGAACATTGGTATAATGTATCGCTGAATGTGGCTTTACCATTTTGTAAACACTTAAGCAACAGAAGCAATTGCTCAGCATGGGCGATGCATCCTTTTGTCCAAACCTTTTCAAATATATGTATTAGTTTTACTCCTTTCAGCGGCGTCAAATGAAATATTGAGGATTTTGCAAACAATACAGATTCAGGTGAGTCAGCTCGTAACGAACTGTCTCGCCTGAAATCAGCATTGTTTGCTTTTTAATTATAAAGATATTCAAAAAATTCTTATCACATGAGAAATAGAATCGGCCAATGTTGAACATGGGAGGGTCTACTTTAAACAATTCGGCTCTGAAAGAGTTAACTTGTATTCATTGAGAGTTTCCATATTTTTTTCAAAGTCATCTACGGATTTGTTTCATATGATAATGGATTATATTTCAAATATCAGAAACACTTTCCGGTGTATTTAGTATGCCGATTTTACAATTTAGATGTTAAGCATTGAAACGTAAGAAGTGTCTTATATTGAATCGAAATCGTATGTTTTTTTTTAGATAAGAGCATTGACTGTAACAGGGCTTTTGTAATTTAGTTTATGCAATATCATTAAAACCAGACCAGAATCCTACGCTGTACGTATATTTGATATGACGACACCGCATACAAGGTCGTCTCGAATTGACCCTATACATTTAAGTTCTGATGCTCGGCTTTTGGTATGATGTACTCACACTATACAACCAATGCGCTGTTCTATTTAATCCGAAAACTTGACAAGCACCGCTTCTCCATATCGATTATTTATATGGAGTATCTAACACTTTTGATACCTAACGATTTGGTAAGCGACAATTTGATTAGCTGACGCAAAGGTCAATCTGAGCCGATCTGTATGGGGAAGTCATGGGGAAGTCATCAAATATTGATAAAAGCGAGCGAAATTCAAGTCTGGCTTTAACGTGATTTGCAATATACATGTATATAACGGTCATAACACCTGTTAGTGAACGATTGTTTTGTTTTATGTACATGTATATAACGGTCATAACATCTGGTAGTGAACGATTGTTTTGTTTTATGTACATGTATATAACGGTCATCCCATCTGGTAGTGAACGATTGTTTTGTTTTATGTACATGTATATAACGGTCATAACATCTGATAGTGAACGATTGTTTTGTTTTATGTACATGTATATAACGGTCATCCCATCTGGTAGTGAACGATTGTTTTGTTTTATGTACATGTATATAACGGTCATAACATCTGATAGTGAACGATTGTTTTGTTTTATGTACATGTATATAACGGTCATCCCATCTGGTAGTGAACGATTGTTTTGTTTTATGTACATGTATATAACGGTCATAACACCTGTTAGTGAACGATTGTTTTGTTTTATGTACATGTATATAACGGTCATAACATCTGGTAGTGAACGATTGTTTTGTTTTATGTACATGTATATAACGGTCATACGATCTGGTAGTGAACGATTGTTTTGTTTTATGTACATGTATATAACGGTCATAACACCTGGTAGTGAACGATTGTTTTGTTTTATGAACATGTATATAACGGTCATCCCATCTGGTAGTGAACGATTGTATTGTTTTATGAACATGTATATAACGGTCATCCGATCTTGTAGTGAACGATTGTATTGTTTTATGTACATGTATATAACAGTCATAACATCTGGTAGTGAACGATTGTTTTGTTTTATGTACATGTATATAACGGTCATAACATCTTGTAGTCAACGATTGTTTTGTTTTATGTACATGTATATAACGGTCATAACATCTCGTAGTGAACGATTGTTTTGTTTTATGAACATGTATATAACGGTCATAACATCTGGTAGTGAACGATTGTTTTGTTTTATGTACATGTATATAACAGTCATAACATCTCGTAGTGAACGATTGTTTTGTTTTATGTACATGTATATAACGGTCATAACATCTGGTAGTGAATGTTTATTTTGTTTTATGAACATGTATATAACGTTCATTACACCTAGTAGTGAACGATGGATTTGTTTTATGAACATGTATATAACGGTCATAACATCTGGTAGTGAATGTTTATTTTGTTTTATGAACATGTATATAACGGTCATAACATCTGGTAGTGAACGATTGTTTTGTTTTATGTACATGTATATAATGTAAATATAATACAATGTAAATATTGTAAAATGAAGAATTTATTTATTTTCTGATATGTGATCCACAATGCTATTTAAACTTTTAATAATCTAGCTATCTGGTGTTTTACGACGCTTTTAACAAATGTGCAGCCCTATCACGTCGTTTCCTGGGTAAAGTATCAGTACTACTGGTCCATTAATCCTGACTACATCCAGTCACTCCTTATGCTAACCCTGCAACCATGAGTGCCAAGGAGTGCAGTCATTATTACCCATACTACCAGTCTTTGGTATGACCCGGCCGTGAACCGAACACGCGACCTCACGCAACCGAGGTGGATACTCTTTCACTAAACCACCAAGGCGAGTTTAATCATCTGAACAACACCATGTGACATTTAGGAAAGCATAATGCTGAAACAGTGTAAAACATTGTTGAAAAAGGAAAAACTTAATCATATTAAGCATAATGTTTTCTTTTTCCTAATAAGTTGAAAGAGTCGTCAGCTATTGAAGAGGTGATACCAATCGGCTTTGATATTAACTCTTTCGGCGCCACAGGCAATATTGTGGTTTTTACAAACAATGCAGATTCAGGTGAGTCAGCTCGTAACGAGCTGTCTCACCTGAAATCAGCATTGTTTGCCTTTTAGTTACCCAAATAGTCCAAAACTATCATAAATTGAGAAATGGACAAACCCGATTTTGAACATGGAAGAGTCTACTTTAAACAATTCGGCGCTGAAAGAGTTAAGTAGGAGTAAGCACATGAACATGAACAATAGGTATAGGTTTTCTGGCGTTTCCTACACTCCTCCAAACGACTGGAACAATCTGTTACTCTTCACCATAGCTCCAGTAAATATCTGTGAAGACACCTTTAGGCAAAAACGTAAACGTCTGTGAACGGAGGTATACTTATTGAATAAAATTTTTGGCAAAATCAGAAATTCACACTTCAGAGTTCCGAATTCGGTCTTTAGACTTCATGATTTGCATTGTAAAGTTCTGAATTCGGTCTTTATACTTCATATTCCACACTACATGTCTAAATTTGGACTTCATTCAGACTTCATAATCCACAGTTCAGAGTTCTTAACTTGGGCCTCTTACTTCATACTTCACTATTCACAGTTCAATCTTCACAGTTTAATCTTCACAATTCAAAATTCATGGCTAAAGCGTAGTTGTCACTGTCCCGGTTCAGGTCCCGGTATCTCCCGGTGAAGACTAGCCGATATACCGGGATGATCCGGGAAGATCCGGGACATTTGTGCCAGAAAAATCAATTGCATTCTCATATTCCCGTCCCTGTCCCGGAGTGCTCCCGGTTTAGAAACCGGAGGACCCCGTTTGTAACCGGATAGTACCGGTATATAAACTGAGACAAGTGCAAGCTGTCTGCCGATGGACCAACTGTAGTTGACAGTTCACCAACTCGAGTATTTTGCTGCTTGTCTGGATCATATTGTCTTGCTCTCAAATTACACTGATGGGGAACCTAATTGTACACGATACGTTATACACACCGCGAATTTATCCGGGGCTAACCGTAACTACACCCTATCTGACCGTAACTTCGCCGTCTGTTACCGTCGTGGAAATGGGATAATCCGGAATTAACCCGGTCAGTCCGTAATGAAACAGGGGTCTACCGGCCTCAACCGGCGGAATGCCGGTGAACGTCGTTGTTAACCGTCTGCTAATCCAGCTCAGACCGTGTCAGTCCCAACTCCACCGGTGCAATACGGGGCTTTACCGGCATACGCCGGAGCTATGCCGGGCTAACTCCGGGGTTCACCGTATGTCCACCGTGAATGGAGTATTCCCGACCGCCCCGAAATACTACGGACTATCACGGAATAACCACGGTAGAGACCTGGTCCTGCGCCGGTATATGCCGGTGTTGTGCCGGACCTGACCGAATAACGCCGGTTCTCGATATACCTCCCGGTGACTCCCGGTTGTGTTTAACATTTTAAACCATCCGGGACGGTCTGTGGGATCGCGCCGGATCAACACGGCTCATCACGGATCATCCCGATTTGAAACGGTGCCACTACGTATGTCTTACCGGTTTGACACGGTTTCTCCCGGACCACCACCCGGAACGTACCGGGTCGCCAATCCGGGACAGTGAGAACTAGGCTTAACTAATTGTCTTCTTAACGTAACG
Source organism: Serripes groenlandicus (assembly GCA_031761405.1). NCBI lineage: Eukaryota > Metazoa > Mollusca > Bivalvia > Cardiida > Cardiidae > Serripes > Serripes groenlandicus. The sequence goes on from JASEVX010000009.1 coordinate 46,497,308, forward strand.
TAGTCAAGTATTTCGTGAGTGAACCAAATCATCAAGAAGAGCCTATTCAGTCTGTTCACAACTGATGTCCGTTCTGAAAAAGAGCAAGAGTATTTATGATTGTTTATGCCTGGTCCAGGGAAGATGAGCAACTACTTATATGAGTTCGAGCAAGGTACCGATAAGCCTTCAGACCAAGGGCAGTAGGACTTGTGTGTCATGAATAAAAGACGCAATAACAGATTGAATGAAAATGGGCATTTGCTAATGCCATAAAGTAATAAACATGGTTATATATATAACCCAATTAAATATGAAGATTTATACATGACCTATCTGAGAGACATAACAGAGCAAGAGTAGTTATTATTGTATATGTGTGGCAATGCAGTCTCTATATACTGTCTGTTCGCATTTAATTCCTCCGTTTACTGGCCGATCGTTAGAACAGTTTATACTTGGGGCTGGTTTATATTCCGTGTAGACTGTCTGTCAGTCCGTCAAGTGTTGCACATTTCAAAGTACTAAAAAGCTCCTTCATTAACACATACACTGAAGTTTATTCATTCACACATACACTGAAGTTTATTCATTCACACATACACTGAAGTTTATTTATTCACACATACACTGAAGTTCTCTTCAAGTTGATTGATTGGAGTGTTACGCCCATTTCAACAGTTTTCCAGTTATATCGCAAGGACATATGCACATAACCACGTGTAACCTGGTATCCCCGCACAAATACTCAACACAACATTGTCCCCGAGCAATCTGACTACCTTCCCCAAAAAGATCGTGTTTACCCTTTGGTAGAAGAATGAATTTTGTCACTCATCGAAAAAAATCAATGAATTCGATCCGAGCTCACGGCCCCTGGATTAACAGCCTTTGTCGCAACCGAGCTATCGCGATTTATCCTATACAATTTGAAAAAAAAGTCCACAGCAATAAATATAAACTTCAGACAATGGACCTATAATTTTAGCATTGAGAGTGAAAAAGGTGGGTATAAGAGAAGTTGCTCTGTTTTAACAATACTCTGTTTTAATAGAATAGTTTGTAAGTCGCATGCATGTATGTTGGAGTGGGCTAAGACAGTGTGACTGTACAGTATTATTCTCGATTTGGATGTCATGGCTTAGAACAAGATATGTCACGTGATCAGTTACAGCAGCATAACGTTGGTTTTAACCTTGAATTCAAGAGTCTGAAATCGGAAGATGAAAGTCAATATTGTGAAGTCTGAAATGTCTGCGGTGTTAACTGAGAAGTATGAAGTGTGAACACGTGTTATGTTTATTTAACGGAGGTCCAGATAAAAAGGGACAAACAGCTCTGTTCCCCACAATTTCTCTCTCATTATCCAACCAAACCCTAGGATGCTGGTACTAAAAAAAGCCGAGCCCCGGTAGCTCAGTCGGTAGCGACGCGGGCTGTCAATCCAGGGGTTGTGAGTTCGAATCCCAGCTTGGCCAACATTCTTTCCGACGTATGACAAAAGTCACTGTGACCTGCGTCATCCGTCTTTCACCAATGGGCTGTTTAACAGTTTATGTGGAGAAGTAGCCAGTTGCTTGGAAAGTATGTTGTGTAGTGTACTGGTGTGGGAAAACCAGGAAACGCATGAGTAGTTGAACTGGTCGCCGTGATATGATTGAAAAATTGTTGAAAACGGCGTAAAACCCCATTCAATCAATCTGGTACTCAAATGAATCGTCTCAGTGAGACGATGCTTTCGAGTACCCACATCATAGGGTAATAACAAAGATTTTAGAACATGCACAACGCCCCCGTCTTTAGAGCTCTGGACTTTAATCTATGTTGTTGTATGTATTACGTGTTCATTGTATGGACTACGGACTGGCGTATGAAGTCACCGGGCTATCCTACACACCTTTCCAATTTCATATTCATTCAGGAATCCACTGTGACCGAGTGGTTAGCGTCCTGAATTTAAACCATTGCGTCCCGGGTCCGAACCCAAGTCGCGGCGGTCTTGGTGGAATGTCTTTGAGCAAGGCATATTTCCTAGCCTATTACTGGTTTTTTTACACAGGGATTTTGAAAAATGGAAGAGTCGCTGTGCTATAACTACACTAATGTTGAAGTCGGCGTATAACCTAAATAAGAAAATCTCTTTCATTCAATCAATTGAGTCTGCTTTATTTATACTATGTTAAATTCTTATAACCACGTCGTAATTGTATATTATCTTTAAAGCTTTATACGTGGAATTGAGGAACTAGATATGCCACGACATTATGCTAATTATATTTCCTCGGGATTTTGTTCGCTCGGGAGAAGTCAATATTATCCAATATCATAAATGTAGTCATAGGAACTTAAATATAATCTTTTCAGAATGAAATATAAGATCCTTTTTTTACGCAGATAATTGGGTTTCAATTCCAACAGAAATTCTCTTAGAATGTTTAGGTCTTTCTTGTCCTTTTTTTCTTTTATAATTGCGACTGTGTCCACCTCAACGTTTGAACATGTGCGACTAGTTTAGATTCATACTAGCTTGTATAAAGAACGATGCAATAGGGTTCTAGTCTACTACTCTGCCAATAGAGGTCACAATACACCAACTAAATTCCTTCTTTGTTTCAATGTAAATCAAGTAGTTTCTACAGTGCTCACATTTATTTTCGTTTTAAAGGCATATCACCCAATATCATTGAAAAAGGTACATTTAAGCTTCAAAATGATCCACAGAAGAAAATGGGGGATCATGTATTATACATGACAGAATTCACCTAGCGAAGATGGTTACCTTCATTTTGAACGAAATCAGGCTTGGACGAAACTGGTTTTCCTCATTTCAGACAAGGTCAAAATACTTAAAATGATATAATCAAACATCTCAAGTGCATCCTATACATATTAACCTCGCATTTAAACTCAATGTCATATATTCAATGCATTCAGGTGAAGAAATAAACCTATTTCTATGCAAACAAAGGTTTTGTTTTGGTCTATTTGGCCGCGAATGTATCCGGCGTAATTTGACATATATGTACAACAGATACCTCTTCAAGGAAGAACGTATAGATTCATCTCAGACTGTTTAAGGGGCAAGTGACCAGTGACCGATTTCCCAATGTCGGGCTCCTTTAACCCTTTCGGCGCCGAATTGTTTAAAGTAGACTCTTCCATGTTCAAACTCGGACGAAACTATTTTCATGTTATAGGATTTTTGCAATATCTTTATAACTTACAGCCAAACAATGCAGATTTCAGGTGAGACAGCTCGTAACGAGCTGCCTCACCTGAATCTGTATTGTTTGCAAAAAGCTCAATATTGCCTTTGGCGCTGAAAGAGTTAATCATTCGTGATTTTGGTCATAAAGTCAAGGGACATTTTTGCTTTTATTCATGTTTTAGTATCAGCTGAGACAGTAAATACGAGTCTGACTCAATGATACATGTAAGTGTATTCCCAAACGATTTGTTATTTGACGAATTATAAGAACTGGTGTGTTTGTTATCCGTTTGGTTTCACACCGGTTTACGAATCAAACTGCAATCTGGTCCGCCCAGCATAACATGGCGCATTTAGATTCTGTTCAACCCTGTCCGTCATGTAGACGCATTTTCATCAAACAGATGATTGAAACATTCTGGCAAACGGAGACATTGCTCATGGTGAGCCATTTCTCTTTTGGCCACACTGTTAATAACTCAATTTATAATTATTTTTACGTTTATAGGAGTTTTCCACGTGTGTGCAAATACATTGTATGTTGTAAAAGTCGTCTGCTGCAGATTTGTTGTATGTAGGTGAGGATTAAACAATATATATACACGGAAGAGCTGCGAAGGACGAACAGAAGAAGTGTTGAAGCTTTTAAAAGCGGAGACTCGTGCGAGCCCGTGCGGACGCGTAGACATATTCACAGAAACCTCACTGTCTGCTTATATTTAGACAATACAGATATGTAACTTCTTACGACATTGATAAACGTTTAGCCATCGGGAACTAGATAAGGGAAAGTAAAACGGTCATTTCCCTCTTATATTTCTTTCAAATTCAACCAAAACTATATCGTGGGCACCAGAAAGAACACACAACATAGGGTTTAAATGTCGCATAAGGATTTTGGAATAAGAAATACTCACTTATATTAAGCTATAATGGCTGCCCTACCATTGTATGCATTTATGTTATTGAAAAATGGTTGATCAAGGTCACATTTCTCATGACACGGACCATGAATGTACCCGTATATGATTGTAAATATCGAATATGTTTAAAGGGACACAGCAGAAAGGTTTGATAATTGAAATACACATATAGTTAATAAAGTAATTCAGAAGCTGTCGTGTTCTTTTTATTGCAATATGTTGCTATTCTAGATATTCTTTACTTGCGATCTGGGCGTCAACAATAGTTGGCTGATTGATCGATTGGTTGAAGTTTAACCGCTTCAACAGTTCGTCAGTTATTTCACTGCGACCAGTTTATCTAACCAGGGTCCAATTCCACCAAAATTACTTATGACTAAGTAATACTTAAATGCTTAAAAGCATATCTCATCTTTTAGTTTTCTTATAACACGCCAAAATAGTTCATTTCTTAACAAGTATTGTTAGTTCGAAAGGTTACTATGTGTATAACAACTAAATACATTCAACCCTTCTTATTTTACAAATTATTAGGCAAAAATGAATAAATATGCTTTTAAGTGTTTAAATAGTACTAAGCGCTAAGTAAGTTTGGTGGAATAGGACCCAGTTCACCTGGCCAATGTTTCATGTTTTATCTGCGAATACCTCATTCGAAATACTTCATACACATGCTTTGCTATAAAGATATTTCAGCTAATTGGTGGAGGACGAAGATTCCAGTTTGAAATAAGTTTTATGAACACTGCACGAGCAGGACGTTGAACTTAAAGACCTTTGATTGATTCCGCGTCATTACTTCGCTATTAAGAAGCGACTCTCTGTTAATGTAGAGACATTAGTATATATGTACCTACGTCCATTGTAATCGATGAACAATGCCAAAGGTCCTAAATTAAAACAGTTTATTTTATTTGTTTTAAGACGTTTACGCCGTTTTCAAACATTATTTCAGTTATATCACGGCGACAGTTCGCCTATTAATGATCGATGAGTAAACAAAACCACTACTAGGCTAAGGAATGAGCCTTGCCAAAAGGGTACTCCATCATAAGCATTGCGCCACGACATGGGATCGAACTCGTGACGACCATTTTAAAAACCCTGGACGTTAACCAATCGACCAAGGAGGATTCATAAATTACAAACGGTTAAACATCTTAATTCTTTCAGCGCCAAAGTCAAGTGTCCATGTGCCATGTTGAAAATCGAGCGATTCTATATTTATTTTTATTTTGAGAGTTTTGGAATATTCTGATAATTTAAAGGTGAGGAGCTGACTCACATGAATCTGTATTGTTTGCAAAAACATTCTTTATAGTTATAATCATTGGCTCTGAAATAGTTAATATATCTACTTTTGAAATAGGTCATAATACTTCAGGACAGCAGACTATGGACTAAGTCGTTACTATCTGGTCATGACTTTGGCCATATCGTAATGTGTCAGTTATGTTGGTACCAAAACATGTGTATTTGCAAGGCGACATATTGGTCAACTCTCGAACAATTTAATCATGGCTAACAGATGTGTATATAAATTGATATAACGCAGAAGCCGCTGTTGATTATTATGTCAAACATTTATCCAGGACGTATTCATTGAAGCCGCGTGGTAGCGCGGCGTCAGTATGGGATAGTTTTTAATTTTGTACCATGTGGTGACGTAATCGAAAAGGGAGAAACCAATGTTATTATTGTTAAAAAGACCTCTGTTGTTTGTTTGCAAAAAAACAACCTTTATTAATCAATAAATTGTATAAAATGATTTAAGACACACAAAAAAAAAATACTAAAAAGGCATGTCTTCTACCGTTATTACAAAACTTTAGAAACAGATAATGGGTATTTAATAACTTTCCACTAACTTTCTAGGCTACGCTTTTTTTATAGTTTGGTTTACGACCCGATTCATCAAAGCTCAGAAAAAAAATTCTGGCGATGTTTTTGCCTATTTACAATATTGAGATTTTTAAATAAACGGGTAATCTTTAAAAAATCAATGATGATTCTATTTAATTACTACATATAACAGTATAATTCTAGAAACTGTAAAAACAACGTTAACCCAACTATGCAATATGCATGGCCATAACGTGACCCGTTCTATTTGTAAATGCAGCATGTCATCGCTTGGCGATTTTGGTCATTCTTATTGAATAGACGACAAGGTGTCATCGGTTCCCATAGAGTAATTAAGTTGTCTCTGCTTCCCTCCGTTATGAATACTTCGCTTTTTTCACGATTTCATCCGAGTTCTAAAATTCATTGGATTCGTACCCGGTTTTTCATGTTTCGTTCGAGATGAACGATTCGTACCAGCTGGTTTTCGCTCTTTGATCTTGGGAAACTGACTTGACCATTTTCTTTTGTTTATTTGTCAGTTTTCTACTGGGATGTTCAAAACGATTTAAGTGACATTACAAACAAACAAAACAGACTTAATAATTCTTGCTATATGTTGACTGTATACATGTGAACTTTCATAATGCTTAATCTTGATCATAAATATCTTCTTCTTTTTTTTAAATTACTTTGTATTTTTTGTTTATATACTCCCGTTTTTGCTAAACTGGAAGTAGAATAGACTCCCCCCTATCCTTCCAAAGCGTGTGACACACTTAACTTATAACTAGAGGTAATACATCTTAATATATGTTAATATTTAAGTACGTCTGTTTGTTTTTTATCTAATGGGTCTAGTTAGAGGATTTAAAACAGTTTATTGGTAAAACACTTGAGAAACTTCAGCTTGTATGACACATTATAGTTGCAGTGAGTGTTAAGCAAACCGTAAACCAAATGGTTTCAGGACTAAACTTGTCATTTCACGACTAAACTATACATGCTGAATAGCACATAGATCGTAGCATATAAAACGTTTAATCCCTACGTCAATATTAACCCTTTCTTCTCTTGGTAACCTTTTTATATAGCTATGGTAGCCAGTTAGGTAATATAGGCACATATTGGCCTTCTTGTTTAAAAAATAGGGACATTTGGCCTTCTTGTTCGAAATATTTACATCCTGTCTGCTTGCACAGGTTATTTAAATGTACTGAACTGCATCTGCATCTGTAGAGTCATGCTTCAAAATCATTCTTCTTGTACTTAACTGATACACTACTCACTAGATAAGTGTTAATTCTAGCATTTACACTGTATATTTGATGAATTCGTACTTATCTTACGCTTTAGAAGCTAGCAGATTGTTTAGTCTAACAATTATCGGGAATGCGTTCATTTTACTTAACACTGTAATTGCTAGGTGGTCGTTAACTTAGTTTTAGTATGCATACCATACACTGTAGTCGTTTGGTGGTTGTTAAGTTTATCAGTTATATGTGGTGTAATAGGCTTACAATACACTGTAGTTGTTTGGTGCTTGTTAAGTATATCAGTTATAATTGGTGTATTAGGCTTATCATACACTGTAGTCGTTTGGAGGTTGTTAAGTTTATAAGTTATATTTGGTGTATTAGGCTTACCATACACTGTAGTTGTTTGGTACTTGTTAAGTATATCAGTTATAATTGGTGTATTAGGCTTACCATACACTGTAGTTGTTTGGTGGTTGTTAAGTTTATCAGTTATAGTTGGTGTATAAGGCTTATCATACACTGTAGTAGTTTGGAGGTTGTTAAGTATATCAGTTATACTTGGTGTATTAGGCTTACCATACACTGTAGTCGTTTGGTGGTTGTTAAGTATATCAGTTATATGTGGTGTAATAGGCTTACCATACACTGTAGTCGTTTGGTGGTTGTTAAGTATATCAGTTATATGTGGTGTAATAGGCTTACCATACACTGTAGTCGTTTGGTGTTTGTTAAGTTTATCAGTTATAAATTGGTGTATTAGGCTTACCATACACTGTAGTCGTTTTGTGGTTGTTAAGTATATCGGTTATAATTAGTGTATTAGGCTTACCATACACTGTAGTCGTTTGGTGGTTGTTAAGTTTATCAGTTATATGTGGTGTAATAGGCTTACCATACACTGTAGTCGTTTGGTGGTTGTTAAGTATATCAGTTATAATTGGTGTATTAGGCTTACCATACACTGCAGTCGTTTGGTGGTTGTTAAGTATATCAGTTATACTTGGTGTATTAGGCTTACCATACACTGTAGTCGTTTTGTGGTTGTTAAGTATATCAGTTATACTTGGTGTATAAGGCTTATCATACACTGTAGTCGTTTGGTGGTTGTTAAGTATATCAGTTATAGTTGGTGTATTAGGCCTATCATACACTGTAGTCGTTTGGTGGTTGTTAAGTATATCAGTTATACTTGGTGTATAAGGCTTATCATACACTGTAGTCGTTTGGTGGTCGTTAAGTATATCAGTTATATTTGGTGTAATAGGCTTACCATACACTGTAGTCGTTTGGTGGTTGTTAAGTATATCAGTTATAGTTGGTGTATTAGGCCTATCATACACTGTAGTCGTTTGGTGGTTGTTAAGTATATCAGTTATACTTGGTGTATAAGGCTTATCATACACTGTAGTCGTTTGGTGGTCGTTAAGTATATCAGTTATATTTGGTGAATTAGGCTTACCATACACTGTAGTCGTTTGGTGATCGTTAAGTATATCAGTTATAGTTGGTGTATTACGCTAACCAGACACTGTAGTCGTTTGGTGGTTGTTAAGTTTATCAGTTATATGTGGTGTAATAGGCTTACCATACACTGTAGTCGTTTGGTGGTTGTTAAGTTTATCAGTTATACTTGGTGTATTAGGCTTACCATACACTGCAGTCGTTTGGTGGTTGTTAAGTTTATCAGTTATACTTGGTGTATTAGGCTTACCATACACTGTAGTCGTTTGGAGGTTGTTAAGTATATCAGTTATACTTGGTGAATTAGGCTTACCATACACTGTAGTCGTTTGGTGGTCGTTAATTATATCAGTTATAGTTGGTGTATTAGGCTTACCATACACTGTAGTGGTTACGTGGTTGTTAAGTATATCAGTTATACTTGGTATATTAGGCTTACCATACACTGTAGTCGTTTGGAGGTTGTTAAGTATATCAGTTATACTTGGTGAATTAGGCTTACCATACACTGTAGTCCGTTGGTGGTCGTTAAGTATATCAGTTATAGTTGGTGTATTAGGCTTACCATACACTGTAGTAATATCGTGGTTATTAAGTATATCAGTTATCCTAGTTGTAATAGGCTTACCATACACTGTAAGCGTTTGGTGGTTGTTAAGTTTATCAGTTATATGTGGTGTAATAGGCTTACCATTAACTGTAGTTGTATGATGGTTGTTAAGTATATAAGTTATAGTTGGTGTATTAGGCTTACCATACCCTCTAGTCGTTTTGTGGTTGTTAAGTCTATCAGTTATTTTATATGTATTAGGCATATCATACACTGTAGTTTCTTGATGGTTGTTAAGTCCATCAGTTATTTGGGTTGTATTCAGCATTTCCCTACACAACAGACAATATGTGATTGTAAAGTCTAACAGTTATTTGGGATTTATTCAAACTTACCTAACTTTGTAGTCGCAAGGCGAGTCTTTAGTCTAACAGTTATGAGGAGTGTTTCAGACTTACATAACACTGTAGCTCAAATCTGGAACATCAGTCAATTCTCGGCTTTCTTGTGGACTTTATGCAAATAAATCTAGAAAATAGAGCTTTTAAAATTTCAAATAAAACGAACTCGATTTGTTTTAGAACGGTATTCATGTTCTGCATTTCTGTTATATCGATACTTGGATATATATCGATCCGTCCAGCCGTCATAGCTCATTGTGCTTCAACGAAGGCTACCGGCCTAGGGGTCGCGGCTTCGATACCCCACTCCGCCGATCCTTCTTTCCAATATTAGCAGGATTCTTGATTAATAACGTCATTCGTCTTCCACTATCGGTTAAAGCTATGTTTGAGATGAGAGACGGTTACCCGGAAATAGTGTTGAATTAATTATTGTTTGGTTGTTACGTCCCTTTCAGCAATTCAGTTATATAGTGACGTTTCCGTGGTTAAATACCAGCTGGTTCATTTATTCTGACACCAGCCAGTTAAACGAAATGCTAATTCCGCAGCCCTGAGAGTCAAAGAGGGCAGCCATTACTCCCATTGTGTTTAGTCTTCGAATACTGTTATGCTAAGTACCAGATGCACACACGTCAGAATACGCACTCATATGTGACATTGCCTCCGTGATATAACTAACGGCGTCAAACCCCACTACTAGAACGATTTTATATTTTATTTCCTATTAGGCTTCGGTCTGCCTTAATATTCTTACATGTACCAACTACTTTAAAAATGGTAGTAATGGCTGCCCTCATTGGCGCTTAGGGTTGTGGTGGTAGCATTACGTCTGACTGGCTGGTGTCAGGATAAATAAATGAGAATTATTGGTTACTTACAGTAAACTCCGTTATATAAGAAACTGTTGAAATCGGCGTAAAACACCAAACAATCAATTAATCCCTTATATGCATCCTCGGTACCCAGGCTATTCATAAAATATATGATACCCTGGGCCAATTGGCTGTAAAGATCTCGTACTCATGAATAATTTATAAGGTGAAATGCAGCCGCTCGATTGGCCGCATTACACAAACCTCATGCGATACAAAAATTATCTTGGAGGAAATCGTGGTGCATGCTTTACGAAGTTTCGCTAGCCAATTTGCCCAGGGTATCATATATTTAATGAATATCCTGGATACCGAGGATGCTAATATGGTACTTAACGGCAAATCAGTCAATAAGTTAACTTAACAAAGCTATGTTATATTCTATGCCAGAGCAGTCATGACAACGGGCAAATCATCACACTCACATAAAACAAAAATCGACATTTGCCATTGCTACGGTCTTCGGTGTGAATCGAGCTAATTCCGCTCCCGTTTAAATATACCTTCAGTAACGGTAACTGTACACGTATACCTTTCCAACATACAACAAACCTGCAGCAGAAGTGTTTGAAAACTTCTGGTTAAATGTCGAAAATCTCTCTTAATGGAAAACAGTAATTGTAAAGAGGTAAAACATTATGGCTAAAGAAAAATTTGCCCAGTATACATGTAAGCAATTACATTTTTAGAATGTGTGTTTTTTTAACTGTTTCAGTGCCGAATTGTTTAAAGTGGACTCTTCTATGTTCAAAATCGGGCGACTCCATTTCTCATGTAAGAACAGTTTGGATTATTTTAATAAATAAAGGGCAAACAATGCTGATTTCAGGTGAGACAGCCCTATACGAGCTGACTCACCTGAATCAGTGTTGTTTGCAAAATCCTCAATATTGCCTTTGACGCTGAAAGATCACTTGGATCAAGAAGAAGTAGTGTTTGAGTTTTTAGAATCCAATCAGGAACTCTACATCAAGGGGCACCCTGAATTCATGAATACTGGGCAGGAACTCCCAAACAACATTTCTTATTAGTTGACCCTAGTTATCCGTACTATGAACAAACTTCAAACGTAGTTCAACCCTAGTAGATCCCTAGTTGACCTTAGTGTTAACCGTAGTGTTGATGTGTGTTGGTAAGTACTACGGTCAACTACGGTACACACTACGGTTAAGTAGGATCAATTACGGTTAATTAAGGTCAAACTACAGTCACAGTAGGGTCACAACATCGTACTTAACCGTAACCAATTTTTGAACATGTTGAAAAATTATGTGCTTACTACGGGCAAATCATAAGTTCAAACTACGTTCATTACTACGTTGAACTACGGTTATCTACGTGTGTAACTACGTTCAACTACGTGTAATACCTTCAACTACGACCAACAACGGTCAACTACGTAAGGTGTGACCACGGCTTAGATAGGTGTACACAGTTTGTACACTTATATAAACTCGGAAGCAAGTGAATTTATTGTCTATTAATTTATTCGGTTAACCGATTAACCGGTTAGAAGATTATATTATTAACCGGTTATTAATATCGATAACCGTTGATTCATATCCTATGTACTGGTTTGAAAATGTGTCAGTCTTGACAAAACGCGATGGAATAGGAAAATGTACAGACAAAACAATGATATGTGAATTTACGCCTCACATATCATGTCCGCCACTGAATAACGACAACTCGAGCAATACAGAGGGAAATTCAAACCTTGTCACCTCCCTTGACACGAAAATCCTTGTGTAACGGTATGGGCAAGTTACTCCAGATAACCATTATTGGTGTATACCATGTAATAATAGGGACACATTACTATAGAGTAGTATTATGGTATGGGCATGTTACTCCTAGCTAGGAAATGTATGATTAGGTGAACTGGCCGCCGTGATGTGATGGATTTTTTTTTAGAAACGGTGTTTAACCTCTTTAAAACAATATATCAACTTATAGGGGTCTTCTCTTTTTGTCATATGGTCAAACATATAATCAAACAAGCAACCTGAACGTATCTATAGTTAACAAACGAAACAAAATGTCTTCCTGGTTCACACAATTCTGAATATTCGTTTTGTTCGCGTGACCTATATTGTAATCGGCGATTCTATTACCAAATGCAATAGCATACCAATGAGTTCTTGACTTCGCAAACCTGTATTCGAAATGCTCGGACATACTGGTCATTTTTAGAGCACTGTAGCAACGAGCACGCCATATTCATTTACAGGGGAGATAAATTGTGTTTTCTTCTTGTGTGACATAAGGAAATGATTTAGTTTCTTCCCTTAGTACGTTTACATCCATGCCATGCCCTCCATGTTTTCTCGTGCTAAATGAAAAAGAAACCAAATATTTGGCTTATTATTTACAATTTTCTGTATAGATTAAATTTGATTTTGCTTGAATTAATCAAACATGAACGTAAACAGTGGAGCTCAATCAGGCGTGAAATGTCAACCTTATCATAAGAACTAGGGAAGAGGAGCACGGGTACATTTTGTTGCAATCATTTAAACAATCTTACTACAAGTAAAAGGATGTTTTGATTTATGCTGAGGAGATGGCGTTTGATAGTGCAACCATAATCGAATTTTATTTACATCGTTATTTGTTTTTTACTCTAAATCTAAGTTATGAAATGATATTACGTGTACATACCAAACATGATCGTCAGCAAAGTATCGATTTGCACGGGGTAAAAACAACTGGGTCAATGGCAGCAAATGTTTTTAGAACTCCACTTTGCAGTGATTAAATAAATGTTTTTTACACATTTTGATAAAGTTTGAATTTCCAGCCACGAATCACAGGATCTTGATCAGACTTTTGACAAATTTTAATCGTGAATCAAGGACGGCAGTAAATATCCTGAATGTGTGTCTGACGCTTTACTAGGATAATACTTGTTTGTTTTCCGCAGGGGTTATGCATAAGTGAACTGTCGCCGTTTTATAATTGAAATAATTGTATACATTTGTATATGCGAGTGTGCGGGTTAAGATCTGGTTTTAATGAGATTGCTGGAAAAAAAAGCCAATTCTATGCTAGTAAAAAGAACCTTTCCCATGGGAAGTCCAGAATGACCGCCGCGACTTGAGATCGAACCCGGGATGCCCGATTTTAAATCACTGACGCTAACCTTTAGACCCCGGCGGATTCCTCAAACTTCATGCAGCCATCGGTATGGTAGCACGGGAAGGTCATATCACGCTGTTAAAAGTTCATGCGATTACTACCACTCTTATTCATTCATCATGTATTCTCATATCAGGTAAACTGTTTTACCTATATCACATAGAGAATGTATTTTCATATCAGGTAAACTGTATTACTTAGATTACATACAGAATGTTTTTTCATATCAGGTAAACTGCATTTACAGAATGTATTAATTGATATTTTTCTATAAATGATATAATATGTAAACAGCGATGCAATGATTGATTATTTCGTTATCCCTTTATATCTAAAATGGGCTTTTCCAGCATGGAAATAAGTTGTAACTTTTACGTTTTACAGGAACGTTTGAGCAGTAATAGACAGTTTATTTAGTTAAATAAGTTAAATGCAAGCAGAACGATTAAATATTTAATTCATTACACCAAGGCTTTCGTCTAAACGACTTTCTTTTTTTCCCTCGTTTGACTTAATATTAGAAGTGACGTGAAAGTTATCGAACGCATAAGCTGTGTGGTACAGCTAAATTTCATTATATGAAGATAAACGTCGTTATATAATAGTAATATTTTACTACATAAGGTTAAAACTTCGTTATATAAATCTTAAACATCGTTATATAAAGCTTAAACGTCATTACATTAATGTAAAACTTTGTTATATAAAGTTAAAACGTCAATATATAAAGGAAAACCGACATTATTAAAAGATAAAACCTCATTATATAAAGCTTAAACTTTTTATATAAAACATCATTATATAAAGGTAAACACACAATATGTAAAGGAAAAATTGTTTTAAGCTAAAGCTTCATTATGAAAAGGTCAATAATTATGTCACAACATAATGATGTGAACTTCATCACATAAAAGTAAAACTTCATTATATGAAGCTAAAAGATCATAATATGGAGGTGAAAAATAACTATATATAGGTATAACTCAATTGTATAAAGGTATACATTCATTATATGCAGATAACAACTCAATATATAATGGTAAAACTTTATTTTATAAAAGTATACTTTCATTGTATGCAGGTTTAGCCAATTTATATAAAGGTAAAATTCCATATAAAAATGTATTATATCATTGTATGCAGGTAAAACATCATTATATAAAGGTAAAACTTCATTATTTAACGAAAATACTTCATTATTAAAAGTAACGAATAATTATATGAAGGATACACTTGATTGTGTAAAGATATAATCACACTATATTTGTTGAAAGGATAAATGTAATTATAAGAAGGTGTCGACTGAAATATTCAGAACATTTTAAGCCGCATGAACAACAATTATCCAATGTTTCTGCCGGTTTGGTTTTGAAAACAGGTAATTCTTACATGCAGAACGATAAAGTGTGGGCTTCTTTTGATGGAAATGAATATGAATGAGATTCTCGACAGGCTTGGGCACAGTGAAGCAGTGGTTCAACGCTTTAGGGAGGAAAATATCACACCAGATATTATATCACTGCTGTCTCTGTATGAATTTAATTGCTTAGGTGTCGTAAAATAGTACAGACATAATGAAAGTGCGTGTTAAATGTGTATCCTACAGAAACAATGCTTTGTCAATAATATATTTTGTAGGGAAATAACTTTTGAAACTTCAAGTGCCATGGCTGAAAGCTTGTTTGAAGCCGGATATTCAGTAAAGGATGCCAGTCTTGTACTTGGTGTATCTGAACGTACTTTGTACCGGAAATTGAGACAGCATGGCATATGCAAACCGATTTATATCAAATTGCTTATTTTTCTTCTGCTATAACGATGTAACATTTTCAGCAACACTTTAAATGTAACCTTGTGCAACACCAAGGGTAAACCAAGTTCACTCGTAACCCGACCCTAAAATAAAGGTAACCATATATCGTTTGATGTATTGAGAATCAATATTTTTCGTGGGAAATCAATTTCGTTTATTTCGAGTATGGTATTATCCACGAATATAAAACCACGAATGCATTCATTTTGGTAGTGACAACACGTTTTTAAAACATAAATCTACGAATAAAGTTACCAACGAAATTAATACAGTCTCAATGATATACATGTACAAGAGTTGCTGCAAGATGCAGCAATTGGATGTTAGCGCGGGAATCAGCATGGTATGTCTTAAGAAATACTGTTTGATTCGAAAAACACGAAACCCGCTTTTAAATATATTATATAAATATATGATAACAATAGTTACAATAAATACGTAAAACGAAAACAAAAATATATTTTCCCAACGTGTTGACCTCGATCTCATAAAGTTATTGTAAACATTTGTCTGCGCATGTGCGTCCTTTTTTTCCTTAATATATTCTTCAAATCGCAAAATTTAGCACAATAACTTCGCATTTATGAATGTATTCACATTTTCCTGTTATTAAAACCGCGGTGGTTCCCACTGATGTTACATGGACTCCGCTCTGGTATACTGCTTGTGTTCAGTTGTGTGACTTCGGGTCGAAGTCAAGAGAAAAGAGGGAGAAATATTACGGGAACGGGGTATAAATATCATTTATACAGCCTTGCTGTTGAAGCCGGCTTTTAAAGCGTCGTTGGTAGAGTGGTTGACCTTTTCGTAAAGTTTAGCAACGTTCATCGCGGTTAATGCCTGGATAGGTGACCAGCGATGGCTTAACGCCGGTACACGTAACACTATGGTTTTAATTTACATTTTAATTATAAAAAAAACTACTCTCATATAAATTTTAATCTTCTATTGCAAACTCGAACGAGAACCAGCCTAGTGACGAACTGCTACGGAAATATCCGAGAGCTGACGGTAAAATACGGTGCATACGCGATCAAGACGATTAACACGGCGCATGCGCAAGACCATTGCCAATTGCATCAGTGGTATTTCTAAACACAACTAATAAATGCACCGGTGCTGATGCACCCGCGCAATAATGTTAACAAAAAAACCCCAAATTTTACAGTATTTTCCAATGATGTAATTTCACAACACTGGGCATTATTAAATAGCAAGTCAACATGTTCTCTGCCATTTCTGTTCATCAAGGCATTGATGGCTTTAATCGCTTTATTACTTAACTCAAATTTGCCGACAACAACAAAAACAGAAACAAAGCAAAATGAAAGGTAAACAACTTGGCAGGGGGCTTGGAATCACCACATATTGAGAACAGTAAACTCGACGCCAATGAGACTGCTGGTGTGATGAACAGCGCCCTTCTTCAATATAATGATATCGTTCCACCAGTATTCGATATAGAAGGTTCTGTCGATAAGGTTACAGAGCAAGACAACAGGCCTGCCCTGTCATCGCTTCAAATTCGTATTAGTGAAGACCGTTTCCGCCGAATTTACGAGGAATGTCCACACAAATGGATGTCTTGTAATCACAGGGTGGACATTTATCTAGCAAATCGACGTATATTGATTGTATAATTGTAAAACATCCACAACAGAATACAGTTTCTTTCTAATAAGAGTTCTTCATAAACAGAATGTTAACTATGTGTGTGACCGATTGCTAATAATGTTGGTAGGCGTGTGTTGATATAATAAAACAGGCAATATTATACAATTATGGACTTTTCAGCTGTTATACATGATGTGATATGCACCAAACAAATCATTATTGACCGAGGCGATAGCCGAGTAAATAATGATTTTTTTGGTACATATCAACATCATGTATAACAGCTGAAAAGCCGATAACTGTTTTATTATATAACCCTCAATTAACGATATAGTAATTCCGTAGCGTACGGATAAAGGCGAAGGATATTAATAGGCGGCTCATGGGATTCCCCGGTCTTCCCCTGTTACTATTTATAAAACTGTTGCATATCAGGAAAAAACGGTGCATATCGCAAGATATTTTTTCTAAAAACCTACATTTTAGCCAATAAAAAAGCGGTCTATTTATAGGTTATATAATAATATACAATTATGGACTTTTCAGCTGTTATACATGATGTGATATGCACCAACAAATCATTATTGACCTAGGCGGTAGCCAATAACTGTTTTATTATATAACCCTCAATTTATCATATTGTTTTGATATTGATCAACTTAAAAGAAAACAGAGGACCACTCAAGGAACATTTCTGTACAGTTTGAGTTATATTGACGAAGCAGTTATATTGTCGTTTGGAAACACAGGAAATTATCAATGGAAGTCAAACGCTTGATTGCATTTAATCATGATCATCCGAACGAGCTTTGGAAGTTTCCGTGGTCATACGGAACGCGCCTCGGAAAATTCCGTAGCGTACGGATAAAGGCGAAGGATATAAATAGGCGGCTCATGAAATTTCCGGTCTTCCCCTGTTACTATTTATAAAACTGGTGCATATCAGATAAAACCGGTGCATATCGCTAGATATTTTTTCTAAAAAGTTACTTTTTAGCCAATGAAAAAGCGTCTTTTTACAGGTTATATAATAAAAGTTGATATAAAAAAACTATAGAATTGTTTACAACTTTTATTTTAAAACATGACTCATGTAAGTTCTGAATAACTGATATAAGATTTACCAAGATTTTAGATGTAACACTAATCAATACCCTGAAATAAAATGTACCTCTATCATTTTGATTGTGATTACAACGATGAAACCTTTTGCTGGATTTAATAAAGAACAAACATACAACTCGTGAAACAAAGGACCATGATGGCCATATATCACTCGAGTGTGTGACACATATGTTAATGATATAAATGTATAAAGTGTTAAAATATTAAATCTTTTTTTTTTTATTTATCAAGAGCAATAACTCCGGACTTTTGGATTATAATTGGCACACCATAATTGTGATGTTATGGTCATACATATTCTTTCTAAATATGATTAGAATTAGTGATGAAATAAAGTGCTAGAGTGTAAACATATCGACATAAGGAATTTTCTTATAAATAAAGGGCAATGACATTTAAGTCCGAATTGGACCATGGTAAAATATGGCCAAGATTTTATTGTCGAACATATTCTTTCCAAAAGATTATGATTGCTTATGTAGCTGTTAGAGTGTAAATTCATAAATCAAGAGCATACAACTTTAGAAATAGTTGTCTGATTCTGCCCTGGTCGAACTTGACCATGATCTTATGGCAACATATCTTTTGTCCAAGTTTGTTTAAGATTGGTAAACAACGTGGATACTAGATTGTAAAAAAACCTTATTGTAGACGACGGATGACAAACGAACGGTGATTAAAAGGTCACTTGACAACATGGTAGTCTGACAAGAGGGCCATGACGGCCTTGGATCGCTCACCTGATTTAATAGAACTTTAATAGTTGAATATTATTACATTTGAGAAAAAACGATCCAAACCCGCTTGTGATTATGTTTTCAACAGTTCATAACAATTTCAACAATCTTATTAGAGGGTTATTTGTTCAAATCGGACCAGTACATTTATTATATTTAATTCCACTTTTAAAACATATAAGGAAAAAAAGCCCAGCCCCCTGGTGGCCATATTTTCAACGAATTGAAATTTGAAATTATTTTAACAATATTGTTAGGGGGTCAGCCAATGAACATATTTGCCAAATTATTTTAAAACCAGGCCAGCGCTTTTGTATAAGGTGATTTTTAACGTTTTTATAATGCACATATAAGGACAACAAGCTCCGCCATGTTTTTAAACGGATCAGAATAATTTGAACAATCTTGGAGGAGGGTATCCCAAGGAAGATATGTATCACATTATTTTTAAATCGGACCAGTACCTTTTGACAAGAAGAATTTTTATGTTTTTGCAACTTTTCCTTTTTTTGATCCCGCAGCATCCAAGTTCTACATATAAACTAATTCTTTGAACTGCTTTGAAAGAGGATCAGTGAAGTTATTTTGAAATATGTCCATTGGTTTAGGAGAAGTCGTTAATAGGAAAATGTGAACGGATAGACCAGACGGACGGACTTACGACGACAAAGAATATCAACAATAGCTCACCCCGCATTTAAAGAGTTTTAAAGTCATGTCCTTTCTTTCTGATGCAGCAGCAACCAATGTCTTTCAACCAAGCATTATTGCTAGGAATAGTTATGAAGATAGATCCTGAAGGAGCATTTCTACACAGTTATTTTGAAATCCTACAAGGACTTTCATACAAAAGATTTTTTTTTCGAGATCCTCATTTTGCCCGTTTACCTGACTGCCAGGTTTTTCATCCAATAAATATAGCTTGAACACATTTTTTAGAGGTTCACACGAGGATCATTTCTAAAATAAATATATATAATTTCTCCACTTTCTGATTCCGCAGACACCACATTTCTTCATAAAATTTAAATCTTTGAACAAGTTTCAAAGATGACTACCAAGGGATCATTCCAGTGCAGTTTGGTTGAAATTGTTCAGGAGGAGATGTTGTTTAAAGCTACAAGTTAATGATGAAAGACGAAGTATCGAACTTGGCAAAGAGTTGATGGAGATGTATGTTGTGATAAACGTTCATGAATATTCAATGTACAATTTTGAGAGAAGCAAGGCAATTGTTGATGACGCACAACGGAAGAAAGACGGACATAATGCCATTACAACAGCTCACTTTCAATACTTCTTGCATTGGTGAGCTAACAATAAGGCCGCCTTAGTGTTAATAAGATTTTCCTTCACTTTGATATTGTGATCTAATTTTGACCTCACATTACCTAATATCAAATTCGGCCAGGATTTGATGGAGATGATTTTTCTGATTAAATGTTAATGAAGTTGGATGTTAATGTCACCTGTAGAGTGTTAACAAGGAAGGCAATTGTTGACCACGGACAAAATGTGAACAGAATAGCTCACCTTCAACATTCTTCAACATTTGTGTGCACAGGTGATCTAAAAAAATGACTAAAAACCTAACCAGATATAAATTTCCGAAAAGGATATAGAAACAAGAGGCCCATGAGGGCCTATGCTCTACTGGAATGGTTCTTTGGTCATTTTCAATCCAGACCATGTATGTATGGTGAAGATCGGATAGTAAATGGAGGCTCTATTGTGTTCACACGCGGTATTACAGCAATTTTGACAATTTCAAGGGCTATAATCCAGTCATGCAAGGGTACATCTGGCTGGTTTTCGAAAAAGGAACCGAGCTCTCATCAATATTTAACTACTATCTAAGTTTGGTGAAGATCAGATAGTAAATGGAGCCTCTATGTTTTCACAAGCTCTATTATAGCAATTTGGCAAATTGAAGGGCCACAATCCAGCCTTGCATGGGCGGATATGGCGGGTTTTCGAGAGGAACCGAGCTCTCATCAATATTTAACTACCATCTAAGTTTAGTGAAGATCAAATAGTAAATGGAGACTCCATTGTGCTCACAAGCTGTATTATAGCAATTTTTACAATTTCAAGGGCCATAATCGAGTCTTGCATGAGCGGATCTGGCTGCTTAGCAAAAGAAACCGAGCTCTCATGAAGACTTTATCGCGTTCACAAGCTGTATTATAGCACTTTTGACAACTTCAAGGGCCATAATCCAGTCATGCAACTGCACATCTGGCTGGTTTTTGAAAGGATCCAAGCATTTATCAATATTTAACTACTATCTAAGTTTGGTGAAGATCAGATAGTAAATAGAGCCTATATTGTGTTCACAAGTTCTATTATATCAATTTTGACAATATCAAGGGCCATCTTCCAGTCTTGCATGGGCGGATCTGGCTCATCATCCTGTAAAGCGAAGTTTTAATTATGCGTTGTACACGTCCAACGAAGCTTGCTTTGGTGGGATTTTGCGTTGTAAAAAAGTAAATTCGTTCTTCTTTCATGAGGTTTTTAATCCAACGGTTAACACATTCTGATCCACGATCAGCTCGCATTTTGTTTAGATTGTTTTCACGTAATATACTTTTCATTGCTTCCAAAACAACCTTGACCGGTTCTTTTTTAAGCGGTCCATATTCTTCTCGACAAAATACCGATTGCAAATAAAAGAAAATGTATGTCATCATTTTTATCAGCCGAATTGGCTATTGCAAGCAAATCTATGTCACATTGTTCATTAATAGAAGTTACACGAACATTCGCCGTCTTCAAATGATAACGAATCGGCTTCTGTAAAGCGTATGAATCTTGATTGCCCAACCATTGTCGTACATACTTAAAAGTAAACACGCCTGGATACTTCCGATTTATCGCATTTAGTAATGTTTGTGGTCTAGCATAAGCTGCTGGATTTTATTCTTTAAAGTAATACTTGTTTAATATGTTTCGTTTCTTCTCATCATTCATCTTTCTTTATACTCCACGATCACTAAAATGAATACTACTTAAAACATATCATGTCTGATTTAATTAAATTCGGTTTCGGATGAGTCCAAATAATGTTAAAAGGGTATTAAAGGTCTAAAAAGGTAATATATCATTATTATTGTTTAAAGGACCGTAAACAACGCATTACATTTAGTTGTTTACTCGCGTCAGTCTTCTCCCTTGTTTTATCGGAAACCGCGCCTGTCGAATGTGCCCCTCTTTAACAATCCCGCTTTTTTAAACTCGATCACCACCCGTCTCGGATGGCACGGTTTAACGATGCCATATGATACCGGGGAAATGATACGTCACCGAGGATTGCGCTCCCGATTCTTTACTCCAACCGAATAAATGCTCTTTACCGAGTTTTTGCTCATATCGACAATTACTCCCTTTACCGACTAATTTGCTCCTAAATGCCGACCAATAATCCCTTAAGTTTAACACTACTCCCTGGGTAAACAAACCAGTACTAGGCTAGAAAATGTGCCTTGCCCAAGGGAACTCTACCATGACCGTCGTGCCGCGAATGGGGATGGAACCCAGGACACCCGGTTTCAAATCCCCGACGCTAACCACTCGACCACGGCGGATTCCCTTCTGAATTTATGTGTATCTGGGGGTATGTCTATCTGTATATATTTCTTTATGTTTATGTATATACGTATGTCCGGCTATTTCTCCGTCTATCTGTTTGTGTAGCTGTGTTTGCATGTATATATGTATGTATGTATATACGTGTGTATGTCAATCTGTATGTTTATCTGTCTATGCTTTTTCATGTCTATCTGTCTATGTATGTGTATGTCTACCTGTCTATGTATGTCTATCATCACGTATGTTTTCACTGTATATTTCTATCTGTATGTATTCATGTCTCTGAATTTATGTCTATCCGAGTGTATATCTATCTGCATTACTATATTTCGGTAAACTAAGCCTGGATCTATACTGTTCAGGAATGCGAACGTATATCTTTCGATCAAATGGGCTCAAATGCGGAAAGCAATCATAATTACTCAATTCTTGAAATATATAATTTACGATATATGTCAGTGCTTTGTACAAATATAAATACAATAACAGAGTGTTTACACCAAATGCAAAATGTCAAGGACCTTCGGAAATCGGTGGGCTGAAAATATGTTTGTGAGATCTACCATCTTGTAACATCCGGTTGTAAAATGTTTTCACTTAACCCTTTCCCTTCAACCGATTCGATAGCCTACTGCTTAAGATATTCGATTCGGGAGTGGCAGGACGAAGGTTCGAAACCAAGTGGTGACAGTGGGGTCCGTTCTGGAAGGGTCGGTTGGGTAGCCGCCGGCTAGTTAAATAATGGTACCAAAAGCCTGTCTGCGCGGTGCCGGGACAAATTAAGACTCGGGAAGTAAAAATATTCAGGACAAAGGTGTCTCATAAGTCAGAAATGACTGGACCTTCAAATAGTGGTGACACTATAAAAAACACTAACTTTACCTATAGACGTATCATGACACCTCTGTAGCAGACGTTTTTTAAAAACATTGTGGCAAAAGGAGAAATTGCTCATGATGAACAATTTGTTCTTTTGCCACTATTTTTTCAATTATATTCAATTGGGGTTTGTCTTTGTTTTTTTTAATTATATTCATTTTCCATGTTTTGAGGCAAATATGTTTTAAAACTCGTCTGCTGCTGATTGGATGTATGTCTGAAAGAGTCAAACTATGTTTGGGTGTATAACATTTACACAAAACCTGCAAAACATATCGCGATATTTTTTTTCAAGCAGGCTTTTCCAGTAATCTCGTGCTTGAAAACATTTAAATAATAAATTAGAGGGAATGTCGTCGAAAGGAAACACGTTTCATACGTTTGGAGAAAACACTTTTGCAAATGGAGGAAATGTTCTATCCAAGCAATATCTCCTCTCTCCCGAACTTCCAAATGTTTCCCGAGCTAAAGAAAAGTCGTCTGCTGCAGACACGCTTGAAGTCTATGAGTAAGACGAGAAGTATGTACATATTTACCTAGAAACAAATGAATACCGTATAAAAAGAACGACTTGCTTCTAAGAAAAAAGAATATCTGCTTATGTCATTTCACATTTGTCATTCTCATGTTTCGGAAACGATTATATTTCGTTTCAATGAACCTACCTTAAATAAACGGTTTCTACGATTTCTACGAAAAGAACTGAAGCTTAAGAATAATGATACAGATGTAATACGCCCCCAAATCCAACCCAGCGAAAACACCTCGGTGCTCAACAAATTTCAGTGTCATTCTCATGTTTCGGATGCGACTTTTTTTAAATTTAGGTTTTCTATAAAAACAACTACAGTTAATACGAATAATGATAATGGATTAATACACACAATTATTTTGAGGTGCGTATAATGAGAACCACCGTAAAAATACTCCGACGGGCCCTCCTGACGAAACTACATCAATCCTCAACAAAGGTTCAGATCAGCCTGTGTAGTCGCACAGTTCGATCAGACAGTTTACGTTCGAAACAGACAATCTACCGAACTTACCGAAAGTCAGTTATAATTATAATTTATAACAGATTTTCTCGTGCCTAGGCACACGCAGTCTTTACATACTTTATTATGAACCGCGTCAGGTGACTTGTGGCCTTATTGACATTCCGACGTGGAATATTTTTAGATTACATGTTTTTAACAAAAGTTACATGAATAAAGTCTTTGGCATAATTTGAAGCCTCTGCAGCAAATGACATTTGAAAACTTTTTGAGCAAAGGAGAAATTAATATTTGCCACAATGATTTCAACTGTTTTCTAAAACTAAATGTCTATAGAAAGAGACTTTGCAATTTATTCACCACATGTTTTCAAAGTCTTCAGCTACAGATTTGTTGTATATTGGAAAGGTTGTATGTCTATATAACATTTTGGCAAAAAGTGGAGACACTGGTGAGACTGTACACTAAGAGCCACAATCGCTTTTCACGGCTCATGTGTGTTTAACTACGTAAAAAGTCGGCCGTATTACATAGATGAAATTACATATAGATTGGGTTACAGGATGTGTTTATGTCCTTGGCAGGTAGGTGCGGTGTGTCCCGTTCCATTATACTGTCTATAAGTGACGTGTCAACAGCAGACTGGTGTGAAAAATGTATGTAAATGAAACATTGTTACCTAATCAAGTTGAAATATTGTGGAAAAAGGAGAACTTGCTCGTTTTGAGCAGTTTCATCTTATGTCACATTGTTTTCAATTGTCGTATGTTGCAAAGGTGTCAGAAAGCGTTTGTATGTGGAAAAGGGTTAAAGCCGTGATTATGTTCTAGTAATGGTCATTTTCTTAGAATGCTGGTATGTGTCACTGTCGGATCCACTTGCTGGACATGATTATGTTTAATTTCTTTTGTTCTAACATGTTTCAAAAGTCGTCTGCTGCAGAAACCTAAACAACGTCTGCATTTAAGAAAGCCAGAGCCATATAAGATAGAAGTAATGGCATAGAGACTGGGTTATATGATGTATCGTTGACAGACTGATGTTATTTCACCCTTTCGCACACACAACACATCTGCAGCAAACATCTAGGCAAACATATTGACACTCTGTACATATAAAAGTATAATTGCTGAATAGAGTTAAAACAATGTGGCAATGGGCTCTTCTCGAGCAATTTCTCCTATTGCCACAATGTTTTCAAAAATATTCTGCTGCAGAGACGTCAGAGCGCCAATGCGTGTGGGAAATGGTTAACCCTTGCCTTTATATAGTCGACAATTGACATGTCTACAGCAGGCGGTATTATAAAACATGTGGAGGTGGAAACACAAGATAATGCTCTAGATGAACAAGTTCTTACTTAATCCGGGATGGTCTCACGCCTGTATAAAAACACGTCTTCAATGCGTCCAGATAATAACATTCACTCTTGCCTTATATGTTTAAAAGGAATCCGCCGTTGCTGACTGGTTAAGTGTCGGAGGGCGTTGAAGTGTCTTTATGCAAGGCACATTTTCCAGCCTAGTACTTGTTTGTTTGCCCCGGGATCATAAATATGTGAACTGTCACCGCGATATAACTGGAATAATGTTGAAAACGGCATATACACCCAATAAAACGACGGTTTCACGTCTGTATAAAAACAATGCATCCAGATAATTACATTCAGTTGTTCCTAAGGTGTGTTCCTAAGGTGTGTATCAAGTTACTAAACATTAAAATACATTTGTTGTCATTCTGAATTAAATCCGTGAAATAATATATGGAGAAATTTGGTGCTGACAGAGTGGTGAACGTTATTATGCTGATATGAATCACTCTCGGGTCCTTTCCCTAGTCTAGATTATGTTCAATATTTCTCTTTTGTCTACCTGTTTCAAATGTCATCTGCTGCAGATGCCTAAAATATATCCCATGGCTGTTTTCTCGTTAAGTAGCTACTACGTACTGGTTTTAAGGCGTATTTACGAATGATACAAGACGAATGTTTGTCGCAAAATATTAAAGAAGCTGCAATATTTCGTTTCACATGAAGAAATAAAAAAAAGTACATTTAAATCCACAAACATTAGAAAAATTGATCCGTAGTTAGTAATGCAGATATCGGTATTTGAAGATTTAAGTATTATGTGGGATATTTAACCTGACAGGGTTTGTGTTTTAAGCGAATGATATGATTTAAAGTTAATGATAGTGGATAAGCGTTTAATCCTTTCCCTTCCACATACACTAACTCTGCAGCAGACGACTTTGAAATCATCAAGTACGAAATATAGAAAATCTCTATAAATGTTAGTATGATAGTTGAGAAGTGTTGAAACCATCGTGGCAAATGCCGATATTGCTTATTATGAGCAATTTCTCCTTTTGCCACAATGCTTTCAAGGATGTTTAACCTGACAGGGTCTGTGTTTTAAGCGAATGGAGAAGATTTAGAGTTAAACTGATCATGAAAGTGACATGTAAGACTAATTCTAAAGATAAATGGACAAGAGGTTATGATTAATTTCAATTTATACAAAATAAAAAAATTAACTAGCAACTATTTGTATTGTACACACGTCCTGTTATGTTATTTTTTCTTTTGTCAAATAATGCTGACACACAGAAAATCTGTTATCGTTTGTATCGGTAAGTCATGATAGTGGATAAGGGTTTAACCATTTCCCACGTAAAACAAGATGCAGCAGGCGACTTTGAAATTATCAAGTACAAAATATAGAAACTCTATAAAAGATAGTATGATAATTGAAAAGTATTGAAATTATTGTGGCAAATGCCGATAATGCTCATTATGAGCAATTTTTCTTTTGCCACAATGATTGTAAGGATGTTTAACCTGTTATACTTTGAAAGTATCAAGTACAAAATGTAGAAAATCTCTATAAATGATATTAAGATAATTGAAAAGAGTTGAAATTATTGTAGCAAATGGAGAAAATGCTTATCTATGTCTTTACGTTTATGTATGTATGTATGTCCGTCTATCTCTCCGTCTATCCGTTGGTGTAATTGTGTTTCTATCATTATGTATGTCTATCACTATGCAGGTATATATTAGTATTTATGCATGTGTCTATGAATGTATGAGTCTGTCCGTCCTGGTGACCGAGTACTTGTTGGGTGTTCTGTTTGAATATAGAGCCAGGTCGATATTCGGGAAAATGGTGCTATCCGTTTTCTGACCATGTAGTAGAGCGAATACCGATTTGAATATCGATTTGAATATAGAGCCAGGTCGATATTCGTGAAAATGGTGCTATCGTCTTCCTGATCATATAGAAGGGTTCAGAAAAAATATAGCACCATTTTCCCGAATATCGACCTGGCTCTATATTCAAATCGATATTCAAATCGGTATTCGCTCTACGTCATGGTCAGAAAGACAATATCACCATTTAACCGAATTGCAACCTGGCACTAAATTCAAATCGATATCAAAATCGGGGTTCGCCCTTCTACATGATCAGGAAGACGATAGCACCATTTGAACGAATACCGACCTGGCTCCATATTCAAATCGATATTCAAATCGGTATTCAAATCGGGGTTCGCCCTTCTACATGATCAGGAAGACGATAGCACCATTTGAACGAATACCGATCTGGCTCCATATTCAAATCGATATTCAAATTGGTATTCACGCTTCTACTTGGTTAGCATGACGTTGAAAGCATTTTCCCGAATATCGACCTTTGTCTATATTCAAATCGATATTCAAATATGTATTCGCTCTACTACATGGTCAGAAAAAAAATAGCACCAATTTTTTTCGAATATCGACATGGCTCTATATTCTAGTCAATATTCAAATCGGTATTCGCTCTACTACATCGTCAGAAAGACAATAGCACCATTTTACCGAATATCGACCTGGCCCTAAATTCAAATCGATATTCAAATCGGGGTTCGCCCTTCTATATGATCAGGAAAACGATAGCACCATTTTCACGAATATCGACCTGGCTCTATATTCAAATCGATATTTAAATCGATATTCAAATCGGTATTCGCTCTACTACATGTTCAGAAAAAGGATAGCAACATTTTACAGAATATCGAACTGGCTCTATATTCAAATCGATATTCAAATCGGTATTCGCTCTACTTCATGATCAGAAAGACAATAGCACCAGTTTAACGAATATCGACCTGGCACTAAATTCAAATCGATATTCAAATCGGGGTTCGCCCTTCTACATGATCAGGAAGACGATAGCACCATGTTCACGAATATCGACCTGGCTCAATATTCAAATCGATATTCAAATCGGTATTCGCTCTACTACATGGTCCGAAAGACAATAGCACCGTTTGACCGACTATCGACCTGACCCTAAATTCAAACAGATATTTAAATCGGTATTCGCTCTACTACATGGTCAGAAAGACAATATCACCATTTTACAGACTATCGTCCTGGTACTAAATTCAAATCGATATTGAAATTGGGGTGCGCCCTTCTACATGATCAGGAAGACGATATCACCATTTTCACAAATATCGATCTGGCTCTATATTCAAATCGATTTTTAAATCGGTATTCGCTCTACCTCATGGTCAGCAAGACAATAGCACCATCTTACCGAATATCGACCTGACACTAAATTCAAATAGATATTCAAATCAGGGTACGCCCTTCTACATGATCAGGAAGACGATAGCACAATTTACCGAATATCGACCTGGCTCTAAATTCAAATCGATATTCAAATCGGTATTCGCTCTACTACATGGTCAGAAAGACAATAGCACCATTTTACCGACTATCGACCTGACACTAAATTCAAACAGTTATTTAAATCGGTATTCGCTCTACTACATTGTCAGAAAGACAATATCACCATTTTACCGACTATCGTCCTGGTACTAAATTCAAATCGATATTCAAATTGGGATGCGCCCTTCTACATGATCAGGAAGACGATATCAGCATTTTCACAAATATCGACCAGGCTCTATATTCAAATCGATTTTCAAATCGGTATTCGCTCTACTTCATGGTCAGAAGGACAATATCACCATTTTACCGAATATCGACCTGACACTAAATTCAAATAGTTATTCAAATCGGGGTTCGCCCTTCTACATGATCAGGAAGACGATAGCACCATTTACCGAATATCGACCTGGCTCTATATTCAAATCGGTATTCTCTCTACTGCATGATCAGAAAAAAAGATAGCACCATTTTATCGAATATCAACCTGGCGCGACATTCAGATCTATATTCATATCGATATTCGTCATACTAAACAATGACGGTAACGTATATTTCAATGCGTAAGAGAGTTCTCGAATCTGGTGTTGGCTCTATATTCGTTTCAGCTCTACATTCATATCGGTATTGCATATCGATTACCGAATATCGAACTACGTGCCAACTTCACATACTTCCTGCTTCTAGTCAACCGGAACATAACTTCCCCATTCCTATCACTTACGTCATCAGAGGATCACATTGCGTCGCGCCTGAAATGTTGAGGTCAATTTCATATGCGTGCAGAGAAGAACCTAGTACACACGGGGTTTACCTGTAAAATGAAATTTGAAGGATCAGGAAATACAGAGGCGAACACTAATGGTTTGCATTTCAGTGGTCTTTATTTGTTTTATAGTTAGTATATACTTATAACAACGTCTTTTTAAGTTATCACTTATCAAGGTATAAGGTACATGTATACATTTGCAGTACAGCTCACGCGGAAAACGCATCGTACGCGAGCCACCGCGGACAAATCTCAACGCGGACAAATATTTTGGTCCGCGAAGGTGAGTGGAATTCCACCCATCACCGCGATTTGATTTTATGTACCATCGCGGACGCAACAAGATAACCCCAGGGGGTTAATAAAACCGATAATCGTGGAGTTGCGGTGGAACCATCGCTGAATCGCGGTGACATTTCTTTGAATAGATAAGCTTTTCCTCGCTGTTTTGCTGGGAGTTTTTTTTTTTTTTTAATTTTTATTTCATAACAGTACGAATAAATGTATTTTATGATAAATAAAATGATTTATGTCATCGCGGTGTATCAAAATTAAAAGATTCAATAAAAACTATTTAGTTGATCTGCGTTGTCAAAAGTCGTTAAGAAGAAACGACGCCTTCATTTAGGTCACATCAATCAGGAAAACGATAAACGCTTTTCTCTGGAAACTATCTGTTACCAATAACCAATCAGCGAGCAGCTATCACGCGTCTCTTCAGTGTGTGGAATATTTCAATCGAAGCAGTTCCTTTGATAATCAAAGATAAAGATGATTTATTAATTTAAACCGTCGATTTGGAATAATCAAACGTAATTATATCCATAATTTCATTTAAAAGGACTTATAACTTGTATCAGTGGCAGTTACCACTGCAATTCCGGTACAGACCGTTTAATCTGGGTGATCGTGTGAAGTTCGTTTGTGACCTAAATTAGATATTCATCATGGCCGCAGTTTAATCTCCTGTGTGCAAAATTCAGATCTTTGGACATTCGTACGTGAAGCGTTTAAAGCAGTTCATTTGCGCGAGTTCACAGTTTCGATTTAACTTACAATTAAACTCTCCAACCATGGTGCAATATTTGGGTTTCCCTGGCGCTACAGTGGATACTTTATTACGGAATTTGGAATGTATCAGTGACTTTGAACCGGATTACGTAATACTTTTAATCGGGACTAACGACATTTACCGCCCAACGATCACTCCTGAATCAGTGGCAAACTCAGTTATTGACATGGTAAAATAGTCCAGTTGAAATTTTTGGAACCTAGAAATGTTGTTTCCTATGAACTTTTATTGTTGATTTGTACTCTAATAGGGTCCTTGAGCAAATTCGACTTTGTTGCCACAATGGCAAGTTTGGGCAAATCTGGCAATTTGCATAAATCCAAGATGGCCGCCAAATGCCATTTTGAAATTTAACTTTTGAACCACTTACTTTAGAATGATATATATAAAACATGCTTTTATGGGTTTTAGGGTACGTATAATCAAATTCTGAGTTTATTTTTCAATTACAGGTCAAGGTCATGTCAAACCCAAGATGGCTGCCGGACGCCATCTTGAAAATTGTACTTTATATCGTTTTGCTTCAGAATGATGCGTAATACATCTGTTAACAGATTTGGATTTTCGGAGAAAAAAATGATGACGAATAATAACGTCACTATTTTGCATTCAATATCAGGATACGGTCGATTGTAGTTGTCCTACAGATTGAAAACAAGGCTAAGTCAAAACTTATATTCTTATTTTATTTTGAAGATTAGAAATGGCTAATGCTGATGTAAAATGCCTCCTCTCAACCTGCAGTAAATCTGGACCCCTCCAAACATTTAAGCTTCAAGGAGTCAATAAAATTATTGAATGCTCATATAGAATGCAGGCCATCTTGGACGCCCGTGGAGAGCAGGTATCAGTTGAGCTTCATATGAATTGTTACTGCTCATTTACCTCCAAGGATCATATCAAAAGACATATAGCTAAAAAGAGGAAGGCATGTTTGATAGAGAGCGATGACGCACCAGTTGTAACAATGAGAAGGTCACAAGTAATATACTTTGATTTCAAAATGCAATGTCTGTTTTGTGGTAAATTGTGAACCTATAGATCCTAAACATCCTGATAGGTGGGATAGGGTAGTACAGTGCGAAATAATGGGTGTCAAAGATTCTCCACCTTTTAAGGGTATTGTACTGCAATATTGTGATGATCGCAATGATGCGTGGGGCAGGGAAATTGCTATACGGTGTCATGGTGTACATGATTTATCTGCAGCTGAGGCGCAGTATCACATCCGTTGTTATGATGGGTTCAGAAAGACCTCAACACTTACAGACCAGACTTCTCAAATTGATGATTCAGCTATGCAATTGCTTGTTGATCAGATGTATATTAATCGAAAACTATGTACTTGGACATCCATTGAACTTTATGATAAGTATGTTGGTTATGGTGGTCAGTTAACACGAAAGCAAATGTTTATCAAGCTGGTTACGCATTTGGGTGATGATGTGATAGTACTAAGCATAGAACGCTGTGCATCCATTGTTGGATTCCGTGAGTATGTAAGTAACATGGTGAAGATTTCTGAAGTGGATGTTGTGGATGAGGAAAACGAGGATGCACTGGTGAGAAAGATCACAACCGAGGCGCATGGTATTCCATTTAACAACACAAAATATGATCTTAATGATTTCACTCATGCAAAATCAAAGCAACAAACTAGTGCTACACTTCTTAGGTTATTATCAAAGCTCATAGCAAATGGTGAAGTCACAAAAGCATCACTTAGTCTATCACAATCCATACAATATTGCATTACCAACCGACGTAACCAAGCAACACTTGGGTTGGGTGTAAAACTACATCACAAGTTTGGTAGCAGTGATCTCATTCACATTTTACATGAGCATGGATACACTGTGTCATATGATGAGGTATTGCGGTTCCGTAAGTCAGTAGCTAAGTATGTCAGGGATGATGCTGAAACGCTTCATAGGATGATGGGGTTAACCCGGACAGTTGGGCCCATATTTGGATGGTATGACAACTTTGACTTGTTGGTATCAACTCCAAATGGTCGCCGTGAGACTCATGCCATGGCAACATAATTTCAGGTGCACCCATCTGGGATAATCGAGACCTGCAGCAATCAGCCTAGTATTAGCATTGCCATAATCCCTCGTCTCACAACCAGACAAACTAAATCTGCAGGTAATAGCAAGGCCGTTCAACTTGTGCATTACACTGGATCTAAAAAGGTGGTACCTCCTGCAGTGCCAACCGTCAATACCAATGGAATGAATTATGCTGATGTGTGTGCTCAACATGCCAGTTTGGTGAGTGCGCAAGAGAAAGACACACAGTGGCTCAACAGCCTTAGCCAGGGGAAAGATGCTATGGAGTGGAATGGCTTCAACAATGAGCTATCAAGGAGCCATGGCGTTCTAAAACCTGAAAGCATTTATATGTTTGGTCCATTAATTGACGCACCTCCATCTCACCCGGACACCATCTTAACAACACTTACTTACATGCAACAGTCAATGGTTGACATGGGAATGGACAAAGTTTATCTTTGCATGGACATGCAATTGTTTGTGGCAACCAAACAAGTATGCTGGTACCACCCCAATCAGTTCCATAATGTTATCATCCATCCTGGTGGGATGCATATCATACAATCATTCTTAAGCTGTATCGCAAAGCTAATGAAAGGTTCAGCATTGGAATATTATGTGGCTGCAGCTTATGGAGGTTTGACAGGTATTTTCAATGGGAAGTCCTGGGTGAAAGCAATGCGGCCGTTTCGGGGCGTATCAGCTGCACTCTTGAAACGATTTTCGTCAACAGGACCTAAAACATTTGAGCAAATAGAGTAGTATCTGGATTAAGCACGTCTTCACACCACTGGGCGGTACTGGGTGGACAACTTCCTTCTTCCAACATTACTTGTTCACTAATTTGAGCGTGCAGAGAGAGAGGGTGACGTCCATTTGAAGCACCTGACCATGAAGCGCATGATGAAATACTTCTTCCTTGCCAGCCATGTGCAGTATGCCCGCTATCTCACCCAGTATCTGCTGGAGATGGGTGCGCTCCATTCCGAGGAAATGGTGGACTTTGTCTGTCGGCACCATGATGGCTACTGGAATGCTGTATCTGCCGACCAGTTTGGAGAGCAAACTGCCATCAAAATTGGCAAGGGGGCTCTCAAGGGCATGACACTTTCTGCTGATCTTGTTTCTGAGTGGATTGCTGCCTTTCCAATTACAGCCAATGTGTCAGATTCTCTAAACCATATGTATTAAGCTTATACACCAGGTCAGACATCACAGAAGCTACATACAGAGGAGTTGAAACACCGCCGCACCCTAGATGCCAATGATCGGGATCTCATTAACACAGAGGTAGAGAAGTACCCGCACCCTCTAGAAGATGACCGCCCTAACCTGTGCAATCCCATAACAGGCCAAATTGCCCCTGCTGATGTGAACGTTGCAGATTCAATTCTGATTGGAGAAAAGATGGAGAGCAATTACATTGCCAATCTCCCTGATGGTTTTTACAAGGCTATCAGTAGTCCAATCAAAACAATGTGTGTGCTCAAGCAACACATCAAATGCAAACAAGGCCAAGCCAGTGGTAGACATTGAAAACATTTTTCTCCGACTTTTGATGATTGAACAGCAACGGCAAGTGGAGCTTGGACCTTTGTTCGCCTATGAATTATGTGCAGTGCCTGCAGCACTCATTGATGGGCATGGTTGTCTCCGGAAAGGCAACACATCGGGTCTGGTCAAACGTCTCAGTGTGGTTGAGAACTCCCCAAAATCTGCTGACACTGTCATCGTTGATGGTTCACAGTTGTTCTACCATATTGTCTGGCCACACGGTGGCAGTCCCTCTGATCTCATTGCATCTATCCAAGGTTGTTTAAGTCGATATCGAGATGCATCTAAAAAAGTTGTTGTCTTTGACAAGTACCATGATATTTCTGCCAAAGATCATGAGAGAATGAGGCGGGGTAATGAATCTATCATCGATTATGAGCTCTCAATAACTAGTCATCTTCCAAAGAGAGATGTAATTTTGAAGAGCAAGAACAATAAACGAAGGTTGGCGAGTGTGTTGAGTACCTTCAGCCTACTTGGAGATACTTCGATAATGGAGACTCAGGATGATGGTGTTTTTGGTCATGATGAGGCGGACATAACAATGATATCCTTTGTACTTGAGGCTGCCAGGGTGTGATTCGTGTGCTTAGCGATGATACAGACGTATTTGTTCTTTTGGTCTACTGGGTTTTTTTCAGGCAAAATTACAATGCAAGGTACAGATAGAACGCTGGGATGGCACAGTTTTGGACGTCAACGCCACTTGCGCTGACCTGGGGCCAAAATGTTTGCAGTTGCTTGGCATGCATGCTCTCAGTGGGTGTGATACGACATCATACCCTTTTGGTAAAGGAAAGATAAGCGCACTAAAGACTTTGCTTGCTGGTGACTATCCAGGTTTGGCTGATGTCCTAGGTAAAGTGGGTACCACACATGCAGAGATTGTGGAGGCAGCAAAACCATTCTTTCTGGCTCTGTATGATCAGCCGTCGTGGATATCCATGCAGTCTGCTCGTTTTACACTTTTCACTAAGAAGAAGAAAAATCCTAAAGTCATGGCCCTACCTCCAACATCTGCCAATTTGTTACAGCACGTCCTTCGGGCTCATTTACAGGTCATGTTGTGGAAAGCAGCAAATTGCGAAGCTCCGCCTGATGAGTAAAAAAACATTACTCATTTTGGGTGGGAGTTTCGAGATGGCATCCCAATTCCTGTCATTGCGGAAGGTGACCCAGTTCCACCTGAGCTGATTGACGTGATACGTTGCCAATGCAGGGTACAGGGAAAGAAATGCAGCAATGAGGCATGTGGTTGTCACAAACAGCATCTGTCATATACGTCATACTGTAACTGCTCAGGCGGAGAGGACTGCTGCAGCCCGTACACTAATCGAGTTGCTCAGACTGGAGAGGAGGAAGGCACTGAGATGGAGGATTTGGAGGATGGTTTGCAGCAAGACATAGAAGATGATGTTGTCGTCGATATTTTTTATTTTAATGATTCAGATGATGAGTGGGAGTGAAATTAAATTAATAAAACTTAAAAAACTTCAGAGCAAGATACATATTGTTTTTCTTTCTTAACATAACTGACGTACTAATGCCTATGACAGAATGTGACGTCAGTTTTTATCTTTGAAAGAATTCTAAAGCACAATATGTTTTTTCTAAGTACATATGTGTGAAATGCTTAGATACGCAGCTGATCCCGGCCATAAAATAACAACGTAATTCTGATTCTGCTTCCCTTCAAATCCAATGAAAATACAAAACATCAAAAAAGTAGTAAAAAGTTTGAAATTCAAAATGGCGTCTGGCGGCCATCTTGAATTTGACGTCACCTTGACCTTAAATTGACAAACTAACATCAGAAATAGATTCCTCATACTTAAAAAAACCTAAATAGACGTATTTTACATCGATCTATTGCAGCTACTTCTAAAGTTCAATTTTCAAGACGGCATCTGGCGGCCATCTTGGATTTATGCAAATTACCGGATTTGCCCAAACTTGCCATTTTGGCAACTAAGCTGAATTTGTTGGAGAACCCCATTAGAGTACAAATCAACCAAAAAACTTCATAGGAAACAACATTTCTAGGTTGGTGTATAGAACACATAGGGACGCCAAATGGACTAAAACTCTATATGCATCTACGCAGGTTCGTTGTGTCATCGTTATGCCGGTGTTTCACCGTCAACATTCGTCTCGTACGTCTAGATGGCCGGTAGATCCAGTTTGGTTCAATTCACGAGTCGACAAGCTCAATATTCTGCTGTCCAGCAAACTGAACTCCCTCCCTGACGGTCGAGCAAGATTCTGGCGCTGCAACGGGTTTTGGTCCAACTCCGCTAGGATGAGGACACTGTCGCCTGATGGAGTACATCTTTCACCCAGAGGTCAAGAACGACTATATTTCAATATCCGGGCCGCAGTGGTAGCTGTTCTGAAGTCAGGCGTTTAGTCCAAAGTTATGTATACAGTATTTCTAAGATTACTATCAGTTATAATTGAGATATTCCATTACATCCAAAGTTATGCAGCTGTTTTAACTCGCTTTTTAGCATCGGGGTCAGAGCTTTATTCACATTAAATTTCCCGGTTTACTTCAAGTCATGCAGCTGTTTTAGCATGATTCTTGATCATCAGTGAGCTTAAATTATATTAAGATTCCTGTTTTATATGCTTGTGACATTGATTAAACTCATTTCTCCAAGTTCGTTTACAGTGAGCATATTGTTATATTGAATATGTTTCCTGTTTACTTTGGGCGTATTTGAACTTTCAACCTTGTGATCTCCAAATTAGATTGGCTTAATACATATGATTCCTGTTTATTTTACTTCATGGGGTCACATTTCATTATAACAGTGAGCATATATTTGTGATTCCTGTTAGTTATGAATGATGCGCGGTAGTCTTAATGGACATTTGAGCGCAATCACCCTTTGGGTTTGCGATTCCTGTCAGTTTATAGGTGTGATAACAGTGAGCGTAATCACCTTTTGGGTTTACGATTCCTGTCTGTTTATAGGAGCGATAACAGTGAGCGTAATCACCTTTTGGGTTTGCGATTCCTGTCTGTGCCTACAATACCCTATGACCTCCACTAAGAAGCTAACACTCTAGGCTTCACACAAGTTGTCCAGTTCATTCGTTTCTTGAATAAGAATTATTGGCAGGATTATCATGGGTATTTCAGGTTGTACATAGCTATGCTTAGCAAAAACCTTATATTTCACATCCGCATTCTACGGTATGTCATGATTACTGCCTCAAAGCATACGAACATCCAAGTTACACATTTAATGTTTTCAATCAGTTGGGGTGGGAAAACTTGTCAGTATGCGAGTTATCTACACTTTCGTACATTATTCCAGATGAAGCCAAAACGCAAGTCAGCTGAAACAACATCAAAATGCCCATGTTGCCCTACTACCCTACTACAAGTGGCAGGCAAACAAGTTCGGCCGTCAACCAAGTTATTACGCCACCCCAGGCTAAATAGTCAAAAAGACTGTGGGGAAAAGACAGGCACGTGCAAAACAGGCCACAACAATTCCATCCACAATGGCAGAGGAACCGGTAGTTGAGAGGATCCAACCCATACAGCCGGACTGTCCGGAAAGTTCGGACTCCTCAACAGAAGAGGAAAACGTGGAAGACAATTCCACGACAAGTGAGTCCTCAGATGACGAGGACTATTTCGATACAGCTGTGTCAAGTCATCTTCAGGATATAGTGGGAGGTAATGTTGCTCAGTTCCACGAACCAATATCTACCTCTATTTCCGCACAGATTAGAAAGTCTCTTTGCGCAAAAAGATCTGGTGCAACAAATTTGTTGATTTTTCCCTATTGCTTCCTTCTGCGAATCATTACTCATCTGCACAATTCTCTCTGCAAGTTGACAAATTCTCTAATATCAACGTGGTCCCCACTAAAAGGCAAAAAAACATTGCCACTATAGACAGCTGGACATCAGCTTTCATTAGATTTACTTCTGTTTACACCGAAAAATTCCCCACAAGAGCGCCAGCCTTAATGAAATATGCGGAAATTGTTAGGGACCTGGCGGCAAGGTCTAAAGGATTAGCATGGTCATATTATGACACACAGTTTCGGCTGCTCAGAGAGCAACAAGCTTTTCCTTGGGACAGGCCTATCAAACAGGAAAAAACTGAATCCGCACGGCAAATCATCACATTTATGGGTTTAGAATTAGATTATATTACCATGGAAGCAAGGCTTCCACTGGAGAAGTTGGAAAAACTTAGGGCTCTATTAACTCATTACACCACAAAACGTAAAATCACACTCAAGGCTCTTCAGTCCCTGTTAGGTCTTCGTAACTTCTGCTGCAGCGTGGTAGTACCCGGTCGCACTTTCATGAGACGTTTAACTGATCTTACTAAAACAGTTACCAAACCCTCTCATTTCATCACCCTTAATTCAGATAGTAGACGGGATATAAAAGCCTGGCAATGTTTTATAGAACACTTCAATGGAAGACAACTACTGCTTCAATACCGGTGGGTCACGGATAAAACATTACATCTTTTCACAGATGCATCTGGATCTCATGGGTTTGGGGCAATTTTCAAAACACACTGGTTTAGTGGCACTTGGCCGGATTGCCTGAAACACTTTCACATCACCCTTAAAGAATTATTCCCCATTGGGTTAGCTTTAGAAATTTGGGGCTTACTTCTAAGAAAACAATCTTTCACTCTGACAACGAAGCAGTGGTACACATCATCAATAAGCAATCATCCAAAGACAAACATATTATGTGTCTAGTACGTCGACTAATACTAAGTTGCATGTCACAGAATGTTTTAATTAAGAGTGTACACATACCGGGGAAAGCAAATATTTTACCGGTCTTACTTTTCCGTTTACAGGTCAACAAGTCCAAAGATCTGGCTCCACACATGGATGTTCAAGCCACAGAAATCCCAATTCATCTGCTAAAATTGCTTTAAACATTTCTGTACATAAACTGCTAAGTCAATCCTTAGCCGAGTCAACAAAATTTAGTTACAAAAACGTATTCCGACGCTACAAATGTTTACATTTTTCTCACTACCCTAACGACAAGTTGCTCCCAATTCCTGTTTGTTAGCTATTGCAATTTATAGCTACAACGGATTTAGAAGGGCTCAAGCCTGCTTCCATCACCTCAATGGTCTCGGCCCTTTCCTATGTACATAAAATGGAAAACATGCCAAACCCAGCGGACACATTTATAATTAAGAAGTTACTGTATGCGCTCCGGCGCAAACAAGTACAGGACAAGCGATGTCCCATCACACTAACCTTGCTATCTCAATTCATGCTACAGCTTCCAAATATTGTCAAATCCCCTGCTATTGTATTACTTATCAAATGTATGTTCTCTCTTGCGTTTCTCGCATTACTACGGGTAGGTGAAGTGGCCATAACCAGAACGGGTTCCGCTAACACACTTCAAAGACAAAATGTCCTATTTTCTTACAATAAAGGGAAGGTTCAATCAGCTACCCTGACTTTTACTAATTTCAAACACTCAAATGGACAATTTAGGAAAAATGCCTGCAAGAACATATGTCCAGTTCGACTTCTAACAAAATATTGCTCTTTAAAAAGAAACCTCGCGGGGCCACTTTTTCGTTTTTCTTGTGGACAACCGGTCTCCGCCACATACTTCAGATCTATCTTAAAGCAAATTTTGACAAAACTTAATCTCAACCCAAAGATTTATACGACTCATTCATTCCGAATTGGGGGTGTAACTCAAGCACATGCCCAAAACTTCACTATTTCTCAAATTAAACAATTAGGTCGATGAAAATCTTCTGCCTTCCACAAGTACATTCGTCCACATTCGATCTTAGGTACAAAATGATACTGCAACATTGCCTCCCATTTGTGTTAGGTATATTCCAAATGGGTAACATGACTGTGTGAGACAGCATGTTTTATGTGAAGTGTTTTACTGTCTTGACTGGGTGAGCCAGCAAGATAGTCAACACTTCAATTTAGATTTTACTATCTTATTTATTTACTATCTGTCTTAACTCAATTGCTTGAATGGGTGAACCAGCAAGTTCTATGCGAAGTGTTTTATTGTCTTGACTGGGTGAGCCAGCAAGATAGTCAACACTTCAATTTATATTTTACTACCTTTCTTAACTCAATTGCTCGACTGGGCGAACCAGCAAGTTATCTACATATTTGAATTTCATTTAACAATACTTTGTCAAACATGTATTTGTATATTTACTTCATCTATCCTTAATATGGTATAGTGTTCATTTTTCTTGACTGGGTGAGCCAGCAAGAATATGGACACCGTTTCATAATTACTAAGCAAATATGTTTTATGAAGGTATAGAGGGCAATATGTATATAGGAAACACGTATAAAGGTTGCCTCCCGACAGTGGAGCATTGTCGGGGACAAAGTCGTATATATTGGGGTATGTTCTGTTCAGTTATACAGGTGGTAACATTACCATATACATGTATGTAGGCTTGTGCATTGCTTATTTGTCTTATATTTTGCCCGTATCTTTGTTGCCAATCCAGGCAACTAGCTACATATTTCTAAAGCCCTTGTTTGTATGGTGCTCCAGGGTGACTGGGTGAGCCAACACAACTGGAGTGCCCTATCAAAATATAAGCTTATGAATTCAAAAATGTATCTCTTAACAAACTTACACATTTCATCTGGGCGGCGTTCCTTTTGGCGCTTTTTTGTCCTGCCCAGATATGTTAAAAATGATGTAACATGTTATCTAACCGGCATTAAATAATAAAATGCCCTATTTCAATTCAACTCCGTGTTACGTCATCATTTTCCCCATACTGAGTGAAATGTGATGTTTAGATCCGAGAACACCGCCATGCCACATACATGTATTTTATGATAAATAAAATGATTTATGTCATCGCGGTGTATCAAAATTAATAGATTCAATAAAAACTATTTAGTTGATCTGCGTTGTCAAAAGTCGTTAAGAAGAAACGACGCCTTCATTTAGGTGTTACCACCTCCATCCCTTTCCTCCACCGCTCTAAATATAATTCCCTTCATCACACACTTAACCCGACATACTGGTCGCGCTCTCTGATTGGTACTTGGTTTATTATTCAATTGTTGTTACTATTGCTCTACTTTTCATTGTTAATTATGCTTGATTTAGTTGCCGGGCAGGCGCTTTTTTGTCCTGCCCAGATATGTTAAAAATGATGTAACATGTTATCTAACCGGCATTAAAAAATAAAATGCCCTATTTCAATTCAACTCCGTGTTACGTCATCATTTTCCCCATACTGAGTGAAATTTGATGTTTAGATCCGAGAACACCGCCATGCCACATAAATGTTGTTGAAGAGGACAATGATTATAAATCAGTACTAACTATGAAGCAGCATATATGCGTAACAACTTATTTTATTAAAATTCGTCAATACAATTCCCATAAACTTGATGTATTCTGTAAACGATACAACTACGTGATAATGAAACTGTTAATTCTGCCTGAAAGATGTGTAGCTTACTTTAAATCTCACTCATAAATGACGTAATTTCATTGTCTATAACCACAATTACCAATGCATTGTTCATTCTTAATCGCCTATAAATTATTTCTTTAAAACCTGTTTCAAAGTCGGCTGAATAACAAAAACAAAACCATAACAAACTCTGCAAACAAAGAAGTGTGAAGCGCCCATGTTAGTCCCGGATTTAATTAAACAACCAAAAACTAATTATCTGTATTGAAAGAGATTACGAAGTCTCATAAATTGGCATGTTTTACTCATACAAATACTTGTGAATTAACGTGACGCAAACAAATTAAAATGTGTTTCTCTCATCTATACATGTTTTCATACAAATTAAGCAATTATTTTCGAGTGCGGACACTTAAATCCATTACGCTATATAATCTTATTTGATGACGATTTACTCTTGTCTTCAACTTGCGTATGTCAATTGAAATTCAGTGTTCACATTTAAAAAGGATATTTTGTGCGCTAGTTTTGTGAATTGTAAGTGCTTTTTTCGTGTCAAAGAACAATGTCTTTAAGACAGTTATCTAAGCAGCACTCTTTCTTTCTGGTACGTTACGATATTGATGGAAATTTTCAAGTGAGAAGCAGAGTATTCATTAAGGATACAGATAAGGTAATTAAACGTTTCTCAAACAACTTATCCCTTTCCCACATACAAAAATATCTGCAACATACGACTTTAAAAATGTCTACTCAAAACTATGGAAAATCGTTATTGTTGTAGTTATAATTACTGAAAAACAAATGAAAGCAATGTTTCCAAAAGTCGTCAGCAGCAGATGCGTCAAGATACGTCTATATGTGGGAAAGGGTTAACAACTGATCTTCATAACACTTCAATATTCGAACCTGATTATACTTGAGGTTACTTTCCGTGTTCTATTTTGCTGATCGGCGTGCGCTTTTTTTTTATATTTTATATGAGTCAGTGCAATGTATCATCAATATCAACAATTTCCACACATAAAACTTACTTAGTGTGTAGATTCTGATAACACGGAGTACACAGTAAAACATGTAGGTGGATATGATCAATGTAGACCCAGATCAACCTGCGCACCCGCACTTGTTGATCTGGTCCTGCGCTGCTCGCTAA
This sequence comes from Serripes groenlandicus, assembly GCA_031761405.1. Lineage (NCBI taxonomy): Eukaryota > Metazoa > Mollusca > Bivalvia > Cardiida > Cardiidae > Serripes > Serripes groenlandicus. The sequence goes on from JASEVX010000009.1 coordinate 46,540,464, forward strand.
TTTGTCACGAAAGGTTCCAGTCAGATCAGAATACATGGATGCATATGAACATCATTATCTGTACTGTACTTAGTACTTACCATGTCTGAATGTGGGAAAGGGCTAATGACTATAGTCTCCAAAACGCAACAAACAACTGTTGAACTTTAATCAATATTTAAACTTTTATTTGTATATAGTGTAAATATCTTTTCAATACAGTATATGTTTTCAAAAGTCGAGAATATATTTCATCATGAGCAATTTCATCTTTGCCACAATGTTTTCAAAAGTCGTCCACTACAGTGGCGTCTGAAATCGTCTTTTGATATGGGAAAGGGTAAACGTCTATACGTGATTAAACATTTGTACAGTCCTAGTATTAACTTACGGGCTGTTAGACCGCGCCAGAGGTTACCAGACTGTTATCGTTAAACAGAAGTATTGTTGAAATGTTTAACCGTCATAGTATTAAATTACGGGCTGTTAGACCGCGCCAGAGGTTACCAGACTGTTAAGATCAACATGAATATTGTTGAAAAGTTCAACAGTCCTAGTATTAACTTACGGGCTTTTAGACCGCGTCAGAGGTTACCAGACTGTTAAGATCAACATGAATATTGTTGAAAAGTTCAACAGTCCTAGTATTAACTTACGGGCTGTTAGACCGCGCCAGAGGTTACCAGACTGTTAAGATCAACATGAATATTGTTGAAAAGTTCAACAGTCCTAGTATTAACTTACGGGCTGTTAGACCGCGCCAGAGGTTACCAGACTGTTAAGATCAACATGAATATTGTTGAAAAGTTCAACAGTCCTAGTATTAACTTACGGGCTGTTAGACCGCGCCAGAGGTTACCAGAGGTTGACTGTTTTTTTGTTTGAAAACAGATTTTGAGAACATCGTATTTTGCTGAAAGAAAATTCGTTAAACATGTTAATTTGGTGGTGAAAACATTTTGAAAACATCTACTCGGTCCGCTGTCTCTTTTGAATTGTAACTGTTTTAGAATGTTTTACTGTTTTTTGTTGGCCTGTTTTTTTGCTAATGCTGTGGTTTTCGGCATTGTAAGCCCACCATCTGTTGACTTTAAATAAGCATCAACCATTCGTTTTCATCGAAATTTTGAAAATTTACGATATAGAGTTGTTTTTTCAATTTCCGTTTTCTGTTTGTAACTGAGGAGGGATATCTGTAGACAGCGGACCGCGGGTGCCAACTCAAAATCACCATGCCCGTATAGAGCCCCTCTAACCAAAGATTCCTGATGCAGTGTTTCCTTTTCTAACATGGATATAAGATCCGGTAGTTTCGATGGTTTCCAATTTACCATCAATTTTAAAATATGATTCATAGATTCACAGTGATTATTTTTCCAATTGATGGGCACCCGATGATCTTCTTTGTGGATAGCATGCACGTACTCTTTGATGGATGGCAGTAATTTCTCAGTCAAATAGGGTCCGACATTTTTGTATTGTTCTTCAATTTTCTTTGATTTCTTTGAAAACGCAACCGTCTAAAGAGGTTAAGCGATCTACTCCGAAAATATCATGTACAAATTTTTCAATTGCGACTCAGGCATGCCTATTTTATTTTTCAATTGTCGTTTTAAATTTTCCTCCAGATGCCTTGTACATAATGTAAACTTTGAACCGGGGAAACTTAATTTGATAGCCTTTACCAGAGCTTTTTCTTCGTCGGACCCTATACATAACTCATTTGTACCCAATTGTGCTTCTTTCAGTGGATTGTCTAAGACGGCTGCCAAATGTGTGAAAAAACGTTGATATGTGTGAAATGAGCCGTTCCAGTGCAGAAATACAGGACCTAGAATTATAGGAGAAACATCCTTACCTTTACGCAGTAAATCAAAATCCTGAAACACGGTATTAGTAACAAAACATCTCATTGACATGTGGACTGCGTGCCTTCAAGCTAAAACAAGTGTAGTGTACAATAACGATAGCACGCGTTTTGTTGGAGTTGTCAGAAGATTGTAATCATTCCATTATCTCTATGTTTAGACTTATCTCTTTGTTTCAGGTTTTCTTGTTCAGCAAATTCCTCGCTTATTTTCAAATGTATTAATTTCAAACTTAACGTGTTGATAGCTTGTATTCAGCAGATGTACAGGTGTAAAGTGCACACTGACTATATATCTAGCATGCAGGTTCATCCCACGTGCTGTACCTTTCCGACCATTTTAATACGCCCGTTGATAGAGTGTACTTTTAGCAAATTTGTGGATGGCACTTGTCATAGTGACTTTTGTCAAACATCGGAAAGAAGGTTGACCGAGCTGGGTTTCGAACCCAAATCCCAAACCCAAATTGAAGCCGGAATCGCAATCGACTGAAATACCGGGGATTGGCATATAAGGACAAGATAGCCCCGGTATCCCAGATATATGGAGTCGTCTTTGCGGCGTTAAATCGGGTTGTTTGTGAAGTCTGTATTATAGTATTTGATTTAATATGTCAATCTAAAATACGAATCGTCTACGGCACATATATCGCATGTTGAATAAAAATCTTATGTATACTCTGGGATTGTCTTTATGTATTACTTACAAATTTTAGCTATACAGCTTATTGAAAAGTGAATATATTGTCTTCAATTTTCAACAAAAATACAGATACATTGCAAGCGTTGGATTAAAAGGAGAAAGGCCGGTGAAGAAAGATATTGTAACAATTGTATATAATTTTGCTGAAATTCTTCAATTTCTTCTTTTCAGATAGTGTCTATCGCTCTTGACACATAATTATATCCTTGCTAATTCAGAAGGTACACGTTTTCCTTCAACTTGTTAACATAGATATCTCATTTACGTTTGTTAAATGATCTCCACAATCCTTTCAGTCATGCAAGGTAAATTCCTTACACCATGACACATTTGTAGCCAATGACTTAAAGATATGCTTTAAAATGCTGACTTAGCTCCTACAGATATGTTGATCCTGAAGATAGCTGTTTGTTTCAATTGTTATGTTTTGTCAGGTTTAAACCCTTTTAACCCTTTCCCATATGCTCCGTTTCTGCAACAGTGGACTTTGTAACCATCTATGCGCAACTATGATAAATCTCTTAACAATCTAATTAAACTGTCATATATGGAAAACATTTTACATTTGTAAAGACACACATATATATATATATAAATATATTGAAAAGTATCACTTGATAATTTCACTGTTTTAAAACATTGAGTTTCTTAATAAACCTTTAAAAAGTATGTTATAAACACATCTCTTTACCCTTTCCCACAAACAGGGGCTTTCTGACAACTTTGCAGAAGATGACTTTTGAAAACATTTTTTTAATTCACTCATCAATTATTCTGTTTGTTGAAATTCTTAGTATCGTATCCCGTAATTTGCTCACTTTTCCGAAATTGTCGTTGTGATCGAGGTTTTCAGTGGTTTAAACGAGCGCGTACGGCTCACTCGATTTCTCTATCGAATACACTTGTTATATACTCTTTTCTTCAAAATGAACATATATTAGTGTTAACATTTTATATGCCATATTTGTCTTTAACTACCATGAAAATCAATGTTTGATGTAAACAAATGACTTTGTAAGTGATATAGGCCCAAAATAAATAAATACATTTTGTAAATAAATTATAGATTAATTAGTTGCAACCATTCAGTGAGCAAAGCTTTCATATGATTCGATTTGTTCAGTCATTTTTAATGTTTCAATCATCGTGAAAAATCCTATTCCGCTCCTGAAGCGTTCCGATATTAATAGTTCAAATCACGCTCAGGCTCTAATCACGATCGAATCAGATCTGGTGTCACTTTTATGCTGGTCTTAACTGTATGTGACTAAACTATTGTTGAAAACATCAGTAAAATCTAATAAAAAAGTTGGTGCTAAGGGATGTATTCAAACTTAAACAAAAATATTTTTGAGACGTTTTCAGAGCAGACGATCCTAACATATCGGGTTACTTCTAAAATGTAGCATTGCATATTTGTACATTTTATCATTACCTTATAAGGTAACAACCGCATATCGTTTCTAAGTATTATTCGGTATCTATGCGATATATCACTTGATAGTTATTTTTAGGAAGGGGCTCGTTAGAATCAATTGCTAAAGAAGGCAAAATCCGAAGTTGGATTTATCTTGCACAAGTGATTAACTCTAATTTGTCAAATGTCATCTATTCCTCTTGCCAAATCCACAGGTTAATTATGTTATAAAAAAGGGTAAACTGTCCTCTTTCCAAAAATATAACTCCTAACATGAAAAAAAGCAACGAATGTATTGAGGTAAAATGTAAAATAATCACAGTACTGTTTCGATCATCGTGAGAACGCAAGGTAAATAAAATAGAAGCATTGAACTACCCCAAGCATTAATGCTGACATATTAATTAAACTGGAATGTGCGAATGGTGCTCTTGTCAAAGCAAATCTTTTTAGAGACAAATCATTGGTGGCAATATGTTGGTGAGAAAGAGGGAGGGAGAGACAGAGAGACAGAGAGACAGACGGAGATAGACATAGAGAAAGATAGACAAAGACAGAGAATGAGAGAGATGGAATTAAAGAGAGAGAGAGAGAGAGAGAGAGAGAGAGAGAGAGAGAGAGAGAGAGAGAGAGAGAGAGAGAGAGAGAGAGAGTGAAAAATAGATAGATAGGAGGAGTAGTGGAGTTAATGAGGAATGGAGAGACAGACGGACGGACGAACAAATACGAAGAGAGTGAGAGAGAAAGAAAGAGACAGACAGACAGAGACACAGAGAGAGGGGGAAAAGTGAGAAAGAGTGAGAGATAGAGAAATATTATAAGATTTGTGAATTCCACATACACTTTTCAAGATGTTTGTCAGAATATTTGAATTTTATTATTTATCAATAAAACCACAAAACAGACAATTTAAGATGTGCATGCAATAGCACATCATTTTACCTTTCCCCTATTAACGTCAACATTGGACAACTTTGCAGCAATCTACTTTTAAAACAATGAAGGCATGAGTTTTCTCTTTTTCTCAAAATGATATTAGCGCTCTTGTGGCAATGATGCACAACAATATGCAGATAGCAAGCAAATTGCCTGTAGGGAATCTAATGACACATTTGAAGTTGTCAAGGACAAAATAATTTTGTCGAAAGACCCAATTCGTGAACCATTCTTCTTCGCAAAGTTGTCGTTCCTTACACTCTCTTTATAGGCAGAGAGTGTTCATTCAAAGTCATTTTGTTCTTTTTTTATTTGTTTCGAACCAAATAAACATATTAAATCACCTATAATTAACTATTTGTAAGTGAGTGTAAAGAACGGCTCTCTGCAAAGGAGATTGATATACGCGGTCGGTATTTGCTAGTCACGTGATCAACAGTTTTACTTTAGAAACAGTTATTATTTTAGATATACATTGATAAACATTATTATGTGCATTCTTCACAAATCAAGACATATCTTTGAACATGAAAATAAGATTCAGTAAGTTAAAATTGCTAATGAAAGGAGAATTCAACGTGGTTTTTATCTCGATATTGACAAATAACAGTCTGCTGCAATTCTAATAGGGACTGTTTTGTCTAAATAATATAAAAAGACATAAATGCGAGTCAAAAAAAGAAACTGCAAATACTTAAAACATCGGAATATATATTTCAATTCAGATGTGTCATAACTTAGTGTGTTAAAACAAACGCAATGTAATATGTTCAAGACATTTAAATTTGATTTTTTTCTAATAATAACACCTCCCATGTCATTTCCAAAAATCTCTTAAAAATATAAGTTGCGGGCTTCTGCCCGTTGACACATTTAACAAATGTTGGTATGAAAGTCAAACTATAAATAAATAACACAAGGGTACATAAAGGAAGAAATAAGGAAGAACATACGATTGCGTAATTATCTTCTTGTGCTATGTTCAACTTTACAGTCGTGCATAAATATTCGAAAATAAAACTTTTGTTTACAAGTAACTTCTATATAGATATAGTTGATGTATAATTTCAAGGTAATACGCTTAAGATTTATTTATATGAATATTACTTGGGTGTAGTCAAACTCATGCACTGTTTGTATGTAACATTCTACAAGACACAAATGTGTAAGCAGAAATTCTATACAAGCAGGATATTCTATATTCCTGTCCAAATGCAGTTAGTGCAAAGCAGACAAATTCTTAAGCGCAAGACTAATAAAAGTCGTTCGTTACAAACACATCTACAATATAACGTTTAGGGGTTAAGACTAAAACGCCATTCTTTCACCATGATGGGAAGGCCCTCTTTTGCAGAGAAGTTTAAAATGTAGTAAAGCTAAGTAATTTGCATCGATGTTAGTTCCTAGATAGATGACTGTGAACATGGTGCAGGCTTCATTCTGTGGATGAGGTTGGATATGAGGTGTTATGTAAATCACTACCGGACAAGGTGTCCTTGGTTATGTTATATAGGTCTCCGCGCGGTGTTCTGCGGTTGAAAAAAATACCATTATTAAAGTTAATTAGGAGAAGGTAAGGATCTAAATACACATTTAGGCAGGATTTTCTAGTCACCGTTGGGATGGATGGAAATGTTGCAAAACGTGCATCACGGATAGTACCTTGATGGTTGAGCGAACACGATGTTTTACCCCTTTCCTCAGATGAAATTGAAATGTCGTCTGCTACCATTACATGTTCTGAAACAATTGTAATAATAACGATTCAAGTATTGTTTTACTCATGTAATGTTTAAAACATTATCATTATAAGTAATATCCCATTTTGTCGCAATATTTTCAAAATTCATCTGCTGCAAAGGCGTTTAAATGTCGTCAGCATAGAGTTATGGGTTGTAACACCTTCTTCAAAACATTTGAGCATTTAGTAAGATTGCATTATTATGCTCTTTTCACTGGTTTCATTACTAGTATTCGTGTTGAATAAGACCAGCCATGAACGAGTTGAACCCTCAATGCAAGCATGGGTTTGCACAATTTGAAAAGTCATATCTTAAAGCAGTGTATGATACACAGTTTGAAATCGTCCTTCTGGCTCCGTTTTGTGGCAAAAGTGATAAAACATGTAATGAAAAACAGTAACTACAGTTAGGAATTTGATTCGAAATAACCGCTGCGTATATCATCAAAAACATTTAGGTTTCATTGAATTTAAATCCTTTATTCGGGCTAAAGTGAATATAAAGTCTTGCCAGGAAAACATATAGGTTGCTATAGGTGTATTTAGTCATATTTCTGTTCATAAGCGAAAACTATCGACAGATCTTTGAGAAATTAAAGACTAAAGAAAAAATTCACTGAAGTGATGGTTTTTTTGCATCGAGAAATATGCCCCTTTTCAATGGCCCGTATATGTTATTAAAATATAACAAGAACAATCAAAGTCATGTTTCTTAAAGTCTATTGTATGTTCTTTGATTCCCTATAATAACATGTTGTTTTAACAACTTAAATGACTTCAGTGACATCTTAAACATTAAGACGAACTGAATACGGTTGCTTAAAGATATATTCGCCTTAATGTATGTACTTTTAGCACAGATGTTCGCCTTAATGTATGTTCCATACTTATATATATATATATATATATATATCTCACTCTGTATGTCTGTCTGTCTGTCTGTCTGTCTGTCTGTCTGTATAAACGTATATGTTTTATAATTGTAGCACAGTCCCGACCCTACACGTACATACCCACGGTATAGTTATTACTATATATATACACAGAACAGGCGGTTCACTAATTGAATAAGCATCTACAATAGGCGTGTGGCAGTTATACACACGAGTGATGCTTTAGGCAAACCAACCTTAGTTTAATTGTTACAAGTTAAGATAAACAAATCTTTAATCTCATTCAAATGGACAGTCATCGCCAGAATTTTAATAAAACAGTATGCGTCTCATTGATGTTCAATGTAGAACCAGATCAGACTCTATGAATGCGCATGCTGGTCTGCAGCTACCTTCATAGCCATTGCCTGAAGGTCATATTTAGATGGAATCACTGAGCACTGTTTAATGAGGGGGCGACAGGGTCTGATCTTCAGGATCATGCGGACCACTGTACTTGCAAAAAGATGGACACGGTATCGATATACCGAACTATTTCTCAGTTTGCGACAGAATGTACAATATAGTTTCATTTATAGAGAAGATCCATATGTTTGTCTCGATGAGTCGTCTGATGCTGACTTGTCGTGTGTGGGAAATGGTTATCTAATATTATAGTTGAAGGTCCATCTCATTGAACGTTGATATATTGATAAGTTTTGTAATTATATTTTCCATTGTTTTTGTTAACATCATACTTAAGCGTTTACTATTATCTTCCGCGTGTTTATGAAGTGGAAAGGTCAAAGGCCCCGATTCATAATATGGCATGTGTTAACACGTCAGTTCACTGTTTTCAATCTACAACGGTAGACGGGGATGTCCAACTCATTGAACGTTGATATCTTAATAAGTTTTGTAATTATCATTTCCATTGTTTTTGTTAACATCATACTTAAGCGTTTCTTTCATAAGACCTATTTTGGAATATGCAGATGTTGTTTGGGATAACTGTAATCAAAACGATAAGGATAGATTAGAAAAGATACAACATGAAGGAGCGAGAATTGTTTCCGGAGCTACTAAACTTATTTCAATTTGTGATCTTTACAATGAAGTGAGGTGGGAATCTTTAGAAAATAGAAGAACTAAACACAAGTTGATCATGTTGTATAAAATGAAAAACAATCTAACTCCAGCATATTTATCTAATAAAGTCCCAACTATGGTAGGTCAAAATTCTCAATATTCCTTAAGAAACTCTGATGACTTACAAACAATCCACTCTAGAACAACACTATACTATAATTCGTTTCTTCCATCATCAATAAGAGAATGGAATACATTGTCTCCCGAAATACAAAATGCTGAATCAGTAAGATCTTTTAAACTATTATTAAATAAAGAAAATAGGAAACCACCTCTATATTATTACCTTGGGGATAGGTATTCTCAGGTATTACATACCCGATTAAGAACACAATGTAGTGGACTCAACCATCATCTTTTTCTCAGGAATATTGTTGATTCTCCCCTTTGTGCATGTGGACAAATTGAAAATACATTACATTACCTACTTGAATGTCCCCGCTATAACGATAGGAGACATGTCATGCTAAGAGAACTTCCTCAGAACATTAGGCTTGATACGTTGTTATACGGAAATCCAAACTCGCCAATCGAAGAAAATAATGCTATTTTTGAATCAGTCCAACAATTTATAATCGGAACCAAAAGGTTTAGCTCACGATAATTCACCCTTTTCCTTAATTGCTTTTTTGTTAACTTGCAACTTTTTAAGTATCTTTTTATGTTATATTTTATTCGGTATGGATAATCGACATATATACATTAACTAGCCTCCCATACGCGCACCACCCTCCTTTGTCTATTTCTGCTCTCTTTACATCTATCTCTTTCTTCCTCTTTCTCCTTCCTTGCTCTCTCTCTCCACTCTCTTTTATGTATCTGTTTCTTGTCTTATAAATTACAAAGCTTAAGTAAGCTGATATTTTATGCACATGTTAAATATTCACCGTGCTTCCTGTAAATTAATCTTTATTGGAGAGGACCTTCAATAAGCTATGAGCTTTCGGTCCAATCCATTTCTCCATTGTATATTTCTTGATGTAACCTACTATGTAAAAATATATGAGAATTAAATATGTTTAAACTAAGCGTTTACTATTATCTTACGCGTTTTTATGAAGTGGAAAGGTCAAAGGCCCCGATTCATTATATGTCATGTGTTAACACTTCAGTTCACTGTTTTCAATCTACAACGGTAGACGGGGATGTCCAACTTGACAAATCCACATGCTACTTCTTTGTTATGGTACAGCTAGGCGAAGGGTATGGAATCATTTTGTGTAATGTCAAGAAGTATAATTCAAACCCGTAATCAAGCTGTACGAAACTTTCGTCTTCCGTTGTAGATTGTTATCAGTGAGATTGCAAATATAAAAGGATATGTCAAAGCCTCCGTCTTCCGTTGTAGATTGAAAACAGTGAGATTGCAAATATAAAATGTATATTTGTAACTTTTATCATATTGAATTGTTGTTTGGCGACGTGACTCTTAAATCTGAACTTTGCCTAAGGATCTATTTTACATATCGTTTAAATGAGACCGTTGAAGGACAAAGTGAAAATTACATTTATTAAATCATCGGAGGGAAAGAATGGCCGAGCTGGCATTTGAACTCACGATCCTTGAATTGATAGCCGTCTTCGTTAACGATGCGCTATCGCAACCAACAACTAACTTATGGCAAGTCTTGAACAAAACTGTCTGCTCTTCAGAAACATATGTATTTTGAGAAACAATAGTTTACTACTAAAATCCTCTATCACTTATTGACCAAAAGTGAAGATCCACACTTGATTGATCTCGACAAAAATGTCATTTAATTGGTGCGACGCTCGTATTCACAGATCTTTAAATATAGATCATCCAGTATGTCGAAACGTTGCTTCCTGTTTTTTGTTCGCTTCAGTCATTCAATTCTTGAATTATACAGTATCTGTTGTGAAAATCAACTGACCGCAGATACTTGAATACATCATTCAGACCATCGAAATGGATAGACACAGTTCCTCGTGAACGTTTGTTTGATCAAGTCTAGCTTTATACACTTTCCAACAAATATTCAGACACAGTTCCTCGTGAACGTTTGTTTGATCAAGTCTAGCTTTATACACTTTCCAACGAATATTCACGAAGATACCTATTTTCGAGTATACATGTAGTGATCTTAATGTTTAAAGAGATAACACTAACCAAACCGTTCGCTCCGCCATTTAACAGTTCAGGTATTTCACCTTAATATGACCTGCGCTCTGCAAAAACTGACCTTAAGACATTTGCAACTTGTGTAAAACCAAACAAGCAAACGCACCCGCGCAGTCTGGTCTGGTTCTACATTGTTCGCAAATGTGTCGCATTATGTTTCAATAACTTTCTGACGCGTCAAATTACGTTTGTATTTGGAAATCAGGTTACCTTGATCGCCATTTATTTTACTTAATGTAACCGGGACTAAGATTGTGTAAGTGTGAAATGGTATGCTTATTTTTGCTTTGTGCATGGTGTTGCTTATACGTGTCGCGATATAAGTCGATTACTGTTACTAGATATCTCGAATATATTTTATTCCAACCATTTCCATGAATGGATCAGTTTATCAAAACAGTGTAACAGCAGTTCTGATAACTCATACGAGCACTCGGAACCGCCGCTGCACTGTTGTCTTGAAGTGATTTTATAACTTGCTCGCTTTTCTCAATAAATGGTTAAGTACACGTATAAATTAACTACGAAGCAATTTGTTTGTCCCTTTCGCGAGAACGTCGAAAATCATTGTGTTGTAGTTATCTCTGAACATTAATTGAAATACATTTTTATTTAAATGGTACTTCTGACATTGAAGCTTGTCTCGTGTGATATTCATATCATTACAATGTTTCAGATAAATGAAGCCCGAATTTCAAGTGAATTTCAATTTCATTATTGGAGTTTGGTATATATTTTGTTGTTGTTATAAGAATGTAACAAGCAACTGCCGATATAAAAAGTACTTTTTTATTTGTTGGTATCTCTGCTCGCCATATGAATAATTAACCAATTAAATCAATTTCGATAAAGTTGTTCATATTTTAGTACAATGAACATTTTTGAAAAACAATTTCAACCAATTGGGTTTAAATTATGATTTGTATCCAGTATGTGCATGATGATGGATATGTTGTTCATGATGCTGTGTATGCCGATAAATAGCATTGTGTGTATGGTGATTGGTATTGTGTATTTGACGATGAATAGTATTGTGTGTATGATATTGGGTATGATGATGTTCATGATGACGTGTATGATGTTTATGACGATATATATTGTGTGTTTGACGATGCAAAGCATGTGTGTATGATATTGGGTATGATGATTATGCTGTGAAGCATTGTGTGTATGCCGATGCATATCATTGTGTATGACAATGAATGGCATTGTGTGTATGCCGATGCATATCATTGTGTGTATGACGATGAATGGCATTGTGTGTATGCCGATGAATAGCAATGCATGTATGACGATGAATAGCATTGTGTGTATGACGATGAATAGCAATGCATGTATGACGATGAATAGCATTGTGTGTATGACGATGAACAGCAATGAGTGCATGACGATACGTGTTCAGTGTATGACGATGAATAGCATTGTGTGTATGACGATGAATAGCAATGTGTGTATGACGATGAATAGCATTGTATGTATGACGATGAATAGCATTGTATGTATGACGATGAATAGCATTGTATGCATGACAATGAAGTGTATGACGATGAATAGCATTGTGTTTATGACGATGAATGCAATGCGTGTATGGCGATGACTGGCAATGCGTGTATGACACGAATAGCATTGTGCGTATGATATTGGGTTAGATGATGTGTATGTTGTTTATGACGATGTCTAGCAATGATTGTATGACGATAGGTATTGTGTGTTTGACGATAAATAGCATCGTGTGTATGATATTTGGTATGGTGATGTTCATGATGACGTGTATGATGTGTATGCCGATGAATAGTAATGCATGTATGATGATAGGTATGATGGCAGATACCATGTAGTACGAGACTAGCATACACATATTTTAAGTATGATCTGGTTCTTACACTGTTCGCCAATGTGTCGCATAATATTTCAATAACATTCTAACAATAATTGTCATTTGAATGATTTTAAATAGTTGTGCATTCTGTTTCTTATCTAAACTTGTAACAATTACACTAAGGTCTGCATTAAGCACAGCTAATATCTAATATATCTATAGGTGCTACATGTACCTATTTACGAAAAAACATAAAATGATTGTAAACACCAAATTAAAGAGTATTCTTTGGTCATCAGAAACTATTTGAAAAGTAATTGACTAGACGATGAAAATCTTCATGCCATGTGTTTTGCATGATCATGACATGTTTGGAATTCGCATTACTGTCGTTTATTAATACGGACAGAACATAATAAAGCAAATATTTTCAAATTTTTTATATTGAATTAATAATTACCAATATTTTATAAAAGCTCCAAGATGATCCTTAATTGGTCATCCCAATGATGGTATAAAAGCAAATGTGTAACTAATTATATCAGGGGATTCAATATGGCTGCAACAAGCCGTGGAGGTAAAATTTGTGCTCAACCCTTTTCCTAATACAGTCGGGTTTTTAAGCCTCTATACGTCGCAGAAAACGTTTGCGACCACAGGAACAATTGGGCATTGTGAGCTATGTATCCTGTTGCAAATGCCCGATCAATATTTATACTTTCATTTATATATATGTTATCTCCTTGCCAAGTTGTTTTCAAAGTCGTATGTAGCAGATTTGTTGCAGGTAGGTAAGGGTTAAACATCTTGATATCGATAAAAAACAGGTAGAAAAAGATGGTTTTAAATCGACTACATTGTAATTGGTTAGGTATATTAGGAGAAGATGACATTTAAAGTTCTTTTCTGATGCCACCAGATTGTTATTTCTTTTGGCCAAACAATATAGCTTCTACCATAACTGCCATGAGTTTCAACAGATCAAGATCGCATGAATAATTGAGCGGATTAGGAGTAGATGTAAATTGAAGCTTTACGTTTATTTAACCTTATATCTGATGCTGACAAATTCCTTAGTTTTTCAAACGATTCAAATGGCTTCCACCAAGTGTGTACTGCTTTGGTGGTGAAGTGTTAGAGCGTCCTTTTCGGGTGCAGTAAGACGAGAGTTAGATCCCCGGCCGGGTCATACTAAAGACTTTAAAAAGGGAAGTAATGGCTGCCCTCCTTGGCGTTTAGGGTTGCGGGGTAAACAAATATTTGACTGACTTGTGTCAGGATAAATAAACCAGAAGTACTTATAAATGATCCAGGAAACATGTGATATAGCTGAAACCATAGTGGCAATGGATCGTTCATCACATAGTTAATGACAACAACTATTTCGAACTTGACCTAGATATCATCACAAGACAATCCTTTTGACAAAATACTGCTTCAAGACTGTAAACAATATTTTCCTTCAATTTGGCCTAGTGACCTAATTTATTTGTATCAGACATGACCCACATTCAAATATTGCAATATTCAAAACACCAATTCAAGTTGAAAATGGGGCCTCCAGTGTTACAAGAAATTCCTTCAATTTGACATTGCAAATAACATTTCTCTCCGAAGTGACCCATATTCGTACCTGCCCTAGATATTATCAAGACATACCTTCTTACAAAGTTTCAAGCCGTTGAAGAACACAATAAAGTCTCTAAAGTGTTAACAATATATTTCTCAAATTTGGCCTAGTGACCTAGTTTTTGACGAGTTATGACTTATATTCAAACTTAGCCTAGATATCATCAAGCCAATTATTCTGACAAAGTTGCATTATGGTTGATTTAAAAATGCGGCCTCCAGAATGCTAACAAGATTTCCCTTCAATTTAATCAAGTGACCTTGTTTTTGACCTGACATGACCAATAGTTGAACTTGGCTTAAAAATAAGCAAGAAAAAACCACTGAATAATGGTCATGAAAATTGGATGATAATAGTGAGTGTTAATAAGCAAATTATTGACAATGGAAGACAAACGACGGACAAAAGCGACCACAACAACTCATCATGAGCACTTTGTGCTCAGGTCAGCTAAAATTGTTGAAAGCAGCATAACACACCAAACAATCAATCATTAATCTACTATTTGTGTAAAGGGGTACTAAGGGATAATTTCTACCTCTTTTTTTTTAAAGCAGACAAGCACTTAAAGTCTTTCATTAGAATGACATATTGTCATTTTGCCCCTTTCCGGAACCCACATGGCTGCCATGTTTTTCAACCAATCAATATAGCTTGGACAGTTTTCTAGAGGGTCACCCAAAGAACGTTTCTCCATAATTATCTTGGAATTTTGCAAGCGGATTCAGAGAAGAAGAATTTAAAAGTGTTGCAATTATCACCCCTTTCTGAAACCGAAAGTCCTAGAGCTAAAATAGTTGGTGTGTATCATTGTCTAGGTGTCCTCTACAACTTATACATGTTCTTATTAAATAGTAACCAGTACATAAACACTTCTTAGGCGACCTTCTAAGTCATATTAACTTGACAAGAGACATACAACATAGGGTGGCAGTTGAGCTATACTGATCCTCTTGTATTAGCTTACCTGACCTCAAAATGAGTTATTGTGGTTGCCATGACAAATTACAATACATGACTCATGTGAGCGATCCATGACCATAATGGCCCTCTTTTTTAATTGAGTATGTTTGAACTTTGTCAAAATGTTGTTCTATATAATATTTAGAACAAATCAAAGATGGATCATATCGTGTCGAAGAATAGCTTCTGCAGGCGGAAAAGAATTAAAACTATTAATAGTTAAGAAGGAAGTTAAATATTTTATACAGAGCATTGTAGTGATTGCCAAGATAATGAATTCTATGAAACGCGTCTTCCCATATGTAATGTTTTCACTGATTTTTTTTTTTGCGGCAACCGTTCGGCACATGATAACAGCTCAGCTGTTTTCACAGTCAGTCGTGTGCTTGACATTGGTCAGACAACATCTTCTGAAGATATTTTCAGGAAGGCGAATCGTTGATTCATTGTTTAATTTGCTAACTCCCACAAAATAAGATGTGAATAAATGATTGTTAAAATGAAAACAAAGAAGGATTGATACATTCAGTCAGTTTGATTGGATGAGTCATTCAGGATTATAGTGTATAAAAGATTGAAATAAATCGTTGGTGTTGGTTCTTAACCAAATCAACTGAGCGAGGCGGTACAAATGAAACCCACCCAAATACCCCAAAAAGAACCCTCATGTGAGATTGATTAACTATATTCGTGGAAGAATCTTCGGAAAGAGCCGGCAAAGATCAGCCGACATAAAAACTATCTACCAACGATGGAGAAGTTACATGTTCATTAACGGAACAATCGATAAACTCTAGACTGTGGTAAGGGAATATAAATATTATTTTTACTTTCTAATTAATATTGTACTGTGTTTTCAATAATGTTATTCCATTGTGGTGAGAATGTATTAATTGATTGTATTTTCCCATGATTGTTTGAGAGCATGAACGACATTTGTGTTGCACTGTTTAAGGACTGCACGCCCAGAACTAACTTAACATCTGGACCTTTTTTCCCCCAAGTAGACCGTCCCTTTCCCTTATTACATTCGGAATTTGGAATATTCAGTTTTGTCTTGTTTTTAAAATGGACCGTTCGGATTTGTTTGGAATAATTCGATGCTTTTAGAAATTTGGCATTCTTTCAATGTATCTGACCAGAGTTCGAGTAGGATCGGCGCAGCCATTTTTAGAAGTTTGTTTTCCCACATAGTAGAATATTTTCTCATTTCTCGTAACATTTAGTTTGGACTCGCCCAATTTAAGAACAAGCGTTTTCATTGGCTTTGCCATGTCCCGCTTTGTGACGTCACTGGGCTAGGGCTGTCTGCTTGACTAGAATGCCTGATTAAACAGAAACATAGGTAAAGTGTGATATTGCTTTCAAAGTATTCTTTTTATTAAACATAGAATGGGAAAAATAACAAATGAAGACATTTTGAATATATAATTATAATGTGTCCTTAATACAAGTATAGAAAACTTTCACATACAAACAATGGATTTATGTCCTTAAATCCTCAAGATACATTGAAAGAATGCCAAATTTATAAAAGCATGATGAAATGGCGAATTAACGTGATTTGAAATTAATATGTATTATTCCTTCAGCTTAATCCTATTTATTCGACTTAATTAAACCGCCAACACACCGGCCAAAAGGAAAAAAAAAAAAAAAAAAGACCCAAAAGAAGAACCCATCCCCCGCCCCTACCCCCATTAAAATAGGATTAAGCTGAAACAATAATACAGATTAATTACAAATCATGTTAATCAGCCATTTTATCAAGTCTCCTCTTCCAGAAACGTTGAGAAAGACCCCATAACCTACTAGATAATGCAACACTGCCCTCCCTTGTTGTACGTAAAACTTTCCCAAAAACAACTATAAATAGGGAGAACCGACACTTTGAAATGATAATCTGGTTATAAAGAAAATCTCTATTCAAGATAATTGATGTCAAAAATGAAGCAAGCATAAACAAATAGTTTAACATCCTTTACTTACATCTACCCCTGGACTCACGTTTATAATCAATCTTTCAATTCCTGTACAAGTAACATTATAAATAATATATATTTCATTAACACAATTAAATGAATAATACGTACATGAATACACCTTTAAATATCTTATATTTCACAGGTGCGAAATGACTTGAAGAAAGAAATGTTTTAATCTATTAGTTCCTTCTGTGTTGAGATGTAACCCTCCGTCTATTTTTGCAAAAATCTCAACTTTTGACTCTACCATAATGTGTAAAGGGTTTGTATGTGCACAGAAATTTAAACTTCATATCTTTACTCATCTCTTTATTCAAGTATGAATTTACTTCCCTTATAACAAATTCCGTGATAGAATGATCTAGTAGTCTTGGTAAAATTGCGGAAATGCAAATGTTAATTGAAGGTTTCATTTTCCTGTACACTCCTATTAAATTATAAAGTCGGACACTATTTCTCTCTTAGATCTTCTCTTACCAATGTCATATTATCCAACATGAATATTTTCATTTCACAAATTGAAAGTTCTCTAACTCTGCTTTCTGACATTGAAGCTTTTGTGTTAATCTGGAAAGTGTGTCTCTTCGAAAGGCTTGAACGATACAACTCTCGATGCCAGGAACATACTTGGCCATGGAATCACTTATAATAGTGTTCTTTCTCAATACTGTAATAAGAATTTGGGTAATACAATTAGTCTTGAAACCTAAAGAATTGTGTTAAGGGAAATAACTCTATCTAATATGCTTTAAAATTATGTGGGAGTTCCTTCCTTTGCACTTCGAATTAAACATATGAGACATTACTGGTCTACCCGTATACAACAGAAGAAGGCAAGCTAGTCCAACAAATCTAGACACTTTATTGGAAACTAGCTACTACACCACCTCCCATGGCGGACTGATATCTGAAACATACATGCAAAACCAACATTGTTAACAGACACGAAAACAAATTTACAACATCAATAAATAAAACATATACATTATTAGTGTACACTAATGAAAATGTATGCTAAACCACAACTTTATATTTTAGCCGTAACTTTACAATAAAAAACTGTAGGTATACTAATCATAATCTTCACCTATTTTTGTGTTACGTGAAATACTTTCTTTCATTTTCTCAGCAAGTAGTAGCTTATCCTCTGAACTAAAAGTTAAATAGTTCTTATAAGCATCAGACTTCCAATCCCCATGTGACAGGATTAATTCAGAAGGAACCCCTGATTTTAAAGGAAAAGTTGCACATCCCCTTCTAAAACTATGAGTTGAGAATAATTGTGGATCTAAATTGATTTTTTTTAAAAAGCTGTCTCAAATTTATTTGAAATTTTGAGGATACAATATAATTATTTTTTGACAGTCTGAATAAAGATTTATTGTCATTAAAGTGGCATTTCTATCCAGAGGGAAGAAAACTCATGTAAAAATAGTTTTTAAAAGTAAGTAACTGAATGGGTTTGGGATTAACCACAAACATGTTACCCAAGAGCACACACTCACAAATTATACTTTTCTCCAAGAGTTCAGGATTTTAAAAACGTACATTTTCATTCCAGAATGTATTTAAAGGTTGGGTTTCATATACAAACCGTGTTGAGATAAAATGTACATAACTGTTATAAAAACACACTCAGTTCAATGAGGCATATATACATTGTATACACAATAAGTATGTATATCCCATACACAGCATTATTGTATAATGCTTTAACACTAGATAAACACGCTTATTGTGTATATGTGCTTCAATGAACTGAGTTATTTTTATAACAGTTGACTTGTGTATACTTTATTTCCCCCCCCCCCCCCCACCCCGAATGTTTGTATTAGACACCAACCTTTAAAGAGGTACCTACCGAGCAGGGAAAAACAACTTTATTTAAACAATTAAAAATGAAAGCTTTCTCATACTACAGTCTAATTATAATCAAACATGTTCTCAT
Organism: Serripes groenlandicus; assembly: GCA_031761405.1. Taxonomy (NCBI): domain Eukaryota; kingdom Metazoa; phylum Mollusca; class Bivalvia; order Cardiida; family Cardiidae; genus Serripes; species Serripes groenlandicus. Next base: position 46,559,616 of record JASEVX010000009.1, read on the forward strand.
AAAGGTTTCTAAGGGAAAACAATTGTTATTTTACTTATTTTTTTTATGAATTTCTATAAGAGGGCAACTTTAACTGGAACTCTTTCACACATATTTTTATAAACCATTATTTGACACAAAACAGATCCTGGAATAGGTACTAAAGGCGTATGCTACAGTTATTTATCAACAAAAATCCCAATCATAGAATTTCTTTATTCTTTGTATTTTGTTACAACATACAATAACTGGTTGAAATAAGAAAACAGAAACATATGTTATTGATTTCCAAAAAAAATATTGGCCTGTCAATGACATGACCAATTTTATCAAAGGCACAATTTAGGCATTTGGCCGTCAACCTAAAACACACCCAAAAAAAGAAAAACAGCTTAATATACTCGGTAGAAAAAGTTTAGTCAGTATTTTCTTTTTGGTCCAAATTAATACATTTTGAAAGTTTTAAATTAAATACTTGTATACAGCATGTGATTGACCTAGTTATCACATATACACCAGCAAATTCACGAATAACCACTGTAATAAACTGTTTTTGTTATTTTTCGTAAAGCACGTGCTACACGTGCACAGGTAAATTTGGTCATATTTAAATAATCATGAAATAAAATATCGAAAATTATAATGGGACATCGCCCAAGCTTATCGTTAGATAACAGAAATATCGCTTTAGGATTGTTAGAAGCTGGGATACGTGCAGCTGACATTTCCCGTCGTTTTGGTGTTCATAAACGGAATGTTTTTCGTCTGCAAGCACGATTCCAAGTATCGGGCAGCGTTAAGGACCTCGTAAAACGACGCCACGCGAAGATCGATACATTGTGACGTCATCTCGACGTCATCGTTTCATAGTTGGCCGAAAGCTTGTGGATCGACTTAGAACTGCCACAGGAACCAGAATTTCTGTTTTCACGGCCCGTTATCGCCCGAAGGCATTCCGTTGACTGCGCGTCACCGTTCAGCACGTCTAAATTCGGCTCGCCAACATGTTGACTAGACTAAAAGGCATTGGAACCGGATCGTCTTCACAGATGAATCGAAGTTAAATATACAAGGGGCAGATTGCAGGCTTCGTGTATGGAGACGAAAGGGTGAACGGCTAGACCATGTTAACGTCATCCAACGTGATCGCTACGGAATTACACACAGTGGGAAAACAGAACTTAAAACAGTACGTGGTAAACTAGATGCTGTTCGCTATTGTGATGAAATCATTGTTCCCGTCATCGTACAGTTCATAGCCATCACGGAACGTTTAGGCGGGACATACCATTGATTATCTTGATCGGCCTGCAAAGTCACCTGATTTCTCACCGATCGAGCATAGGTGGGACTACCTAGGACGTAAAGTACGTAGCAGAGTATTCAAATGAGGAGTAAAATACTGGAATTAGTTAAATATTATAAACTATGTAATAAATCAATTGGTTCAACTTTTTATTTTTATTTCCCAAAAACATTGTAAAAATTATAAGTACCGACTGAACTTTATCTTCTGAGTATATTTTCTTTTTCCTTTCTTTCTCAACAATTCCATTTTCATATTGATTTACATTCTATATATAAAGTCAATTGCCAATGAAAATCTATTTTTCTTATCCATTTACAGCAATATATCTGGAGTTATGGGGAGTGCTTGTTTAATATAATGGGGATTCTGTTTGGCTATCCCAGTAATAGTAAGATTTACAATAACAATATTTATGTTATCGACTGGGTATCCTAATAATAAGTGCATAGTCTTAACCCCGCTTATGTAATTCATAATTGATTGAACTGCTTTGAAACTTCTGCTTAAAAATTGAGCAAAAATACTTTAAGTGTTTGAGGTAGATGGTAGTTTCTGTAGACATAATGAAATACAAAACATCAAATAAGCCTCCCATTGAATTTTTAGGTATTTTAAAGTACCAACGGCATAGCAGACCATCTAGAACTTTTAAGACCCTTTTATAAGTTTTAAGTCTGTCATCTGATAATCTGAAACATGAATTATGTACAAATGCTACCAATTATTAGTAAATTCAAGTAACTCAGTAGACGTCTAAAATTATTGTTACTTAAATTCCTTGGTGAGCATATAGAAAGCATCTATATGCTTTTGACCCGTATTCCATCTAGATAAATGTCCTGCAGTTCTATTAGAAATTCCACTAATATGTACTACTCTAATTTGAAATTCATATTCAGCAGATAAGAATGCAATCATCCTCAGTCCTGACTGTAAAACTTCATTATGAGGTCTGCCAGAATTTAAAATTTGACACACCGCTTCATTGTCACAAAATATCTGTACTCTTTTTCTCTTAAAAAACTTGCCCCACAATTTAAGGCAAATCACAATTGAAAACATTTCTAGTACATTGATACAATAGTTCCTATTACTAAAATGTATGGGAAAATCTGAATGAAAACAAATTTGCATTACTATAACCACCACATCCTGTTAAACATGCATATGATGATACCACTACTAGTATAACATCATAGAAATACCATTGTAGCGAAGTAAAAAGGTATTCCATCACAAAATGTATTTTTTTACAACATTTGGAATTAGATTTGACCTTTTATCTTCTGTATATAACACTTTTAACCATTGTATCATTCTAGACACGAATAACCTACCAGGTCTATCACATGCAGCCACGAATTTGAGTTTGAATTTCTTTTAAAGTAGCCGTTTCTTTACTAAGCCAAAACGATAATAATATTTTTAATTCTAACAATCTTTCAGGCGTTATTTCCATTGTCATCGTGATTGTATTGAATACAATTCCTAACAAATACATGATAGTAGACGGAGGTGAAGCTTTACACTTTGTTTTTTAAATACCACATTTTTCTAATACTTTGTGTAAGGTGTAGAATGGAAAGAAATGCATTTTCCTTGTTCTTGGCTGAAGCCAAATCATCCAAATAATTCAAAACATCAAGCATTAGTAAACCGTTGACAACAAAAAGATGACCGACTACCCATACTTAAAACTGTATCACAGAAAATATGTTTCTTCCAAATAATAGCAACTCAAGTATCTATCATCTTACTTAAGTCAGTTTTAAACAATAAACAGCCTTTACCTTTATGTTTGATAATTTGAATAAATCTACTTTGGGGTACATTAGGTCTACTTCCTCTCCCAAATAAAAATCTTTACTAATATAATCATTCACAGAACTCCCTTTTGGTGAACTAAGATTCAGAATTACTTTTCTTTCTGCATTGTCTTTTTTGGGTAAAGAGTTGAGTTGGGATATTTTTATATCTGATTTGAATGGATTTGATTTGAATGGACCTAAAATTCCCTTATTATTACTTTCTTTATTAAAATATGATAGCATGTTATCAGAAAATTCCAAAGCTCCTTTATGATTTCTAAATATCCATAATGACATTTGATTTACTTCTGGAAAATCATCATTACTGCACACATATCCTATTGGAAATCCGAATTCTAAAGAATCATGAATTTGATAATCTTTCAAATATGTTAGCAATGATCTAAGATAATGCGTGTTAAATCTGTCATAAACCGGAATCTTGCACTATTCAAAAATAGTTTTTAACTAAGTAATGAGTGTTTAACAATTGCTCAATGTTGTCAAGTTTTACAATGTTTTTGGTAACATTACAAATATCACATTAATTTGAATGATTGCAAATATTTTTTTATTATTTTCATTATCAAAAGAAAGAAACTTAGGTAAAAAAGTATCAACTAAAGACTTTTCATTTTGGTTATCTGATCCTTTCCTGTGTTTATATCTAAACTAGACTTAAGTCAATTTGGCAAATGGGGACATCAAGAAGAACATTCGGGATGTTCAAGTTTCTTCCTGTCCTTTAACCAACATGAAGCGCAGATGTGTATGGCTAACCTCTGTTTACCTTTAATTACACACAAGTGATTATTTTTGTGTTGACATATATTTCTCTGAAATTCAGAGCAAAACCATACCCTTTCTCCAGTTTTATTATTCAATCTGCTAGAGGTATCTTTTTTAAAATTGGAAACAGTCCTATTCTTCAAAACATATTTTGACAGAATTGCCGTCTCAATATGCTGAGAATCGTCTGCCCATTTCTATTTACCCAGTTCAATTTCCCGCAACCAAGCAGCGTAAACAGATTTCATGCTAGCAAACTCATACGTTCCATAGAAGTAGGCAATTTTTCTCAACAACTCGAGACGGCCTGCTTTCTCAACTGCAGAAACATCATCACAAGCAATTATCTCTAACTCAACCGCTACAAAAAGTTTAAAGTCTAACTCCTCAAATTTCATTTGCCTATTTACATACTCAAATTGTAAATGTGCATGAGGCCAACGTTGTGGGTATTTTACCCTGTCCGACGCAGTGGTATTAATCCCCGACACCTGCATACAAGTTTTTTTGATTGTATGTTTTATGCCCTTTCTTTACTTCAGAGAGGCGTGAAATGTTGGAGACTCACGACTCATTTTCACTTTCAGGAGAAGAGTCAGCATCCCTCAACCCAAGTTTTTTTAGTTCATTTTTCACTAAATACCGTATTTGGTCATCGCTACGCAGATCTTCAATTCTCATCACCTTTTCGTCATCAAAACAAGTTCTTTTCTGGGATAAACCTTTAGGTCTAGCCCCGGATTCCTCAGATTGATCGACAAAAGTGTTCTTTGCAATTAGACTTTTGCAATTTTTCTCAACAACTCGAGACGGCCTGCTTTCTCAACTGCAGAAACATCATCACAAGATATTATCTCTAACTCAACCGCTACAAAAAGTTTAAAGTCTAACTCCTCAAATTTCATTTGCCTATTTACATACTCAAATTGAAAATGTGCATGAGGCCAACGTTGTGGGTATTTTACCCTGTCAGACGCAGTGGTATTAATCCCAACACCTTATTTGGTCATCGCTACGCAGATCTTCAATTCTCATCACCGTTTCGTCATCAAAACAAGTTCTTTTCTGGGATAAACCTTTAGGTCTAGCCCCGGATTCCTCAGATTTATCGACAAAAGTGTTCTTTGCAATTAGACTTTTGTTACCGCTTAAGAGACGCACTTTGTTTCTTTGCTGTTCTAGCTACCTCCCTCCTGTTTTCCATTTCTAGATTTATCGACAAAAGTGTCCATTGAAATTAAACTTGTGTTACCTATTAAGCGAAGCACTTTGTTTCTTTGCTGCTCTAGCTCCCTCCAGCTGCATATTTTCCATATCGTCGGCAACGTCTTCTTCTGTCAATAACAATTTGTTAGGAGGAGAAAATTGCCTACACACCGGTTCGGTTGAGGTTGTTGTTGTTTAGTACCTCCGGAGGCTCCCCCTGAAGGGGAAAATTCTGCATGTGGCGATGTTTTGAGCAGGTTTGCGCTGAGGTCTATACGCGTCTCTCTAACAACATGAGACTTACAATTTGCTGACAAATTTTAATCAATTGTTTTTTAGGCTTCCTCTCTTGTCAATTACTATTCGAACTGTGATTCGTGGCGCCCACGATTTGTCATACATGAGCATATTTTAATATTAACCAATGACATCAAAGAAATCAATCAGAGAAATAATTGGTATGCATTTGTTGACTAGTCTTATCAAATGTGTTTGACCAAATAAGGATATATACACAAGTCGTTTGCTAACTTATTATTTAACTAAAATTATAGCATAAAATCTATGTTTTACGCCCGCTTAAGGGATACAGAAACATTGCAAAATCCGGGCGTAAACGGCGAGAAAACGTGTATAAACAAAGCGATTCTCGCGCGTACGTGCCGTTTCAGACCGGTTAGATGTTTTACATATGCATTACCCGGGCACCGTTAGTAAACAAAACATAGACGCTGCATATCCCGGCTACTGGCCGAAAGTCGGCGATTTATGTCAGGTTTTGTTTAAAGATGATGGTATTAATCACAGTGTGATAGCAATAGTGAAAGATTGGCCAGTTACGCTCGATAAAGTGGGTTTAATACTAGGAATTTTAAAAACACTGGGACCGAATACTAGGAAAATGACGTCACGTCAGCGGTTTGACGTCATAACGCTAATCATTTGGCGCCAAAACCCTTAAATTTCATCTAGACATATTGTTAACGTTAATGTAAATGTAATATCAAACAATAATATCAGCTTTTTTAACTCGATAATTGGTAACATTCAATAGACTCACAGTTAAAGAGCATAATATAATTCCAAACCATATATTTAATTCAACCCTTGATGTAGGACCGGATCGTGGATATGTAAAACATAACTTGTTTACGTTATGACGTCATATGTGTCAATCGTTATCGGGTCATGTTCATCGGCGGTTATCGTACAAATGAACGTTACAGCGGACTATATATTGGATGTTTGCTCTTATTGTATGCAATAATAGCGAAAATACACATTTTCTCGGGCGTGAACATCTGCGGACGCCCTTAAAATGTGTAAATGCCCTCGTGCTTCGCACGAGGGCATAAACACATTTTGCGTGCGTCCGCAGATGTTCACGCCCTCGAAAATGTGTATTATCCCTAAATAGATCGGCTGCAAATAATCGTAATTAAGTATTTTTAAATTAATAAAATATTTCCATGTTTATTCTATTCATAGAATACTGGTTAAACTATTGAAAGAGGAGCAGATATAAACCAAATTATTAGATGTAAACATGTATTCTTATTAGTATGTTCACCCTTTAATACTTGAAAATGAATTAGTTTTCAGTATTCATTTTTGATATTTGATAGTTAATAGGTTTAACCCATTGCATATTGTGTATAATATAGTTATAGAGTATATAACTCTGTGACTTATGTATACATTGTGTACTTAGGTTGATTAATATTTTATTATAATCAGGGATCGGGTATGGATCGTGTATGGATATTGTGCAAGTAGATACAGTCACTCAATGACTTAGTACAAGTACAAAATGTAGATAGTCACTCAATGACGTTGTGCTGATAGCAAATTATACAGTCACCCAATGACTTTGTAGAAAAAGACAATTATATTGTTAGTCAATGATTTTGTGGAAATAGACACTTATGAAGTCACTCAATGGCTTTATGAACAAAAAAAATAATTTGAAAATAATTGTTCAATTCTTTCAAACCATTTTGACTGCTTGATATTTATTATAATATATTATGCGATATACTTATATCAAAAGTTTAACTTTACGCGTTGTGACTTAGTAACTGTTGAACAGAATAGAATTATCATGGCTGAAGAAGAAGATAGTAAAGTTGGAATGGCTTCTTGAGGAATTACTGAAGAGGAGGAGAGATTATTACAAGCACTTTATCTCATAGGAATTAAACCGAATGATATAAAAAAATGTGACTTAACTTCTGTGATTGGTACAGCGAAAAAAGAACTTGGATGAAAGATAAAGACTGAGGATCCTTCGCATCGTCATGGAACTTACCATTTCTCCAAGTTGTCTATCTTTTATGGTAAAAAAGGAAAAGATGTTGTGACTTGGAACCCATTTAGATAGGAAATCACCGCCTTTCTTTGTGAAAAGGTGAAAACACACAAACAGATTTCGCTTAGAATTAGGACAGCATGTATAGGAAGGCAGGTGATACCATTTGTAGATTTGGTCCCGCTATTAAGATTATGGAAATCATTCAAAAGTTTGATAGTGATTATGGGTCGGTAGAGTCAATGGCGACAATAACGAGGAAGTTTTATAATTTCCAACAACAGGACAATGAGTCTGTTACAGCGTTTGCTTCGAGATTAGAGGATTATTTTACCAGGCCATTCAGTTAGAGTTTTAAAAGGTCTGATGTCACCATTCCTAAACAAGTTCTGCATCCAGGCTTGCATACAAATTTAAAGCTGATGTCAGTTTACTACTTCGATACAATTCATGAGTATGATCAGTTCAAGAAAGAACTTAGGACATTAGAACTTGCAAAGAAAGTGTGAACAATAATTCCAATGTTTGTAAGGCAGCATCACATGTTGAAACTCAATCAAATGAGAGTAAGTTGAAAGAATTTTTGAAACAGCTTAATGCTAGGATTGATCAAATAAAGAGCACCACAATGGACAACCACTTAATTATGGAAGATGATATAGAGGAAACAGGGGATACAAAGGCAGAGGTCAAGGTGGTCAAGGTAGAGGTAGAGGATACAATCAACAACAACGACCTTTGGGTAGACATTAGTTTCAGCCGACATGCAGCAATTGTAATTACATTGGACATATTCAAAGATATTGTCCACTTCTACAGTACAACCGTTACAACAATAACAACAAATGTATTTGTCTTCTACAAATGCAACGAAAGAGGACATTAACAAATGAACTGCTCAAAAGCATAGAAGCTCATATTGCTAGATCGAACGAGAGTGACTGTAGAAATGATCAATTTCATTACATTACATTACAGGAGAACATATCTACCTAGGATTTTCTCTTCATTGTGAAGAAAAACAAATGATGATTGAGGACGTCCGCATTGATGGCGGACATGTTTATGTTTGATCCTCGACGATTTCACTAAACACATTTTCGCCTTCTGTGGATTTTCTGCTGTTTCAAGAATTATTTCTCTGTACCTCTATCCGTCTGTGACGGAATTTGTCGTCCCGGATTAGCCTTCGCGGATTGCGCAATCTGATCCTAGTCGACACATTATGCAAATTCCATAACGTTGGATTTCTCGTGGAAAGCTCCTATATACATGCACTGTACGTTCGTAGGATCGTGTACATTTCAATCAGGGGGGACCTTACCACCTGCAGTGGTCCGAATTACGTATACCAGAGACCTCGATCAATTAACTTTCATAAACACTATTTAATGCAGTGTCTATTTCATTTTTGCGAGAAATGTGTAATTCGTCCATTTCATTACCATGATTCTGTGATTTATTTAACTTATTAAAGCATTAAATGTTCTAAGAGGCGTACAGACAAGGGTACTTATGGGAATACTAATGTAAGACGTAGCCTTCGCCAGCGAAGATGTTTCTTTCTGGGTTGTTATGGTTTTATATTACGGGTCTAGATTGAAATCGTCTGAATAGACAATGGAATTAACAGTATAAACTCGGAAGAGGAATCGAACGTATTTCTAAGAATAACATTTTTATATTCTCTCATATTTTTTTGAAGACACTTCACCTTTTCAGAGAAACCAATTTGTTCTGCTTCCACACTGTATACCTCTACGGAGTTCAGACTCGAACGGTGTAATTGTGAGGCAAATAAAAAGCTTAAAATAAAATGCGGTTAGTTACAAAATGCATCCACATTCGGTTAAATAAGAGTTGTAAAAACTGCGACGAAAGTTGAAACGGCTCATCACGAGTAATTCTTAATTTGCCGCAATGTTAGCAAAAGTTATCTCCTGCGAATGCATCAAAAACGCTAACACGGTAAATGTTCCTAATATGGAGAGACAGCGTAGGTGCAATATATTTGTTTGGTCTCTTTTTCCTTTCAGGTTCTTGTATCCTACTGGGAGGTATAACCAGTGCTGCAAGTCAATGTTTCTCGGAACAGGAGTCGAGCCGCGCTTCTGTTGTTTTACAAATCGATGTGATACCAGACAAACGTATACAAAGCTAAGCTAAGCAATAGGGACGTTTAATAAATGACGCAGAAGAATGTTACAATTTCTTGAATGCCTATTTGTTATTTATGACATTTGATATGCAGTACACCGGCACATATCTGATAACTTCGAGTTTTATGATTACCATGGCGAAATTAACTTAAGGCGGGGCAAATAAAAACGTCGGTTATTGAATTGTTTTAATAAACGTCAACTAAGCCGTCCTACCAGAAAACCAACATTGTGGACTCTGCGTAAAGTAATGACCCGGATCAGCCTAAGCATGCCGCACAGGCTTACCTGGGTAGACCATTTTCGCCTCCCGTGGATTTTTTGTTTCAGGAATCATTACTCTATACCTCTATACCCTGAGGCTGATCTGGGTCGATACATTACGCAGAGGCCAAAATGTTGTTTCTTATCGTGGGACGGCTCAATTAGTCCCTGTGTGTTCATTGTTGTTGCCATATCTAATAAAAACTACGACAGCGCTTGACTGTTACACAATGACGTCAATTTTGAAGTATTTAGACGTCGCTTTTAAATTAGATATTCTAGTGTTGATACTGATTCAATATTGTATATACATGTACTTATATACTTACAGGTATACACCCTATGCTATTACATCATTTGACTTTATATTATTATATGTATGTACAAAGTTACAATACAAAATTTAATTATAAAAGCATGTTAAAACAACGCATAATATACACTTATGTACAATTATGGCATGCAAATCTAAATGAATCTAATGAATTATCTCATTATTGAATATTTAAAACTGAAATCCAATTCGCAAACTACGTATTTGTTACAACAAGCGAATTTCTACATAAGCAGTTATCAAGATTCAGTCAATCAAATGATCATCTCGAAATCGAAAAGGGGAGACATAATGGTATTATTAGATAAGAAAGATTATGCCAAGTATGAAACTTTAAAGCTGAATGCAAATCATGCGTACTGTTTCGACTTTCATCCTGTGTGAACATGAGCTCTAACACCATACTTGAACTGTTTCGACTTTCATCCTGTGTGAACATGAGCTCTAACACCATACTTGAACTGTTTCGACTTTCATCCTGTGTGAAAATGAGCTCTAACACCATACTTGAACTGTTTCGACTTTCATCCTGTGTAAAAATGAGCTCTAATACCATACTTGAATTGTTTCGACTTGCATCCTGTGTGAAAATGCGGACTAACCCCATACTTTAGCCAGACACTCATTTACTATCCAGCGTGTATATTGAATGATTGGTATTTAACGCCGCTTTCAAACATTGTTCAGTTATTTCCCTGGTAATACTTAAGTTACTATTACTATTGATCAAGTTTATACCAGCGAGTCAGACGTAATGCTAACCCTACAATCCTTAGCGTCTAAGATGGCAGCCTAAACATTGAATCGAACACAATAAGAAAACATGTAGCTCAAACTGTTTCTCCGCCTTTCAATAAGCCAGAAGTATTTAAAGTCATGCATCATAATCTCGCTATGTAGGTGAAACACGTGTTGTTGATAATTAACACCGATGTGCTTTCATACACATTTAAAAAAGTATACGTCAACAGCGGGCAATAACGCTCTCCAGTAGTTTATATGATGTTTTTATTACAAGTTTATATTACAAGGTCGTTAAAAGGGAATACTCTGAAGACAGTTAAAAGCTAAGATGATTGTTCACTGATCCACAGCATATAGAGTCAGTCTTCCCTTACTTGATGGCTTGCAGCAAGTCAGTATGATGATGCAATTCGAATATAATAGCTTTTATGGTTTATTTAGATTGGTTTCTCAAACTTTTATAAATGAACCCCCTAAAGCGCTCCCCGGCTGTTTCTAGGATGCTTTGTTTTAAGGTGGTGAACTTAATATCCTTCACGTTACAGCATCGAGATAAAGGCTGAGAGGGTCGTTCACTTATTCAAAATAACAAAAGTACGTTTTCCCAAAACATGGTTTGCAGCGGGTCAGTGTGCTACGCTGTAGTATTGAAATACAAAGCGTATCTATATTTGAGCCGTTGCGTAAAGTATCGACCCGGATCAGCCTAAAAATACCGCGCAGGCTTACAAGGATAGACATTTTTCGCCTCCTGTGGATTTTCTGTTTCAGGAATCATTACTCCATACCTCTATTCCCCTGAGACGGAATGTGTCGGCCCGGATCAGTCTGCGCGGACTGCGCAGGCTTATGTGGGACTATACTTTACGTAGAGGCCATAATAATTGTTTTTTCGCGGGACTCATATTCAAATAGCATCATGTGACCTGTGCCTGTCATTCTAAAATGTTTCGGAAATCATTTACTCACGAGATGCGTTGTTCCTATTGAAAATGTAAGTCTAAACGGTACAAGTTGGCATGTTTAAACAGTGACCGTTCAGAGCATCGTGCCAATCTGGATCGTTTCATCACATTTACACAAGTCGTGCAGTAGTTTCTAGTAAGGTTATATAAATTACGTGAACAGTGGAGATATTGATCAGCACTGTTCAAAAAAGCCAACATGTACCTTTACGGACGGACGAATGAATACTGTTCACACTTTAATTGACTCTCTGCATATATAGTCGTGGTAATTTGATTTGATTATTCTTTACAACGGTCAGAACGTGAATGTTCTCAACGACGTACTTGGTAATTCACAACATTTCCCTGAGAAGGAATGTGTCGGTCCGGATAAGCCTGTGCGGTCTTCTCAGGCTGATCGGGGTCGATACATTACGCAGAGTCCATGATGTTGGTTGTTGGTTTTCTCGTGGAACGGCTTATATAAACATGCATGTAATATGAGTATAAGCCTCATCAAGAGCACAGCGTCTATAATGGGTCTAAGCTGTAGGTATGTGACTACCATAATAAAGGAATCTGTTACAAGCTGTCGGAACTGGATATCGTTGTTGTACACTATTCCTACTATATCTGTTGGTGCAGTCCACAAATCTTCAACAATTATAACATTCAATTCATCACATGAACATACACATATTTAATACAGAAAATTAAAATAACAATAGTGACAACAAGTTTTTCCTTCAATTAGGCCTAGTGACATAGTTTCTGAGTTAAAAGCAATGTTCAAAACATCCATTCTGCCAACAGTTGTCAGAGTGTTAACAAGACTTTCCTTTAATTTGGTCTAGTGACCTTATGTTTGACCCGACTTGACCAATATTTCAACTTGGCCTAGATATCAATAATCATCAGGACAAACATTCTGCCAAAGTTTCAAGATGCTGAATCGAACCTTGAGGTAAGATTTTTCTCAAATGTTTTCTTTGACCTCATTGTTTTTTATTTGTATCCAACATAACCTATATTTTAGTCTAGACTTCACCAAAACACCAATTCTGACAAAATTTCAACATGTTCAAATTAAAAATGCAGCATTCAACGAGTGTTAACGAAATGTTCATTCAAATTGGTCTAGTGACCTAGTTTTTGACCCACCATGACCTTTATTCTTTCCAGGCCTAGATATTGTTAAGACAAACTTTCTAACAAAGCTTCAACCTTCTGAAGGAAAAGTGTGGTTTCTAGACTAACAAGATTTTCCTTCAATTTGGTGGAGTGACCTAGTTTATGACCTAACATGACCTAGTTTATGACCGGATATATTTAAACTTAGCAGAGATAGCATCAAAACAATGTCTGAAAACATTTCAAATTGCTTAAATTTAAAATAAGGCATCCAGTGTGTTTACAATATTTTCCTTCAAATTGACATTGTCACCTAGTTTTTCAGCTTACAGGACCTAGTCTATAACTTGGCCAAGATTTGATGGAGATGATTTCCTGATAAATTTTCATTCATATTGGATGTTGTAAAATGTTGCCTGTAGATTATTCACAAGTCAATTGTTGATGGCGTGTGACCGAAGGACATCAGACAAAACGTGATCATAGAAAGCACAAACAGTGCGATCAAAGAACAGAACTTTCTTTATATATACTACATTTAATTAGATAAAACAAGCTTGATATGATTTTGATAAACTTATCCATTAATAAACATAACCTTGTATGAATCCATTAGTATTATATGTAATCAGCTGAAGTTCCTCTCCTGTCATCGTCATAACAGCTGTAATTCCATCAGTAAATGGGTTTCTCTCAATATATTCCCTGGTTTGATGTTGATGCAGGACGTTATATCATCCCACAGTCAAAGATGCATGCAATTTTCATTGTTTTGACAGGCACCAATGACCAAAGGATGTATCACTTACTGCCTATATAAACTTCCTCTCCCATTATCGCCATAAAAGCTGTGATTCCATGATTGTAGAGGATGTTCTGCATCCATTTACTGTTTTGATGTATATGCATGAAAGAATATTACCCCACAGTCAAAGATGCATGATATTTGCATTGTATAGACAGGTACCAATGACCAAGGGGTATATCACTAACTGCTTATACATATATGAATCTCCTCATAATCCAGCTCAGACCGTGTCAGTTCCTTACTCCACCGGTGCAATACAGGGCTTTACCGGCATACGCCGGACCTATGTCGGGTTAACTCCGGGGTTCACCGTATGTCCACCGTGAATGGAGTATTCCCAACCGCCCCGAATTACTACGGACTATCACGGCAGAGCCACGGTAGAGACCCGGTCCTGCGCCGGTATATACCGTTGTGCCGGACCTGCCCGGCTAACGGCGGTTCTTGATATTCCTCCCGGTGACTCCCGGTTGTGTTTAACATTTTAAAACATCCGGGACGGTCTTCGGGATCGCGCCGGATCAACACGGTTCATCACGGATCATCCCGATTTACAACGGTGCCACCACGGTTATCTTACCGGTTTGACACAGTTTCACCCGGACCACCATCCGGGACGTACCGGGGCTCCAATCCGGGACGTACCGGGGTGCCAATCCGGGACAGTGAGAACTAAGCGTAATGCTTTACAACTAATTGTCTTCTTAACGTAACGTAGTCAAGTATTTCGTGAGTGAACCAAACCTATTCAGTCTGTTCACAACTGATGTCCGTTCTGAAAAGAGCAAGAGTATTTATGATTGTTTATGCCTGGTCCAGGGAAGATGAGCAAATACTTATATGAGTTCGAGCAAGGTACCGATAAGCGTTCAGACCAAGGGCAGTAGGACTTGTATGTCATGAATAAAACACGTAATAACACATTGAATGAAAATGGGCATTTGTTAATGCCATTAAGTAATAAACATGGTTACATATATAACCCAATTAAATATGAAGATTTATACATGACCTATCTGGGAGACATAACAGAGCAATAGTAGTTATTATTGTATATGTGTGGCAGTGCAGTCTCTATATACTGTCTGTTCGCATTTAATTCCTCCGTTTACTGGTCGATCGTTAGAACAGCTTATACTTGGGGCTGGTTTATATTCCGTGTAGACTGTCTGTCAGTCCGTCAAGTGTTGCACATTTCAAAGTACTAAAAAGCTCATTCATTCACACGTACACTGAAGTTTATTCATTCACACATACACTGAAGTTTGATCATTCATACATATACTGAAGTTCTCTTCAAGTTGATTGACTGGAGTGTTACGCCCATTTCAACAGTTTTCCAGTTATTAGTCGCCGGGCAGAAGCCCGCGACTTCTATTTTTAATAGCTTTTCGGAAATCACATGGGAGGGCGGCTTATTATTAGAAAGAAACAAATCTAGATGATTTGAACATATTACAATTGTGGTTGTTTACGAACACTAATAAATGACACATCTAAAATGAAATAAATATTCCGATTTTTTAATGTTTGCAGTTTTTTTTTATTTCACTCGCATTTAAGTTTTTTGTCTTATTTACGAAGACAAAAGTGGTCCCTTCAAGACGTGAACCAACACCCCCTAATGCAGACTCTTATGTGTCATCATTGAGGTCAATTTCGGATTCTCCTTTTAATAGCAATTTTAACTTACTAAATGTTGTTTTCATGTTCAAAGAGATGTCTTGATTTGTGTAGAATTCATTTAATAATGTTATCCATGAATATCTAAAGTAGGAACTGTTTCTAAGCTAAATATAGACCCTATTCTGTTGTGTAGTTTCGTGACCTTTAACATCGATTTTCGCGCATGCGCATTTCGATATGAAAAAGCGAGTGATATTATTTTATTTTAGACAACTATAAGACGAATGTTTGACGCAAAGCGTCAAAGAGAAGCCGCAATATTTCGTTGTACATGTAGAAATAAGAAAAAAAGAACATTTTTAAATCCACAAACAATAGAACAATTTAAACTGTAGACGGTAATGCTGATATATTTCTCCTTTTGAAGACTTTTGTTTTCTTCAAATTACCTCCCTTTAAAGCAATACCAGGATATTTACCTTGTGATTCGAATAAGATTGACAAACATTGAAATTATATGAATGAATACTATTATTTAAATAAGTAACAACAGCAAAATTAAATTTAAGCCAGATAAATGTGTACACATTTCGTTAGTTTTTTATAGATACCCTAATGTATAGGTATGTATATAAAATTTATAAGCAAATGTTTTCATTACTACGTTCCTAATGTTTGAATAGACTAAGGAAAGTCAAGAATACATAAATAAATCAATGCAGTCTTTTCCGGCGACATTGATGCCTTGCATCAACTTTCTCTTGTATCGCAAGGACATATGCACATAACCACGTGTAACCTTGTATCCCCGCACAAATACTCAACACAACAGCGTCCCGAGCAATCTGACTACCTTCCCAAACAGATCGTGGTTACCCTTTGGCGGAAAAATGATTTTTGTCAATCATCGAAAATAGTTCGATTCGAACCCATGGCCCGTAGATTAACATCCTTTGTCGAAAGCGAGCTATCGCGATTCATCCTATTCACTTTGAAAAAAAGTCCACAGCAATGAATATAAACTTGAGACAATGGACCTATACGTTTAGGATTAATCGTGAAAAGGGTGGGTATAAGAGATGTTGCTCTGTTTTAACAATACGAATAGTTTGTAAGTCGCATGCATGTATGTGGGAGTGGGCTAACACAGTGTGACTGTACAGTATTATTCTCGATTTGGATGTCATGGCTTAAAACAAGATATGTCACGTGATCAGTTACAGCAGCATTTAACCTTGAAGTGAAGAGTCTGAAATCGGAAGGTGGAAGTTGAAGTCAATAGTGTGAAGTCTGAAGAGTCTGCAGTGTTAACTGGGAAGAATGACGTGTAAGCAATGTTAACTTGGAAGTATGAAGTATGAACACGTGTTACGTTTATAACAGAGGTCCAGATAAGAAGGGGGTAAACAGCTCTTTTCCACACAATATCTCTCTTATTATCCCACCAAACTCTAGGATGCTGGTACTCAAAAGAATCGTCTCAATAAGACGATTATTTTGAGTACCCACATCATGGGGTATTAATAAAGATTTTAGAACATGCACAACGCCCCTTCGCTAGAGTTCTGAACTTTAAGCTATGTTGTAGTCTGAAGTATGTATTACATGCTCATCGTATGAACTACGGACTGGCGTATGAAGTCACCGGGCTATCCTACACACCTTCATTCAGGAATCCACTGTGACCGAGTTGGAATTTAAACCAGTGCATCATGGGTCCGAACCCAAGTCGCGGCGGTCTTATGCGGAATACCCTTGAGCAAGGCATATTTCCTAGCCTATTACTGGGTTTTTTAACCAGGGATTATGAAAAAGGGAAGAGTCGCTGTCCTTTAACTAAACTCATGTTTAAGTCCGCGTTTAACCTAAATAAGAAAATCGTGTTCCTTCCTTCAACAATAATAAAGAACATTCTTATAACCACTTTGTAATTATATATATTTAAAGCTTTATACGTAGACTTGAGGAACTAGATATGCCACAACATTATGCTAATTATAACTCCTCGGGATTGTGTTCGCTCGGAAGAAGTCAATATTATCCAATATCATAAATGTAGTCATAGGAACTTAAATATGATTTTTATCAGAATGAAATATAAGAACCTTTATTTACGCAGATAATTGGGGTTCAATTCCAACAGAAATTCTCTTAGAATGTTTAGGTCTTTCTTGGCCTTTTTTTCTCTTATGATTGCGACTTTGTCCTACTCAACTTCGATCATGTGCGACTAGTTTATATGCAGACTAGCTTGTATAAAGAACGACATAATAAGGTTCTAGTCTACTCTGCCAGTATAGGTCACACTACACATAATAAATTCCGTCTTTGTTACAATGTAAATCAAGTAGTTTTTACAGTGCTCACATCTATTTTCGTTTTAAAGACATATCACCCAATATCATTGAAAAAGTGTACATTTAAGCTTCAAAATGACCCACAGAAAATATGGGGATCATGTATTATACATGACAGAATTCACCTTGCGAAGATGGTTACCTTCATTTTGAACGAAATCGGGCTTAGACGAAACTGGTTTTCCCCATTTCAGACAAGGTCAAACTACTTAGAATGATAGAATCAAACATCTCAAGTGCATCCTACATTTAAACACAATGTCATATATTCAATGCATTCAGGTGAAGAAATAAACCTATGTCTACGCAAAGAAAGGTTTTGTTTGGGCCTATTTGGCCGCGAATTTATCCGGCGTAATTTGACATATATGTACAACAGAGACCTCTTCAAGGTAAAACGAACAGATTCATCTCAGACTGTATAACTCTTTCAGCGCCGAATTGTTTAAAGTAGACTCTTCCATGATCAAAATCGGGTGTGTCCATTTCTCAATTTATGAAAGTTTTGGACTATTTCGGTAATTAAAAGACAAACAATGCTGATTTCAGGTGAGACAGCTCGTTACGAGCTGACTCACCTGAATCAGTATTGTTTGCAAAACCCTCAATATTGCGTGTGGCGCTGAAAGAGTTAAGGGGCATGACCAGTGACCGATGTCCCAATGTCGGGCTACTTTAATAATTCGTGATTTTGGTCATAAAGTCAAGGGACATTTTTGCTTTTATTCATGTTTCAGTATCAGCTGAGACAGTAAACACGAGTCTGACTCAATGATACATGTAAATGTATTCCCAAACGATTTGTTATTTGGCGAATTATAAGAACTGGTGTGTTTGTTATCCGATTTGTTTCACACCGGTTTACGAATCGAACTGCAATATGGACCCCCCTGCCTAACAAGGCGCATTCAGATTCTGGTCAACCCTGTCCGTCATGTAGACGCATTTTCAGCAAACAGATGATTGAAACATTCTGGCAAACGGAGACATTGCTCATGGTGAGCCATTTCTCTTTGGGCCACACTGTTTTATAACTCAATTTATAATTATTTTTACATTTATAGGAGTTTTCCACGTGTGTGCAAATACATTGTATGTTGTAAAAGTCGTCTGCTGCAGATTTCTTGTATGCAGGTGAGGATTAAACAATATATATATACACGGAAGAGCTGCGAAGGACGACCAGGAAACGTGTTGAAGCTTTAAAAAGCAGAGACTCGTGCGAGCCTGTGCGGACGCGTAGACATATTCACAGAAACTTCACTGTCTGCTTATATTTAGACAATACAGATATGTAACTTCTTACGACATTGAGAAACTTTTAGCCCTAGGGGACTAAGTAAGGGAAAGTAAAACGAACGTTTCCCTCTTATATTTCTTTCAAATTCAACCAAAACTATGTCGTGGGAATGAATGTACCCGTATATGATTGTAAATATCGAATATGTTTAAAGGGACACAGCAGAAAGGTTTGA
Organism: Serripes groenlandicus; assembly: GCA_031761405.1. Lineage (NCBI taxonomy): Eukaryota > Metazoa > Mollusca > Bivalvia > Cardiida > Cardiidae > Serripes > Serripes groenlandicus. The sequence continues at coordinate 46,578,860 of JASEVX010000009.1, forward strand.
TAATTGAAATACACATATAGTTAATAAAGTAATTCAGAAGCTGTCGTGTTCTTTTTATTGCAATATGTTGTTATTCTACATATTCTTTACTTGCTATCTTGGCGTCAACAATAATGGGCTGATTGGTCGATTGGTTAAAGTTTAACCGCTTCAACAGTTCGACAGTTATTTCATTGCGACCAGTTTATGTAACCAGGATCCAATTCCTCCAACATTACTTATGGCTAAGTAATGCTTAAATGCTTAAAAGCATATCTCATCTTTTTGTTTTCTTATAATACGCCAACATATTTCATTTCTTAACAAGTATTGTTAGTTCGAAAGGTTACTATGTGTATGTCAACAACATAGTACATTCAACCATTCTTATTTTACAAATTATTAGGCAAAAATGAATAAATATGTTTTTAAGTGTTTAAATAGTACTAAGTGCTAAGTAAGTTTGGTGAAATAGAACCCAGTTCAGCTGGCCAATGTTTCATGTTTTATCTGTGAATACCTCATTCGAAAGCCTTCATACACATGATTTCCTATAAAGATATTTCAGCTAATTGGTGGAGGACGAAGATTCCAGTTTGAAATAAGTTTTATGAACACTGCACGAGCAGGACGTTGAACTTAAAGACCTTTGATTGATTCCGCGTCATTACTTCGCTATTGAGAAGTGACTCTCTGTTAATGTAGAGACATTATTATATATGTACCTACGTCCATTGTAATCGATGAACAATGCCAAAGGTCCTAAATTAAATCAGTTTATTTTGTTTGTTTTAAGACGTTTACGCCGTTTTCAAACATTATTTCAGTTATATCACGGCGACAGTTCGTTTATTAATGATCCATGAGTAAACAAACCACTACTAGGCTAAGGAATGAGCCTTGCCAAAAGGGTACTCCATCATAAGCATTGCGCCACGACATGGGATCGAACTCGTGTCGACCATTTTAAAAAACCCGAACATTAACCAATCGGCCAAGGAGGATTCATAAATTACAAACGGTTAAACATCTTAATTCTTTCAGCGCCAAAGTCAAGTGTCCATGTGCCATGTTGAAAATCGAGCGATTCCATATTTATTTTTATTTTAATAGTTTTGGAATATTCTTATAATTAAAAGGTGAGGAGCTGCCTCACATGAATCTGTATTGTTTGCAAAAACATTCTTACCTGATACAGAACTCACTAGATAATTGTTAATTCTAGCATTTACATTGTATATTTGATGAATTCAGATTTATCTTACGCTTTAGAAGCTAGAGGATTGTTTAGTCTAACAATTATCTGGAATGCGTTCAGTCTTACCTTACACTGTAATCGCTAGGTGGTCGTTATCTTAGTTTTAGTATGCATACCGTACACTGAAGTCGTCTTAGCTCATTGTGCGTCAACGGAGGCTACCGGCCTAGGGGTCGTGGCTTCGATACCCCACTCCGCCACTCCTTCTTTCCAATATTAGCAGGATTCTTGATTAATAACGTCATTCGTCGTCCACTGTTGGTTAAAGCTATGTTTGAGATGAGAGACAGTTACCCGGAAATAGTGTTGAATGATATATTGTTTGGTTGTTACGCCGTTTTCAGCAATTCTTCAGTTATATCGTGACATTTCCGTGGTTAATTACCAAAACTGCTGGTTCATTTATTCTGACACCAGCCAGTTAAACGAAATGCTAACCTCCGCAGCCCTGAGAGTCAAAAAGGGCAGCCATTACTACCATTGTGTTTAGTCTTCGAATACTGTTATGCTAAGTACCAGATGCACAAACGTCAGGATACGCACTCATATGTGACATTGCCTCCGTGATATAACTATGCAAATATTGAAAACGGCGTCAAACCCAAATAATAGAACGATTTTATTTCCTATCAGGCTTCGGTCTGCCTTAATATGCTTACATGTACCAACTATTTTAAAAATTGTAGTAATGGCTGCCCTCATTGGCGCTCAGGGTTGTGGGGTTAGCATTACGTCTGACTGGCTGGTGTCAGGATAAATACACGAAAAGTATTAGTTACTTACCCAGGAAACGCCGCGATATAAGAACATGTTGAAATCGGCGTAAAACACCAAAACAATCAATTAATCCCTAATATGGTACTTAACGGCAAATCATGCAATATGTTACGTGTAACTTAACAAAGCTATGTTATATTATATGCCAGAGCAGTCATGACAACGCGCAAATCATCTCACTCACATAAAAAAATCGACATTTGCCATTGCTACGGTCTTCGGTGTAAATCGAGCTAATTAAGCTCCCGCTTAAATATACCTTCAGTATGTGTAACTGTACACGTATACCTTTCCAACATACAACAAACCTGCAGTAGAAGTGTTTGAAAATGTCGAAAATCTCTCTTAATGGAAATGCAGTAATTGTAAACAGTTATGGCAAAAACGAAAATTTGCTCGGTATAAGCAATTGTATGTTTAGAATGTGTGTTTTTAAAAACTCTTTTCGAAAAGCGTCTGCAAGTTGAATTGATTGATCGATTGTTTGGTGTTTTACCGCTTTTAATAAGTGTTCAGTTATATCACTGTGTTTTCTGTGTGCGTTATCAGTACTAGGTACCTCAGTACTACTGGTTAATTTATCCTGACATCAGCCAGTCAGTCAAAATGCTTAACCTGCAAACATGAGCGCTAAGGCGGACGCTCTACCATAACAAAACAGAGGCGTTATTTGTAAGAAAAAAATGGATAGCACATGTTATAAATGCGCATTATACAATACCCTGTAACATTTTTAAGGGTGTACATTTTGCTGCACGGAAATCTGAGCAATGTTGTGGTGCTACATTTAGATACATGTAATTGGTCTCTGTTCGAATTTTATCGATTGAACTACCCGTTGTACTGCACGACCAAAGCAATACATTGCACGATCAAAATGGTCAGTTGGCGTGAAATAGGTTCACACTGGTTCTCTGGAGATGACAATACGGTACACTCATTAGTTATGAAAATAAAATGGACGGTTATAGGATTAAAGTACGAGGAATTATCGAGGTGATTCTGAGGGACAACAGCGACAGTGTACCGGTCCACCACAGATCGTGTAATGCAAGCGTTCAACATGAACGTTAACAATATATGGCCTAAGTCATCAGCTATGAATACGATGCACTTCATATGCGATAAACTAAATCGCCGAGTGAGAACAGAAATGGTGTTCAAAAATACAATTAAGATAACGACGCCATAACCCTTTTCGAATAGCATTTACCCTAAAGTTTCATCACATTAAGCGATCTTGTTTGTTACATCTGCGGTTTCTTGTCATTTCCATGTATCGAAACAATATTTGTTGAATAATTCAGCAAAATCAAAACAATCATGATAAGGTAATACATATGTCTGTACCTGTACACTTATAATATTTGATAATTGTTTATAATACTTAAATATACGCAGAGGAACATATGTCTGTACCTGAACACTTAATTGTGTATAATACGTATTTAAAACGCAGATGAACATATATCTTTCATGCAAATCCAAGAGTGTACTAAGTAACAGGAAGGGTTACCATCGGCACTTTGTAACTAGCGAATGAACGATAAGCCCAGTTCGCTCCTAATTAATTCGACCATCTGCTTTCAAAATGTGCAGACGTGATGCGGACGGGTCACATCAAACATGTAGTCTAATCTTGATCCTCATATATTGTAAACTCCTATATACCGACCAAGGTGTTCGTCACTCAATGCCGTAGACATGTGTTTGATACGCATCAGATTGCCTGACAAAATATCCAACAAGGGAAAATCAACAGCCAATCACAGACGCTATCCAACAGAAGAAACGACTCTGGATTAGACATACATTGCGAAGGCAACAGCCCAACACAGCGAGACAAGCTCTGGACTTGAATCCACAAGGAACATTGTAAATATGTAGATCCGTGAATTCTTGACGATGGACTGTGGACATCGAAAGGAGGAAGAAAAGGATATATTGGAAGGAAGTAAAAGCCAAGGCAGTAGGCCCAACACAATATAAAAAAAGTGTTAAATTGTCCAACCGGAGTGAAGAGGATAAGATAAGTGTACAAAGTGTGTACATTTGTCTAAACCCGGAAGCAAGTAAATATTTATGGTCTATTGATTTATTCGGTTAACCGATTAACCAGTTAAAAGGTTATACGATTAACCAGTTATTAATATCGGTAACCGTTGATCCATATCCTATGTACTGGTTTGAATATGTGTCAGTCTTGACAATACGCTTTGGAATAGGAAAATGTACAGACAAAAAATGATATGTGAATTTACGCCTCCCATATCATGTCCGCCACTGAATAACGACAACTCCAGCAATTACAGAGGGAAATTTAAACATTATCACCTCCCTTGACACGAAAATCCTAGATCTGACGCAAACAAAGGTTTACTTATTCTGGTACCCAGTGTTCTAAAGTAAATAAGTGCGTCTTTCATTAACCAACAATGGCGACTAGATGGGTCCATCTCTCCTTATACACCGTTATCGCGTATATAGTAAATAAGTAAATATGCAACATATTGTGGTAATCTATACAGTGGAACATTACAACATAATGTTTGAAATCAGTACATAAATAATGAAGCAAACTGAAATCAGAGTTTGAAAGGTAAACCGGTTGGTCGACACGAATGCTGTCTCTCTAGCCTGTTGTTTATTACACCATATCTAAAGGGAGTCACCATTATTGGTGTGTACTTGACCCTTTAGTGTAATGATACTCGAGAGTACCAGTAGTGGTTCATACCCGACCCTATAGTTTAATTGTAGGGGCATGTTACTCCAGACTACCATTATTGGTGTATGCCTAACCCTATAATGTAATGGTAGGGGCATGTTACTCCAGACTACCATTATTGGTGTATGACTAACCCTAAAATGTAATAGAAGGGGCATGTTACTCCAGATTACCTGTATTGGTGTATGCCTGACATTATAATGTTATGTTAGGGGCATTTTACTAATGACTAACCTTATTGGTGAATGCCTGACACTATGATGTTATGGTATGGGGCATGTTACTCCAGACTACCATTATTTGTGTAAGCCTGACCCTAGAGTATATTGGTAGGGGCATATTAACCCAGACTACCATTATTGGTGTATGCCTGACCCTATAGTGTAATTGTAGGGGCAAGTTACTCCAAATAACCATTATTGGTGTATGCCTGACCCTATAGTGTAATTGTAGGGGCAAGTTACTCCAGATAGCCATTATTTGTGTATGCCTGACCCTAAAGTGTAATGTTAGGGGCAAGTTACTTCAGATAACCATTATTGGTGTATGCCTGACCCTACAGTGTAATGGTAGGGGCAAGTTACTCCAGATAACCATTATTGGTTTATGCCTGACCCTAAAGTGTAATGGTAGGGGCAAGTTACATCAGATAACCATTATTGGTGTATGCCTGACCCTATAGTGTAATGGTACGGGCAAGTTACTCCAGATAACAATTATTGGTGTATGCCTGACCCTAACGTGTAATGGTTAGGGCATATTACTCCAGATAACCATTATTGGTGTATGCCTGACCCTAAAGTGTAATGGTTAGGGCATATTACTCTAGATAACCATTATTGGTGTGTACCCGACCTTATAGTGTTATTGTAGGGGCATATTACTTCACACACTACCATTATTTGTGTATGCCTGACCATATAATGTAATGGTATGGGCAAGTTACTCCAGATAACCATTATTGGTGTAAGCCTGACCCTATAGTGTAATGGTTCGGGCAAGTTTCCCCAGATAACCATTATTGGTGTATGCCTGACCCTACAGTGTAATGGTAGGGGTAAGTTACTTCAGATAACAATTATTGGTGTATGCCTGACCCTATAGTGTAATGGTACGGGCAAGTTACTCCAGATAACCATTATTGGTGTATGCTTGACCCTAAAGTGTAATGGTTAGGGCATATTACTCCAGATAACCATTATTGGTGTATGTCTGACCCTATAGTGTAATGATACGGGCAAGTTACTCCAGATAACCATTAGTTGTGTATACCTGACCCTAAAGTGTAATGTTAGGGGCAAATTACGTCAGATAACCAATATTGGTGTAAGCCTGAACCTATAGTGTAATGATACGGGCAAGTTACTCCAGATAACCATTATTGGTGTTTACCTGACCCTAAAGTGTAATGGTACGGGCAAGTTACTCCATATAACCATTATTGGTGTAAGCCTGACCCTAAAGTGTAATGGTTAGGGCAAATTACTCCAGATAACCATTATTGGTGTATGCCTGTTCCTAAAGTGTAATGGTTAGGGCATATTACTCCAGATAACCATTATTGGTGTATGCCTGACCCTACAGTGTAATGATACGGGCATATTACTCCAGATAACTATTATTGGTGTATTGCTGACCCTATAGTGTAATGGTACGGGCAAGTTTCTCCAGATAACCATTATTGGTGTAAGCCTGACACTATAGTGTAATAATACGGGCCAGTTACTCCAGATAACCATTATTGGTGTATGCCTGACCCTAAATTGTAATGGTTAGGGCAAATTACTCCAGATAACCATTATTGGTGTATGCCTGTTCCTAAAGTGTAATGGTTACGGAATATTACTCCAGATAACCATTATTGGTGTATGCCTGACCCTGAAGTGTAATGGTAAGGGAAAATTACTCCAGATAACCATTATTGGTGTATGCCTGACCCTAAAGAGTAATGGTTAGGGCATATTACTCCAGATAACCATTATTGGTGTATGCCTGACCCTATAGTGTAATGGTACGGGCAAGTTACTCCAGATAACCATTATTGGTGTATACCTGATCCTATCATGTAATGATAGGGACAAATTACTATAGGGTAGTGTTATGACCTATATTCTATTCGGCGACTCTATTACCAAATGCAATAGCATACCAATGAATTCCCGACTTCGCAAACCTGTATTCGGAATGCTCGGACATACCTGGTCATTTTTAGAGCACTGTAGCAACGAGCACGTCATATTCATTTACAGGGGAGATAAATTGTGTTTTCTTCTTGCGTAACATAAGTTTCTTCCCTTAGTACGTTTACTTTTCTCGTGCTCAATGAAAAAGAAACCAAATATTTGGCTTATTATTTTCAATTTTCTGTATAGATTAAATTCGATTTTGCTTGAATTAATCAAACATGAAAGTTAACAGTGGAGCTCAATCAGGCGTGAAATTTCAACCTTATCAAAACAACTAGGGAAGAGGAGCACGGGTACATTTTGTTGCAATCATTTAAAAAATCTAACTACAAGTACAAGGATGTTTTGATTTATGCTGAGGAGATTGCATTTGATAGTGCAACCGTTATCGAATTTTATTTAAATCGTTATTTGTTTTTTACTCTAAAGCTAAGTTATGAAATGATATTACGTGTACATTACAAACATGGTCGTCAGCAATATATCGATTTGCACGGGGTAAACGAAACTGGGTCAATGGCAGCAAATGTTTTTAGAACTCGACGTTAATGTTTTTTACACATTTTAATAAAGTTTGAATTTCCAGCCACGAATCACAGGATCGTGATCAGACTTTTGACAAATTCTAATCGGGAATGATCCTATCAAGGACGGCAGTAAAAATCCTGAATGTGTGACTGACGCTTAACGGTTCGATCTTAAGTCGCGGCGGTCACTGTGGACTGAACATTGGCAAGATTATTTTACTAGCATAGTACTGGTTAGTTTTCCGCAGGGATTATTCATAAGTGAACTGTCTTCGTTCTATAATTGAAATAATGTTTAAAACGGCGTAAAACCCCTATAGAACAATATAAACCAAACATGAAGTAGGGCATTTAAACTTCCCATGACGTGAATACAAATGATGCTGTTTTTCCGTTTTGATAGTCTAAAGCTAAGTACGTGTACATGACAAACATGATCGTAAAACAAAATATCAATTTACACGGGGTAAATGAAACTGGGTCATCGGCAGCAGATGTTTCAAGAAATCCACGACATGGTTATGAAAAGTGACACTTAATTTGGTATATAATATATAGACTATGAAAACGGCAAAACAGCATCAACTTTATTCGCATCACAGGTAGTTTAAATGCCCTACTTCATGTTTGGTTTATATTGTTCTATTGGAGATTTATGGAAGCGTCCTAGTGCCACAGTCTGTTAAATTTTTGAGAGATATTATCTCCTAATTAGGAGATACTAAGTCATTAGGAGATATTAAGTCATAATTAGGAGATACTATCTCCTAATTAGGAGTTATTAAGTCATAATTAGGAGATACTATCTCCTAATTAGGAGATACTAAGTCATAATTAGGAGATACTATCTCCTAATTAGGAGATACTATCTCCTAATTAGGAGATATTAAGTCATAATTAGGAGATACTAAGTCATAATTAGGAGATACTATCTCCTTATTAGGAGATATTAAATCATAATTAGGAGATACTATCTCCTAATTAGGAGATATTAAGTCATAATTAGGAGATACTAAGTCATAATTAGGAGATACTATCGATATTAAGTCATAATTAGGAGATACTATCTCCTAATTAGGAGATACTATCTCCTAATTAGGAGATACCAAGTCATAATTAGGAGATACTAAGTCATAATTAGGAGATATTAAGTCATAATTAGGAGATACAAGTCATAATTAGGAGATACCAAGTCATAATTAGGAGATACTTTTCAAAAAGTAAACGTGGCTGTGCGGTTATGCCCCTTTGTTATAATGGCGAATTCGAAAGCTAGTTTCGTAAGTTTCCTGGAACATCGTGGTATCTCGGAGAGCGTCATACGCACTCTTCAAGATGAAAAGGCATAGTATCCAAGCCCCAATTTGAAGTATATATGCGCATAGTATCCTCCATTTTACAATGCAAAGTGACAGTTTCATCATCTCCTAATTATGACTTAGTACTTGTATCTCCTAATTATGACATAGTATCTCCTAATTAGGAAATATTACCTCCTAATTATGACTTAGTATCTCCTAATTAGGAGATAGTATCTCCTAATTATGACTTAGTATCTCCTAATTATGACTAAGTATCTCCTAATTATGACATAGTATCTCCTAATTAGGTGATAGTATCTCCTAATTAGGAGTTAGTATCTTCTAGTTATGACTTAGTATCTCCTAATTAGGAGTTAGTATCTCCTAATTAGGAGTTAGTATCTCCTAATTAGGAGTTAGTATCTCCTAATTATGACTTAGTATCTCCTAATTATGACTTAGTATCTTCTAATTATGACATAGTATCTCATAATTAGGAGATAGTATCTCCTAATTATGACTTAGTATCTCCTAATTAGGAGATAATATCTCTCAAAAATATTACAGACTGTGGCACTAGGACGCTTCCATAGAGATTTACTCCGTAAAACATTATTTCAATTATATACGGCGACAGATCACTTATTCATGATCCCTGTGAAAACAAACCAATTCTATGCTAGTAAAAAATACCTTGCCCATGGGCAGTCCAGAATGACCGCTGCGACTTGAAATCAAACCGCGGAAGCCCGGTTTTAAATCACCGGCGCTTACCTTTAAGCTTCGGCGGTTTCCTCAACCTTCATGCAGCCATTGGGTTTGGTAGCACGGAGAGGTCATATCACGAGGTAGCACAGGGAGGCTGTTGCAAGTTCATGCAGTGTCATTCTGAATTGGAAGGTATCACGTGAGGCTTCGTAAGGTTAGATTTGCGTAGATTGTTACGTCAGCTAAAATACAATAAATTTCATTGACTATTTCATATTTCATGACAAATCATAAAATATTATTTTCTTTCAGTCTAGACATGATGCGTTTGCCTAGACTGCTCGAAAAATTTGAATGTGTATAAATATAACATTAAATGATACGAAAACGTAGAGCCAATAAGACAGACCCCAACTCGCCAGATACGGCTAAAATGTAATAGTAAGAATGCTAAAATGTATTTCAACTAACGTCACGCCAAGAACTATCTTTTGGAGAACTAAATATAGACAGGCCAACAATTGTTTTTTTTTTATATTCTGTAACAAGTCGAATTTGACCCGGTCTAGATATGATAACTACTTTAAAAATACGAGTTGTAGGGGTTCCCCTTTGTGTCGCTCATAATTTCACGGAAAGTATTTCAAATGAACAAACGCAACGCACGGGTATAACGGATAATATATCTATAAACGTCGTAATATAACTACAGAAAGCGAGTACTACCACTCTAATTCATGCATGATATATTTTCATATTCATATCAGGTAAACTGTATTACATAGATTACATACAGAATGTTTTTTCATATCAGGTAAACTGCATTACCTAGATCGCATACAGAATGTATTTATTCATAACTTTCTATAAATGATATAATATATAAACAGCAATGCAATGATTGATTATTTCGTTATCCCTTTATATCTAAAATGGGCTTTTCCAGCAAGCAAATACGATTGTTACTTTTACGTTTTACAGGAACGTTAAGCAGTAAACAGTTTATTTAGTTAAATAAGTTAAATGCAAGCAGAACGATTAAATATTTAATTCATTACACCAAGGGTTTCGTCTAGACGACTTTCTTTTTTCCCCATCGTTTGACTTAATATTAGAAGTGACGTGAAAGATATGTAACGCCTAGGCTGTGTGGTACAGCTTAATTTCATTATATGAAGATAAAGTGTCGTTATATAATAGTAATATTTTACTACATAAAGTTCGTTATATAAATCTAAAACATCGTTATATAAAGCTTAAACGTCATTACATTAAGGTAAAACTTTGTTATATTGAGTTAAAACGTCAATATATAAAGGAAAACCGACATTATTAAAAGATAAAACCTCATTATATAAAGCTAAAACCTTTTTATATAAAGCTAAAACCTTTTTGTTTAAAGCTAAAACATCATTATATAAAGCTAAACTCACAATATATAAATGTAAAATTTAATTTTATTAAGCTAAAGCTTCATTATAAAAAGGTCAATCATTATGCCACAACATAATGATGTGAACTTCATCACATAAAAGTAAAACTTCATTATATGAAGCTAAAATATCATAATATGGAGGTAAAACATAATTATATATAGGTACAATACGAATGTTTGACGCAAAGCGTCAAAGAGAAGCAGCAATGTTTCGTTGTACATGTAGAAATAAGAAAAAAGAACATTTAAATCCACAAAGAACTGTAGACGGTAATGATGACATAGATATCCCTTTGAAGACTGTTGTATACATCAAATTACCTCCCTTTAAGCAATATCAGGATATTTACCTGTGATTCGTATGAATAAGATTGATAAACATTGAAATTATATGAATGAAAACTATTATTTGAATTAGTAACAACATCAAAATCAAATTTAAGCCAAGATAAATGTGTACATATTTCATTAATTGTTTGTAGATACCCTAATGTATAGGTATGAATATGAAATTTATAAACAAATTTTCATTTCAACATACTAAGTCTATGAATCTCGCAGGAACACCCATTTCAATATACCAAACATGTGAAAGTAAATTTAAGTATGAACCGTTCTTGTATGTACTGAAACTAGAAACGTCCGTTTGTGTATAAGTAGATTTCCAATATTTGGGAATTTATAGTGAGACTAGCTAATCCTGCACGACGTGAACTTCATCTACCAAATTGGTTGTTGTATGTGGGAAACGGTTAGCTGCTGAACATGTATTTAAATGTTTAACTCTGTTAAATATTTGTTTTCCCTTTAAATTGTTTATTTAAATCGTCATACATGTATATTATTAGACAAAGGTGTCAGACCAAATGGGATCTTAGTTAAATTGTGCGTATACTTCAAATTATCTCCCTTTAAGTACTACCAGGATATTTTTCTTGTGATTCGTATGAATAAGATTGATAAACATTAACATTTCAACTAGACGGCAACATTTATTTTGAAACAGATATTTCTGTGGTTTATATATGTTCATGTCTGCACTTCTTCATCTAATTACTGCGTAATATATGATAGCATGTAAGGAACCAGATTACATTTACCGCGTGCCGCTCTTGTTGATGGTTCCCGGTTTAACATACTATCGAACTAATAAAGCGTCTGAGGCAGGTAACCATTTCAGTTTTTACTGTTTAGACTAGATACAGTATGAATTTCGGTTAAATAAAAACGTACATACATTCAATTAATATACTGGCCTTTGTCTTTTGTTTTTTATTTGTAAAACTCACACTTGTATATAGAGTGTAAAAGGGGTGTTTTAAAAGTCATTACCTTAAATTAATGTACTTAGTAAGGACAAAGATAAATCAAGATATGTGGTCACGCTGGCAGGTCTAAATATTCTCCTTGTCCGAATTTTCTAAGCATTCCTACAGGAATAAAGGTATAAATTCATTATATGCAGATATCAACTCATTATATAATGGTAAAACTTTATTTTATAAACGTATACTTTCATTGTATGCAGGTTTGCCAATTTATATAAAGGTAACATTCCATATAAAATTTATTATATCATTGTTTGCAGGTAAAACATCATTATATAAAGGTAAAACTTCATTATATAGCGGAGATACTTCATTATAAAAAGTAACAAATAATTATATGAAGGGAACACTTGATTGTGTAAAGATATAATCACACTATATTTGTCGAAAATGCAATATCTGAAGGATAAATGTAATTATATGAAGGTGTCGACTGAAATATTCAGAAAATTTGGAGACGCATGAACAACAATTATGCAATGTTTCTGCCGGTTTGGTTTTGAAAACAATAAAAGCGTGGGCTTCTTTTAATGGACATGGATATGAATGAGATTCTCGACAGGCTTTGGCACAGTGAAGCAGTGGTTCAACGCTTTAGGGAGGAAAATATCACACCAGATATTATATCACTGCTGTCTCTGTATGAATTTAATTGCGTAGGTGTCGTTAATAGTACAGACATAATGAAATTGCGTGTTGAATGTGTATGCTACAGAAACAATGCTTTGTTCAATAATATATCCTGTAGGGATAATAACTTTTGAAATTTCAAGTGCCATGGCTGAAAGCTTGTTTGAAGCCGGATATTCAGTAAAGGATGCCAGTCTTGCACTTGGTGTATCTGAAAGTACTTTGTACCGGAAATTGAGACAGCATGGCATATAAAAACATGTGTGTAATGGCTTGGATGACAGTGAATTAGATGAAGCCGTCTTTAAGACAATATCTGAATTTCCAAGATGTGGAGAGGAAATGCTGCGGAAGGTCTGCCTTCAGAAAGACATCCAGGTGTGGTTGCTTATTTTTCTTCTGCTAAAACGATGTAACCTTTTCCGCGACACTTTAAATGTAACCTTGTGCAACACCAAGGGTAAACCAAGTTCACTTGTAACCCGATCCGAAAATAAAGGTAACCATATTTCGTATATATTATATTTAACGCTTTCATTCGATATATTGAGAATCAATATTTTTCGTGGGAGATTAATTTCGTTTATTTCGAGTATGGTATTATCCACGAATATAAAACCACGAATTCATTCATTTTTGTAGTGACAACACGTTTCTAAAACATAAATCTACGAATAAAGTTACCAACGAAATTGCCTTTAATACAGTCTCAATGATATGCAAGAGTTGCTGCAAGATGCAGCAATTGGATGTTAGCGCGGGAATCAGCATTTTAGGGCTTAAGAAATACTGTTTGATTCGAAAAACACGAAACGCGCTTTTAAATATATGATATAAATATATGATAACAATAGTTTTTTAGTTAAAAACGTAAAACGAAAATTAAAATACCTTTACACAACGTGTTGACCTCGATCTCCCAAAATTATTGTAATCATTTGTCTGCGCATGCGCGTCCTTTTTTCTCCTTAATATATTCTTAAAATCGCAAAATTTAGCACAATAACTTCGAATTTATGAAAATATTCACATTTTCCTGTTATTTAAACCCCGATGGTTCCCACTGATGTTACATGGACTCCGCTCTGGTATACTTCGTGTGTTCAGTTTTGTGACTTCGGTTCGAAGTCAAGAGAAAAGAAGTAGAAATGTAACGGGAACGGGGTATAAATATAATTTCTACAGCCTTGCTGTGGAAGCCGGCTTTTAAAGCGACGTTGGTAGAGTGGTTGACCTTTTCGTAAAGTTAAGCAACGTTCATCGCGGTTAGTGCATGGATAGGTGACCCGCGATAGCTTAACGCCGGTACACGTAACACTATGGTTTTAATTTACATTTTAATTATAAAAAAATCGCATATAAATAGACTAGTTCACTAATCTTAATCTTCTATTGCAAACGCGAACGAGAACCAATCTAGTGACGAACTGCTACAGAAATATCCGAAAGCTGACGGTAAAAATACGGTGCATACGCGATCAAGACGATTAACACGACCATTCCCCCATTGCACCAGTGGTAGTTCTAAACACAGCCAATATATGTACCGGTGCTGATGCACCCGCGTAATAATGTAAAAAAAATAAAACACCCAATTTTACAGTATTTCCCAATGTAATTTTTCAACACTGGGCATTATTAAATAACAAGTCAACATGTTCTCTGCCATTTCTGTTCATCCAGGAATTGATGGCTTTAGTCGCTTTATTACTTATATCAAATGTGCCGATAACAACAATACATAAACAAAGCAAAATGAAAGGTGAACAACTTGGCAGGGGGCTTGGAATCACCACATATTGAGAACAGTAAACTCGACGCCAATGAGACTGCTGGTGTGATAAACAACGCCCTTCTGCAATATAATGATATCGTTCCACCAGTATTCGATATAGATGGTTCTGTCGATAAGGATACAGAGCAAGACAACAGGCCTGTCATCGCTTCAAATTCGTATTAGTGAAGACCGTTTCCGCCGAATTCACGAGGAATGTCCACTCAACTGGATGTCTTGTAATCACAGGGTGGACATTTATCTAGCAAAACAATGTATATTGATTGTATAATTGTAAAACATCCACAACATAATACAGTTTCTTTCTAATAAGAGTTCTTCATAAACAGAATGTTAACTATGTGTGTGACCGATTGCTAATAATGTTGGTACGCGTGTGTACGCGTGTGTTGAAATAATAATACAGGCTATATAAGTTGATATAAAAAAAACCAATAGAATTGTTTACAACTTTTATTTTAAAACATGACTCATGAAAGTTCTGAATAACTGATATAAGATTTACCAAGATTTTAGATGTAATACTAATCAATACCCTGAAATAAAATGTACCTCTATCATTTTGATTGTGATTACAACGATGAAACCTTTTGCTGGATTTAATAAACAACAAACATACAACTCGTGAAACAAAGGACCATGATGGCCATATATCGCTCGATTGTGTGACACATATGTTAAGGAGATAAATGTGTTACACTGTTAACAATATTAAATCTGTTCTTTTATTTATCAAGAGCAATAACTCCGGACTTTTGGGTCCGAATTGGCACACCGTAATTGTGATGTTATGGTCATACATATTCTTTCTAAATATGATTAGAATTAGTGATGAAATAAAGTGCTAGAGTGTAAACATATCGACATAAGGAATTTTCTTATAAATAAAGGGCAAAGACCTACAAGTCCGATTGTGACAATGGTAAAATATGGCCAAGATTTTATTGTCAAACTTATTCTTTCCAAAAGATTAAGATTGCTTATGTAGCTGTTAGCGTGTAAATTGGGTGAACTATGGCATTTTTTCATAAATCAAGAGCATACAACTTTAGACATAGTTGTCTGATTCTGCCCTGGTCGAACTTGACCATGATCTTATGGCCACATAGCTTTTGTCCAAGTTTGTTTAAGATTGGTAAACAATGTGGATACTAGATTTTACAAAAACTTATTGTAGACGACGGATGACAAACGAACGTTGATCAAAAAGTCACTTGACAACATGGTAGTCTGACAAGAGGGCCATGACGGCCCTGGATCGCTCACCTGATTTAATAGAACTTTAATAGTTGAATCTTAATACATATGAGAAAAAACGATCCACACCTGCTTATGATTACGTTTTCAACAGTTCATAACAACTTCAACAATCTTATTGGAGGGTTATTTGTTCAAATCGGACCAGTACATTTATTTAATTTAATTCCACTTTTTTCATGCCGCAGCAACTAAAGTTTTACACGGAATGTATATAAGGAAATCAATCCCCGCTTCTAAGGGGCCATGTTTTAAAACGAATCAAAATGATTTCCAGAATCTTGAAAGAAGGTTTCAAGGAGCATTTATGTCAAATTATTTTCAAATCAGGCCAGTACTTTTGTAAAAGATTTTTTCTTAAGTTTTCCCTATATATATATAATGTATTATGAAACATATAAGGAAAACAAGCCCCGCCCCCTGGCGGCCATGTTTTCAACGAATTGAAATTTGAAATTATTTTAACAATATTGTTAGGGAAACAGCCAAGGAACATATTTGCCAAATTATTTTAAAATCAGACCAGCGCTTTTGTACAAGGTGATTTTTAATGTTTTTATAATACACATATAAGGACAACAAGCTCCGCCATGTTTTTAAACGGATCAGAATAATTTGAACAATCTTGGAGGAAGATATGTGTCACATTATTTTTAAATCGGACCAGTACCTTTTGACAAGAAGAATTTTTATGTTTTTGCAATTTTCACTTTTGTTTGATCCCGCAGCAACCAAGTTCTACATATAAACTATTGAAAGAGGATCAGTGAAGTTATTTTGATATATGTCCATTGGTTTAGGAGAAGTCGTTAATAGAAAAATGTGAACGGATAGACTAGACGGACGGACTTACGACGACAAAGAAGATCAACAATAGCTCACCCCGCAGTTAAAGAGTTTTAAAGTCATGTCCTTTTTCTCCCTTTCCGATGCAGTAGCAACCAATGTCTTTCAACCAAGCATTATTGCTAGGAATAATTATGAAGATAGTTCCTGAAGGAGCATTTCTACACATTTATTTTGAAATCCTACAAGGACTTTCATAAAAAAGAAAGTTTTTTTCGAGATCCTCATTTTGCCCCTTTACCTGACTGCCAGGTTTTTCATCCAATAAGTATAGCTTGAACACATTTTTTAGAGGTAGACCCGAGGATCATTTCTAATATATATATATATCATTTCTCCCCTTTCTGATGCCGCAGACACCACATTTCTTCATAAAATTCATAAAACAATTTTCAAAGATGACTACCAAGGGATCATTCCAGTGCAGTTTGGTTGAAATTGTTCAGGAGGAGATGTTGTTTAAAGCTACAAGTTAATGATGAAAGACGAAGTATCGAACTTGGCAAAGAGTTGATGGAGATGTATGTTGTGATACACGTTCATGAATATTCAATGTAACATTTTGAGTGTAGCAAGGCAATTGTTGATGACGCACAACGGAAGAAAAATTGACATAATGCTATCACAACAGCTCACTTTCAGTACATCGTGAATTGGTTAGCTAACAATAAGGCATCCTTAGTGTTAACAAGATTTTCATTCAATTTGATCTTGTGATCTAATTTTGACCTCACTTGACCAAATATCAAATTCGGCCAAGATTTGATGGAGATGATTTTTCTGATTAAATGTTAATAAAGTTGGATGTTAATGTCACCTGTAGAGTGTTAACAAGGAAGGCAATTGTTGACCACGGTCAAAGTGTGAACAGAATAGCTCACCTTCAACATTCTTCAACATTTGTGTGCACAGGTGATCTAAAAAAATGACTAAAAACCTAACCAGATATAAATTGCCGAAAAGAATATAGAAACAAGAGGCCCATGAGGGCCTATGCTATATTGGAATGGTTATTTGGTCATTTCCAATCCAGAGCATGTATGTATGGTGAAGATCGGATAGTAAATGGAGGCTCTATTGTGTTCACACGCTATATTATAGCAATTTTGACAATTTCAAGGACCATAATCCAGTCATGCAAGGGCACATCTGGCTGGTTTTCGAAAAAGGAACCGAGCTCTCATCAATATTTAACTACTATCTAAGTTTGGTGAAGATCAGATAGCAATTAGAGCCTCTATTGTGTTCACAAGCCCTATTATAGCAATTTTGGCAAATTGAAGGGCCATAATCCAGCCTTGCATGGGCGGATCTGGCGGGTTTTCGAAAGGAACCGAGCTCTCATCAATATTTAACTACCATCTAATTTTAGTGAAGATCAAATAGTAAATGGAGGCTCTATTGTGTTCACAAGCTGTATTATAGCAATTTTGACAATTTCAAGGGCCATATTCCAGTCTTGCATGAGCGGATCTGGCTGGTTAGCAAAAGAAACCGAGCTCCCATGGATATCTAACTACTGTATGAGTTTGATGGAGATACAATCAAAACTGAAGACTTTATCGCGTTCACAAGCTGTATTATAGCAATTTTGACAACTTCAAGGGCCATAATCTTCTTTCATGAGGGTTTTAAACCAACGGTTAACACATTCTGATCCACGATCAGCTCGCATTTGTTTTAGGTTTTTGCTCACGTAATATACTTTCCATCGCTTCCAAAACAACCTTGACCGGTTCTTTTTTAAGCGGTCGTATCCATATTCTTCTCTACGAAATACCGATTGCAAATAAAAGAAAATGAATGCCATCATTTTTATCAGCCGAATTGGCTATTGCAAGCAAATCTATGTCCCATTGTTCATTAATAGAAGTTACACGAACTTTCGCCGTCTTCAAACGATAACGAATCGGCTTCTGTAAAGCGTATGAATCTTGATTGCCCAACCATTGTCGTACATACTTAAAAGTAAACACGCCTGGATACTTCCGATTTAACGCATTTAGTAATGTTTGTGGTCTAGCATAAGCTGCCGGATTTTTTTCTTTAAAGTAATGCTTGTTTAATATGTTTCGTTTCTTCCCATCATTCATCTTTCTTTATACTCCACGATCACTGAAATGAATACTACTTAAAACATATCATGTCTGATTTAATTAAATTCGGTTTCGGATGAGTCCAAATGATGCTAAAAGGGTATTAAAGGTATGAATTAGTAATATATCATTATTAGTGTTTAAAGGGCCGTAATAAGCGCAGTACAATTAGTTGTTTACTCGCATCAGTATTTTCCCTTGTTTTATCGGAAACCGCGCCTGTCGAATGTGCTCCTCTTTAACAATCCCGCTTTTTTAAACTCGATCACCACCCGTCTCGGATGGCACGTTTTAACGATGCCATGTGATACCGAGGAAATGATACGTCACCGAGGATTGTGCTCCCGAGTTTGTACTCAAACCGACTAAATGCTCTTGACCGAGTTTTTGCTCATACCGACAATTACTCCCTTTACCGACTACTTTGCTTCTAAATGCCGCCAAATACTCCCTTTAGTTTAACACTACCCCATGGGTAAACAAACTAGTACCAGGCTAGAAAAAATTGCCCATGATCACTCCACCATGACCGTCGTGCCACGAATGTGGATGGAACCCGGGACACTCGGTTTTAAATCCCCGACGCTAACAACTCGACCACGGCGGATTCCCATCTGAATTTATGTGTATCTGGGGGTATGTCTATCTGTATATATTCCTTTTTGTTTATATATATATATATGTATGTCCGTCTATCTCTCCGTCTATCTGTTTGTGTAACTGTGTTTGCATGTATATATGTATGCATGCATATACGTGTGTATGTCAATCTGTATGTTTATCTGTCTATGCGTGTTCATGTCTATCTGTCTATGTATGTGTATGTCTACCTGTCTATGTATGTCTATCATCACGTATGTTTTCACTGTATATTTCTATCTGTATGTGTTCATGCCTCTCTGAATTTATGTATATCCGAGTGTATATCTATCTGCATTACTATATTTCGGTAAACTAAGCCTGGATCTATACTGCTCAAGAATGCGAACGTATACCTTTCGATCAAGTGGGCTCAAATGCGGAAAGCAATCTTAATTACTCAATTCTTGAAATATATCATTTACGATATGTCAGTGCTTTGTACAAATATAAATACAATAACAGAGTGTTTACACCAAATGCTAAAAAGGTCAAGGACCTTCGGAAATCGGTGGGCTGAAAAGTTTGTGAGATCTATCATCTTGTAACCTTCAGTTGTAAAATGTTTTCACTTAACCCTTTCCCTTCTACTGATTCGATAGCCTACTGCTTAAGATATTCGATTCTTTCCCGAACTTCCAAATGTTTCCCGAACTGAAAAAGTCGTCTGCTGCAGACACGCTGGAAGTCAAATGAGCTATATGAGTAAGACGGGAATAACGTACATATTTACCTAGAAGCAAATGAATACCGTATAAAAAGAACGACTTGCTTCTAAGAAAAAAGAATATCTGTGTATGTCATTTCACATTTGTCATTCTCATGTTTCGTAAACAACTATATTTAGTTTCAATGAACCTACCTTAAATAAACGGTTTCTACGAAAGGAACTAAAGCTAATAAGAATAATGATACAGGTGTAATACGCCCCCAAAGCCAACCCAGCGAAAACACCTTTGTGCTCAACACATTTCAGTGTTATTCTCATGTTTCGGATGCGACTCTTTTTTAATTTAGGTTTTCTATAAAAACAAACGGGCCCTCCTGACGAAACCACATCAATCCTCAACACAGGTTCAGATCAGCCTGTGTAGTCGCACAGTTCGATCAGACAGATTACCTTCGAAACAGACAATCTACGGATTTAACGCTAACTTTATAAGACGTTTTTTTAAGGTTGATCCTGATTACCGAACTTACCGAAAGTCAATTATAATTATAATTTATAACAGATTTTCTCGTGCCTAGGCACACGCAGTCTATACATACTTTATTATGAACCGCGTCAGACGACTTAGGGCCCTAGTGACATTCCAACGTGGAATGTTTTTAGATTACATGTTTTTACCAAAAGTTACATTAATTATTTCTTTGGCATAATTTGAAGCCTCTGCAGCAAACGACTTTTGAAAACCTTTTGACCAAAGGAGATATTACTATCTGCCACAATGATTTCAACTGTATTCTAAAACTAAACGTTTATAGAAAGAGACTTTCCAATTTGTTCACCACATGTCTTCAAAGTCTTCAGCTACAGATTTGTTGTATATGGGAAAGGTTGTATGTCTATATAACATTTTGGCAAAAAGTGAAGACACTGGTGAGACTGTGCACTAAGAGCCAAAATTGCTATACACGGCTCATCATGTGTGTTTAACTCCGTAAAAAGTCGGCCGTATTACATAGATTAAATTACATAGAGATTGGGTTACAGGATGTGTTTATGTCCTTGGCAGGTAGGTGCGGTGTGTCCCGTTTTAATATTCCGTCTATAATTGACGTGTCCACAGCAGACTGGTGTGAAAAATGTCTGTAAATGAAACATTGTTACCTAAATCAAGTTGAAATATTGTGGAAAAAGGAGAACTTGCTCGTTTTGAGAAGTTTCATCTTATGTCACATTGTTTTCAATTGTCGTATGCTGCAAAGTTGTCAGAAAGCAATTGTATGTGGAAAAGGGTTAAAGCCGTGATAATTTTCTAGTAATGGTCATTTTCTTAGAATGCTGGTATGTGTCACTGTCGGATCCGTTTGCTGGACATGATTATGTTTAATTTCTTTTGTTCCAACACGTTTCAAAAGTCGTCTGCTGCAGAAACCTGAACAACGTCTGTATTTAAGAAAGCCATAGCCATATAAAATAGAGGAAATGGCATAGAGACTGGGTTATATGATGTATCCTTGACAGACTGATGTTATTTCACCCTTTCCCACACACAACACATCTGCAGCAAACATCTAGGCAAATATATTGACACTCTGTACATATAAAAGTATAATTGCTGAATAGACTTAAAACAATGTGACAATGGGCTCTTCTCGAGCAATTTCTCCTATTGCCACAATGTTTTCAAAAATATTCTGCTGCAGAGACGTCAGAGAGCCTATGCGTGTGGGAAATGGTTAACCCTTGCCTTTATATAGTCGACAATTGACATGTCTACAGCAGGCGGTATTATAAAACATGTGGAGGTGGAAACACAAGATAATGCTCTAGATGAACAAGTTCTTACTTAATCCGGGATGGTCTCACGCCTGTATAAAAACACGTCTTCAATGCGTCCAGATAATAACATTCACTCTTGCCTTATATGTTTAAAAGGAATCCGCCGTTGCCGACTGGTTAAGCGTCGGAGGGCGTTGAAGTGCCTTTGTGCAAGGCACATTTTCTAGCCTAGTACTTGTTTGTTTGCCCTGGGATCATGAATATGTGAACTGTCACCGCGATATAACTGGAATAATGTTGAAAACGGCATATACACCCAAAACAACGACAGTTTCACGTCTGTATAAAAACACGTCTTCGGTGCATCCAGATAATTACATTCAGTTTTTCCTAAGGTGTGTATCAAGTTACTAAACATTAAAATACCTTTTTTGTCATTCTGAATTGAATCCGTGAAATAATATATGGAGAACATAATTAACTTAACGTTTTCTTAAATAATAGTCTTTTTTTATGAAATTTGGTGCTGACAGAGTGGTGAACATTATTATGCTGATATGAATCACTCTCGGGTCCTTTCCCTAGTCTAGATTATGTTCAATATTTCTCTTTTGTCTACCTGTTTCAAATGTCATCTGCTGCAGATGCCTAAAATATATCCCATGGCTGTTTTCTCGTTAAGTAGCTACTACGTACTGGTTTTAAGGCGTATTTACGAATGATACAAGACGAATGTTTGTCGCAAAATATTAAAGAAGCTGCAATATTTCGTTTCACATGAAGAAATAAAACAAAGTACATTTAAATCCACAAACATTAGAAAAATTTAATCTGTAGTTAGTAATGCAGATATCGTATTAAGTATTAATTATGTGGGATATTTAACCTGAAAGGGTCTGCGTTTTAAGCGAATGATATGATTTAAAGTTAATGATAGTGGATACGCGTTTAATCCTTTCCCTTCCACATACATAAACTCTGCAGCAGACGACTTTGAAATTATCAAGTACGAAATATAGAAAATCTCTATAAATGTTAGTATGATAATTGATAAGTGTTGAAACTATTGTGGCAAATGGAGAAATTGCTCATTATAAGTAATTTCTCCTTTTGCCACAATGCTTTCAAGGATGTTTAACATGACAGGGTCTGTATTTTAAGCGAATGAGAAGATTTAGAGTTAAACTGATCATGAAAGTGACATGTAAGACTAATTCTAAAGATAAATGGACAAGAGGTTATGATTAATTTCAATTTGTACAAAATAAAAAAATAACTAGCAACTATTTGTATTGTACACACGTCCTGTTATGTAAATTTTTGTTGTCAAATAATGCTGACACACAGAAAATCTGTTATCGTTTGTATCGGTAAGTCATTATAGTGGATAAGGGTTTAACCATTTCCCACATACAACAAGATGCAGCAGACGACTTTGAAATTATCAAGTACAAAATATAGAAAATCTCTATAAAAGATAGTATGATAATTGATGAGCAATTTCTCCTTTTGCCACAATGATCTTAAGGATGTTTAACCGGATAGACTTTGAAAGTATCAAGTACAAAATATAGAAAATCTCTATAAATGATATTAAGATAATTGAAAAGAGTTGAAATCATTGTGGCAAATGGTGAAAATGCTTATCTATGTCTTTACGTTTATGTATTTATGTATGTATGTCTATCTCTCCGTCTATCCGTTGGTGTAATTGTGTTTCTATCATTATGTATGTCTATCACTATGCAGGTATATATCAGTATTTATGCATCAGTCGGTCGGTCTGTTGGTTGGTCGGTCGGTCAGTAGGTCGGTTGATCGGTTGGTCGGGCGGTCAGTCGGTCGTGCAGTCGGTCGTGCAGTCGGTCAGTCGGTTGGTCGGTCGGTCGGTCAGTCGGTCAGTCGGTCTGTCTGTCGGTCGGTCAGTCGGTCTGTCGTTCGGTCGGTCGGTCAGTCAGTCAGTTGGTCGGTCTCGCCCTCTTCTTTTGTCCCTCTCTCTCTCTGTGTCATTCTCTTTCTAAGTCTGTGTGTCTGTCTGTCTGTCTGTCTGTCTGTCTGTCTGTCTGTGTGTCTGTCTCTCTCTCTCTCTCTCCCTCTCTCTCTCTGTGCCTTTCTCTCTCTTTCTTTTTCTCTCTCTATTTCTCCCTCTCTCGTTCTCTCTCTTTCTCTCCATCATCCATTTTTTTTCTATTCGCTCTCTCTCTCTCTCTCTCTCTCTCTCTCTCTCTCTCTCTCCCTCTCTCTCTCTGTGCCTTTCTCTCTCTTTCTTTTTCTCTCTCTATTTCTCCCTCTCTCGTTCTCTCTCTTTCTCTCCATCATCCATTTTTTTTCTATTCGTTCTCGCTCTCTCTCTCTCTCAAACTCTCTTTCTGTCCCCTCTCTGTGTCTGTACATGTTTCTGTCTGTCTGTCTGTCTTTGTCTGTCTCTCTTTATGTCTATCTGAGTGTATGTCTCTCTGTATTTATGTTATTAATATATTTATGCCTTATCTATCTCTCCTTTATGTGTAAGTATATATGTATGCCTGTCTATCTCTCCTTCTATCTGTTGATGTAGCTGTCATTATGCCTGCATGTCTGTATGCATTTATATACGCGTGTTTGTCAATCTGTATGTTTAACAGAACAGAACAGAATAGAACCGTTTATTTATAATATAATATGTACAAAAGCATAGGGCGTGCACAAATTATATACCAGACGATGTTAATATTGATGTTAGGTGTAATAGCAGTCAGTGTTTGTGTGACATAGCATAGAACAGAACGTTTATTCATATATGATTGATCTTCAACAGATTGACAATATACATGTGCATACGAAAACTCCACCCTCTCTATATGTGAATATGTCTGTCTCTGTCTGTCTCTGTCTATCTCTGTCTGTCTCTGTCTCTGTCTCTCTCTGCCTGTATGCATGTGTATGTTTATCTGCATATGTGTGTGCATGTATAGATCTGTCTATGTATGTGTATGTTTATCTGTATATGTATGTAAATCATCATTAATTTATGTCTATTATCATGTGTCTATCATTGCGTATGTATATCACTATTTATTTCTATCTGTGTTTATGCATGTGTCTCTAAATTTATGCTTATCTGAATTTATGTCTATCTGATTGTATGTCTATCGGTATTTATGTATTATTGTTTATGTATACATGAATGTTCGTCTATCTTTCCGCCTATCTGTTGGTGTAACTTTCGATATGCCTGTACGCCTATATGCATGTATATACAATGTACGTGTGTATCTATCTTTGTATTTGTATGTGTATCCGTCTATGTATGTATATCATCATGAATATATGTATATCACCCTGTGTGTCTATCATTATGTATGTCTATCACTATGAATGTACATCTGTGTTTATGCATGTGTCTATGAATGTATGCCTATCGGAATGTGAAGGAGGCCTTATTTTTAACTCATTTATGCACGAAGCGCTGAAAGTGATCTGTTTTGATCGCATTATGTCCGTCTTTCTTCCGTTGTGCGTCATCATCATTTGCCTTGCTACTCTCAAAACATCGAATATTCATGAACGTTTATCACAACATACATCACCATCAACTCTTTGCAAGTTCGAAACAAAAACCGCCCAATATCTATTGAATGCAAAGAGCCCGCCCAAGAGAAAGGTACAAGTGAACTTTTGTGATCTGTCTAGCCCAATATCTACAATGTTCGACTAGTACTTACAAAAGCGCGTCAGAAGCTCTGTCAAGTGAGATATACTCGGATAAGTCAAAACTACGGAGCATAGGCTGGTCTGAGCCTAAACTATTCTGAAATGCCAAATTTTACTTCTTTCCATGACCTGGCACACTAAATGTGTTTTCAATGCTACAAACCCGGATCAACCTAAGCAGGCCGCGCAGGCTGACCTGGACACACACTTTTCGCCTCCGGTCGATTTTCGATTTCATGAATCATTAATCTACATCACTATCACCCTGAGTCGATAATGTTGGTTTTCTCGTGGAACGGCTCATATTGAGTTAAGTCACACGGTCGAAACTGCATTTACGTACAGTTAAGACTCTGGTACGGTATCGTGTTGATTATAATTCAACCGGCACAGAACTTCCTCATTCCTACAGTAGTTCCTGAGCCTCGTCAGATGGGCAGACTTGCATTTACGTACTGTTAAGAGATTGGTGTGATATCGTGATGACTACAAGCAGGAACGTTATATATTGGCCCTGCTTCTAGGTATGTGAACTTGGCACGAAGTTCGATATTCGGTAATCGATATTCAATACCGATATGAATGTACATGTATATAGAGATTGTACCTGGTATGTGTTTGGATTTCCTATTTGGATTTATACTGATTTTCAAATGACATGACAGGATAATTAAACAGCTATCTGCATTAGGTACATGTTTACCTAATACCTTGATGAGTGATAACTTAAAACGTCGTTGTTATAAGTATATACTAATTATAAAACAAATAATGACCACTGAAATGCTAACCATTAGTGTTCGCCTCCGTATTCCTTGAATCTTCAAATTTCATTTTACAGGTAAACCCCGTGTGTACTAGGTTCTTATCTGCACGCATATGAAATTAACACCAACCTTTCAGGCGCGACGCAATTTGATACCGATTTAAATATAGAGCCAGGTCGATATTCGGTAAAATGGTGCTATGTTTTTTCTAACCATGTACATGTAGTAGAGCGAATACCGATTTGAATATCGATTTGAATTCAGTGCCAGATCGATATTCGGTAAAATGGTACTATCTTTTTTCTGACCATGTAGTAGAGCGAATAACAATTTGAATATAGAGCCAGGTCGATATTCGGAAAAATGGTGCTATCCTTTTCTGAACATACCGATTTGAATATCGATTTGAATATGGCCCCAGGTCGGTATTCGGGAAAATGTTGATTTCGTGTTTTTAATCATGTTGACCAGGAATACCGAGCTCTAACACATTGATATCTCGAACATATCGATAACTTGAACATATCGATAACTCGAATACACCGAAAACTCGATCATCTCGAACATCTCGATAACTCTAATATCTCAAAAATCTCAATAGCTCGAACATCTCGATAACTGAAGCATCTCGATAACTTGAACATCTCGATAACTCGAACATCTCGATAACTCGAACATCTTGATAAGATAACTCGAACATCTCGATAACTCAAATATATTGATAACTCGAATATACCAGTGACTGGATTTTTTTTTATAACTCGAACATACCGATAACTCGAACGCATCGATATCTCGAACATATCGATAACTTTAGCATAACGATAATTTGAACACATACTTCGAACATAACGATAACTCGAATATACCGATAACTCGAACAAAATCGATAACTCGAACATATCGATAACGCGAATATTTTGATAACTCGAATATACAAACGACTCGAAAAAAACGATATCTCGAACGACTCGATAACCATATCCATATGTTCGATTTATCGAAGTGTTCGAGTAATCGGTATATTCGAGTTGTCGATATGTTTGAGATATCGATGTGTTCGAGTTATCTGTATGTTCGAGATATAAATTTGTCCGAGATGTTCGCGTTATCGAGATGTTCGAGTTATCGAGACGTTGGAGTTATCGATATGTTCGAGCTATCTAGATGTTTGAGTTCTCGAGGTTTTCCAGTTATCAAGATGGTCGATATATCGATGTGTTTGAGTTATCGGTGTGTTCGAGATATAAGTTTGTCCGAGTCGGTGGTATATTCGAGTTATCAATATATTTGAGTTATCGAGATGTTTGAGTTATCAAGATGGTTGAGTATTCGGCGTATTCGAGTTATCGATATGTTCGAGGTATCGATGTATTCGAGTTATCGCTGTGTGGAGTTATCGTTTTGTTAAAGTTATTGATATGTTCGATATATCGATGTGTTCAAGCTCGGTATTCCAGGTCTTAATGATCAAAAAGACCAAAATAACCATTTTCCCGAATACCGACCTGGCTCAATATTCAAATCCATATTCAAATCGGTAGTCACGCTTCTACGTGATTAGCATGACATTGAAAGCATTTTCCCGAATATCGACCTGGGTCTATATTGAAATCGATATTCAAATCGGTATTCGCTCTACTACTTGTTCAGAAAAAATATAGCACCATTTTCCCGAATATCGACCTGGCTCTATATCCAAATCGATATTCAAATCGGTATTCGCTCTACTTCGTGGTCAGAAAGACAATAGGACCATTTAACAGAATATCAACCTGGCACTAAATTCAAATCGATATTCAAATTGGTGTTCGCCCTTTTACATGCTCAGGAAGACGATAGCACCATTTTCATGAATACCGACCTGGCTCCATATTCAAATCGATATTCAAATCGGTATTCAGACTTCTACGTGATAAGGATGACGTTGAAAACATTTTGCAGAATATCGACCTAGGTCTATATTGAAATCGATATTCAAATCTGTATTCGCTCTACTACATGGTCAGAAAGACAATAACACCATTTTACCGAATATCGACCTGGCACTAAATTCAAATCGATATTCAAATCGGAGTTCGCCCTTCTATATGATCAGGAAGACGATAGCATCATTTTCACGAATATCGGCCTGGCTCTATATTCAAATCGATATTCAAATCGGTATTCGCTCTACTACTTGGTCAGAAAAAGGATAGAACCATTTTCCCGAATATCGACCTGGCTCTATATTCAAATCGATATTCAAATCGGTATTCGCCCTTCTACATGATCAGGAAGACGATAGCACCATTTTACCGAATATCGACCTGGCTCTATATTCAAATCGATATTCAAATCGGTATTAGCCCTACTTCATGGTCAGAAAGACAATAGCACCATTTTACCGAATATCGACCTGACATTAAATTCAAATCGATATTCAAATCGGGGTTCTCTCTACTACATGATTAGGAAGACGATAGCACCATTTACCGAATATCGAACTGGCTCTATATTCAAATCGATATTCAAATCGGTACTCGATCTACTGCATGCTCAGAAAAAAAGATAGTACCATGTTTTCGAATATCGACCTGGCGCGACATTCATATTTATATTCATATCGATATTCGTCATACTAAACAATGACGGTATTTTATATTTCAATGCGTAACAGAGTTCACGAATCTGGTGCTGGTTCTATATTCGTTTCAGCTCTACATTCATATCGGTATTGAATATCGTTTACCGAATATCGAACTTCGTGGCAACTTCACATACCTCATTCTTCTAGTCAACCTGAACATAACTTCCGCATTCCTATCACTTACGTCATCAGAGGATCAAATTGCGTCGCGCCTGAAAGGTTGGGGTTAATTTCATTTGCGTGCAGATAAGAACCTAGTACACACGGGGTTTACCTGTAAAATGAAATTTGAACGTTCAAGGAATTCAGAGGCAAACACTAATGGTTTGCATTCCAGTGTAGGTCTTAATTTGTTTTGTAATTACTATATACTTATAACAAAAGCGTTTTAAGTTATCACTTATCAAGGTATTAGCTATACATGTACCTTGTGCAGATTAGCTGTTTAATTATCCTGGCATGTCTTTTGAAAATCCCAATAAATCTGAATGGGAAATCTAAACACAAACCAGGTCCAATCTCTATATCTGCACTTTGCTTTACAAACAGAAGTACATGGCAGCGAAAATTACACTGGCTACGAAACCTACACTGAACAGAAGTTTAGTCTGGTTCTCTGCGTACTTTATATTCAAAAAGTGCCGTACTAGTAGTAGGGTCAAGTAATCCATACTGGACAGAAGGTTTGCTTTAAAAACGACATGGGTCTTGTCAATTGTAGTTATAAAAACTGGTGGTATCAAATATGGTATGCTAAAGTTAACTCGGTGCGCTGTCATAATTTTGTCATCAGAAAAAGACAAGTACTAACCAGTGGAAGAATGCATCTGTAATTATGTCTTTGTGAAACACGCCTAGTATAAATTTGAAATTAAAAAACAGCAAGTAGGGAACATTCAATCTTTCATTCAAGTCTCAATGTTGTTGTATGTTTGTATGCTAGAAAAATACCTATATAAAAATGTCACGGACCTCTTTGTTTGTATGGTGTGTCCTAGAAAATGTGTTTCTATGTTTCTATGCATTTTGTGTACAAGTAAACAACATAGAAATGTCAAGAACGTCTTTGTTCGTATGGTATTCTCAAGAAAGTGCATTTCTATGTTCATTAGTGTTCAAATAAACTATATTGAAATTGTCTAACTCATATAAAAGAGAACATATATATGTTGATACATTATGCAGAGTCCATAGTGTTGGTTTTCTCTTGGAACGGCTCATATACATGTTGACTGCGTGCCTTCAAGCTCAATCAAGTGCAATGCACACGAATAATAACGATAGCACGCCTTTTGTTGGAGTTGTTAGAAGATTGTAATCATTCCAATATCACTATTTTTAGAGTTATCTCTTTGTTTCATGTTTTCTTGTTCAGCAAATTTCTCGATTATTTTCAAATGTATTAATTTCAAACTTAACGTGTTGATAGCTTGTATTCAGCAGATGCACAGGTGTAAAGTGCACACTGACTATAATTCTAGCATGCGTGTTCATCCCACTGTTTGTACCTTTCCGACCATTTTAATACGCCCGTTGATATAGGGACCGCACTATGATAACACCTACGACTTTAAGTCCATTGGTGGATGACGCTTGTCACAGTGACTTTTGTCAAACGTCGGAAAGAATGTTGGCCGAGCTGGGGTTCGAACTCACAACTACTGTATTGAAGCCCGCATTGAAACCGACTGAGCTACCGGGGCTTGGCATATAAAGACAAGACCGCCCGGTCTCCTAGATATATCGAGTCGTCTTTGCGGCGTTATATCGGTTTGTTTGTGAAGTCTGTATTATAGTGTTTGATTTAATATGGCAATCTGAAATGCGAGGCGTTTATGGCACATAGACAAATCGTATCTAAGGTATACTCTGGGATTGACTTTATGTATAACTTACCAATTTTGACAGCTTATTGAGAAGTGAATATATTGCCTTTCCCTTTTCAACAAAAATGCAAAGATAACTGCATGCGTTTGGTTAAAAGAAGAAGGCCGGTAAAGAAAGATAATGTAACATTGTGGATAATTTAGCTGAAATTCTTCAATTTCTCTTTTTCAGATAGTGTCTATCGCTCTTGACACATAATTATATCCTTGATATATAAAAAATGACCTTTACAATTCTTTCAGTAATACAAGGTAAATTCTTTACATCACGACAAAGTTGTAGCCGATGACTTAAAGATACGCTTTAAAAAGCCGAATTAGCTCTTATAGTTATCGAGGGCTTAGCGTGAAACAGTTGAAACTAAAATTGGTATTTTTCTACCAAGGTTAAGCACCTGGCCATAAAGTCTTTAAATGTGTAAAATCATTTTTCTTGGTAAACAATGGAAATGTATGTGTCATTACTCGTTTTGAGCAACGGCACCTAAATTTGCATTGTTTACAAAGGGGTCCAAATTGCCCCTAAACAAGGGTTTTCAAAATAGATTTTTAGTTACAACCGTTTCACGCCAAGCCCTCGATGTTGATACGGTAGATAACTGTTTGTTTCAGTTGTTCTGTTTTTGTCTTGTTTTAACCTGTTCCCATATACTCCTTTTCTTCAACAGTGGAATTTGTAACCATCTATGCAAAAATATGAGAAATCGCTTTAAATGAAAGATATTTTTGTAATATAGTTGAAAACATTTTGGCAAAAGGAGAAATTGCTTATAATGAGCATTTTACTCTTTTATCACAATGTTTTCTTAAGTTGTCTTTTACAGTTGCGTCCATCAATGGGATTGCGTTAACCCTTTTCCACCTGTAGGTATATATTGACACATCTGCAATAGATAACTTTTGAAAACTATACTATAATGCTTTTTTATTTAATAATCAAACTGTCATATATGGAGATATTTCACATTTTCAATGCAGTGTGGGCGACTAGGTAAAGAAAAATATATATAGTGAAAAGTATCACTAGATAATTTCACAAACAGGGGCTTTCTGACAACTCGGCAGAAGATGAATTTTGAAAACATTATTTTAATTCATTCATCAAATGTTTTGTTTGTTAAAATTCTTGGTATCGTATCCCGTATCTTGCTCGCTTTTCCGAAATTGTCGTTTTGACCGACGTTTTCAGTGGTTTCAACGAGCGCCGTACTTCTCACTCGATTGCTCTATCAAATACACTTGTTATTTACTCTTTTCTTCAAAATGAACATATATTGATGTTAACAATTTATATACCTTATTTGTCTTTAATTGCCATATGAATTAATGTTTGATGTTAACAAATGACTTTGTAAATAAAAATGGGCCCCAAAATCGATAGATATATTTCGTCAATAAAATATGGAAAAAAATGTGCAACCATTCAATGCGCCAATCAAGATCCAATCAGAGTGTCACTTTCATGCTGGTCTTAACTGTATGTTACTGAACTATTGTTGAAAACATCAGTAAAATATAATGAAAAAGTTGGTAAAGGATGTATTCAAACTTGAACAGAGCAGACGATCCTAACATACCATATCGGGTTACTTTAAAGTATAGCACTGGATATTTGTACATTTTATCATTACCTTACAAGGTAATAACTAACCTTATAAGGTAATAATCAACTATCGTTACTAAGTATTATACGGTGTCTAAGCGCAATATCACGTGATTGTTGTTTGTAAAGACTGCATGGTCGTTTGGGACCGTCATTACGCTTTTGACATTAATAGAGTTCTGACGTATCTAACATATTATATTGGGGGGAAAGAGCGGTGCGCAAAAAGGATAGAAGATTGTATGGGTGAACTTCGAGAATTCGGTAAGTTAAATAACATTTTACTTTTAGTTTAAACATCATATTTTTTTTCCTCGTTTATCCAATGAGACCGAACCTAACATACTTACTATAATTTTTGGGGAAAACAGATTTGCGAACCGTGAAGTATAGAAATGTGATGTAACATTTGGCGATAATTTACCATACAGAAATAAAGAGTTGTTGTAACTTTAACGATCTATAATACTTTGATTAGTTAAGTTATCGCTTAGGTGCAAACGGCTCCACAAAATATAATTATCTATCTGTAATATGTATATTTTATTTATCGTGAAAAAGATAATTTAAATAGTCTTTTTCAGGTTGAATAAACGTTGCCAATATCATAAAGACAAAGAGCAAAATAAAATTACCCCTTCACTTATAATCGATATATATCAAATATTATTAAAGATATTTCTTAGGAGCAAACGATCTCAGATTAGGCCCTTCTTCATCTTCAATGTAATTTTTATTTGTAACTTCATGGTTTTAACTGTATTCGTGGTAGTTCGAAAATGCTCCTGATTCGATCCGAACTTTTATGACGCTCATAAAATAAATTTGTATCCCCAGGGGTCTTAATCCGAATTATCTTATACACAACTCTCAATGTTGAACAACTTAGTTAGATTTTGTATGAAGTCTTTGTAACTTTAAAAATAACGTTCAAAAGGTTTAGTGACAGAAAGTAATTTGGTGATTAAACATCCCTGATATGATTCTTTCGAATAGTATATGTGATTGTTTTTTTCTGTTTTCTTTTTTTTTGCTGTTTCTGTCTTTGGTGTATTTTATTTTTTTATCATATTTATCTTTTTATAAAACAAATAATAACAATAATACAGTAAATTTAGTAACATAAATCAATTTGGTACTTGACATCTATTAAACATTTCTGTAAAGCTTCTTCAGCATAATTATATTTGATTTTTTTTCTATTTCCTTTTGTTATATTTTTT
Source organism: Serripes groenlandicus (assembly GCA_031761405.1). Classification (NCBI taxonomy): domain Eukaryota; kingdom Metazoa; phylum Mollusca; class Bivalvia; order Cardiida; family Cardiidae; genus Serripes; species Serripes groenlandicus. The sequence continues at coordinate 46,612,597 of JASEVX010000009.1, forward strand.
TTTCTGATCGGGTTTATTGTATTTTTGTAACTCATGTACATTTGAAATGACGAGGAACATTAATCAATTTCAATTTAAATAATAAATTAATTGAAAATTTAATTCAATTTGCGTATCATGCAAAATATATGCACATATAATAACTCATGTACATTTGAAATGACGAGAAACATTAATTGAGCCGTCCCGCGAGAAAACCAACATTATGGCTGCGTAATTTATCGACCCAGATCAGCCTTCGCAGTTCGCACAGACTGATTCGGGCGACACATTCCGTCTCAGGGAGATAGAGGTATAGAGTAATGATTCATGAAACAGAAAATCAACAGAAAGCGAGAAGTGTCTGTCCGTGTTAAAATGCTTAGGCTGATCCGTGTCGATACTTTACGCAGATACCACAATGTTGGTTTTCTCGCGGGACGGCTCAATAGTTCAAGTTTCATTTAATTTGAGTATCATGCAAAGTATATGCACATATAATAAGACAACATATGATTAAGTTTATTGAATTTGGTCTATTTCATGTTGTCCTAGTGTAAAATCCTAGAAAATAAAAGGTAAACTTGAAATAGAAATGTTGCTTTTTGCACGGCTATCAGGGCAAAACAATGTTGCTTTGGATCCTAATTACCTTTTAATTGACAACATGATATAATCATTTTGAAGGGTTTATCTTTACTCCACAGATAAACTAAGCAGGTATCCTACTATTTTAAGAATTACTTTGTCTCATTTCGTATTTGTCTTAGGCCACATTGACGTCTTGATCATTGGATTTTATTTTTTAAAATTAGGGGCGAGCGAGCGAAATTTTTATTTTTATTTTTATTAATGTTTGGTCCGTTTTAAAAACTGAGGGGGATAATATTTTTTTTCTGATCAGTTATTATAATGGTATCACGGTCTATTGATCTTACTATAAACAGTTTAACACTTATTACATTATATGTTTAACTGATTAGTTAACACTAAAACTGTAACACTCTATTAATTATTGATGTAATCCACGTGGAATATTACTTTTTATTCACATTCTTTATTCACTCGTTCTTATATTACAATACTCCCTTTACAACCAATATCATGCTGTTTACAACTTGCAAACCATCATTTAATCAATCCATTATAGTTTCAAGTAACTAACTTGTCTTTAGTTGCAGTAAGTTGTTTAAAAGACAGACAGACATCTTAAATCATGTATAGACCAGAATTTAAGTTAAAAACGTGAAATGAAGCTCGAACCAACATCAGTGATCTACAGTTGAAGATTTTAACCACTCATAGTCAAGTTAGTAAGTGGGGAATATGGGCTCAACATCAAACTAATTGCAACAGAAATGATATTATTGTTTTTTGATAGTTTGGTTACCTATAACATCACTGGTAAAAAATCTACAGAGGGGAAATTTGTATATTTCCCTTATTAATATGATAACCCAAATAACCCAAAAGGTAGAAAACACCAGAGATATATAAACACATATGTGTTTATAAATATGTCTCTGAAAACAACAACTATTATCAACATCGTTTCTAAGTATCTATGCAAGGAACAAATTTAAGCGGACATTGCACCTTAGTTTTAACATATATCTAATACAAATGTAATCTGAATATAAAATATACTTATAAAAATAATTTTACCAACTTTGTATCAATTTATAGACATTTGTGAGCATACTTCGAGGTATATCTTACCACACCCACTTGCGCAAGCAGCCATACACATAACACTAAACAGTGCCATACAGTAACTTAGATACACAAGCAATCAATCAATTTGAGCAAAGGCTTGTGCAGAAGACTTCTTCAACAAACAGGCCGACTAATGCACATCATGACGACAAATATTAAGAACATTGTAGACAAAGAGGGTATTGCTCTTACAAAGCATACCTTTTCAACACTGTTTAACATTTTGTTCCGGATTTTAATTATTTTCCTTACTCAATAGCTATTAGGCTATATGTATATGTAAAGAAAAGAACAAAAACATTGCTGACAAAAGGAGCAATCTCTCTACAAAGTTTTCAACACTATATATAAATAGTTCTTCAAAATTTCCAAATATTACATTTTGCTTCATAAAGTAATCAAAGATAATGAATTTAAATCAGCATATCGGGGAAAGACAGTATAATGCAAGGTTAAGGATACAGGGAGTTATACTTATTACTATAATAACTTACAGACTAATCTCTAATATAACTACGATGATAGTTTAGTTTAAACTATTAAGTTTTATATCGATTGCGAAACAAGCCTTTTGCTTAGATTAATCACTCTCAATGTCTGTTTCCTGGAGACTTAACCAGTATGGAAAAATTCCAGTCAGAACCCGCTCATCATAAACATGAACATGAAAGTCAAACAAACATGAAAAACAATATATACATGAACATGGTAAACAAACAAACAAACATAGACAAACAATATATACATGGACATGAAGAACAAACAAAACATGTAACCCTATCCCCAATTCAATGAAACTATTGCAGAACTCTTGAACTATTGGGGCAAGATTTTAAGCACTCATGATTTAGTACTTCTAGCGTTGATAAAATTAGAGATCATAAGGAAAATTACCCAACATAAGTACTCTCCAACGCTTAGACAATGCGTCCGAATGTCATCATAATAAGGAAATTCGTCTACATGGGGGCAAGGGTTAAATTTACACCAATCCACATACATAAATTACATTAATTGAGCCGAAGTTATCGTCTTCGCTAGCAAAAAGTGTACAACAACTTGCGACACACTGGAAGCGCAGCAACGTTAAACACGAGGGGAACTGTCCCACTTACCGAACGTAAATGTAACAGCTCCAAACAGTGTGTAAGTACAAAATGAAAGTCCGATAGAATTTATGGTAGTGTGCACGAAGAACCTGCTCAAATAATCATTCACTCCAATAGAGCGCTAGCTCTAATAAAGTCAGTCTTACTCAAGGATTTTAACCGATCAAAAACTTGGTTATTAAACTCATGACGTATTCTACGCTCAAATGCGGATCTACAAGATAGTAGACGATTACGGTGTAGTAAAATATGCTCAGTAACACTTAAATCTATATCGTGCCTATCTCAACGCGTATAAAAAGTAGACGAGTACGCAATTAACTGCGCCACAGAAAAACAAGCATACATCATACCAGGATTATGTTTTGCAAAATACCATATAGGAGAACTGCTCCTGAATGTGTCTATATAGTACGAATTCGTGCGAAGAAGTTCTCTCGTTCCATGAATTAGTACACTGATTGGTTAATGTGATGTTAACCATCCTTTACCACACATTTTTAATTGGAAACCCGCCAAATATCGAAAAGTCTTGCACGTCATGCACAAATCATGTTTACGCTAATTAGAGACAATATCAGAGATATAACCAGTACTACTAAGACCATCATTGCATGAACATAAATGCAGAAGAAAAAATACTTTTTTGTTGACAGTCCCTCTCTAATTGACACAATTGACCAAGGAAGGTCAATTTCCTCTTATCAATTTCAGCCTGCAGTGGAAGAACGCCTAATAGGCCGAGGACAATATCTGTTCTCGATCTACTTTAGAATACCTGAATCTGTTTTAAGCATAATTCGCGTGACGTGTCCACATTCAAGTTGTCTCGGTCAGAGAGCGACTGTAAAATTTCATAGCTAAAGAAAGCTCGTGGCAAAACAATAGATTTGTATATTTTGAAACTAGTAATTGGACTAAGATTATTTCTGTGCAAACCTTCCTTAATTAACCCATAGAAAGTCCCCCTTAATGTCCTAACTACATTTTAAACAATTGCCGATGATGAGGAATACTTAATAACGTCCTCTGTTTCTTGTATGAGGCTATTACTCACAAACGAAGTGCATTTATTTGGATTGTATTGAAATCTCCATAAACAAGAATATTTATTACAAATCAATATCATTTCTGGAAAGGCTTTGCTCGATAGAGCAAGAAGGGTCAAGTCGACTGCAAAGGACGGGGCGCATACACTAGAGCCTAGCACTTTAAATCCTAAATTACTGATTTCTAACTGCTCTATCAACGAGTTAATATTTAAGAGACATAATAAAAGGGACCATACCCCACCCTGTCTGGTATCTTGTAACACTGGGAACCAGTCAGAATAAATACCATTATACATGACATAACTGTACATATCATTGCGCATGGAAATAACAGATTTTAACAGCTTTGGGGTGACTTGTAACTCACGTAATGTATAGAATAGACAATCATGCCAACCTCTATAAAATGTTTGACAGACATCTAAAAATCAAGCGAACAATTTACTGTAAGCTTCTTTGCAATAGCTTATACTTTCTGTTAGTATGAATGAAGTCATAGTACTACCCATGTTTGGTTGAAACCCGCCCTGGAGAGGATGTAATGGTTTATCTATAGATTTTAGGAGGCGTTTGAAAAGAACATTTTCATATAGCTTTAAAATAGAAGAGGAAAGGGTAATTGCCCTATAACTACCAGAGCCCTTTCTGGGTTTACCACTACCTTTGTATAAGGTTATAATAATTCCTTGTTTAAGGGATGTATGTACGTGACCAAAACAATACATTAAATCAAGTAAAACAGTCACATACTGTTTTTCACATTAATACACCGTGAATGAGGTGTTCATTGCAAACCCGGTCTAGTCCACACATGTTACCATTTTTTAAAGTAGTTAAGGCAGATAACATTTCCTCCTGTGCTATGTGATCCCAATGTACTAAAATCGACTCTTCCTTAATACAATTAACACATGCCGTCACGTTTTCGAAGTGCACCCGCTCATAGGAATCACTCTCCGTATCGGAGTAAAGGGTTGCAAAGTGACGACCCCATACACGACAAATTTCCAATGGATCACGAACGAGTAAATCGCCTGATTTAATCTCTTAAGAAATAGTTTTCTGTTATGTTTTCATCTTCTATTTGACTTATTTCTAAAATAACTAATGCCTATCTATACCTGCCGCATTGTCAATGTCATTATTGACTTGTTGTAGGTACTTTAGAAAGACATTTCTGTGTAACTTTCGGAAACAGATTTTTGCATCTTTGTATTCTCTGTATGAATCAAAATCATCACCTCTTGTTCTGCCATCCCGAACCCAAACTATGCGCTTATATCTCATAAACGCATGGGTTTGCTTCAGACTGACTGACCAATAGAGCTAAAGATGCGATCTGTAAGACGTGCGCGGAAGATGTGCATTTGAGGCTATACTGATGTTATTAACAATGCACTGGTAATTGATCTACACTGTTTTTCGGGCATTGACTTAAACTTATTTGATATTTTAAGACTTCGATTTCGGACACCCTTTTCCACCTTACTGACTCATTAAAATTGTCTTTGACACTATAAGAATATTAATAATTTCGTAATTTAAATACAATCGGACGGTGAGAAGACACATTTAACAGACATCGTCAAGTATAATACAATAAACAATAGAATGAACTAATTCATCCGAAGTGATAATATGATCAATTAAAGACTTGTTACGATGATCACAAGAGACATAGCTGGTATCTGCCCCAGTACAAAGGGATGAAGAAGAGATATTAATCAAATCGAACATAGACGTCAGCTCCAAAAGGGCATTGTTTCTACTATCTATCTGCTTAATAAACATAGATCCATTCAAATGAGCATTCCAATCGCCTATTATAATTAATTACTGTTCCAACTTGCGAAATCATGTAACAATTATATGTGTTGACGGAAGTATGCTATACTGTGATTTGAGCTGGGCAAAATATACTTGTAATAATACATATGTATACTTATCACATGACGATTGAACTTGTATTCCTATAACCCGATCACTATCTATAGAAAGAGGAGAAAAAGATTCGTTGAGTGATTTCTTCCACAACATCGCAACGCCACCTTTTCCTCAATTATATCAACTGTTACCAAAAAGTAATTTCTATACACAAAATTATAGGGAAATACATAACATAATATAAATACATTTTTTACATTATGAAAAATGTTCTCTAAAACTAAAAGTCTTTCAACTGCATATAGAAGTATTGTGCTTATTATGCCCCCTTCGAATAAGAGGGGTATATTGCTTTGCACATGTCGGTCGGTCGGTCGCCGGTATGTCGGTCCGTCGGTAGACCACAGCTTGTTCGAGTGATAACTCAGCAATGCCTGGACCTATGGTCTCAAACTTGACATGGAGGTTGGGCCTGGCCAGTAGATGAACCCTATTGATTTTAGGGATATCGGATCAAAGGTCAAGGCCACAGTGACATTGAACGCGAAAAGCTTGTCCGAGTGATAACTCTACATTGCCTGCACTCGTGGCCCTCAAACGTGACATGGAGACTAGGGGTGACCAGTGATTGTGATGTCATTGGGTGAAAGGTCAAATTTACAGTGACATTGAACGCAAAAAGCTCGTCCACGTGATAACTCGATATTGCCTGCACCCATTGCCCTCAAACTTAACTAGGAGGCTGGGGGTGACCAGAAGATGACTTCCCTTATTGATTTTGAGGTCATCGGATCAAAGGTCAAGGTCGCACTGACTTTGAACGCGAAAAGCTTGTCCGAGTGATAACTCGACATTGCCTGCAACCATGGCCCTCAAACTTGACATGGAGACTGGGGTGACCATAAGATGAATTCTAATTATTTTGAGGTCATCAGGTCAAAGGTCAAGGTCACAGTGACCTTGAACACAAAAACTTGTCCGAGTTATAACTCGACATTGCTTACATGTATGGCCCTTAAACTTGACATGGAGGCTGGGGGTGACCAGTAGATGACCCCTATTAATTTTGAGGTCATTAGGTCAACGCGAAATATTGTCCGAGTGATAACTCGACATTTCATGCACCTATGACCCTCTTAACATGGAGGCTTGGAGTGACCAGTAGATGACCAATATTGTGATGTCATCAAGTGAAAGGTTAAGGTCACAGTGACCAAGCTTGTCCAAGTGATAACAAAACAATGCATTGACCTCTGGTCCTCAAAGTTTGGCCTGACCAGAAGATGACCCCTATTGATGTTGAAGTCATCGGGTCAAAGTTCAAGGTGACCTGGAACGCAAAAAGCTTGTCCGAGTGATAACTCGACATTGCTAGCATTCATGGCCCTCAAACTTGACATGGAGGCTGGGGGTGACCAGTAAATGACCCCTATTGATTTTGAGGTCATCTGGTTAAAAATTGTCCAAATATTCCTTACAACATGGCGCTCAGATGGACATTATGGCCCTCAAACTTGAAATGGAGGATGGTGGTGATCAGTAGATGACCCACATTGATTTTGAGGTTAACGTGTCAAAGGTCAAGGTCATTGTAAAGTTGAACGCAAAAAGCTTGTCCGAGTGATAACTCGACATTGCCTGCACCCATGACCCTTAAACTTGACATGGATGCTGAGGATGACCTGTAGATAAGTATGTTGAGGTCATCAAGTCAAAGGTCAAGGTCACATTGACATTGAACGCGAAAACCCTGTCCGAGTGATAACTCGACATTGCTTGCACGTTTGAGGTCATTATGTCAAAGGTCAAGGTCACTGACCTTGAACGCGAAATATTGTCCGAGTGATAACTCGACATTGCATGCACCCATGACCCTCAAACTTAACATAGAGGCTTGGGGTGACAAGTAGATGACCCCTTTTGTGAGGTCATCAGGTGAAAAGTTAAGTTCACAGTGATCAAGCTTGTCCGAGTGATGACTAAACAATGCCCTGACCTATGGTTCTCAAAGTTGTCTTGGAGGTTGGGCCTGACGAGTAGATGACCAATATTGATTTTGAATTCATCTGGTCAAAGGTCAAGGTCACAGTGACATTGAACGCAAAAAAAGCTTGCACGAGTGATAACTATACATTGCCTGCACCCGTGGCCCTCAAACTTGACATGGAATCTAGGGGTGACCAGTAGATTGATTTTGAGGTCATCGAATACAAAATTGTCCAAATATTCCTGACAACATGGCGCTCAGAGGGGGCATAATGTTTGACAAACATCTCTTGTTTTCTTATTGGCAATGGGTTATTAGATTGTAATAACTAACGCGTAGAAACTAGTAATGCTAGTACCAGATTTATACCAGGTTAAAAGGAAATCCTGTCTGATTTCGAGGAACTTTTGACACTGGAAAACATATGATATGCACACTCAGTAATGTTATGTAAATTTCAACTGGATTAAATTTTGAAAACAGTACAAACATATCCTATTTTCCCGAATAATTTTACTATGGCCACCAGTCTCAATTCTAAACTTATGATTAGACCAACATTATTTTGATAAAGTAATCTTATGATTAAACGAGATGTCTATAAGTAGATCTTTTTTTGAATTCAATAGAAACTTATAATGTTTATAGTGAATACATCGACCAGATTCGTTCATACGTCCATGCCAATTTTGCTCGAATTAATCTAGTAGACGTTCTTTAAAACACCTTATACATTGAATCACGTTTCCAACCTCCTGTTTCCAAAACAAAATAAGAAATGTAAGTTCTTCCCATAAGTTGCCCAGGTTCTACGTCCTACGTCATCTAAACGAGTTCAACATTAAATCTTCTATTTGGCATTTCCAATAGTCTACACCAATACTTAATACAAGACATAAAATAATCTATAAAGAGGGAATATCATAGTATTTGTTGAAATTTTTAACTTCAAATACCTTTTACAGAAAGTAAATTGTACATATTATAAGTATGACCCCAAATGTAATCACCGTACCAGTATTGATTTTATTATTGAAACTAACAATTTAAAGATATCTTTGCAAGGAAAATAACTAAAATATATCTGATATCTGTATATTAAAAAGTAGTTTCTTTGCTTCGGATGCCTATCTTTGTTGAGATGAGAATAAAGACAAATTTTGTGTAAAATGCAGACCCATGTATTTATAACATGATGTTATTTCAACACGTTAATTATCTAAAAGAATTGTTTTCATTTGCTCGTAATTGCCTGCCATCTTTAAAAACTATTATTTCTGTTTTATCTAAGTAAATTTCCATACATGTGTCTGAACAAATATGTTACTATATAAAGTTGATTTTGCAATTGTATGACTGTGTCCAAACAATTTGCAATGTAATCTGCGAGCAATAAGCATATAGTGTCAGGTATATTCTCAGTAATGTAAATACCGTGTTTACATCCTTCAAGAGTCTTACATGTATACAAAGGTGATTAAAAATAAGAACAAATTGTTGTGATACTTGTATCACCCTGTCTGGTACCTATGTTACATTTTAAGAATTTTGCAAGACCAGTATCTGCTTTAATGTAGGATGAAATATCAGAAAACATAGCATTTAACACTTTCAAACTGTAACCGTATATACCTAAATGTATCAGACATGAAAATAACTCGTTATGGTTTATTTTGTCAAAAGCTTTATGAAAACTTATATCCAAACAATAAAAATGACCTCCATGTTTAGATAAGTACTCTTGTAATGAAAACAGATAATCAACAGTGTAATAATTGCGTCTGAATCCAGAGTGTGCTTCATAATTTGTATTGTTATCCTCTACCCTATTATATAGTCTTGTGTTAATAAAACTTGAAACTGTTTTATAGCGACTCTATATGGTATTAAATAAAAATACATTATTATTATGGTATAGAACCATATAAAGAGTCTATGTATAGTAACACGGTTCTGTGTGTGGAATTCCCCGAACTTACTCATACAATAACATTACTTTCATTATTTTTATAATAGCTTATGGATCATATATAGATTATTTGTAGTAGTTTGTCAAGGTATTGTGGTTTGTTTTGGTTTTTAGCTCGACTTTTCGAAGAAAATGCAAGCTATTCTAATCGCCTCGGCGTCACACCTAGGTTAAGTTTTTTGTACCAAAACCATTACAGATATTGCTTTGAAACTTACCATTCTTGAACAACATAATTACCTCAATCAACAGACAAGAGCACATAACTATGGCCTTTTTCGAATTTGGAATTTGAGTTAAGTGTTCCGTACTACCCGTTTTTTTTAAATCTTTAGAGATATTGCCTTTAAACATACAGTACTTATTAATCATTATCTCCATCAACAGACAAGAGTATATAAATCTTTGCAGGTTTTTGTCAGAATGATGGCACTTTAATACATTCAATCTGTTGAATTGTTTAAGGTGATTTTATGATGAGCTACCACCGTGCCTTTGTTTAACACATTTTGAATTGAATTTGACAGGAGGCTCAGGTTCTCATAAAGAAACGTGTATGATAGATTTATGATAAAATCAATTTCCCCAAAACGAATTCTAACAAGCATACGGAGATAATTAACATAGAACAATTGTGGTATTGGGATACACTCCTTTTTGTTTTACTTGTTTTCTAAATTATAAATGCATTGTTCTGTAATCGGTCAAATACCGTCAAATACCTGTATTGAATTGTATATAAAAATGTGTCAATTATGTTGTTCTTCAAACGTTTAAGGGCCGACTAGAGATAGTGCAGTCGGTTCTTTACTAGTTATCGATTCTGGGGTCAGGTTTTCGATTTCCAGTACGATTTTTGTTTGTGTGTCGATATTGAGATCAACGTCGGCCTTCTGCCTCAGATAGGCTAAATAAGCAACCGCAGACGCATTTTGATCCAAAAGCACCAGACGACTTTTGAAAACATTGTTGCTAAAGGTGACATTGCTCTTGATGAGCAATTTTTCCTTTGACCAGAATGTTTTCAACTTTATTTAACAATTAAGCTATCTTTTATGGAGATTGTTCAGGTTTTTATTATTGTTTTCAAAGTCGTCTGCCACATACTTGTTGTATGTCGGAAAAGGTTAAGCATGTAAAGCGGTGTACTGGTACGGGTACGATTATTTACATGATAGGTAGACTGACTACCGAGATATAATTAACATACTGTACATGTATAAGGACGTTGTACCTATATGCATTAATTAAACACAATCGAAATGGGCCCGTAGCTGTTTTCCAACCCTATTTCTGTTAGATCTATACTTGTTTATGTGGGAAGCAGATAGCAAACACCACATGAACATCGACTTTCGGGACATTTTAATAAACCAAGGCTCCGATAGACATATATATGTACTCTAATCTTTGTCTTCCCTTTTCACCATACGGCCATTCAAGAAATATATGATTTCCTTCAAACAAATAATGAGTAAATATAAAAAGTGTTCAATCTGAACCGTTATTTATAACAGTGCCTTCTCTCTTTGACACTTGATAGTTTTAAGAAAAGATTTTATGGGTAAAAATGGTAGGCAATGTGAGACTAGGCTCCAATTCCCCCAAACGTACTTAACGCTATGTAAGACTTAAATACTTAAAAGCAAATTTCATCATTTTAGTTTTCCTAATATTTGTAAAGCATAAATTTCCAAATATAATGAACATAAGCTTAAAATCGCCGGCGTATTGGTCGGTTGGCAAATATTGATTTGCTGGATCATGAGAAAATTGATTTGTGAGCCTGTCTCTACCTGGGACCAGGTCGTTTTAGACGTTTTTCTGCGGAAATTATTGCCCGAGTCGAGCAAGGGGGTAACATGCCGTTGCACATCTTGTCATTATTATTGCACTATATGGACGTATAGAGGGGCTATTTAAAGTAACACGTGCGGGATTTCCCAAATTACCATTACGATCATTATGATGCGTATAGACAATATAGAGACTTCTTTAGTATTTTAGCGAGGTATTGTGTGATTTTTCGCATTTCTTGCTGTAATAGAATTCGGAGGCATGTGGTGCGACATAGTGCCAGCAGAAATCAAATTACTGCTGCTTTTTTTGGTGCCAAATGACAAGCGTTATGACGTCAAACCGCTGACGTGACGTAATTTTCCTAGTATTCGGTCCCAGTATTTTTGAAATTCCTAGTATTAAACCCACTTTTACATTGTAAAAAAGTAGTACCGATCGCCAAGGTTAATTTTGTTATGGGGTTATGAAAAAATATCTCAGCCAATCACAGACAAGCAATAGTGCAAACAAAACTATAATATACACCAAAAATTGTACATTCAGAAATCAGTGATAGTAACATCGCATATGAAATGACGTAATCATCGCTTTAAGTTTGACGTCATTTCGCGTGTACGCGGATGTAAACTCGCATGTTTACACGGAGTTTGATCAGGTTTATAAACGTAGTGTTCATCGATAAAATGAATTTATTTATTTATCGGGGTTTTACTCCGCTTTCAACATTATTTCAGTTATATCACGGCGACAGTTCACTTATACATGATCCCTGGGTAAACAAACAAGTACTAGGCTAGACAATGTGCTTTGCCGAAGGGCACTCCATCATGACCGTTGTACCACGACTGGGAATCGAACCCGGGACAACCGGCTTCGAAATCCCCGACGTTAACCACTCGACCACAGCGGATTAAAATGAAGAGAGACATAGTGTTACGAGCAGGTTAATCTCTCCCTATTACGTTATCAAAAAAACAAAAAAACGTTCAATACTTGTTTGCATATTTTCCTAATTACTCAATACAATACATTTCATATACCTACAATCAGAAATAAAAGGCGCATCTTTCCCTATACTTCAGATGCATTAATGTGAAAAGCCCCTAATTAACACATCATTTTACTGGTCACTTTACACAACAAAAATGAAGATGACGTGTAGCACAAATGTGCGACAAAAGCTACAAGAAAGCCTTGAAAACTTAATGTATCTCTTAGCGTAAAATTACGTCTGTTCCCTCAGCTGACTACAGGAAGGATTTGGCGACATTTTCAACTAAACCGTTTACATTCGAAATCAAACAACATGGAGGCCAATAAAGAGAAAGATAAACTTAGTGTCACTTACATTTTTACGCTTTGACAAATTGTGTTTTGTTTTCTAAGATTTAAGACCTTATAATTCTGATAAATGAGCCGTCCCGCGAGAAATCAACATGATGGTCTTTGCGTGATGTATCGACCAAGATCAAGGGGATAGAGGTATAGAGTATTGATTCCTAAAACAGAAAATCCACAGGAATGTCCACAATGTTGGTTTAACGTGGGACGGCTCAAATGTAAAATGATACGATTGGTGTCCTGGTTAAACAAATACCATTTTGTTCATAGATTATCTGGCATGGTTTGAAATAAGTTGACCGGTTTTATTAAAATAATTGTTGCATCTTAAAAGTGTACCCCTCAACGCACTAATATCGTATTATCAATCACGCAACGTTTTAAGCACTTAAATTAATACTCTTATATTTATGCAATAAAAAATTAAAAACATACATAAAAATGCGTTTTTCCCATAAAGACCACATCTAGCAAAAATGGTGATTTTGTATTGAAAAACATGAAATATATAAGTTTCTTTTCATTACTCTTAAAAATGTCCCCTTACGTTAAAATCAGCGTCATAACGTCATACAAAGTATTTGTATTTCTGCATAATAAAGTACACTGATTAATTTGGTGGACTTTACACTAACACAAAATTGAAAATATGTGTTTCAACATCATTTCAGGCTCATCATATAGGGAAAAAAGTAACATAAACTCTCATTTGAGACAAACATACACAATAGAGAAAACAAATCGGCAGACGAAGAGAGATTTATTATTTATATTTCAACAAATCGAAATGAAACAAATTATATTCCCAGAAACCCTGAGCCATCATTAAACAAAAATAAAGATACAAGAAAAAATGGTTTATTATTTATGGTTTATATGTGCTTGTTGCCAAGTTAAGTGTGATGTCAAGGAAGTCCACTGTTTTTTTGCTGGTCTCGATTGTGATTTGTAGATTGTTTTTCACAAATATTGTACATATTTCTTTTTTTATACGATCATATATATGAGACTAGCTGTGCATTCACTGTGTCACCAGAGTTTGGACCCTATTATATATTACATATACCTAAATCCTCCTTTGTACTAAGAACTCTCGAGTAAGTGCGAATTCATTAGTACTCAAAATTGCTACACATGATTCATACAAGCCTGTTTAGCAATTTGAATATGCTTAGTTACTAATTATTGTCCCTTCAATGTCTGTCTACTTTAAAATAGATTTGAAAACCTTGTGGATAAAGGAGAAATTGCTAATATCGTCAAAACATCTTCTGCTACAGCCCTGTCAAAATGTCTTTAACCCTTTTCCAAACATAGACGCCTTGTGAAACGGCTATTGAGGACGAATACCATTCTATTATGATTTGCGATGTAGATATTTTTCACAATGTTTTTGAAAAATCGTATATTATATAATGATGGATATCCCAGTTTTTGCATTATGTCTGTATTATTATTTTGTAAATACTGGTTCTCACTTATGATACAGCTTTATCATGTGTATTGGCTGGTGGCTTAAAATAAAACTTGAAGCCTCTGCAGCACATAAGTTATGAAATGTTTGAGGCAAACATAGAATGTGTTCGTAATGAGTAATTTCTCCATTTGCTACATTGATTTCAATTCTATCCAATAATCATGCTATCATTTATAGAGATTTTCTTTATTTTCGACTATAAATATGTGGTTAAGGGTAAATGCAAATGCAAATTTTATAAATACTTAAGTCACAGAATAAATTTTGTACTTTATATATTTCTTGATACTTTCATTGATGACAAAACATTCCAACTTGAGTGAAAGATTTCTTAGTAACAAGATTTCTCTTCAACGTAGTACAGTGACCTACTTTATGGCACAGTTTTAAACTTGTCCAAGATTTGATGGAGCTAAATGTTCTGATAACCTTTCATGAAGATTGGATGCAAAATTTGATCACTATATCTCGCCTGGAGCACTTCTTGCATAGATGAGCTCAAAACGTGAATATTGCAGCAGGATGTACAGTACAAAGATGAATACAACGAGGTATGTTACTATACTCTGTATAGCAACAGAACTGGTTATGTATTCAACATGCAACACTTCAATTTGACCATGTGACCTACTTTTTGACCCAACATAACCCATGTTAGAACTTGACTTACATATAATTAAGTCAAGCATTCTGATAAATTTCCATCATGCTATGTTTAAAATGCAGTATCCAGTGTTAACCAGATTTTCCTTCAATTTAATCTAGTGACCTACCTTGACCCAAATTCGAACTTGACTTACATATCATCAAGACAAACATTCTGATAAAGTTTCAACATTCTCAAGTTGAAAATGTGGCCTCTAGAGTGTGAACAAGATTACCCTTCAATTTGGCCTAGTGACCTAGTTTCAAACCCAATATCACCCATATTCGAACTTTACCTACATATCAAGACAAACATTTGATGGAGATGAGAATGTTCTGATAAACTTTTATGAAGATTGGATGCGAAATGTAGCCTGTAGAGTGTTAACAAGAGCAAATGTTGACGCCGGACGGACAAAATGTGATCACAATAGCTCACCTTGCACTTCGGACATAATATTAAGTGTTTTTCCAATTAACTCTTTCCCTCATACAACAAATATGCAGCAGACGACTTAAAAAAATGTCAACTAAAACATGTGGAAAATCTCTTAATTGTAGGGATAATTACTGAAAACAGATGAAAACGTTGTGGCAAAAGCAGAAGTTACTCGTTAAGAGCAACTTCTACTTTTGTCACGATGTTCTCAGAAGTTGTCTACATCCCTTATTTTTCCAAACTGTTTAAGCTAAACGACCCCCAACAAAGCCTCGATAAATACTGAATGGGTCTGGAAATTTGACAATATAAACTTGTCTATATGCCTGGTGTCTGTTTGCTCGTTTGATGTCGGCATCACCTTCAAAAACTAAGACATCTCGCCTGTATAGCCGAGTCAAAGCTAGAACTTGTTCGTTCAAAACCAATAAGTTAAATTGCTGCAATAGAACGAGATTAAATGTTGTTAATATAGTTAAAGGATTAGAATATGACGAAAGTGGGTACTATTTGGCAAAAAGGGGTTGCACTACAAAAAGATCCCCTCAACCCATCTAACTATAGATGCTGCAGATTTTAACATTTTAGTAATTAAGCTGAGGTTAACTTTGTGCACAATAATGCATCCTTTGACACACACTTTGCTTGTTTTATGTGCATGTGTGCAATGAAATAACTACATACAAATTCACCTACAAATGTGTTTCTTGGTTTTCTCACATCAGTACTCCATACAACAATCTTCCCAATCAACTGGCTCCCTTTTCACATAGTCTTAGCCCATTATAATATATATGCATTTGCGTTAATTGAAGACCCAACGTCCGTCAACGTGTAATTTAGTTCTAGATGTAGTTGTTCACAAATACACTAAAAATATAGTCTGAATAGGTTTTTGTAAATTGACCTTGTACGGTCCCGTTTCGGAGATACAATTAAATTGCAAATACTTTACAAATACCATATCCTAAGCTTTCCTAAGCACATGGATTGCATTTTTTTGTCAAAACGTTGATCAGGAGAGCGGCAAAAATATTAGTTATCTCCATTATTTCCTTATTTAGTTCAGCGATTGTCTCAATTAATTTCAATTGCAGTGTACCATTACCATAGCTTTAGCATGCTGCGTTTGGAGTCTGCATATTTTTGTCTTTTCATGTTTTCACATATTATATGACCTTCGTATGCAACACATGCGTTACATGAAATGCCCTTGTTTCGTTAATGAGTGCTTCCCAAGCGTTGTACTTTTTCCGGAGCGACTAACTGTTTGTCCGTCCATCTGAGAGAGTACTTGTGGAGTGCGTGTTTATCCTCAAGCCCAATCACCTTTATAAAGACACTTAGATATACATTTTTTTTTTTTTTTATAACGGGTATCTTATTTGCATATTAATGTTATTCATTCCATAAAAGGGATGTTATTGCGGAAGTAATAGCATACACTTGTGGATTGCAACCCACAAGAAAACATCAAAGGAAATAACCCCACAAATAAACTTCATAAGTACGTCTGTCTTTGTGTTCAACCATCTGTCCGTCTGTCCGTTACGGCTTGCATTAACTTTGTTTCTGTTCCGCAGATCCAGTTCAAAGTCGTCACATGTATACATTAGGATTAAGAGGTCGAAACAATATTTTGAACACAAATCTGATCTGGTCTTTTAAGTGTAAAACTCATTTTTTTCTTTGCTTCGGTTATTGTCTCAATAAATGTCCAATGTATTAATTAAAGACTTTGTGTATAGGAAACTCAGAGCTACATATGTGCAGTACAAAAGAAACATAACTCTAGCATGCTTTCTATTGGCTTTCATTTATCAGCATGATTACAATATACATTTTGTAAACTACTCAGTTTTTTTCAATCTTTTGTCCTTCGTGATTTATTTTGTGTACACAAGAAATGGGTAAAACTTTGATAAATTAGGCATTTGTTATTGGCAGGCAATTCGTGTTCCTTCACTCATTTTTGGTTTGGTTTGTTTAAAGGTCATGTTTCATTGTTTCAATAATGTTTGTCCATATTATCTATGCCAAATATTTTCAACTTACATATACCCTATACCAACAGAGCTTTTAGCACTTTGATATTATTTGAAACTGTTGTTTTCCAAATACTTGGCTAATTATGCATGGATGTAGTTTGCACTAGTAAGTTGCTTTATATGCAATTAATTTATCAAATATATAGTTAAGTGATGAGCCCACTGAATTTTTCTGGTAATAGCACGACACTATATATGCGTTCTTGCACTGTATGTTTATGATAATTCTGAAAATGCAAGACAAAACAGTGAAAATTAATATTCCTACTGTATGTGTGTATACCATTAAATTTAGCATTACAGCTAAATACTTCCTATAGCAAGGACACATAAGAAGATCCTACTAGCCAACTAGCTTTTCATGAGAATATCTGCAGCTTCAAACTCAAGGCCTTAAAGTTTGCAAAAATGAAAAAATTCGCAGCCTCCAAAGCTTGAAAATTTAAACAATATATAATAATACATTATAGTACACAATAATTTACACAATAATCATTTGCATACATATCAACTGTCTAATTGTTTCCTTGACTATGTAACACACAGATCTAAATTTTCTTTAACGTCGTGAGGTTGATGAAACCAGAGACATATAACTGCATTTATATGTCTCTGATGAAACTGAGTGAAATTCGACACACTTATTGTGGCTTAAGTTATATGCCATTTTATTAGAGTTTTACAAAACAGATCTTGACAATTGTTAACAACACATTATGGGCTTTTAAGTACCTATTAGTGCATTATGGGTACTATACTATGGTGTTGTTTTCAAATGCACTGTTGATTTGTTATCACATAGTGGATTTTTGTTATTACTTTCTCATTTGAATTAAATTATTCATGCAAGTGAACCCTTTTCTTTATAGTTTGTACACCAAGCCAACTATCGGAGAAATGTCCCCAGTTACCATCTATACTATCATTGCAAATGTGTTTCTGTGTGTGTCCCCATTTAAGCTTCATTCAAAAAAGATTTTGACAACTGTTAACAACACATTATGGGCTTTTAAGTACCTATTAGTGCAGTATGGGTACTATACCATGGTGTTGTTTTCAAATGCACTGTTGATTTGTTATCATATAGTGGATTTTTGTTATTACTTTCTCATTGCAGTTAAATTATTCATGCAAGTGAACCCTTTTCTTTATAGTTTGTACACCAAGCCAACTATCGGAGAAATGTCCCCAGTTAACATCTATACTATCATTGCAAATGTGATTCTGTGTGTGTCCCCATTTAAACTTCATTCATCACATTGTGTGTGTGTGTCCCCATTTAAGCAGTATTCATCACATTGTGTGAGAGTCCCCATTTGAGCATCATTCATCACATTGTGTGTGTGTCCCTATTTAATCATCATCATCACATTGTGTGTGTCCCCATTTAAGCATCATTCATCACATTGTGTGTGTGTCCCCATTTAAGCATCATTCATCACATTGTGTGTGTGTCCCCATTTGAGCATCATTCATCACATTGTGTGTATGTCCCCATTTAAGCATCATTCATCACATTGTGTGTGTCCCTATTTAAGCATCATTCATCACATTTTAAAAAACCTTTATATCAGGCTTTTAAGTAATAACAACGGAATTAACATGTCAGACACTATCTATAACTATCCACTAAAGGACTGTAGACACGTTCTGAATGAAGTCGCCATTTGATAAGGTTCATACACAAGTCCGCATTTGACACCAATCACATGTATGTGTGTGTGTGTGTGTGTGTGTGTGTGTGTCTAAATGTTTGTAATGCACAGCTCCACAGCCAAAACTGACGGGCCGATTCCAATGAAACTTGATGAACATGTGCTAAATGAATTCAGGGTGTGCTTGTTTCGTTACTAAGTTCACAAATGTTGCTTTGCAGTTAGCAAAAGAACGCATTTTAAGACACAAAACCTTTTTTCTATTCTCCTACAGTTTTGAATGAGGAGAGCTGAAACTTTGGTTATAAATACTTCGAGATATTAAGAATAAACCTATCCGTTACGATTTTTTATTTAGGCCTTTGCTTTCAAATGGTAGCCTTTCAAAAAGGGACCTTGCTATGCAGAAAGCAAAAAAAAAACGCGTTTTCAGAACCCAAACCATTTTTAGCTCACCTGAGATTTGCTCAAGGTGAGTTATTGTAATCGCCTTTTGTCCGGCGACCGTCGTCCGTCGCGCGTCGTCCGTCGTGCGTCGTGCGTCGTGCGTCGTCCGTCGTGCGTCAACTTCTTATCCTCAGTAACCAGTAGGTCAATTGGGATGAAACTTCACAGAAAGCATCCCCTCAATGACCTCAACAGATTTCTTTCAAATATTTGAGAACCCTGCAGAATTCTGGTTTCCATGGCAACGAAATGAAAAAAACTTTCAAAATTCTTCTTCTCCGGAACTGGTTGGCAGATTTTCAAATAATTTTGTAGAAATATTCCTTGGATGACCCTCTATCAGATTCCTTCAAGCCATGTTGATTGGTAGAAAAACATGGCCGCAAGGGGGGTCGCGGCTATTTTGCCTTATATGGATATAGTGAAAACTTAAAAAATCTTCTCCTCCGAAAGTGTCAGGCCGATTTTCAAATAATTTTGTAGAAATGTTTCTTGGATGACCTTCTATCAGATTCCTTCAAGCCATGTTGATTGGTCAAAAAACATGGCCGCCAGAGGTGCTGGGCTATTTTGCCTTATATGGCTATAGTGAAAACTTAAAAAATCTTCTTCTCCGAAAGTGTCAGGCCGATTTTCAAATACTTTTGTAGAAATGTTCCTAGGGTGACCCTCTATCAGATTCCTTCAACCCAAGTTGATTGATTAGAAACTATGGCCGCCAGGGGGCGGGGCTTATATGGCTTAAGTGAAAAAAAAATCAGGTGAGCGATCCAGGGCCATCATGGCTCTCTTGTTCTATCTTCTCCTACAATTTTCAATGTGAAGAGCTGAAACTTCGGTTATTGATACTTCGAGATATTATGAAAACACAGTTACGATTTTTGAATTAGGCCTTAGTTTCCAAATGAAAGCCTTTCAAAGATAGCCGTTGCTATGCAGTTAGCAAAAAAATTATCTTCTCCTACAATTTTCTTCTCCTGAAACCTCGGTTATAAATACTTTGAGATCTTTAAAAAAAACGTATCCGTTACGATTTTCGATTTAGACCTTTGTTTTTAAATGGTAGCCTTTCAAAGATAGGGTCTTTTTACAGTCGTGTTTTACTTCAATCGCCCCTAGCGCTGCAATTTTATTGCACTATCTCATAGAGCTATTGAAGAGCTACAAAAAGTTATTTTACGTCATTGACATCCAACCTCGGGTTTCCGAGCTAGAGCCGGAAAATTGCAAAATATGCAAAGGCGAAAACAACCAAGGGGAAAGGGTTGGGTGTAGACTGATGCGTCTTGGCATGTTGATAAAACATGGTTGGTAGACCAGAGTGTTTTTACAAGCTGCACATTTTTCATGAGTGTTCACCAAGTCACCACAATAGTGACCCTATCACACTAGTTCTTTATATATATATATATATATGCAAAGGCGAATCCCACGTCGCCTACCGGCTTGTGTATATTTTAGTTACAAAATGTTCTTGATACTATTGGTAGGACGGGTCGTCATTGTTGAAAGAGGAGGAGTGTGTAACCATATTGTTTCGATGTGTTTTAATATCAGCTATTTTTAGATTTTTGTTTTTGGCGGTAACCTTTAGTCACATGATAAGAGCTCAGCTGTTTCCACACTCAGTCGTTTGCTGGACATTGGTCAGACAGCATTATCTGAAGGTATTTTCAGTTAGGCGAACCGTTTAGTAATTGTTTAATTGCTAACTCCCACAATGTGACAGAATGAGATGTGAATGAATGATTGTTGAAATGAAAAGAAGTAGAGGATTGATACATTCAGTCAATTTGATTGGCTGAGTAATTCTGGATTCACCTTTTAAATCCCGCAGCCGAACAAGTTCTGGTTGTCAGCGTTTTCTGTAAATTAGGTCTTCTAAAGGGAAAACAGTCGGTAAAACACTCTATATGAATCATACTCTTTAATTATCAAAAGTGATAAGTATAGAGTCATATTCATATAAAGTAAAAAACAAAATAGGTTCGGGCATCTGTTAGATATCATAACAGGTTAAAAACATCAAAGGCTTAAAATGTAAAGAAAGGCGGGGGAGATAAGATGACGACCAAATGAGATAAACTAGATACTTTTTATTTTAAAGATGACACAGTGGAATATCAAAGGATTATAACAATTTAGTTGAAGAACAGAAAATAAACACAAACATCGCAACAGCCTCTGACACGGAGTACGACATACGATCGGGGAGCTGCCGCATCTTCAGTGACGGACGATTTAATGAGATCTCATCGTAAATCGGGCCAGCTTACCTATATGAAGGTAAATGTCCACCATGTCCTTGATGCTTACAATAATTCAGTTTACGCGAAAGATGATTTTTGAATATTATGGAAAATAGAGAAATTGTTCATTTTATGCAACTTCATTGTTTGAACCATTTCCTACATGCAGACACATCATTATGAATAAGTTTTTGCAAAACAAGAAATTGTTTAAAATGAGTGATTTGACCCTTTGCTTCACAACTGTTAACTGTTTTCAATACCTATAATTTCATGTATAGTTTTAATATGTTTTCAAAGTTGTCTTCAAATCGTCTTCTGCAGATTCTTTGCCAGTTAGAAAGGGTTAACTTGAAATGTATTATAATGATACAAAATTGAAAATATTGTTGGAATGGAGAAAAATTATCCTTTTTCGAAATATCTTGGGTTTTGTCAATATTTGCAATCTGCCACCTGTCCTCAGTAGGATACTTTTTGGTGGCTAAGACCAGTTTGATTTAATATATTAATTATTGTAGTTGGCATCAGCCTGTAAATTAGGTCTCCTAAAGGGAAAACAGTCGGTAAAACACTCTATATGAATCATACTCTTTAATTATCAAAAGTGATAAGTATAGAGTCATATTCATATAAAGTAAAAAACAAAATAGGTTCGGGCATCTGTTAGATATCATAACAGGTTAAAAACATCAAAGGCTTAAAATGTAAAGAAAGGCGGGGGAGATAAGATGACGACCAAATGAGATAAACTAGATACTTTTTATTTTAAAGATGACACAGTGGAATATCAAAGGATTATAACAATTTAGTTGAAGAACAGAAAATAAACACAAACATCGCAACAGCCTCTGACACGGAGTACGACATACGATATGGGAGCTGCCGCATCTTCAGTGACGGACGATTTAATGAGATCTCATCGTACATCGGGCCAGCTTACCTATATGAAGGTAAATGTCCACCATGTCCTTGATGCTTACAATAATTCAGTTTACGCGAAAGATGATTTTTGAATATTATGGAAAATAGAGAAATTGTTCATTTTATGCAACTTCATTGTTTGAACCATTTCCTACATGCAGACACATCATTATGAATAAGTTTTTGCAAAACAAGAAATTGTTTAAAATGAGTGATTTGACCCTTTGCTTCACAACTGTTAACTGTTTTCAATACCTATAATTTCATGTATAGTTTTAATATGTTTTCAAAGTTGTCTTCAAATCGTCTTCTGCAGATTCTTTGCCAGTTAGAAAGGGTTAACTTGAAATGTATTATAATGATACAAAATTGAAAATATTGTTGGAATGGAGAAAAATTATCCTTTTTCGAAATATCTTGGGTTTTGTCAATATTTGCAATCTGCCACCTGTCCTCAGTAGGATACTTTTTGGTGGCTAAGACCAGTTTAATTTAATATATTAATTATTGTAGTTAGCATCAGCCTGTAAATTAGGTCTCCTAAAGGGAAAACAGTCGGTAAAACACTCTATATGAATCATACTCTTTAATTATCAAAAGTGATAAGTATAGAGTCATATTCATATAAAGTAATAAACAAAATAGGTTCGGGCATCTGTTAGATATCATAACAGGTTAAAAACATCAAAGGCTTAAAATGTAAAGAAAGGCGGGGGAGATAAGATGACGACCAAATGAGATAAACTAGATACTTTTTATTTTAAAGATGACACAGTGGAATATCAAAGGATTATAACAATTTAGTTGAAGAACAGAAAATAAACACAAACATCGCAACAGCCTCTGACACGGAGTACGACATACGATATGGGAGCTGCCGCATCTTCAGTGACGGACGATTTAATGAGATCTCATCGTACATCGGGCCAGCTTACCTATATGAAGGTAAATGTCCACCATGTCCTTGATGCTTACAATAATTCAGTTTACGCGAAAGATGATTTTTGAATATTATGGAAAATAGAGAAATTGTTCATTTTATGCAACTTTATTGTTTGAACCATTTCCTACATGCAGTCACATCATTATGAATAAGTTTTTGCAAAACAAGAAATTGTTTAAAATGAGTGATTTGACCCTTTGCTTCACAACTGTTAACTGTTTTCAATACCTATAATTTCATGTATAGTTTTAATATGTTTTCAAAGTTGTCTTCAAATCGTCTTCTGCAGATTCTTTGCCAGTTAGAAAGGGTTAACTTGAAATGTATTATAATGATACAAAATTGAAAATATTGTTGGAATGGAGAAAAATTATCCTTTTTCGAAATATCTTGGGTTTTGTCAATATTTGCAATCTGCCACCTGTCCTCAGTAGGATACTTTTTGGTGGCTAAGACCAGTTTGATTTAATATATTCATTATTGTAGTTAGCATCAGCCTGTTAGCTAGTGAAATACTTGTGAAGAAACATCACATTATGTATTACATGGCTAGAATCAACAAAACGGTTTCACAATGTCTAAGACTTTCAAAATGGTAGTAACGGCTGCCCTGCTTGGAGCTCAGGGTTGCAAGGTCGGCATTATGACTGACTGACTGACTGCTGTCAGGATAAATGGACCTGTAGTTCGTAACTTACCCAAGAAATGCCTTGATATAACTGAACATTGATGAAAGCGGCGTGAAACACCAAACAATTAATCATGATATCTGTATTATGTTAGCCGCCTATATCCTACTTTATGTAGATGCCACAGGGGTTGTGATTTCGAATCCCGGCTCGGTCAACTTTCTTTCCGACGATTGACAAAAGTCAATGCGACATGCGTCATTCGTCTTCCACCAATGGGCTAAGTCCATGTGGAAAAGCAGCCAGTTGCTTGGGAAGTTTGTTGTGTGGAGTACTGGTGTGAGAAAACCAGGAAATGCATGAGTAGGTGAACTGGCCGCCGTGATATAATTGAGAAATTGTTAAAAACGGCGTTAAACCCCAATCAATCAATCAATCAATGTAGATGCCAAATACATTATTCTTCTATTTACAGAATTTACAAGAGATGATTAAATATATTAACCTTCATTTTCATCGTAAAGAGTGTGAGAATTTTGTGCGCAAACGACATCAACGACATCAACCACAGGGCCCTAACGCTGTAAATAAAAATGAAGAATTAAGGTAAGGATTAACAACTTATAACCATTAACCTATCCCAACATACAATATAGATGGTCATGTCTCTTGAAAACAGACATCAAGTGTGATTATTATAAGCTTGTGAAAAAAATTCTTACAACGATTTATAAGTAATCTTGATGTTTACTTTCTGGATCTCGACCAGTAGCGGTACTCACGCAATATGTGTGGGAAGATTAAAACCCTGCTGTCATGGAAATAAAATTGGGGACCGTTGAATAATAATTCCAGCTCTCTACCTACTATATGTGCAGATGTCGCACACACTTTGTTATGTTTAAGACATATTCAGATCAGCGTGAAAGATCATTCAATCTCAACAGTTTTCAGTACTTAATAAGTAGTGAAGGATGCTACCATATAGCTTAACTCTTTCCTAAATGCAGACAAATTGTGAAACATCTGCAGCAGATAACACTTGAAAACATTGTGACAAAATAAAAAATTGTTAATGATGAGCAATATCTTCTCTTGCCACAATAATTTCAATAGCTTAACTTTCAATTATCGACATTTTGCATATTTTTTCAGGATGTTTTCTAGGTCATATATGGGAAAGGGTAACTTGATATAAAAATATTGTCCTTCTAACATTTGTGTCTTGTGTAGTCTGAGATCATAATATTAACTTGGTCTTGGATTTGGGAACTTAATACATCCGCGTACAGTGAATACTCAGGTGTGTGCATCAGCACAGTCTCAGCAGGTTCTGCACTGTCATCTTATATGGTATACACATATATACCTAAATACATCTCCTGACCGAAAACTAGAAGTTTAGCCCCACTAGTTTTATGTCAAAATGACTTTAAATGCTGTCAAAGTGGAATGTCTTTAAGATCAAATCAATTTTGACTCTCTTCTATTAAATTGTCCTTAGAACGATATTTGCATAGATTTGATCTGTTCTGGAACTTAATTGTTCGCAGATGTCACAATCTGTCTGCAAGTGGGAACAAATTAAATTGTCCATTAACCTTTTCCCACATTCAACAAATCTACAGCAGACAACTCAGAAAACATTTATTCAAACACGTGAAATCTCTCCATAAATGAAAGAACTGTTGAATTAAGTTTAAAATAGTGTAGTAAAAGGAGAAATTGCTTATCATTAACAATTGCTCCCTTTGCCACATTGTATTCAAAGGCCATCTGCAGCAGATTAATCAGAAAGCTTCTGTATGAGGAAAAGATTCAACATGATTAACAGTTTCTGAATTGGTCTCAATTGTCAAAATGCCTGTTTAGCTCACCCGAGGACAAAGTGCTCAAGGAGAGATATTGTGATCACCCTACGTCCAGCGTCAGTCGTGCGTCCTCCATGCGTCAACGTTATCTCCTCTGTAACCAGTAGATCAATTTGGATGAAACTTCACAGCAAGCATCCTCTTAATGTCTTCAGCAAAATTCCTTTATTTTGTTTTTGGATCAATGCATCATTCTGGTTTCCATGGCAACGGAAAGAAGATAACTTAGAAAATATTCTTTTCCCAAACCGGTTGGCCGATTGTCTTATAACGTTGTAGACATGATCATTGTCTGACCCTCTATCAGGTTCCTTCAAGCCATGTTGATTTGTATATAAACATGGCCACCAGGAGGTGGGCTGTTTTGGCTAAAATGGCTATGGTAAATTTAAAAATCTTCTCTTTCTAAAGTATCTGGCTAATTTGAAAATAATTTTGTAGAAATGATCCTTTGGTTGTGACTTTCTATCTATTTTCTTCAAGCTATGTTGATTGGTCGAAATACATGGCTGCTATAAATGGGGCTGTTTGGCCTAATATAGTAACAGGGAAAACTTAAAAAAATCTTCTTCTCTGAAAGTATGTGGCCGATTTCCAAATAATTTTGTAGAAATAATCCCTGGTTTATCCTCTATCATATTTTTTCAAGCCATTTTGATCAAAAACTATGGCCGCGAGGGGGCTGGGCTGTTTTGTACACTATGGCCCTAGTAACTCTTTAAAGTCTTCTCCTCCGAAAGTATCTTTCTTATTTGCAATTAATTTTGTAGAAATGTTCCTTGGGTGACCGCCTATGAGATTACTTCGAACCATGTTGTTTTCGAAAATCAAACGAGTTAATGTTGTTGACATGACAAATCCTATTGCATAACCCAGGAGAGTGATATAGGGCCCTAATGGCCATCTTTTTTTGTGCTTCTAGGTTCATATGTTTGTTATGATATTTTTCCAGATGCCGTTGTGGTGAGGTCCGCAGGAAACATAATTTCATGCAACCAGTAACTTCAGGTAAACTTGAACGGTCTTCTTACCCGCCAAGATTTCATCTCTCTTTAGTTTACGTTTTGAAATTTGGAACTAGAAGAGGTAAACAAAGTTCATACAAAAGATGAAAACATTGAAAGCACAGGATGGTATTTAATAGGGCTGTAACGAATACACAAGGTGGCGAATACGATATGTATCACGAATACAGGGTAACGAATACGAATATTTATTCACGAATATTGTCATGCATTTAACAGCATGTAAACACAAATTAATTCAGAAAATATTAACCTAATATTTTCAGTACTTTGATTTTATAATAGGCATAAGCAAAGGAAAGAAATTTTGAATTTAATGTAGCGTTTTAATGAGTTTTACCTGATGTCATATTGTGAGATGAAATGTCTACCTTGAATCATTTCGGAAATCCAAAATGTTGGCATACATTCGACGTATATTTGGCCGGAGATTCAATGATTTAAATTTCCGTGTGGTTCGATATTTTTTGTTGACGGGTTTTTGTTGTCATTAAATGAGAATTCTCTATTTTCAATCGAATTATCATTCAAAGTTCATTAAAAACACATTTTAAACACACAGAAATGTATGTTAAAATAATTCTTAGCGAACACAACATCAAATATTTTTTTTTGAGAAAATGAAAAAAAAATGTCGCAAAATCAGTGGTCAGTTGTTGTGGGTGGGGTACTATATAAATATAGCGCCGAATGCGCTATGAAACCAAGGAGGCTTTCAAGTGTGACAAAGTTGTTATGTTTGTAGTTCAGTTATATTGAATTTAATTTAAATCATACAGTTTTTGATTATATTTGTAAATATTCGAATATAGATGAGGCGAATAACGAATACGTATCGTACGGACCTGTATTCGATGATATCGACTATTCGAATGTATCGTTACAGCCCTAGTATTTAATAAGGGTGTCATATAGACCCCTTTGTTCTACTGATATTCAAAGATGTACTATGGTACTCTGGTACCAAAATTTATAATTTATACAAATCTGTAATTCAATGACTGAAAAATGCATGTTTCACACATAATCGGTTTCTGTCCTGAGACAATTTATTGTAGGTCGATGGTAAAAATGTTGCATATCTCATTATTTTGAATAATCATGAACAATTTCTCCTTTTTCCACAATGTAATCATCTTTATTCTTAATTGTTCTTTCATTCATAGAGAGTTTTTATATTTGTGACTTCATTGTTTTCATTTAAAGTCCTCTATTGCAAGTTTATTGTATGTGAGAAAGGGTAAGTTGGATTTTTAACCTCATCTGCAGTAAGCATCTTTTAAACGTTTCCCGTATACCAACCCTTTATGATGCTTCTGCAGCAGGCAACCTTTAAAACATTAAATTGTTCATAATGATCCATTAGCCCTTTTGGCACAATGTTTTAAACTCTAATTCAATTATAATAATGTCATTTACAGAGATTTTCTGTAATTTGCCAAGATGTTTTCAAAGTTGTCTGCTCCAGATTTGTTGTATGTGGTAAAGGTTTAATAAATATTGAAAGTGATCAACTTACTGTTGATTTCAAAAATATTACATGCCTTTATGTGATGATTAGCTGTTTACATCTTTTCAATATTTTCCTATGAAGCTCATCCTGGGCCTGAATGGAAGCCAACTGATATCAAACGTAAAGACGGGGATTGTACTTTTGGTATGATAAACTTTGATTTAGGAGAACGAATACCTGCACCGGTAAGACATTAGTTGGTTTTAAACATTGATACTCTTGATCAAATTTGATATGATATGATATTGAAGTTGTCTTTATAAAACACAAAGCAAATTAGACAAATTGTTTTTGATACAGAACTGAAAACATTGTGGGAGAAGATTTTGTTTGTTTGAGTAGTTTCTTCTATTTCCATATTTTCAAAAGTAGTCTGCTGCAAGAGTGTTATAAGTGGTAAGTACGACTTGTTATTAAACATTCTACGAGTCTCGGCATACACCACATAAGGTAATTTTACTCTGAATTATAATTTTAGTATATCCGGATGACAGATGATGACTCTCTGGATGATCTGATAGATTTAATGACGACATTTTGGGGAATCATGAAACCAGAAAAACCGAACCTTGTAATATCTGTTGTAGGCGGGGCTAAAAACTTCAAACTTAATAGACGCATGAGAGACACATTTGCTACGGGATTGATAAAGGTATGTGAAATTTCCAACCATTTTCCAAATATATAGAGTTCTCAATAACTTATCCCTGTCTTGAAACTGCGAATGTTTAAGTAGAAGATCTGTCACAGTAAACTTTCAATGAAATGTAATTGTTTTGAAAATAATGATGACAGAAGGCAGAACAAATATATCTTGAGAGAAAAAATGATTTTACAATTTAATTTTCACTTTGAAAGCATTTCAATCTTTTGTCAGTGGGAGAAAAACTAATGAATAATGTTTGTAACCCTTTACCTCATTATAGATGCATTTTTATCAATCTGTCTGGCTACTTTTTTAAAACTTTGTTGCAAAAACAGAAATTGCTCATAATAAACAATTTCTCTTTTCACCAGATCGCCTTTGTGGTGTAGTGTTAGAACGTCCGCTTCGGCTGCGGGAGATCATTGGTCGATCCTCGGTCGGGTTATACCATAGTCTTAAAAAGATAGTAATGGAATGGCTGCCCTCCTTGGCACTCAGGGTATGGGGTTAGCATTAGGACTAACTGTCTGGTGTCAGGATAAAATAACCATTAGTACTGGTAACAGGCACAGGAAACAACTTTTTAAAACAAATTACACTTGGGAAAAGTGTTAGTATGACTCTTTCATTCATAGGCTGCCAAGACCACATCTGCTTGGCTGATTTCCTCTGGGTTCAACATGGGAGTGATGAAAGCCGTTGGTCAAGCGGTCAGACAGGGTCAGTCAATATATTGGGATAATGATAATCCGGCCTACAAACTCAAGTGTATAGGGATTGCACCTTATGGTTGTGTGTTAGGACGTAACGTTTTGGAAGCTCATGATGGCAAGGTAATGCTTTATTACAATTCAGCCATTTCTGGTGATCGTGTTGCCTGTGTGAGCATACATGTAATTTGTCCTAGATGGAACCTTTGACAATACACTAGAGGTACACTAGTTAGTTTTACGACATTGTTACCTTAAATGATGCTGGAGAATCAGAATAGCTCAAATAACAATCGTCTATGCTCCTTAAAACCTTTCCCACCTTCTTACTTGTAGAAGACACGTTTTGAAAAACTTTATGGAAGAAATGGAGAAATTGCTCATGAAGACATATGCTGCATATTTTTATGTTTGTGGAAAAGGGTTTAGTAATGCTATATTAAATTGGCCACATGCTGCTCATTCACCATTTGATAAGTTTGATACAAATGTTGTGTGTGGAATGTCAATGATGTTTGTTTTCAGGCTGATTACTTTTTTGAAAAATAGGAAATATAGTTTTCATACAAATTCGAAAAAAATATTGGGAAAAGTGAAGTTGGACGTTTCAATTGATTTCCCTTTTTACACAATTTTCAAAAGTTGACTACATGTAGCAGTTCATTGATTTGCAATAAATTTGTTCAAGTAAGTGGAGTGCTTTGTGCAAGGCACGTATCTTTGCCTAGTACTTGTTTGTTTATCATTGTATCATGAAAAAGTGTTCTGTTAGTCAGTGAAATATATGAAGATATGCTGAAATGAGCAATTTCTCCTTTTGCAAAAAAAATTCTAAAGGAAAGGACTAATATGGTATTTGTAGAGTTGCTTGCATTGAAATATATCTGTTTGAAGGAATGATATCTGGAATAATGGGTGAGTATTTTGATAACATTACATTAAAAGTATGAATTATTGGCATTTTAACGAAAAATGTTAAATAACAGTACTTTTGCATTGTATGACACAGCATCTATTCACTTAAACCCTTTCCAACAAATCTGCAGCAGAGGACTTTAAAGGCAAACCCGAAACACATTGGGAAACTCACTTTAAATGAAAGTATAAGAATGGATTAGAGTTTAAAACTTGGTAACAAAAGGTGAAATCATTTCATCGCCATGTTTCAAAAGGCCGTCTGCTGCAGAGGCGTCAGAAAGCGTCTATATGTTGGAAAGGGTTTAACAAGTTGGTAATTTCTTTACAGGGAAAATTTAATGCCAACTATAGGACAAGCAATGATGTTCAGCATAGGGCATCAGTTTCACTAAACCCAGACCACACCCATTTTATATTTGTGGATGATGGATACAGGAACA
Organism: Serripes groenlandicus; assembly: GCA_031761405.1. Lineage (NCBI taxonomy): Eukaryota > Metazoa > Mollusca > Bivalvia > Cardiida > Cardiidae > Serripes > Serripes groenlandicus. The sequence goes on from JASEVX010000009.1 coordinate 46,644,013, forward strand.
GATATTTCCGCGGAGTGGCTGGTATAAGGGCCAAACTGGAAAAGAAAATATCAAACAGTGGTAAATACAGAATTTAGCGTTGCCTAGCTTTGAAGGAAGACCCATAGAGATCCTTTCTGTGTAATCTGTCACATTTCTCACCTACTAACAGCAGACCATGCGTTTCTTTAACCCTTTCCTACAAGCAACAAATATGCAGCAGGCAATTTTAAATTGATATTAGCAAAATGATTGGAAATTCTCTATAAATGGAAGTATAGAAAATGAATAGCGTTGAACAAATTGTAGGAAAATGAACAAATGCTCATTATGATGCTACAATGTTTGAAATGTCGTCTTCTGCAAATGCATAAATATTATCTACATTTGGGAAAGGGCTAGGCACTACTAAGCTATATTGATGCTCTTTTTTTACCCTTCATGTTTAAACTTCTACTTGCTGTACCGTTTATCCCTGTGCCACATGCAACACATCTGCAGTAGATGTTTTTAAAAATATCTAGGCTAAATTAAGGAAATTATCTTTATATGAAAGTATACTTATTGAAAAGAGAAATTGCTCATGTTGATTATTTCAATATTTGTCTGCCGTTGAGGCATCAGAAAGCGTCTATATGTGGGATGAGGTTAACTGTTGACCTTATTTGACACTTAAGGGTCATCTGATGTGAAAATATCTTACCATAAAAAACTATTGGGATTCACTTGTTGTCTGTGTATGCGTCGTCGTCTGTATCTGCATCGTCACATAACTTTAACCTCACCTCATAACTCAAAACACGTTCAACATGTTCAAATGAAACGTGGTACTAGGAACAGTACACTTGTCTATACCAAGTCACATAACTCTGGATTTGAAGGAGAAATGAAAATAAAATTAAAAATTAAAAGAAACTTCTTATATAACGAGGCTAGATCCCAACAAAAGCAGACTGTCCAGTCCATATTACAGTAATCAAATTAAAACGTAAGATATATATGGTCAAAGTTGTGTGATTTATCATGTCAATCTTATCTTTCCAAACAATCACGAAAATGCCGAGCTGTGACATCCTAACAGCCGATATGCATAGACAAATAGTACAGATTTCTGTGAAGATTAGCTAGTTCGTATATAATGTATCATAATGCACATATTTAATCCTAGGATGAAAGACAATACATGAACTACTAATAGACATTTTACAAAATAAAAAATAAAAACTTAGCTTTTATAGTTTTGCTGTTATTTTAGGCTATTTACTCTCGTTAAACCAGATCTATGTGTATGCCAACTGTTAACAGATCTACATCCATGGGATCTAATCCGAGTTCTTATGATAATCAAACTTCCTTTTAAAAGTTTCTTATACTAATGAGTAAGCAGTACGTAATTGGATCAAATTATGCGGATACCAAGAGTGATCTGAATCTATACTACGCCACAGACCTAAAATAACAGGTCTTTATTAATTTAGGTTTCTGACTGCGCAAATGTTCTGTCATTCGATTTTCTGCTAAAACACTCAATTACTGAACGGAATTATAATTAGCTCTTAAAACCATGAACGTTTCTAATATGCATATTCGGAAATTCGACTTAACTCCAAAAGAATTACGGGAACTCTTTGATACATTTATTGGTTCAATATTGAACTACGAATATCAGATTTGGCGTGTTACTAAATCATAATCCCTCGAAAGAATCCATTTAAAATTCCTAAAATATATTCTCGGGGTCAAATTGTCATCAAGTAACGCAGGTGTTTATGGCGAGCTAGGCAGTTATCCGCTTTTTATCAGCAGATACTTTGCTTTCACTAACTAGTGTTTTACTCTACTGGCGAGTGAAACTGTAATATTAAGAAATGTGTACAGTAAATTATTGCAATATTGCAGTAATAGGTGTAACAATTGGCTTTCCGATGTCAAAACTGTTTTTATAATACTGGATTTTTATATGTGTGGGAAAATCCATGAAATGTTGACCACAAACAATTTCCAGATGCATTCAAACAGCGACTTACCTATACCTACATACACACTTGGTCGTTAGACAGACATAGAAGAAAATAGAATATTGACCCTTGATAAAGCTTTTAAAACAGAATGTAATTATGAACTATATCTAGACTATATACGAAATAAAAAACCTAGGGCATACATGCCAACAATCCGTGTATCGTTACACACTTTAAGAATTGAAACTGATAGATATAGTCAAAATCGCATCGATAGACACTTACGAAAACGAAACATCTGTAACACTGCAGAGATCGAAGACGAATATCATTTCATTTGAGTTTGCAAACAATACTCAGACATTATATTTAAATACATTAAAAGATACTATCATAATAATCTAAGTACTCGATTCAAAGAATAAAAATAAAATATTAAACTTATGCTTTTATATGAAGGAAGCCTTCTCACAGAGAAATTTATTTTTTAATACTATAGAAAATGAAATGTTTTACAATTATAGAAAAGTCCCTGCTGCATCGAGCATAAATACAGGTCACATTTGTTGTATAATACATGTATATATTAGAATACATGTGTGTGTGTGTGTGTTTGTGTGTGTGTGTGTGTGTGTGTGTGTGTGTGTGTGCGTGTGTGTATGTGTGTGTGTGAGCGAGCGGTTGCGCGAATGTGGTAATGTTCTATGCGCTTGCATTTTTTATATTAATACTTATGTTGTATGATGAAAAACTATGTATAGTTTAAGTCAATAAAATATATCTATCTATCTATAATAAGTTTCATGTCAATTAAGGTTAACCATCTCCCACATATTGACAGACACCTTTTCACACATCTGTAGCAGCGGAACTTTGAAAACTGTGTGACAAAAGGAAAAGATTGTCAAAATGAGCAGTTTCTACTTTTGACTCGACACGTCTATATGATACAGTAATTGCATATGTTTTAAAAGACGCCTGCTGTGGGAAAGAGTGAAACAGTTATTAGAATAAGTAGGCGTACTTTAGTATTCAAATGTAGTATGTGATCTCTCTTAATGTTTATCCCTTCCTACTTTGATGCATATGCAGACGACTTCTATAATTATTGAAGCAAGAAGGGACATAATGCCAAAATATTTAAATTCCATTATATAATATTCTTATGTGGGAAAGGGATAATTGGTGGGCGGCGGATATAAGACCAAACGAGGGTACAGTATACATTACGTAACATTACGTAATCATTTCCTGTTACGTTGAGTGCTCTATGGTTACTTACGCCTAGCCGAATGATAAGTAGTATGAATTAAGTATTGCATCAGAATGTCACACTTATAACAATTATCCCTTTTCATCTCAATTAAACACTTCCGTGATTTTTTTTAATTCAACGGGGAAAACAACCGCTTCCACATTCTCTTATTTCACTCCATTTCAAAACAATTTGAAATCATCATTAAACAAGCCTATTACAGTGACTCCAGGTTTTGTTCTATGAGACAATTGTGTGTATGTGCGTATACTTTTTTTTCATTTACTTTACCTGGCGTTTAATTTCCAACAATGAGCCATCAAATTGAAATGTTCTTCTGGATAAGAAATGGGCTTGTGTGAGTGCTATTGAGATTTTTCATTTTTTATAATATTATAATTTATAGGAAAAAATACTTCAATTTGATTCATTTACATTGTTGTTTCATTACATGTGTGCACGAAGTTTACATAGGGGAGATATTCCTAGATTTAAATTAAATAGCAAGAAATATATCTAAGGTTCTTACGCTGGATTTACAATTTTGTAAACTTCTTCGGTATAATTTTCTCACTATGTTGGGTTATAAATATGTGACATTTTATGTAATTGTTTTTATTCTTCTGCATTTCTTATACATTTCTGAGTAAGTAATAGAACTTAAAACATTTATTAATTTTGCTTTAAGCGACCACGGTTTGTATCAATATTCTGATACATACAGGGTATATCATTGACCCTGATAAATACATCCTACAAAGATGAATATTCGCGCAAACAAAATGAAAAGTAGAATAAAACGAATGTTTAACAAAACTAATTAACCAAAAAGGATGCTGGTTTTGTCATTTATTATGACACGCTTAAAATCTCTTCAATTTCTATAAAGACAAGTGTAATTTAAAAGGATTCGTCTAGCATAAGGTCACACTAGTATTTGTCACGTGACAAAAAACTCGATTTCGTTTCTCGGCTGGGTTAAGTTTAAAGCCTTATAAAAGCATAAAAACAAAAAGAATATATATCTTTTTTAATAATGCATGGATTTCTTTTATGCTTAATTTCTGATTCGTGCACTATTTACGACACGTTTAAACGGTTTTATGTCCACTTTAATAGGTATTTAGTAATGCCACTTTTTCGACTAACAAAAAAGCAGACAAGCGTTGGCATTCCCTGCACGACTCTCTTGTTGTTCCTTAGCTGTGGTATGAGAATTATACTTGATAGTGTAACACATGATGCATAGAACAATACAAATTGATATTATGTAAGTTTAACCATTTACCTCATACATCAAATATGTAGCTGACTACATTGCAAATATTAAGGTGAAAAGCATTGAAAGTCCAAAGAAATGAAAATTTGATCATTTAATAGTTTTGAAAACAAAGAAGCAAAAAGAGCAAATGCTCAATGTCTCCCTTTCCAACAATGCTTTCAAAAGTTGTTTGCTGCATATCGGACTACATAAGGGAAAGGATTAAGTTTTCTAAATTTAATTTCAATTCCTTACAGAAAATGGATTGGGTATACCTGTGGTACTGGTAGTAGTGGAAGGTGGTGCAGACGCGATCAGTGATGCTAAAACATCACTGGAACACAACATTCCTGTGGTAGTGTGTGCCGGGACAGGGAGAGCAGCTGATATTATTGCATATGCGTTCACAAAAACTTCAGGGTATGATGGTTTTACATTTCTTTTTTATTCTGACTGCCTTGAAAGGGAGGACAGTAAGGGATCATTTCTTGTTTACACTGTCACTTACTGACATATTGGCTGGTGACACATTGAGCTTTCTTCAAAAGGTTTTGTTTCATTTATCTGTTGAATATTTGGCTACAAAATAGTACTGCTAAAGTGGTAATTAGTAAAAGAAAATAATTATATGATGGCCTTCATAATCTATTTATACTAGATTTTCTTCTGAAAAGAATATTTTTGAAATTCAGCCATATAGTTTCCTGAAATGTAAAAGCTCTCAAGCATTTAAGATAATATATATTTATTAGGATGAAGATCAACACATTTTTTTTACTCCAATTGCAGCTGATGTTATATTTCTTCTAGTGACTTTCTCATCATAGACACCATTTGGTGTCAGCAATATTCGCAGATAGAAAAGGGGTAAACAGAAAATAATCCATTGTTATTATCAACATCTCACCAAATTGCATGAACAAAATGTTGAAACAATTTTGCAGGGGCAGTATAGTAATACAACTGAAACACGATTTAAAACTGAAGAAGAAAATAGTTGATGCCTATGGGGAAAAGTGGACTGAAGATCAAGCAGATAACAAAACAAGTGAAATCTGTGTTAAACTCGAGTTTTGCTGTCAGAACTCAGATATGGTTAGTTAATATCATACACGTCTGCTTAAACCTTTCACCCACATAGATGAATCTGTAGTAAATGACTTTTGAAAACATATCTTAAATTCATTTGAAGAGATTTACCATGTATTTGTTGGAATGTTTTCCAAGTTCCCATCCGCAGATATTTTGTATGTGTTAAAGGTTTAACCTTTTACAGGATATAAGCGTTTTTGGTCGCCTCTATAGCAAAAACATTGTAAGAAATGGTGATTGTTTTCGTCAATGTCCATAACTTTGAAGTGTTAAGAGTATTTTAATTAGTGTTGTATGTTACTTAAACAGTTTTATCTGATGTGATATTGTTATAATCATCTGCTTAAAGATGTCTGTAAAAATGGTAAGTTAACATTTATTATAGTGTTGAGTTTGAGAAATTCCTTTTTTTCTCACAATATTTATGAAAGTCTTCTGTTGCAGATGTTGTCTTGAGACTTATAAACATTTTTCATGACATCGATAATTTCATGATGAGCAATTTCTCTGTTTTAGGCTGTTTTAGAAATATAATTTCCAAGGGTTAGATTTCCAAATGTAACACTTTTCCCTCAAAACTTTCAAAGCAATTAGAAATATGAATAAAGATTAACCTTGGCATATTGTGAAATTGCTTATATTAGCCAGTTTCTTCTTTTCCAACAATATTAAGATAACCTGAGCCAAGGGGATCACTATGTAGACTTTCCGTTGTTAACTCTTAAAACATCTCTCCCTCTAAACCACTGCACAAATATCAAACACACTTAACAGGAATGTTACTGTTTTAAACCTTTTTCAAAATTATATAAAGATTTAAACATTATGTTGAAATCTGACTGCTGCGGTATCAGCAAGAGAGTTGAATAACAAAACTTCTAAGTTCTTTTAAACTGCTTGTTTGGTTGTTAATATTATTTGACAAAAATGTTACTCAGTTGATCCTCTACAAAAAATTCTCAAGCCATTAGGGGCTAACTACCCATCTTGTTTTTCATGAATATTTATTTGCTCCTTTCGGCTTTTGGCAGCTTGTTAAGAATGCATCATTACATATGATCTTTACTGATATGCGGTTTGTTTTCAGTGTCTAATCATGTGTTAGGTAACATGATACCGTATTCTACCATAATTTATATCTGTCAATAAGTTGTTCTTACTCACTGTTTGCTTTTAACATTATATTGTATATTATATTATGGGCCGGTGGCCTAGATACTAGAAATAAAGACGTCTAATCATTGTCATCTATTTCCAAATCTTGGTCGTATTTTCCCTTACATTAGCAGTTACACATGTGTTACTTAACAATAACTCAGGTGATTGCTTTAAAGTCTAGGAACATTTCTGGTCTCTCATTTTAATAGATTTCTTCTCCATCATCAGCAATCTGGTATGCTTATGTTGTGTTGTGTTTTTGGAAACAGTAATAGGCAGTTTCTTCAATTGTCACAATGTTTTCAGGATTGTCTGCTAGGGATGCATCAATATGCGTATGCATATACTTAAAGACTAAGGCGTTAACATGGATTTGTCTAGGCAACCTGCAATCAGTAATTATATGTACACTGATTGTTAGAAACTTCTTTAATTTTCTGTCACCAGTATAATAACAGAGCAGATTCAGGTCACGTGGAACAAAAGTGCATGATGATCAGTATTTGCACTATTTGCATATGACTTAACCCTTTCCCGCTGAAGAGCAATTTTGCCATTTGCCACAATGTTTTCAACACTGTTCAATTATTAGTCGCCGGGCAGAATCCCGCGACTTCTATTTTTAATAGGTTTTCTGAAATCACATGGGAGGGGGGATTATTATTAGAAAGAAACACATTTAGATGTCTTGAACATATTACAATTGTGTTTGTTTAAAAACACCAAGTAATGACAGATCTAAAATGAAATAAATATTCCGATGTTTTAGGTATTTTCAGTTTCTTTATTTGGACTCGCATTTATGTTTTTTTGTTTTATTTGCGAAGACAAAACAGTCCCTATTAGCTAGACTGGTATACATTTATTTTACACTATTTACTACATTTAATCAAAAGGCGATAACTACAAACCTTTACATGTACGTCGACAGTCTAATTGTTTACTTACGCGCACCTGCGTGACTCGCAAATACCAACTGCGTAGATCAATCTCCTTTGCAGAGAGTCGCTCTTTACACTCACTTACAAATAGTAAATTATAGGTGATTTAAAATGTTTATTTGGTTCGAAACAAATGAAGAAAAGAACACACCGAGATAAAACTGGTTTTAATGGAAAAATGACTTTGAACGAACACCCTCTGCCTATAAAGAGAGTTTCAAGAACGACACCTCTGCGAATAAGAAAGAATCGGGTCTTTCGTACACAATTATTTCGTCCTTGACAATTTTAAATGTGTCATTTAATTCCCTAAAGGCATATTGCTTCCGATCTGCATATTGTTATGCATCATTGACACAAGGACGCTCATCATTTTATAATTTTAAAACATGAGTAGTTTGTTATTTTCATTATAAAAAAGGAAGGAAAGAATTAAAATAAATCAACATGTTGTAGGGCTAAGTTTATGTTCGAAATTAAGTTTAAATTATACAACAATTTCAATGAGATTTAACTGTTTAGTTGATATTATATTTCGAAGGTGGTCTAATTTATAAATATTGGACTACATTTCAACATTTGTTAAAGTATGATATGATTAGGATGCCAAGCTAATATCATTTTGAGAAAAAGAGAAAACTCATGTCTTCAGCGATTTAACCCTTATCTCATTGTTTTAAAAGTAGATTGCTGCAAAGGTGTCCACTGTTGACTTTAAAAGAGGAAAGGTAAAATGACGTGCTATTGTATGCAAATCCTAAATTGTCTGTTTTGTGGTTTTATTGAAAAATAATAAAATTCAAATATTCTGAAAAGTGTATGTGGAATTCACAAATCTTATAATTATTCCTTAATGAAAGTACTGTATACATACTAAGACTAATGATTGGCAAGATTACTTATTTCCATTACTGTTTATGATCAATAATTAGTTGGTTGTGTGTATGGTCAACCTACTTTGGAATGGAGATTGATCATAAACAATGAAAGGCTTCAATTATCATTCACTTCATTGACAAAACAATGCAAGTTATGATACATTTTCACTTGACCCCACCCCTGATGTTCCAATATGCCCCTCAGTGATAACTGTTTATTCAACTACTATAATGTTAGTGTTATGCATAACTGCACTATGGATATCCGGCGACATTGATGCGTTGCATCAACTTTCTCTTGTACTTTCAATTAAAGAGGTTTTCAATATTTATATGGTTATGTTTTCTAAGTCTTCTTCTACAGATTTGTTTTACATGGGAAAGGGTTTACACTTGTTTGTTTTCCATGAGCACAGATCATATGTTTACTTATTAAAGGTGGATCCTAACACTTCATTTTATCTTACAGTTGACTGTGTTTCACATGAACAAAGATGAAGACCTTGATCTTGCTATTTTATCTGTACTTTTAAAAGGTAATTTAACTTTTTCCCACTTGCAGATGCAAATTGACGCAACTGCAAAACAGTTATTTTATATTATAAGGATAACATAATCAGTCCCATAAAATGCCTTGATACACTAAGTTGTGCACTTAGTTTGTATGAAATGCAGAATATTTAGTAATATCTTTGGAAGTCTACTTGTCCAAAAGTACTGTGCCTGATATTAAAATAATTTTGCACAAACTCTTTCATGTAATAACTCAGTTCAAATAGTGTTCAAATTAATTTAACTTGATATAGTAATTGCTTGTAATGTGGCAAGCTTCTGTCCACAAATGTTTAAAGTAAAACGTTCTGGAAAATATATTTGTTGAACATTGCAAGTGTCGGAGCTTTCTTATTTGGTATTCGGCATCAATGACCCTTACAATATGCATCAAACGATTACGCCTTTTGAACTTTGTTTGTTCGTTGTTAACAGCTAAGAGAGGTGCTGATGAGAAGCAGAGAATACGCCAGTTAAACCTGGCATTGGTGTGGGACAGAGTGGATATTGCCCAGGAGGAAATATTTAGAGAGGATTTTCTCTGGAGTACAGGTACTGTCTATATTCTTACCACTTAACCTCATGCAAATGCATCTTAATCCCTCTTTCCCACATACAGCAGACGACTTTGAAATCGTTAAGTAAAACATATGGAAACTCTCTATCGATTGAAGAAGAATTATTGAATAAAGTTGAACAAATTGAGGCAAAAGGAGAAATTTTTCATAATAAGCAATTTCTCCATTTGCCACAATATTTCCGAACGTCATCTGCAGAGGTGTGAAATATGTCAATATGCCGTTAAGGGTTAAACAAACAACATCTGAAAATATTGAACCAAAGAAATTGCTGATAGTTTCATCCATGATTAAACTTTTAATTATAGAGAGTTTTCATTTGTCATCAAACCAGTCTGCTGCAGGTTTTGTTGAATGTGGGAAAGCCGAATCCTTTATCTTGATGTATACAACTCACAATGTTTCTTCAGCAAACAATTTCAAAATAATATATTTAGAGGAAAAGAAAATTTCATAATGAGCAATAGCTTGTTTTGCGACAAGTACTTAAATTCAACTGTGTTTATACATCATACTTTTAGTGAAGTTTCCTCTTCAAATGTGTTAATCCTTTCCCACATACAGTGAATCATAAACAAATCATTTTGAAAACATGGAAAATGAAGGTATAATTATTGAAAAAAGTCAGAAAGCTAAAGGAAAAATTGAAAATTACAAAATTTAAAATAAGTGTGAGCAGTTTTTTGTTAGGTTAGTAAAGTATTAACTTATTTATGATACATAGGTTGTAAAACAAGCTTAAACTTATATGAATCGCACTAAATATCGGATTTATAGAGACCGTAAACAAGTACTTGCCATGTTTGTGTCTTAAACATATCAAAGGGAGATCACGCTCATCACTTGATTCGGGCCTTCGGTGCAAGAGGCCGATGCTCTACCACTGTCTTTTGCTCTTCAAAAGTTAACTAGTGTGGGAATGTCAAAGTGTCTGTACGGAGCAATTTAAAAGTAACATAATCATATTGAATTGTATTTGTACATCAGGTAAAAAAAAAAAAAGCTAATCTTCTACACTCTTACTTAAGCCTTTCCATCAGTCAGACATGTTGTGACAAATAAAGTAATTGGTGATATTGAGGATTTTGTCAGGTCTGTTTGATAATTATCCATTTATTTTTTACAGATATTCCATATTCTTGCCTAGATGCTTTCAAAGTTCTACTGTATATTTGCTGTATACAGGAAAAGGGTTAAATGTACGTGTAGACAAATGGAACTTCTTGTCTGCAGATCTCCAACTTTAGTACCAAACCTATCAAAATAAAACATTATTATGGATGTATACAATACAGTTCAATCTTTGTCAAAAAACAGATGCATTTTGACACATCTGCAGCAAATGACATTTGAAACAAAGCGGTGAGCAATTTCCCCCTTTTTCAACAACTCAATTCAATAATTAAACTTTCTTTTATAGAGATTTTCCTTATTTTTCCAAAGATAAATTCAAAGTTGTGTGTTGCAAGTTTGTTGGGTTTGTGAAAGGGTTAAATAATAAGACGAATTTGCAGGAAATGTCTTTGAAAGCTTTTAGGTACAAATATAGAAAAAACGAAAGTTTAACCAAAGAATAGTTCTGATAACATTGCAGCAACAGACACATGTTCATGATGAGCAATTTCACTGTTTCCCACAAATTGTCCAAAAGAGTCAGCTGATATCTGCATCAGCCGGCATCTCCTTATATGAACAGTTAAAACCAATACTAAAAGCATGGCTGTAACCTGAAATCCCTTTGTCTGTTTTTCAAGAAACTTTGAATAAGACTATGACCAGGGCTCTCGTAACGAATAAAGTCAAGTTTGTAGATTTGATTTTACAACAAGGCAGTCTCGTGATGAGAGAATATTTAACAAGAACCCAGCTAGAGAAACTCTATGAAGAGGTAGGTTTGACAGTTTGGCTGGCTGTCGCAACTGATTGTGCTTTAACAATTTCTAAAATACAATTGCATTTTACAGCACATCTTTAGCAGACAACTTTAGTGGTAAAAGGAGAAAAAAATAGAAAATATTGTGGTAAAAGGAGAAATTGCTCATCCTGTGTAATTTCTCCCTTAGTCTCAATATTTTCAAATCTATTAAGTTATTTTTGTATTTCTTATATAAATTGTACATAGCTTATCATGTGCAATTTCTCCTTTTGTCTCAATATTTTCAAATCTGTTAAGTTATTTTTGTATTTCTTATATAAATTGTACATAGCTTATCATGTGCAATTTCTCCTTTTGTCTCAATATTTTCAAATCTGTTAAGTTATTTTTGTATTTCTTATATAAATTGTACATAGCTTATCATGTGCAATTTCTCCTTTTGTCTCAATATTTTCAAATCTGTTAAGTTATTTTTGTATTTCTTATATAAATTGTACATAGCTTATCATGTGCAATTTCTCCTTTTGTCTCAATATTTTCAAATCTGTTAAGTTATTTTTGTATTTCTTATATAAATTGTACATAGCTTATCATGTGCAATTTCTCCTTTTGTCTCAATATATTCAAATCTGTTTGTTTTACTTAAAAAGATTGTACATCGCTCAACATGAGCCATTTCTCCTTTCGCCTCAATGATGCAACTATATTAAATAATTATACTATCATTTATATATATGTTATGTACTTTGACCTAGATGTTGTAGATTTGTTTGTATGTGGTAAAACGTACGACATCGCTCAACCACTCAAATCTCTTTTTCTACTCTAAGCCCTATGTTGTTGTAAATCAATTAAATTGTCTGGTCAAGTACCCACACTATGTAATGTGTTGTAGTCAAAACGGATATCATGACAGTTAAAATAAGTATCCATGTCCAAAAAATAAACATCATTAAAGGTCTTATATAAATGGAAGCCCTGGAGGGACTTCAATACTTCTAACTTCCATACGTCTAACTTCATTACTTCTAACTTCCAAACTTCTAACTTCATTACTTCTAACTACATTCACTTCTAACTTCTAACTTCATTACTTCTAACTTCCAACTTCATTACTTCTGTCTTCTAACTTCATTACTTATAACTACATTCACTTCTATCTTCTAACTTCATTACTTCTAACTTCCAACTTCCTTACTTCTAACTTCATCACTTCTAACTTCTAACTTCTAACTTCATTACTTCTAACTACATTCACTTCTAACTTCTAACTTCATTACTTCTAACTCCCAACTTCATTACTTCTAACTTGTAATGAAGTTAGAAGTTAGAAGTGAATGTAGTTAGAAGTAATGAAGTTAGAAGTTTGGAAGTTAGAAGTAATGAAGTTAGAAGTATGGAAGTTAGAAGTATTGAAGTTAGAAGTAAGGAAGTTGGAAGTTAGAAGTAATGAAGTTAGAAGTTAGAAGTGAATGTAGTTAGAAGTAATGAAGTTAGAAGTGATGAAGTTAGAAGTAATGAAGTTGGAAGTTAGAAGTAATGAAGTTAGAAGTTAGAAGTGAATGTAGTTAGAAGTAATGAAGTTAGAAGTGATGAAGTTAGAAGTAATGAAGTTAGAAGTAAGGAAGTTGGAAGTTAGAAGTAACGAAGTTAGATGTTTAAAGTGAATATAGTTAGAAGTAATGAAGTAAGAAGTGATGTAGTTAGAAGTAATGAAGTTAGAAGTGATGGAGTTAGAAGTAATGAAGTTAGAAGTTTGAAAGTTAGAAATAATGAAGTTAGAAGTATGGAAGTTAGAAGTATTGAAGTAAGAAGTCTCTCCAGGGCTTCCATATATATAGGTGACGGCATATTTTATGTCTGTGTGATAAATTTGTTATATATACAACAAATCCGCACCACATAACTTTAAATAAAATATCTAAAGTATTGAAAGTCTCTATAAATTAAAGTGTAGTTATTAAATAGAGTTTTAAATCATTGTGACAAAGGTCGTCTGCTCCAGATGCGTCAACACATGAATGTATGTGGGAATAAGTTATATTGAACAGGATTGAAGTCCCATGCCTTATTTATACAACAAGGACATTTGTTATGCCCCTGCCTAAACTTGGACTTCTAACTTCTAACTTCATTACTTCTAACTTCCAACTTCATTACTTCTAACTTCATCACTTCTAACTTCATTACTTCTAACTACATTCACTTCTAACTTCTAACTTCATTACTTCTAACTTCCAACTTCCTTACTTCTAACTTCAATACTTCTAACTTCCATACTTCTAACTTCATTACTTCTAACTTCCAAACTTCTAACTTCATTACTTCTAACTACATTCACTTCTAACTTCTAACTTCATTACTTCTAACTCCCAACTTCATTACTTCTAACTTGTAATGAAGTTAGAAGTTAGAAGTGAATGTAGTTAGAAGTAATGAAGTTAGAAGTTTGGAAGTTAGAAGTAATGAAGTTAGACGTATGGAAGTTAGAAGTATTGAAGTTAGAAGTAAGGAAGTTGGAAGTTAGAAGTAATGAAGTTAGAAGTTAGAAGTCAATGTAGTTAGAAGTAATGAAGTTAGAAGTAATGAAGTTGGAAGTTAGAAGTAATGAAGTTAGAAGTTAGAAGTGAATGTAGTTAGAAGTAATGAAGTTAGAAGTGATGAAGTTAGAAGTAATGAAGTTAGCAGTAAGGAAGTTGGAAGTTAGAAGTAACGAAGTTAGATGTTTAAAGTGAATATAGTTAGAAGTAATGAAGTTAGAAGTGATGTAGTTAGAAGTAATGAAGTTAGAAGTGATGGAGTTAGAAGTAATGAAGTTAGAAGTTTGAAAGTTAGAAATAATGAAGTTAGAAGTATGGAAGTTAGAAGTATTGAAGTAAGAAGTCTCTCCAGGGCTTCCATATATATAGGTGACGGCATATTTTATGTCTGTGTGATAAATTTGTTATATATACAACAAATCCGCACCACATAACTTTAAATAAAATATCTAAAGTATTGAAAGTCTCTATAAATTAAAGTGTAGTTATTAAATAGAGTTTTAAATCATTGTGACAAAGGTCGTCTGCTCCAGATGCGTCAACACATGAATGTATGTGGGAATAAGTTATATTGAACAGGATTGAAGTCCCATGCCTTATTTATACAACAAGGACATTTGTTATGCCCCTGCCTAAACTTGGATGTGTAGTTAAACTAAATACAGTTAAAGTTCGAATTCAATTTCTGTCAGATCATTCTAAGCAGAATTAATGCACTTTAAATTTTAAAATTTCATAGATTTATAGATTACACAATTAAGGAATTGGTCTTCAACATGGGCAATAAGAAATCATTAATCAGGTTACTTTGGGCTGGTTTATCCAGTAATTATTTGTGATACTTTGTACTTGTGTACTGGTTCATTCATTCATTAATCATGTCACTTTGTTCTGTTTATCCAGTTATTAATAATTTTACTTTGTACTGGTTTATTCAGTTACTTATCATGTTACATTGTACTGGTTTATCCAGTCATAACTCATGTTTCTTTTAACTGGTTTGTCTAGTCATAAATGATGTTACTTTGCACTAGTTTATCCAGTCATAAATCATGTTAAGTTGTTCTTGTTTATCTGATCATAAATTCATGTTAATTTGTATTGGTTTATGCAGTCACAAATCATGTGACTTTGCACTGGTTTATGCAGTCAATAATCATAGTAATGTACTGGTTTATCCAGGCATGAATCTTGTTACTTTGTACTGGTTTATCCGGTCATAAATTAGGTTACGTTGTACTGGTTTATCATGTCATGAATCATATTACTTTGTCCTAGTTTATCCAGTCATACATCATGCTATTTTGTACTAGTAGTGGTTTATCCAGTCATGAACCTTGTTACTTTGTACCGGTTTATCTAGTCAACAATCAGGTTATTTTGTACTGGTTTATCCGGTTATAAATCATGTTACTTAGTTCTGGTTTATCCAGTCATATATCATGTTACTTTGTCCTGGTTTATCCAGTCATAAATCACTTAAGATTGTACTGTTTTAACCAGTCATAAATCAGGTTACTTTGTACTGGTTTAATTAGTCATATATCATGTTCCTTAATACTGGTTTATCCAGAATTAAATCACGTTACTGTGAACAATCTCTGATATAATTATATATTTATGAACTAAGACTTTTTAAACCATGTTCCACTTGCACATTTATAGCACTTGACTTTTTGCCACAATATTTTTCAAATTCTATTCAATAGAAATATTTTCACTTATAGAGATTTCGGACATTTACATTGTTGTCTACTTTAGAAATAAACAATTCAGTCATATAATGGTGGCCAGTTCACATACCAATGATATTCATGGCTTTTTCACACAAGTACTTAACACAACTACTACTTCACACAACTGTCTTTCGAAGCAATTCCATGCTTTTCAATAAAGACTGTTAATCATTGGTTGAAGACAATGGACTGTTTGTCACATTGAGGCTTGTCAAATGTCTAAAGGATGTTGGCCCAGCTTGATTCACAACCCCTGGATTGAAAGACAGCGTCGCTACTGGGGCTTAGCATTTCTGCATAATAACACAAATATTTACATCAACAGATTCCAACCGGTAGCTACCTTAACAGATTAATGCACAAGTTAATTGGTGAAGATAAACTGAACTCAAAAAATATAAATGCACTTTGTAAGAGACTACTAGATAGATTTGATGATGATCAAGTGAAAGAAATGAACTTCCAAAGACCATACAAGATGCTGTTAGTATGGGCCGTCCTACTTTGCAGGTATAATTTATAGTTACATTTGGTGATGCTTGCATTGGCAGGGAGAAGCACATTGAGATAATGTCTTCATCTGTCTGTCTGTCAGTCCATCTTTTTATCTGTTTGTTCGTCACGCTTTCATTGACTCACATATTAGCATGCAACATATCATACCATGATTGCAAGACGGTAATAACTACATTGTACTAAAAAGGATACGATTCTTGGCTCGGGCCTATGATTTTGATATTATTCTTTTACTGAATACCTATCTTTCTGTAAATTGTTAAGTTATTCAACTTTAATGATTTATATAGTTAAAATGGCAATAAAGTATCACCTTTTTACCTCTTCATAATACATTAAAATGTTGCATATGTGCTATCAAGTTCCTGAATTAAGTGATAAACAAACCAAAATTTCCATGGTAAAGAAGTGAATATCTGGTGATACAACAATCAATCTGTTTCTATATAATTACGCTGCATAATGGTTTAAATACTTGTGAAATATCACCTTCGTGCATTAAACAAATATATCCTTGTATTGAATAGCATACTGCAAGAAGGTAACACGTGGCAATTACAACTTTCTTGCACACTGCTGTATGTATATGGCACCTTTTCGCCCCGATTTTTCTGAGTAATGGACTTTTATTTGAAATTTTATGAGAAACATGTTCTCCAAATGGTGCAGTTAGCACCTTCTTTCATTCATTCACGGAACGATATAATTCAAACACTCTGGTATAACTAAATATGTTTGTCAACTGAAACGTATAATTTGTTTCATAGAATTAAATATGACTGTCCCATTTTGAGAAATTTATCTTTTCCTGCAATATTTTCAATTATTGATTTTAATCAGGATTTAAACCATTTCCAACCTGCTGTGGCATTTTGACACATCGGCAGCAGTTTCTCCTTTTGCCACAATATTTTTAACTTTATTCAGTACCGGTAATTATACATTCATTTACAGAGCTTTTCAATAGTTAGGTCTAAATATTGGTTAAGGTTATGAATGCAAGTAAATATATTTCTAGCTCAGTATCTACTAGATGTATTGCATTGCAACTTTCTCCAATACTTCCCAACTACCAGACCTATGTAAATAATTGAGTTTGATAACTCTATCCTGCATTTAATACTAATGATGGTTTCTTCTTTACTTTACTTAGAAATTCTTGTTAAAATCTTGCGTGCAACTACAGTAATAGTCCATATTTCAGTATTTATTTGATGCATTTCATTTTAAATTCATACAACCCGTCCAAATTATCACACCTCTGTCGATTATTAAGTTAAATATCTCTATCCTGCATTTAATACAAGTTATATCCTAAACGACCATCCCACCTATGTAAACAATCAAGTATAATAACTGTATCCAGCATATAATGCAGATTATGGGCCTTCTTTTACTTCCCAACTTTACACCTATATCTACACAATGAAATAATATAACTCTCTGCTGCATATATTGCAAAGTATGGCCTTTTTTACTTAGACGTTATGGTTTAAGTTTTGCAAGTAACTACAGTAATAGTCCATATCTTAGTTACTACTTGAGGCATTGCATTTACACTTTACATTCCTGCCCAACCATCACACATATGTAAATAAACAAGATAGATAACTCTATGCTGCAGATAATTCAAGTTATCACTATTTAAGAAATTCTGATTAATATGTTGCATGCAACTACATCAGAGGAAATATCTCAGTAACTAATTAGCGGTGGAATAGTCGAGCTCTTGCGCTGTCTTACGGCAACTCTTGTTTGTTTTGTTATAAGAACCAAAGTATATAGCCCAAAGGTCAAGGCGCTATTAATTTTATGAGGCTCGTGCTATAAGTATAGCAGTTTGGTAACACTCATTATTGTCGGCATTTTCAGAGTTGACATGGCCAAGTTATTTTTGGAGCTTGGAGAGGAACCAGTCACCAGTGCCGTTGCTGCTTCCAGGATTGTTCATGCAATGGCCAAACACATGCCACATCTGGAATCAAATATTCGGGATAAACTCCTGGATGCAGAAAAGTAAGTCATATTACAATGTCATAACCAATTTAAACTTAAAAATGTATTTTGAGTTATTTGTCGAGTCCCGGTAGCTCAGTCGGTAACGAAGTGGGCTGTAAAT
Organism: Serripes groenlandicus; assembly: GCA_031761405.1. Taxonomy (NCBI): domain Eukaryota; kingdom Metazoa; phylum Mollusca; class Bivalvia; order Cardiida; family Cardiidae; genus Serripes; species Serripes groenlandicus. The sequence continues at coordinate 46,662,455 of JASEVX010000009.1, forward strand.
CCAGGGGTTGTGAGTTCGAATCCCGGCTCGGCCAAGTTTCTTTCCGACGTTTGACAAAAGTCATTGCGACATGCGTCATTCGTCTTTTACCAATGGGCTAAGTCTATGTAGAAAAGCAGCCAGTTGCTTGGGAAGAGTGTTGTGTGGAGAACTGGTGTGAGAAAACCAGGAAACACATGAGTAGGTGAACTGGCCGCCGTGATATGACCGAGAAATTGTTCAAAACGGCGTTAAACCCCAATTAATCAATCAATCAAAGCCTTCTGATGAAGATTTGTTTTATAATGGAAAGAATGCTATCACTTACAATGCTGAATTTTTGAAATGGACTTGTCCAGTCTTGCATCTAGAAAAGTCCATAACCAATTTTAGGAATATCAAGATAAAAGTGTCGAGTTAAGTAGCTAATAGTATAGAAAATTGGTTAAATTAGTCAAGGGATTTAACCATTTCCAACTGTATGTATTATGGCTCATCTGCTTAAAAACGATTTTTGAAACTTGATAACAAAATGAGAAATTGCTCAAGAGCAGTTTATCGTTTCGCCATAATGTTTTCAATTATAATCAATAATTAAACTTCAATTTATAGATGTTTTCTATATTTGATTTGATATGTTTTCAATATTTTTTCTGACATGTTTTCAAAGTGTTCTGCCGCAATAAGTTGCAACTGGGAAAGTGTTAAGTGCTTCATGACTCCACCTTGTACTTTGAACATATTTTTCAAAGAGTAGAAAAAACTCATAATGAACAAATAAAGTTGTTAACTTTAAATGGGTCAAAAGACATCTGACATTTATTGATTTGTTAACCCTTTCCAATGCTAAATTAGTGTTGATTTTACAACACTTGGTGAAAAATAGTGTACAACAATAAAACAAACAAATGTATACCCTGTCTGCTGTCGGTATTGAGCACTGGCAACTCCATTAGTAATAATGATGACTTCCAATATCTATGTGGAAAGGCAGTCAATTATCATGGACAAATGATTGCTTGTAAAGGTTTCTGGAATAAGGCAGCTTGTTATCATGGAAATGTTATTTTGAAATTATGTTTAAAGAGAGTTTCTATACGCAGATTGGAATGTAATTGAATATAGAAAAATGCCATTGAAAAGAGCATCTATTGAACTAAGCATCTAACTGTAATCTAACTCCAATCAATCATTCAATCAACCAATTTAACATATGCTATCAACAGGAACCATATCATGTCAAAACTAACATAATATCATACTCAGTAGGTGGGCAATCATTATCTGGTGTTCAGATGCATTGGAAGTAATCACTGCTAGATAAGATTGAGCATTGGTGGTCAGATTTCTTATTCATCTGAGCTTCTAAACAGGAGGTCATCAGAAAGTAAAAATGTATTTCTTAATATATCTATCTCTATGTCTGTTTTCAGAGAGTTTGAGAGATTTGCTACTTGTGTTGTCAATGAATGTCACCACAGCGACCCAGATAAAGCCATGAAGATTGTGGAGAGAAAGTCTCCATGTTGGAATGATATGACGTGTCTACAGATTGCCGCTGCAGCTACTGATCACGTTTTCTTATCAACAAGGACATGCCAGCAGTCCATAGATGTTACATGGAAACGGGGACTCAGGTCTAGTTGGTATAAGGTAATTATGAGTGTTAACCTGAGGATAAGGAGGAGTATAGAGCCTAAGGGTCTCTCCATTATTTATTAATTAACCATTTCTCACATAAAACACTTTATGACGCCTCCGTAGCAGACTACTTCTAAAAACATTGTGACAAAAGATGGAATTGCTCAAAACGATCAATTTCTCCTTTTGCCACAATGACTTTTTCAAATCTGTTCACGGGACATTATTTTTAATTACACAAAATAATCATTATAGGGTTTGGAGGGTAAAATAATATCTGCTTAGATGTTTTCAAAGTTGTTTGGTGCAGATTTGTTATACATGGGAAATTGTTAACACTTTCAGACATACATATGCATTTCGACGCATATGCAACAGATAACTTTTGAATATATTGTGACGAATGCAGAAATTGCTCAAAATGTTTTAAACCCCTTCAAAAACTATATTTTTATTTATGAAGATTCTATATAGTTTTGCCTTGGTAATTTCGAGGACAAAATGAATCATTAGACATCAGAAAATATTTCAACACCCTCAGTTGACTGTTAGTACTAAGATACCTTAGAAATGGCCGAGTGAGAATTGTGACGTCATGAACTAAGAAAAATCTGGGCGTAAGAATGCTCTACGAAATATGGGAATGGTTGATATCTTTTTCTCTTTTAGGTGTTGCTGGCAATGATCTTTCCACCATATATACTCTGGGGCATAGAAATTCTGATCCCAGCGCAGGACATGTTGTCAGTCTCTCAGAAGTGTTATCAGAAGATAAAACTCTTTTATTCATATCCCTTGTCTAAATTTTTATATAGAGCTGTAAGTATTAAATATTTAATTAACCCTTCCCCCAAAACAGATACTTTCTGGCGCTTCTGCAGCAGACGACTTTAACAAATATTTTGGCAATAGCAGAAATTGCTCATAATGAGCCATTTATCCTTTGGCTACAATGTTTTAATCTCTATTTTATAGTTGTTCTTTCATTTTAAGAGACAATATTTCCGACCAAATGTTTAAAAGTTGTCACCTTTTTAATAAGTGCTAATGTGGTGCTTTCATAGCTGAGAACCTGTATCATATTTTAACCCTCTCCAGCATACAACTTATTCGCAGCAAACGACTAGCCATCTAGCCAATAACGTAGGAAATCTCTATTAATTGAATAGGATGAAGGTGTATGTATTGTAAACAGTTGGAAAGCTAGTGACAAAGGGAGAACCTGCTTGTTTTGCACAATTTCTCCTTTTATCACCTTGTTTTTAAAAGTAATCAACTGCAGAGGCATTACAGTGTCTATATGTGTGAAAGGGTTATTTGGTAATGTGATACATGATGTTATTTCATAACGGATCATTTAAGATATGTCAAATGTTCTCAATCTGATATATTATATTAATGTTGGTAATAATTGTAATGTAAATATGCGTTTCTATGTTTTCAGATTATGTATGCTGTCTTTCTTATATTACATTCCTACTTGGTACTCGTTGATTTTCGAGAAAGTCAGGTAACCGCCATAGAAATCATTGTTGTGTTGTGGGTTCTAACCTTCTTTGTTGATGCTGCACACACAGTAAGTAATATTTCAATTGTTCATCCCTCATACAGACAGATTTTGACGCTTCTGCAGCAGACGACTTTTGAAAACATTGTGACAAATAGGAAATGGCTCATAATAAGCGATTTCTTCTTTTGCCACTAAGTTTCAAAGCTTTTCAATTAGTGTGGTGTGCTTAATTACTGTATGTTGGAAAAGATTAAGCTAATTTCTGATTCATACTTTGTTTTATTCACACAACTTCGAGGAAGTTGGTGGCTTAAACTGTTTTGCTTTTATTTGTTTGTCTGTGTCTGGGCATTACGTTTTTTTGTAACAAATTCTATCTTTTAAACTGCATGCGCTGCTAGTCTCCTTAAATTTTAATTTAACTTGTTTTTCTTTACACTGAAGTTCCAGTATTACCCGTTCAATGATTAAAATCGCCTTGGCATCAGATTGCCAGTCACCGTTAAGAATTAAAGCACTCAAAAGTTACATGCCTCAGCATTCCAAACAAAACCCGATACACGTCAATCTCCACATTTAAACTGCATGCAATGGCGATGGAAAATGTATCTAAGTCTAATCTATTTTAGCAGGCCAGTTATAGTGTTGCTGTAGTGCGCATATTATCCTCAATTTGATTTAGATATTGAGTAATGAAAAGGGTTGGAAAATATACTCATTCCGGCCGCCATTTGCAATGTGCGCTCGTTTTGAAAATCGACTACTTGTCTGCTGCTTACACATGGATAATCGAACAAATTTCGGTTAGTTTGTATACTTGTATTCAGTAGCAATGAAATATCTCAGATGAAGCATTTACATTAATGTCTAATTTTCCTATCGTTACCATAATTTGATGCAGATGAATCAGACAGCCTTTGAAAGAATTGTGAGAACAGGAGAAACTGGAACTAATCAGCAATGTCTCATTTCGTTCACAAAGTTATGTAACAATAATTCTCAAACTACGTATGTATAGCAGTTGATGCTGATTTAGCAGACAGCGTTTGAAAACGGGATGAGACACAGAGAAACTGCTCGTCATCAGCAAGGACAAATATTTATCATACCCTTTAACATCTATTTGAATTCATGGTTAATTTAACCAAGTTCATATAAAATGTAGTCATTTCTCCTTTTGTCACAACGCTATCAAAAGAAGTCTGCTGCAGATGCGTCGAAATGCGTCTGCAAATTGGTAAGAGTGAAATAAATTAATTACTTTAATTACGTAAATCATTGGCCTAGGAAAACAGTGCAGCAAAGCTATTTCCCCAACAAATGTCAAAACAATATCAGCTTTAATAAAGTCATTTTCTCTTTTTAGTAGGTGTTCCACGTTACTGAACGTTCTTTTCAAATTAAAATATATTTTTTGATTTGTGTAGTTCGCATTCCACGGTATTCGTATACCCGTCGGTATTCGCATACCACGGTATTGTATAAATCTCTTAAATGTATGGACTGTTTCTTGTCTAATAACCAAAAGCAGGGTAGCAGCTTACTCTCTGATTGGCTAGTTAGTTTACATAGCAATCCTTTCTTTATTTAGATTTACTTAGGAAGACTTTTGATTCACCACAAAGACCTAAATCATTTTATAAAACACAAAATATCTTATTCACATGAAAGATAAAATAGAATGCTTTCTCTCTCGAATGCAGTGGAATAAAACATTCACTGGAGCTTTGCCTGATTTTTTATTCAATGTCTTCGAGGTCACGACGACTCGATCTTGACACGAGGTAAATGTTTCGAAAGATTATGCTCAAAAACCTAATATTACATAAAACAAATATTAAATATAAGTGATATAAAATGTTTATTTGCCAAGAAACAAGTCAAGAAAAGAACAAACTCTGAAAATTAATTATTTTAAAAGTAAGAAAATCAGTTCTTTCGCACTGAATTCATTTCATACTTGCCACTTTTTAAATTGTCATGGGTTCGCAACTGGCATTTTTCTTGCGCAATACATATAGTGTATGCATCAATGATTTGAATAAACAATTAAGCCGATATAGTATTTCAAGTTGTTTACTTTTTATACGCCCGTTTTGAAAACACGGATCGTATTATAGTTTTACCTGCGGCGTGCGGGCGTGCGGCGTCCAGTATGTTGTCAGCTCAATAACTTCAGAAGCCTTTGTCCAATCATCACCAAATTTAGTCAGAATGTGTATTGAGATAATATCTCGGACAAATTCGATAACTAACTATATCGCTTAAGTCAATCAAGAGTTATCGTCCTTTAATTTTAAAAATTACCCAAAATTGGTCTTGTCAGCTCAATAACTTTAGAAGCCTTTGTTAAATGATCACCAAATTTAGTCAGAATGTGTATTGGGCTAATTTCTCGGACAAGTTTGATAACTAGCCATATCGCTTCAGGCAATCAAGAGTTATTGCCCTTTTATTATAGAAATTACCCAAAATCGGTCTTGTCAGCTCAATAACTTAAGAAGACTTTGTCCAATCATCACTTAATTTAATCAGAATGTGTATTGGCATAATATCTCGGACAAGTCTGATAACTAGCCATATCGCTTTAATCAATCAAGAGTTATCACCCTTTAATTATAGAAATTACCTAAAATTGGTCTTGTCAGCTCAATACAATTAGGAGCCTTTGTCCAATCATCACCAAATTTATTCAGAATGTGTATTGGCATAATAACTCGGACAAGTTTGATAACTAACCATATCGCTTAAGTCAATTGAGAGTTATCGCCCTTTAATTATAGAAATTACCTAAAATTGGTCTTGTCAGCTCAATAACTTTAGGAGCTTTTGCCCAATCATCACCAAATTTGGTCAGAATGTGTATTGGCGTAATATCTTGGATAAAGATCGATAACTAGCCATATTGCTCCAGTCGATAGAGTTATTGCCCTTTAATTATAGAAATTACCTCAATTTGGTATTGTCAGCTAAATAACTTATGTTTATGGACAGAATATCTTGATCACGTTTGATAACTTACAACGTTATCTTAGTCACTACACAATTATGTCCCTCGAAATGGCCAAAACTGTACTAACAGTGTCCGCTCTCTAAGTTTGGCTCACGTACAACCAATTACTACTATACTTGTTCTCAAAAAAACAGAACGGGCGTATTTTGTGACATTTGGCGCTCTTGAGGATAAATTTTAACATCTGTGAAATAATTATTATAATTATGATTAGAAAGGAGAAAGTTCATGTCTTCATCAATTTAACCGGTTTTTTTTTTCAATGTTTTAAACGTTTAAAGGCTTTCAATGTTTTAAACGTTTAAAGGCTTTCAATGTTGCTTTTAACATGAAAAGGGTTAAATAGCTTTTTATTGCATGTAGATCTAAATCCCAAATATCATTTTTTGTGCAAAAAAAAAACCTGCCCCCTGGTGGCCATGGTCTTGACGAATCAAAATGGCTTCAAGGAACCTGAGAGAAGGTCACCAAAGAACTTTCTACACAATTATTTGAAAATCGGCCAGACACTTTCGGAGGAGAAGAATTTTAAAGTTTTTACTATAGCCATATATAAGGCAAAACAGCCCGCCCTCTGGTGGCTATTTTGTTTGACAACTCAAAATGGCTTGAAGCTATCTGATAGATGGTCACCCAGTGAACATTTCTACAATATTATTTGAAAATCAGCTAGGTACTTTCGGAGCAGGAGATTTTAAAAGTTTCCACTACAACCGTATAAGACAAAACAGCCTCGTCCCCGGGCGGCCATGTTTTTTGAATAATCAAAATGGATTTGAGGAATCTGATAGAGAGGCACCCAAGGACAATTTATAACAATTATTTGAAAATCGGCCTTATACTTTCGGAGGAGAAGATTGTTTTGGAACATAAGTTCTAAAAGGAAAATGGCATGATCTTCTCAACTGTACTGTTTAATTTACTAATATTTCTTGTTAATCAGCAATCATATATACCAAAATATATTCTATGCAGAAGAATCTAGAAATATCAGGGAATTGATTAAGTTCTTCTTTCACAAAACCAAATTTAAATATTTCTATCTTTTACACATACAACAAATCAGCATAAGGCGCATTTGAAAACATCTAGGTAAAAATATTAAACATTTCTATAAACAAAGGTTGTATTTCTGAATGGAGCTAAAAACATTGTTGCAAGAAGAAAAAATGTTCACCAAAAGCAAGGGTTTAGGAGATTGTATCTCATAGGGACACATGGGTTTACTGTTGATTATCTTTTTGCAGATAATAGCATTTCCAACGCCAACATTACGTGCAAAAATTCGAGATTGGTTTGACTTCTTTAACGGGTTAGACTTAATCAACTATGCCCTCGCGTTTGCTGGTTTTATATCTCATGTTTTTGGTCATTATGCTGGTGAGTTTGATTTTCATATATCCTTTATATCATGTTATGCCTTCACCAAACTTGACTTGGTGTATTCAGTGTTACCCTCTGTAATGCTACCATAATTGGTTTCGATTCAGTTTTAGCTAGTCTGTTTTTCGAAGAAAAAACTCGGGCTATCGTCGTCTGCGTCATCACAAAACTTTAAACTTAATTCGCGACTCAAAAACCTTTCGATATTTTCAAATGAAACTTATTTCACATGTTCCTAGGTAACAATATGCATGTATATACAAAGTAACACAACTGTGGCTTAAATGATTAGTCAGTAATGCCCATTTTTAAACTTAGAAAACACTGCGGCGCTTTTGCTTTTATGAATGCCTGCATATATTTTATTATTTCATTGTATTATGGCATATAATGTGCATTGTTTCACTTTACTGCATATTTTTCATCTCTGTTCAATATGCATGCTCTCTTTCATAGAGATCTCCCATATGTTTACCTAGAAAATTCCACTCATCTGCAACTGGTCTGTTGATTGTGGCAAAGGTTTAACTACCACAATGTTTAGTTCCTGATAATGATATTTTCTCTTTTCGCTGTTTGATTTCAGCTACCAAGATTATGTACTGTATATGTTCTGTCCTGTTTTTCCTGGGTATAATGCAGATTTATGTTGCCCATGGTCAACTTGGTCCCAAGATCTTTATGATCAGGAAAATGGTAAGTCACAAATTCTCTAATTGTTTTACGAAATAGCTGGTTATATCCGAAACACAGTATGAGCTGTGGTCGGTGATTTAAGGTCTTATTGTCCCTCTTGTTTGGCATTATCTAAAGGACCGTTGACGTCGTTTAATTGGTAGGGCTGCACTTCTAATTTGTTGTCAGAAATTGCATTTATATCTATGTAAGGTATAGGTGGACTCTAGTGAGACTGTGTATGCGCAGACATGTTCACCATACGCACTTTTTACCGTATGCAGATATAACAAATTGTTCCATAAAAAAAACCCTTGGATTAATTATGAAACTAGCAGCTGTAGGTCACCTTATACATGTATAGATCGGAGTATTGTAATACAGGTTTTATTAGCGTTAGATGCATTTGCTAATATTGGCGAATTGATTTTCTTGCGAATTCATAATAATCACGAATCATGTTTGGTATTGTTTAACATGCAAAAATGTGCAAGTTTGGCCAATTTGATGATTAAAAGTATGATATAATTATATATTATCTTAATTTATTTGTAACATATTATAGTAGAGCTGTTCACACATAGCCTCTTGGTAATTAGGCTGTTTAAACAATTGTTCTCGTTTAAATGCCTATACTAGTACCCAGTGAATTTCGTTTGTTAATATTGTCTCTATTTCACACCTAACGCCGATAAGTGATAAAAAAGGTAAGTATTAAGAAGTACCTTTTCATTGAGTGTGATGACAATGTTGGATCGTTTCCGGTTTTAAGCTCCACTGGCTGAAAGCCAGTCGAGCTTATGTCATGGCGAATTGTCCGTCGTGCGTGCGTCACTTTTTTTCCTTTAAACCACTTCTTCTCCCTAACCACTTGGCCAGCATCCTCTCAATGTCCTCTCTTAAATTCCTTCTTTTTTTTTTTTATCCATCCATAATTCTGATTTCCATGGCAACCAAAAGAAAACAAAAGTGAACACTTAAAAAATCTTCTTCTACGAACGTGTCAGGCCGATTTTCATATAATTTTGTAGAAATGTTCCTTGGCTGACCTTTTATTAGATTCCTTCAAGAAATGTTGCTTGGGCAAAAAACATGGCCGCCAGGGGGCGGGGCTATTTTGCCTTATATAGCTATAGTGAAAACTTAAAAAATCTTCTTCTACAAAAGTGTTCAGCAGATTTTCAAATAATTTTGTAGAAATGTTTCATGGGTGACCCTCTATCAGATTCCTTCAAGCCATGTTGATTGGTAAAAAAACATGGCCGTCACAGGGCGGGGCTATTTTGCCTATATGGCTAAAGAGAAAACTTAAAAAATCTTCTCCTCCAAAAGTGTCAGGCCGATTTTCAAATTATTTTGTAGAAATGTTCCTTGGGTGAGCCTTTATTAGATATAATGAAAACTTTAAAAATCTTCTTCTCCGAAAGTGTTCAGCCGATTTTCAAATAATTTTGTAGAAATGTTCATTGGGTGACCCTCTATCAGATTCTCTCAAGCCATGTTGATTAGTCGAAAAACATGGCCGCCAGAGGGCGGGGCTATTTTGCCTTATATGCATGAAAATAGTGAAAACTTAACAAATCTTCTTCTACGAACGTGTCAGGCCGATTTTCAAATGATTTTGTAGAAATGTTCCTTGGCTGACCTTTTATTAGATTCCTTCAAAAAATGTTGATTGGGCAAAAAACATGGTCGCCAGGGGGCGGGGCTATTTTGCCTTATATAGCTATAGTGAAAACTTAAAAAATCTTCTTCTCCAAAAGTGTTCAGCAGATTTTCAAATAATTTTGTAGAAACGTTTCATGGGTGACCCTCTATCAGATTCCTTCAAGCCATGTTGATTGGTAAAAAAACATGGCCGTCACAGGGCGGGGCTATTTTGCCTATATGGCTAAAGAGAAAACTTAAAAAATCTTCTCCTCCAAAATTGTCAGGCCGATTTTCAAATAATTTTGTAGAAATGTTCTTTGGGTGAGCCTTTATTAGATTCCTTCAAGAAATAATGATTGGTTGAAAAACATGACCGCCAGGGGGCGGGGCTATTTTGCCTTATATAACTATAATGAAAACTTTAAAAATCTTCTTCTCCGAAAGTGTTCGGCCGATTTTCAAATAATTTTGTAGAAATGTTCCTAGGCTTACCCTCTATCAGATTCCTTCAAGCCATGTTGATTTGTTGAAAAATATGTCTGCCAGGGAGTGGGGCTATTTTGCCTTATATGGCTAAAGTGAAAACTTAAAATATCCTCTCCTCCGAAAGTGTCATGCCGATTTTCAAACAATTTTGCAGAAACATTCCTTGGGTGACACTCTACAAGATTCCTTTAAGCCATGGTGGTTGGTAAAAAAAATAGCCACCAGGGGGCAGGGCTGTATATCAAAGCGGGCAGTGCCTTAACCATGTGTTTTCTTTGATTTCTCACACCAGTACTCCAGAAAGCCTTCTTCCCAGAAAACTGCCTAACGTCATAGGCTATTTAACCCATTGGTGGAAGATGAATTTTGCTAGTCACAATTACTTTGTTAATCCTTCGAAAGAATGAATGGCTCACATCTCCTTCATTGATCGTCATTGTCATTACCAACTAAACTATCTTAGCATTACAGGTTGCGCGCTTCTGTCATATTATTAAAATATACACTATTCGTTAGAAGCTTCCCTTGAATTAGATCAGACGGCATAGATTCGGGACAGGGTGATCTAGTATTGCAAGGGTTAAATTTGCTTCACGTGAGCTTTTCCTGGAGTCGTGCTCATAATTATGACACTTTCAATGCTGAATTTTGATTATCAACTTGTCCAGCTTTGCATTTCGAAGAAGACTAACAAGATAACAGTGTTGAACTGATCAGCCAACAACAGATTCAGCCTTGAATGGGAAAATAACTTAAAACACATTTTTGCCTTTCCAGTTCAATGAGTTACGTTTATTTATGATGATGCTATTCGTATTTCTGTTGGCGTATGGTGTCGCTAGTCAGGGGCTGTTGTACGCTGAGAGGAGTCCAAACTGGGCGATACTAAAGGATGTGATTTACTTTCCGTACTGGCAATTGTATGGGGAAATAGAACTAGATGCCATTACAAGTGAGTGCCATATGGGTTTTATTGAGCCGGCATCTGTTCAAATCCACTTCTCTGATACCATTGGTCTTCTTTTTATTCACTAGGTGGCTCTTATCTAAAACAAAATCAAAGAATTACATTCTATTCAGGACTTTGGTTGCTGTGGTATCAGAATGGGGGAATAATGGAAAACATAAAAAAAAAATCCTCTGAATTTGCTTGTCCATTTCCCAGATCATTTGATAGAAATGTTCCTCTATCAAAACGTGTTCAAGCCATATTGTTTGGTTGGATAACATGGCGGCCATGTGATAATGCTTGTCTGTTTTCAAGGTAAATTGGTAGAAATATTCCCTCATAACCCTCTACACAAGACATATTGTTTGGTTGAAATATCCTTTACTGATAAGGTAATTTATATACAGTATCCACTCCTTGCAGCTTCATTCCCACCTTAATAAAATAATCCCTGATATTACCAGTTACATAAATGCTTCTTTACTATCACTCAAGTGATAGATATAGCTTCAACTTGGTCCTCTTGTCTAAAACTAATTACATCCTCGCAAGTACAATACTTGAGCAGAGGCAGACAAATGGTGTCTCCCTCTTCACACTTTCCCGCTGCAGCAGACGACTTGAAAAACAGTCATACAACCACATGGACAATCTCCTGAAAAGAACAATAATTGAAAAGAGTTGAAAACATTATGGCAAAATGAGAGATTGCTCATTTTTTTCTCCTTTTGCCACAATGTTTTAGAAAAGTTGTCTGCTACAAAAAAGAATCGTCATGGGAGAAGAATGTCGTTTTAACACCTTTCCCACATAAAACAAATTTGCGGCTGACGACTTTGAAAATCTCTATGTGAAAAAAAAATACAGAAAAAGTTGAAAACATTGTGGCAAAGGGAGAAATATCTTGTTTTGCCCAATTCAATATTTGTCTAAATGTTTTCCAAATGTTTCTGCTGCAGTGGTGTCAGTAAGCGTCTGTGTTGGAAATAATCGTGTTTACCTTAGCTGTAGCTGGGTGTTATAGGGTATACTGTTATTATATGATCCACTTCTAGCAATATGGGTCTTAATGACATCCAACTTTGACAGCATTTAATGTTATATTGGTAAAAAACTATTGGGTCTACACTTTCAGCGTTGAAAACATTCTGACAAAAGGAGAAATTGCTCTTCATAAGCAGTTTCTTCTTTTGCGACAATGTTTTTTAAAAGTTTTGCTCGTATGAAATAGTTGAGGATAAGTTTTATACAGAAATGCAAGAAGTCATGTTCATCATAGAAATATATTATTTTAATTGAATTGATATAAATATGTTTTTTTAATATTTCTTTTTAAAGCTGATGATTCCTGTGATGCTGGTTCCGGAGACTGTAGAACATTCCATTCGCTGGTTCCAGTTTTACTCATGTTCTATATGCTGGTTGGAAATGTACTGCTTCTTAATCTGCTAATTGCTATCTTTAGGTTTGTAATCTTTTGTTCAATGTATAGTTTTGAAAATTGATTTGATTTATGATCTTTAGAGGCTTGTTCCTTCCCAATTTGGTGAATAATTTGACGGAAATGAGCAATTGGTTTTTTTGCCAACATTTGTTTTAAGTGTTTTATTCATTTTAAGAGATTTTCTATGTTTGCCCAATTTCTTTCAAAGTTGTCTTCTGCAGGTTTGTAGTTATAATATTTACCTTTATTACAGTCACGTGTTTCACAAAGTGGAAGAGAATTCCAACATGATATGGAAGTATCAGCGCTACTTTCTTGCGATGGAATTCGAATGTAAAACACAGCTAGTTCCTCCTTTCAGTATCATTCAACATATCTTTCTCATCATTCGCTGGATATGGCAGAGGATTTGCTGTGCAAAACCGAAAAACAGTGAGATCTCTGTTCTGTTCATGTCCACTCGTTTTAGGTTACCTCTGTCCAATTGTGTATGTGTTCATCCCTTTCCAACATACAAAACTTCAGCAGTAGTCGACTTTTGAAAACATAAAAGCAACACATATGGACAATATATGTAATGAAACTATAATTGTTCAGTAAATCTGAAAACATTTTGGCAAAAGAAGCAAATGCTGATGCCTCTTTCACAGTGTTTGCAAAATATTCTGCTGCAGTTGCATCTTATTGCATCTGCATGTGGGAAGGGTTAAGTGCATATATATGTTTAACCTTATCTAAGATAGCTCAGTCATTAACGATGAGTGCTATCACTCTGGCGGTAGTGTGTTCGAACCATGGCCCAATGAATTATACTTTTAAATGATTGACACGTCAATTTGACAAGAATCATTTGTTTTTCACCAATATGCTTAATCGTCCTAATAGGGAGGTAGGCAGTTGCTGGAAGAGAAAAGAGTGTGGAGTACAGGTGCCAGAAAGCCAGGAAGCACACAGTCGATAAACTTGCCATGGTGCTATCACTGAAATACTTTCCGAACAATCAATTAATCAATAAAATATCTGATATAAATGACATTATCTCCAAACAATCATTTAATTAATCAAATATCTGATATAAATGATTTAAAGACAGAATATTAAAGAAGATGCAAAATATCTCGATACGAGAAATATTTCCTTTCCATACATTGTTTTTAACTAAGCTGAAAATGACCTCAAAGCATTTTATCATAGCAGATAAAAGTATATTATTTGTTGATAATCAGATGTCCATCAAATTTCATAATAAATCGTATCCTGCTCTACGCGAGTTTAACCCTTTCCCATATACAATTAATCTGCAGCAGACGACTTTGAAATGATCAAGGTCAAAATATTAAAATTCTCTTTAAATGAGAATATGAGAATTATGGAATAGAGTTGTAATTATTGTGCCATATGGAGAAATTTCTCATTATGAGCAACATATCCTATTGCTGCAATGATTTCAAAAGACGTCTGCTACAGAGGCGTCAGAAAATGTCCTTGTTAGCTCACCTATACAAAAAGTGCAAGGTGAGCTTTTGTGACTGCTCACCGTCCTTCTTGTCTGAAAGTAGAAGGCCCATGCCTTTGATATTTGGAATGTAGCATCCTCTAGCGAACCTCTACCAAGATCCCTCCTCTCGTTTTTCATAGACTCATATAGGGAAGAAACTTTAAAAATCTTCTTGTCTAAGAGTAGAGGGCCCAGGTCTTTGATATTTGGTATGCATCATCAGCTAGTGGCCTTCTACCTAGATTGTTTAAATTATAGCCCTGGGGTCAATTGCTTTACATAGACTCATATAGGGAAACAAAATAAAAAGTCTTCTTGTCTAAAAGATATTTGGTATGTAGCATCATCTAGTGGACCTTTACCAAGCTTGTTTAAATTATAGCCCTGGTTTCAAAAATGACCGCTCTCCGGGGGTCACTTGTTTAACATAGACTCTTATAGGGGAAAAACTTTAAAAATCTTCTTGTCTAAAAGTAGAGGGCCCAGGCCTTTAATATTTGGTATGTAGCATCATCTAGTGGACCTCTACCATGATTGTTCAAATTATAGCCATGGGGGTAAAAAATAACCCCTCCCCTAGGGGTCACTGTTTCACATAGACTCGTATGGGGGACATTTTTGAAAAATCTTCTTGTCTAAAAGTAAAGGTCCAAGGCCTTTGATATTTGGTATGCAGCGTCATCTAGTGGACTTCTATGAAGGTTGTTCAAATTATCGCCATTGGGTCAAAAATTACCCGTCCCTGTGGGTCACTTGTTTTACATAGACTCATAAAGGGAAAAAAATAAAATATCATCTTGTCTACAAGTAGAAGACCCAGGCCTTTGAAATTGTGTATGTAGCATCATCTAGTGGACCCCTACCAAGATTGTTCAAATTATAGCTCTGGGGTCAACAATGGCCGCACCCGGGTCACTTGTTTTACATATACTCGTATATGGAAAAAAATTTTAAAAAATATTGTCTAAAAGTTTAATATTGAAATCTAACTTCATCTAGTGGACTTCTACCAATATTGGTCAAATTAATATAGCCCTGGTGTCAAACATGGCTCCACCCTGGGGATCACTTGTTTTACATAGACTTGTTAAGGTTAACATTTTAAAAATATTCTTGTCCATTTGCCATGAATGTTCTTTGGGTGCCCCTCTACTAAGTCTTCAAATTATTTTGATAGAATGATATATATGGCCACCAGGAGGTGTTGCTTGTTTTCCGTATATATGTATAGACAAAGAACAATGAAAACTTTTTAAGTTTGATTAAATCAGGTGAGCGATATAGGACCATTATGGTCCTCTTGTTTTGGGGAAGGGTTAAACAACATTTCCTAAAAAATAGTTGAAATTTACCCTTTTCAGTCGTAGACCATAGATGAGAGCGAATGTGCTTCTCTCTTCAAGAAAAGGCATACTCACAAAATCAATGTTGACGCTAAGGCTTCATGGCTTTTGTCTAGCTGCGTACCTTTATTTAATGCGCATGCAGTCTCATAACAGATTTAGGATAAGATGAAGTGATCTTTCAAAATGCTATTGGCAAAGCCTGTGTTATCAGATTGACTTTACTTGATACGATCGATTTGAAATGTTAGATGTTATTTTACAGAGCAAGTGTCTGCAAAACACCAGTTGGATTATCTACAGTTGTTTGAAAAAGAGATGATGATGAATTTCCTGAGAGAGGAGAAAGCTGAAGAAATGTCTGGAATAAATATGACATTAAATAAACTTCAGAAAAGGTGAGAATATCTCCAAGGCATATTGCAAAGTCTGCATTTTTTTCTTTTTCCCCTCCAGTTCAAATTTGATGCATCTGCAGCAGTTGTCTATTGGACATTATGTGGCAAAAGGATAAATTGCTTATATATGCAATTTTTGCGTTGAACTCCATTCAAACAATTTAAAAACACTTACGGTTTTGAGAATTTCTATGCTTTTTGGCAATATATTTTCAAAGTCAGATTGTTTGTATGTGAGAAATGATAAAAACTAATTGGAACGTAATGCTTTCATTTGTAGCAAGAAATAAGTCATTGTTAATATTTGAGTCTGTTCATTGGTAACGATATAAGTGGGCTTGTGTAAACAGTGTAAAACCAGATCTAAACAGTGCACATACTACTTAAACAAGCTTGTTAAAAACTTCTGCTTACATGTCTAGACTCTGATAAGACAGAGTAGATGTACAGGCTGATCTGAGCATAAACCATTCAGAAAAGCGAACTGTACATTTTCGAGTGGACAGGTCCGTTTAAACATTTCTCACATTGACTTTGATAACATTCAGGCAACAGTATGGAAAATCTCAATAAATGAAAGCATTGCGGAAAAAGGAAAACTTGTTTGTTATGAGCAACAGTAGTCGTCTAACACAGGTGCATAAGAGAGCTCCTGCAGTGAGAACTAGTTAATTCAATGAACAATATTCTGGCTTTATCATCCTATCAACAATTTTCATTCGCAACTTATCTATAAACTTTTACAATTTATTGCACCTTGTACATGAAATTAGTGGAGAGAATTGCTTCATTTCTCAAAATAATTTGATATTTAAAACTCGTTACATATGATACGCATGTCTTTAAAATGTATAGGACATAGAATTTATTAATTTCAGTTATGCCTTTTCAAACTCTTTTCTCAAACTCTTATAGTACCAAGTAGTTCTACATGGGCATTAAGTCACCTTCAGCAAAAGTTATAGTTTATATCTTTATTTTATTTAGGGTTGATGGATTGACCACACTGATAGAAGATGAGAATATGGCATACCAAGAGCCCTCACAAGGTGTGAATGATAAGGTAGAAGCTTTCTAACTACACCGGGTCAGCTTATTGAACAGACGCAACTAGGTCATTTAAATTGGCAAAAACATAAGATATAACTTTGTAGTTCTTGTTATAAAGTTCCTACCCCTTTCCCATCTGCAAATGCAATTCGACACATCTACAGTAGAAAAACTATTTTAACTCTTTTTAATAACTATAGTTTCATTCATTCATAGAGTGTTTCCAGATTGTTGCCTTCTTGTTTTCATAGTGATCTGTTGCTGAGTTCTTGTATGTGAGAAATGGTTAATGATGTGAACCTGCCTTTAAGATTGGCCGGAATCTTTTGAAATCAAATGAACTGAAACTTTAGAGTATGACTAGCAATGTTATAAGACAGGGCCCTGTTTTGTGCTAATACCATACTTATCAACATCTGGAATATTGAGGCTGCTGTATTCAGCCTAAAGAGCAACAGTGACAGATTTATCATGACTCATATTTCTTTCCTTTCAGATTGTACAAGATAATGAGGAAGAGGATAGAAAGGAGAAAAAGAAAAACTTAAAAGAAAAGAAGAAGAAACAGGAAATAGAAGAACAAGCACACTGTAGTTACAGTACAACGCGTGTGTAGGAGTCCAATGATTAAACTTGCTCGCGAGTCACCGTTAGTAGTTAAAGCATTCACAAGTTACATGCCTCAGCAACCGTAAATCCGATACTCGTCAAACTCTGTAATAGTGCCAAGTAGTTATGAATGGGCAATTCACCATCAGCAAAAGTTATAGTTTATATCTTTATTTTATTTAGGGTTGATGAATTGACGAACCTGATTAGAAGATGAGGTTATAGGAGACCAAATCAATGTTGGCCATACTCTAAAGATTCAGTTCATTGAATTTCATAAGATTCAGGCCAAACTTAATTTATGTTCGGCTATAACATTTATGATTCACACTGCAGTCATCGCTTCTTAAATTCTATTCACAATAAATGAACAACACCAAATTGATATTGAAAAGGCCATTTAATAAATAAATGACGGACAAATTAAGACTGCTCAAATATCAGTACCTGACCAGTATATCCAAGTATGCAACGTACTCACAACAATTATGGTAAATACCAAAATGCAATGAAACAGTTACAATGTCATAATATGGATCAAAGATGGGGAAATAATATATACGCCACATATTGCCACGGCAATAAATGATACACAGTGTGAAATTCATTAACGTGAGCAATACCCCTTCCGAAACTCGCTGGAGTGGTCAATCATATTACTTGATATATCATGCAAAATTAAACAAATGGAGACTGACACTAACTAAAAAGTAGGAAAACATAAATGCCTAATTCTGAGTAATAATTCTTCGAGACACAAGAAAGAATCCTTAAAGAATACCAGTCAAATTAAAACAATCAACCATTGGAAAAAGAACTGTAATTACAGTTTAACTAAAGACTAATGATTTAGTCATTGATCATATTTTTTTAAATATGAGTGATATTTACTTCTTGGTACTTAAAAACTCAAAAAAAAAATTGTCTAAAATTAAGTGTTCTTAAACTTATGTTGGGAAGAGCTTGGTTTATAATATTTTGATGAATTCAAATATTTCAATAAATGATCTCCAAGGGTAAGGTTATGGGAAACAAAAACAAAATGTATTTACATTTTAATATGTGATTATTCAAGAGTATTCAGAAGCCCCTTGTCCCAATGAAACACATAACCTGTACAGCAATAAATTATAATAAAGAACATACTTACTGGCCCTTGTCCTTATGAGACAGTTTATTAATTATTATAACAATTAATGAAATCCTGAAACCAACAATTTCTGAGACCCATGTCCCCATGAAAGGAAATGGATAAGAAATATTGAAATGTTGTATGGAATCTGTTATACTAACCAAACAGATAATTAAAGGAATACGCTTTGCTCAGTTTAAACTATATCACTTAATAGCCCTACAGTAATGTATCATTTCGATGTAATTAACTGTCTTTTACATGCTGTAACTACCAAGATATATGCTTTTAAAGTGTGTGTTTTCACGTGGTTATCGCTTGCCTATGGTCATCGCCGTCTTTGTATCTATTCAACTTCCTGTGACTTCAGTTACACACTACCGGTTATCACTGTATTTTTGTCAACTCTATGGAATCATTATTCTTTCATTTATAGAGGTTTTCATATAAATCATTGAATTTAAGAGTTATTATAGAGTTAAACAGTTTTGCACCCCTTTTTTAATTGTATATCTGTTCTTATTTGTTTTAATTTCATGTCAAATTCATGCAGTATAGTCGATTTATTTCCCCATAAATTCAATTGAAAAACAACTAGTACTGAATAACGATCTAAAAACATGTACGAGGGACGTTCGGAAAGTTTTGAGACAATGTCCATTTAACACTGCTCCTTTGACAAATCGTTATGAAACTTTATCATGTATGAGAATGTTATATTTCAAAAACTTATGTTCAGAATATAGTATTGTGATGTCAGCCATATTTTTATATTCGTATC
Source organism: Serripes groenlandicus (assembly GCA_031761405.1). Lineage (NCBI taxonomy): Eukaryota > Metazoa > Mollusca > Bivalvia > Cardiida > Cardiidae > Serripes > Serripes groenlandicus. The sequence continues at coordinate 46,681,996 of JASEVX010000009.1, forward strand.
CATAGCAACATGCGTTGTAAAGACCCGGCGCAACCCTAAATTGCTCGATTACACTGCACTATATTGAACACACAATCATAATAAAAACGCGCGAAACGTTGTTTAACATACATGACGTCATGCTTGATTCATAACATCATTTTCTGAAAGTATTCCGGGAGTAATAATTTAAATACACGCACCTAGATAATCATACTTACTAAGCGCATAATGCAGACACAAACAAAAGAGGAACAGCGGATTTTTATTCACTGTTTCCAACTTATCATTAAAAAACAAACAGAGTCTCAAAACTTTCCGAACTCCCTCGTATTGTGGTTTCTTATTAACAAAATCACGATCTAAAATTTGGAATAAGTAGACGTCGTACACTACAAGCTACACATTAAATTTTACACTCGCGGATATATTAAACTAGTCAAATCCATTATTAGCTTACCATTAGTGGTTGGAAACGATCAGTCCAACCTTCGACATGACCAGTCTGATCATCATCCGACTTAGACGAAGAGTAATCTCCAGAGGAGAAACCAACGTCCGAAAAATTGGACGGAATATCAGACGGAGAAAAGCAAGAGAAACGAGACTCGTCATCAGACTCGAAAATGTCCGATAAAACAAAACTAGCCATTATTAAATAAAAATGTAATAGTATTGCAGTAATTAATTATATAGGAAAATCTAAATCAAAGGTTTTCAAACGAACTGACGTCTTTTGACTGCTGTAATATATTTGATGGTCAATTTATTATTTTACTACCCCTAATTAGTTGACTTGCTGTGTATTACCACTAGACGGCTGCTGCTTCTGATCAGTGCATCAAAGCCTCGGCGGTGATTGTTGGTAGATCATAAGTAGCGTCTGATCGCTACCGGAAATATGATTGGGTTTTATGACCTTTTATTGGTTTTCAATAAAGAAAGGTACAACGTTTGTAATGTTATATTAATCTGTGAATTACGCCTTTTATCACAACGTTTACAACTTTATTTATACATGTATTTGCTGTCATAGAGATTGTAGTATTGTGTGGAATACCGGTGTAAGAAAGCATTTATAGGCCTTGCCGAAAAGGAAATTGCTTTTGAGTGGTACAGTCGCCATGTACATGTAAGCATCCTGACGAAAAACCGACCATACAAATATGCAATTTGATCTTATTTGCAATTCACATTAAAATCTCCGAATTGCGATTCGTGTGTGATAAAATACATTCAACTAAAACCAATTAACGATTTTAGAAATTGGACGATTAAATAAGCGTTCTTTTAAGTTTTGTCTAAAAATACAAGATGCAACATATTGTCTGTATCATATCTATTGATATAATTGTTAGTCAGATCGACTAGTAAAATTGCAATTGTTGCGTATTTTGAAAATAAAATCTTTGTTTTTGTTTCCATAAATATTAACCACACCTTATATATATCAAAGTACTGAAAGTACTACTGGAAGGTGATTTTAGAGTGATGTCAGCCAGGTGCAGATGGGATAATGAAATGTATGCAAGGTATGCACATATGGCCAGGATATATGGATAGGAACAAACGGGAGCAAATATATTGGAAAATAAATGAATGAAAAAATTTAAGTCTTTAAAACTTCTTTATTTTGCTGCAGTTTCGGAATAGATAAAATTGTATAAAAAGAATAAATAAAGCAAATATAGTAGAAAAACACAAACTTAAACACTTGTTGTTTAATTAATATTTTTATACTATATAATTTCGGAAGTTCACCATTTATACAATAATAAATGAAGAATAAAAAATGAATTGTTGACACCTGGATATACAAAATTATATCTACATTAGTAAGCAAAAACTGTCAAGAAGTGAGTTCATAATTAGACATAGAATGCACTGAAAATAATAGAATTCAGTCATGTATGTCAATAGCTAATGCTTTCTCTTTTATTCACATTCTAACAATAAATAAAATGTGTTTGTCCAATAAAAAAAAATATATAGATATTAAAAAACTCCGATCACTGCTTAAACCCTTTAATACCAATATCAGTGGAATTGCAAGAATAACTACAATGAAAAGCGACAACTCTACTAGACAATGTAAATTATGAATTATAATTATGTTCTAGTATAAAAGAATACGTACGTCCCTATAAGGGGTACATTAATGGAACTTTTCTTGGCCTGGGGGTTACAAAATATAAAGCTATAATACATACTAGACTTTATGAAAAATACTTCACCGATTTTTATCACATAGGTCATTCTCTAAATGTGTATCAATGTTCTGACCTTCCTAAAGGTTCAGCAAAACCTCGAATACTCAAGAAATTATTTTAGATTAAAAAGAATCCTAGACATAATCAGAAACCTTTTTCAGGTCTCTGACAGAATGTGGGTCTTCAACAACTATTTACCTATTTATGATCTCTATTCATTCGTTGTTTTAACTTGATAGAAACTCCAACTAGTTGATTGAGTGATTGTTTGGTGATTTACGCCGCTTTTAACAACGTTTCAGTTATATCTCGGCATTTCCTGGGTAAGTTACCAATACTACTGGTCTATTTATCCTGACGCCAGACAGTCAGTCGTAATGCTATCCCTGAGCGCCACGGAGGGCATTCATTGTTAACATTTTTTAAGTATTTGGTATGACCCAGCCGGCATCAAACCCGCGACCTCCCGCACTCGGGGCGGTAGCTGTACCAGCTGTACACCACCGAGACGGTCGAAACTCCAACTAGACCGCATGTATAAAGCAAATTATAAATGACAGTTCTTCAGTCTAAAATAACTCGATAAAACTTTTGCAATCTTTGATTACAATTCTTTCATTCAGACTGTCATGTCGGAGGTATATTTTTATATGGGGTGATGGTCATTTCGTGGACTGTCACCTATGTTGTTAATATATCACATCAACACATCATAAAGATATATATATATGTATGAGAATTATGTTAAATCATTGTAAAAATAGTATTTTTTTGTGTTGTCGTCATGAGCAAATTAAACTTTTGACACAGTAGTTCAGAATTGCCTTATTGCCTTGACAAATAAGCCTCTGTTTGTGACAAAAGGGTTAAAATCATGTTCTTAAAATCTTACAAAGACGACTTTCTATGCGTCTGTATAAGGACAAAGCATATCGACACATTAGATATAAACAGATCTATATATGAAAGTATAGTTAAAACTATGTCAGCCACTGTCTATCAAAAGAGCTTAAACACTTTCAATGCGTCTACACAAGGTCAATGCATATAACGTATTTCACAGGTTATCGAGACATCATATATAAACATATCTATAAATGCATGTAGAAAAGGCGTAAAACGTATACAAAGCTCTGTGAATGTAAACATGAATACATTTTACATTAGCAATAATGTTCGATAAACTGTGTCTGTATGAGGATAAAACGTAGAACGTAAATTTTCTCTATGAATGAAAGCATAATAAAGTATAGTGTGCCCTCAATTTAAATCAATTCTCACATTACAAGCTCATTAAGAAAATATCATAAAATTCAAATAATATCATATGACATCTCAGTAGCGCACGATGTTTGAAAGTATTTCGCGCGGTTTGTTCCCCGAAAGCTTACTGGATTTATTCTCTACTTGGTCAAATTCGGGATTAGGGGGCATTGTAACGGGGCAATTATTAGTGATAGATTCAATGAATCTGGACTTATGAACATTTTTTTCATTTGATTATCATTATGATAAATCGGAGACATAAAAATACATTTATAAGTGTTCCGCTGTGCTTGGGCATATTTGGGGCACATTTTTCCAATCCGTAATTGTAGCTGTACATTAGCCATGTTGAACATGAGAAATGATTTCCACATCTTCATCATTGCCCTTAAAACTAGGAGATTATGATAGTTTGAATTTAATTAATAGCTTTTAAAATGTTAATGTGAATTTATAAATATGTATCTGGTTAAATGTACATGTTAAGATTCTTTTAGAAAGAATTCTATTTTGTTGTGTGCTACGCGTCAAGTGTGAATTCAAACACTTCCAAATATTAGACATTTTAAAAGAATTAGATTTTCGGATAAAATCTGATTGATTGATTGAAACGTTTTAGTGAAAGAGAGCCAATGCATGTTAAAACCAAGGTTTCTTTTTCCACAACATTTTGTTTAATCAGGCACAATATCTAAAGAGGTAACATGTTAGGGTCTTTATCCAGTGTGCATGAGTTCGATTTTACCTTTCCAAGTCAGGAAATATTACTTTCTCCTTTTCCCCGATAGTCGGTAGCGACGTAGAGCTGTCAATCCAGGGACTGTGTGTTCTAACCCCAGCTCGGCCAACATTCTTTCCGTCGTCTGACAAAAGTCATTGTGACAAGCGTCATTCATCTTTCACAAATAGGCTAATAGTCTATGTGGAAAAGCAGCCAGTTGCTTGGAAACATTGTTGTGTGGATTACTTGTGTGAGAAAGCCAGGAAACACATCAATAGGTGAACTGGCCGCCGTGATATTACTGAAAAATGGTTGAAAACGGCGTTAAAGCCCAATCAATTAATTAATTTTACATACTCCTTCTGTAATTTCCCCTTTACAATCCCCCTAATACACATTAAGTCGAATAGGTGTTCGTGGAATACACCAGTCGTGCATTACCAGTCAACTAACACTTCTCCTAGCATATAACTATTGACAACATTTTGACAAAACAAGAGAAATTTATCCCAGGATTCCAAATGATGCGTCCGCAAGTAGTTAATGCATTCAACTACTTTCATGGAAAATATCTGGTAATAAATTATGAGGTAAATATTAGAAACCGGCAGCAGACGATTTTGAAAATATCTGAGAGGGAATTTCTCCTTTTCCCGCAACGCTTCAATGAGTAAACAGATATATGTAAATATATATAGAAAAATATAAATTACGTAAATACTTAAAAATTGATATACTATTGGAAATGTAAGGAATATAACTGGAATATAACTGTAAGTCGTAATTAAGGATAGATTAGTACATTTTGGTGGAAACTACTCATTGTACCTTATTTCTTATTATCCAACAATGTTTTATGAAATTTGCAGCAGTTTTGAAAACATTTAGAATCCATTACTGAAGGTTCTTATTTATGATAGCTCTTGATTTAAAATAAAATATAACTTACCATGCAATGGTTTGTTGGTGTTTTTACCGTTGATTTCGTTCCTTTATTATCATTTTATAAAGGTAAAAAATAACTTAAAATTACCCTTTGATTTGTCCCTGCTTTTACCAAGCTGAAATATTACTGGCAATAACAGCAACTTATATTAACCCTTTCCCAAATACAACAAGTCTGCAGCGGATGAGTTTAAAAACATTTGGACAAAATTATGGAAAATCGTTTATCAAATAATTGGTTTACACAAATAATGTCCGACATTGTCGAATTGCGTATAGGCAGTGGTACGTAACATCAGGAACGTATATACTATCTTATCCACGTTCCTGGTAACATCCCTCATCATATAATTATAAATATAGTTTACACATTGAATTATAGAACTTTACATAAATAATATATAATTTTCTCTACGAAATGTCTTACGATTTGTTCGATTTTAATAATTCGACGACACGGTCAGTATTCGAATTGACCTAGTTCGTGTATGCATCTCTTATGCGGAGTATCGGTGTTGTTTACAAAAGCGTGGCGCGTAGGAATATACATAATAATGTTTACTGCATAAATATTTGTATTTTTTAAAATAAAATTCATTTTAAAAGACACAAATAGTTTCAGTTTGTAAATAAAGTGTACAAACTATATACTTTATTCAACTGATTGTAGATGAAAATATTATTAGGTAGATTTTACTTTAAATTCATCGCACTATTTTGATAAGCGTATGTATAAAAAAAAATAGAAATAGATGTTATAGGGCATATTCCATTAGGGTCAGCAGGCAATCAAATAGAAGGAGATTATTACAAAATAATCACTTTCCAATAAAAATTGGTTGTAATCTATATAAAGGTTGAATGTTAGTAAGCCAGATCAGCTGATATATGAGACGCTAACTGTAGCAAACGGACCATTCAGAAAATGCATGGGTACAGATCCAGATTGACCCAACATGTAACTTTGAATGTTTTAAGTCAAATTGACTTGGAAATTTAGAAAGAGATAAAATATGCTCGCAAAATTACAAGCCGTTTGTTCTTAATACATCAAGAACTTTTTACATTAACCATGTTTAAGTTAAATCAAATCAATATTTAAACAGATGACAAGATATACAGAACAATAACATGTATCATTAATATTCTCTGACAACCACACTATCATCTATGTGTCCTCTAAAACAGCTGCAGTTTATTCTTAGTTCAATTAATAAGACTTAAAACTATGAATAATGGCGCCTCGAATATTTCGGAAATACTTTTTTCTGTGAAACAAGTGTCAAATGAGCACCATCAATAAATAAAGTGTCACTTTGTTTCAGGCCCTTCAATTTCCAGTAATGAATTCAACTTTTTTTTCAAAAGGTATGTTTGCTGCAACCACTAATTAATTGTATAAAGTCAACGCACAGTGCCTAGTCTGTAAACGTGGTAACAATGGAGCTATAGTCACGTCTTTAAGGTTATAACGTTGAATAAATTATTTCGAGATTGAAAGGATTCTATGAATAATCGTTTCTGCAGACACGTAGTTGGCATCTTTGGAATCAATGTCGTACCTTTCTATTTGAAAAACAATCCTTGGTGGTTTGTATTGAGCGTTCACAGATATATCTTTCCTCCCGATATTTCGTGGAATTTTACCGTCACATCTGACGAGCCAAGACAAAAACGGGTCGACAACGTGTTTCTCCTTCAAAAAACTTTCCAGTCGACATATATGCGAGCTTCCCAAAAACAATACAGCCATTTTCGGTTCAAATTGATCAGGACGCAGTTTGAAACGAACCACAACACACAAACGCTTCGACAAATTCGAGCTAATTCACCGTTGCGTGGCTTTATATACACTAAATAATCAGTCCGATCAAAACACAAACTTAAAATGCAACCTATATGTACTGTTGAAGCTGAAGCAATGTAACATATAATCAAGATACGGTAATTAGTCTGTTACAGACAATTTTTGTCTTGATTTTGCTTACACAATATACTATCTTTAGAATGGAATGTAAGAAGGGACATAACTCTCGAGTACAATAGTCAAAAGAACATTTCGACTGTTATACTCGAGTATTAACCCCATTGGCATGTTCGAACACGGAGCTCTAATAATTTCTGAATTCGCTACCTCTGCCAAATTTCAAAGACCTAATAACACAAAGATATGCATCGATCCCAAATCTCGCTAACGTGACAGAAAAACAGGTGCGTGAGATTTGAGCGAGATCTCGTAGAGACGCTTTAAATATTTTAATCTCGCTGTGATGCTTAACAGGCGCTTTATGAAACATCGCTTGTTAAATAAGCAATCAACTCGAGAAGAAAAAAATTATAGAAATGTGGTTGAAAACCAAATACCTAGTTATAATTGTACTATTAAGACTTTGTTGAAAATTATTAATAATTTATATGAACAATAAAAATTATTTAACTTATATATAATAGTTTGTTTTAATTACATTTCGACTTCGAGAAATTCAAAATTACATTGTAACTTGTATCGGCAGAGGACAAAGACCTATATCTTTGGCAAAGACTAATGATATCTGACACTATTATTTGATAATTCACGTCATCTAAGTAAAATAAGCTTTGCCCGGACTATTTGCGATCCAAATTTAAGTGACTATTTAACTATTCATAGAGTTTCACTTTCGCTTTCAATTCACTTGATTGGTCATGTATTTTCGTTAATTACATAAATCAGGATTATAAGATGAAACATAATCTAGATTTCTGGCTGTAAATACATGGGGCTGTCCATCAATTTAAGAAATATTTGTGGAACGCTTTTGTATTTGTTGAATTTAAGAATGTCCCCATATTGTATATGCATGTTCCTAGGTGAAGTCAGTTTGTCTGTCCGTCTTTCATTAAATATTTTCGAATCAATCCCCTAGATAAAAGAAATAAAAAATATGAGACCATTCATAACTATGTTGTTTGTCTCTGATTCGTTATAACACCTCCATGTAATTTACCAGCAACTGTATATAACATCAAAGTACATAATAACAATACTTCTATGTATTTTGTCTTTAATAGCACTTTGGAAACTTATTAGTTTAATAAACGGATCAATTCAATGGATATTAAATGTACTTAAATGGCCCGGCAGTACATGGTTAAGTACCCAGGTAACAGTGGTATAACTGAAAAATTGTTGAAAGCGGTGTGAAATACCAAATAATTAATCAATGATAATCATTGATCAATACATGTGCATAGGTGATCTCATATCAGGAGACATCCAACAAAACAAATTTAAAGTAGTCAATTTTTTAATTACAAACATTTAATCCAATTACAAAGATGCAGACAAACACATATGTATGGTATGAACGTTGTAAATACAACTGTATAATCATATTATGCACTTAAAGAAATGAAAATAATTTCTAGATGAATGAAGTCACTAACTTTCCTACAATTTCACCCTTTCTCACAATGTATTTAAAATGGCTGTTTCAGTTACCCTTTCCCACATACAGACACTTTCTAACACCTCTGCAGCAGACTTACTTTGATAACAATTTGGCAAAAGGATAAATTGCTTATAATTAGCAAATTATCGCCTGTTGTCACATTGTTTCAATTATATTCAATAATTGTTCTTTCAGTTGTAAAGAGTTTTCATAGTTTGGAGTAAAGGTTTTCAAAGTCATCTCCATTTCCTGACATACAAGTTATGGTCTTTGCCTGATTTCTTTATACTATCATTTAAATGATTAAATTTAGAACAAACATTAATCCATGTGTTACTGCTATACATTTTGTTCATAATTGAAAGAAGAGAATAACAATATATTTTATTATTAATACACAGAACAAAAACTACTAAAATGTGTAAATTTCCCATTTCCACTTTCACTACTATGAAAGGATTAAAGGACTGAGAAAAGGGGTAAAGCCAGTTATAAAACAAAACAGTTGACTGTGGTATATCTCTAAGTAAACACGACAGTATGACACTGAGGTGTGTACACATTGTGCTTATTGGGGATTAACACTAGTAGGGCACTGATTGACCATATGTAATTTGACATCAAAGGCTTTCAAACGAAATTGCAACATCATGATTGCACTGTTTTAATGGCAAACAGAACTATTTTTAATACATAACCCTTTGTCTCATTGCTAAATGAAACAATTATATCCAAAAGATGAAAAGTTTACCATATCAAGGTAAATCTCTTTTCAAAGAACTGACAGCATACATTTTATTTGGGTATATAGTTTGCAATCTTTGATAGTTGATTGTCTCACATAATGCATCGTTTATTAAGTGTGATATTAAACAACACGAAACAAAAATCATCAATTATAAATAAGATTTGATCATGGTATTCATGTAAAATATATTTAACATTGTTAATCCTTTCCCACATATAGACTCTTTCTAAAAACTTGGCGGTAGTTGACGTTAGAAAACATTGTTGCAAAAGAAGAAATTGCTCAAGGGAACCAATTCCCTCTTTTGTCACAACCTTTTCAACTCTATTGATTGATTATACTTTTAATTATATACATTCTAGATGTTTTCAAAGTTGTCTGCTGTATTTTTGATGTATGTGGGATACGTGTAACTCCTTCCCACATACAACACATATGCAGCTGAAAAATTTGAAAACAAGGTGTTAAACATCTTAAAAATCTCCATAAAAGATAGCTTTATTGTTGAATAAAGTTGAAAACATTGTGGTCAAAGGAGAAATATTAACCTAAGGATTGATAGATTGGCAGTTAAGTGCATGGTCAACATGAAAAGTCAATTCAAACAGTTATTCGCTTTCTCTTTGGTAAAGGGGTCATCTCTGTTTATTTGTCTCTTCTGCTATTTCCCTGAAAAGAAAATTACCACAAATTAATAAATCTTGTGACGTACATGGAGTTATTACAAAATTTATAATAACAAATGAGAGAAAAAAAGACGAATCCAATTCAGTACTTTTCAACATACAAAATAATGGAATTTTATGTTTTGGGTTACTTAGCATTGTATAATTTAAAAGCCGTAAACTAAAATCTTAGAAGCATAATTGTTTTGTACCAATTGATCATACCAAGATTCGCTATACAAAAGGGAATCTTAAATACATGAATACTGTTTAAAACACAGAAAATCATTGTTTCAATTTTTGTTTTAAGCTTACTCAACAGAAAAAAGTTACTGGAAAAGAATATTACCACAATTAAATCAATCCGGTGACTAACGAAGAAGTTATAAGCAAATATTTGAAAATTGATATTACAAAATTTTAAATCAATGAGAGAAAAAAGACAGAATCCAGTTCAGAACTTATTAGCATACAAAACATGAGAAAAATAAATAAAACTTAAAATTCATGGCTTAAGCACTGAATATGGGATGTAAGAATTGGAATTCTATGTTTTGGGTTATTATTAGCATGTATAAGAGCTGTAAACTAAAATCTTAGAAGCATCATTGTTTTGTAACAATTGATCATACCGAGATCCACTATAGAAAAGGGAATCTTAAATACTGTTTAAAACACAGAAAATCATTGTTTCAATTTTTTGTTTTAAGCTTACTCAATAGAAAAAAGTTACTGGAAAAGAATATTACCACAATTAAATCAATCGGGTGACTAACGAAGAAGTTTTTAGCAAATATTTGAAAAGTGATATTACAAAATTTTAAATCAATGAGAGAAAAAAGACAGAATCCAGTTCAGAACTTATTAGCATACAAAACATGAGAAAAATAAATAAAACCTTAACAATTCATGGCTTAAGCACTGAATATGGGATGTAAGAATTGGAATTTTATGTTTTGGGTTATTATTAGCATGTATAAGAGCTGTAAAGTAAAATCTTAGAAGCATCATTGTTTTGTACCAATTGATCATACCGAGATCCACTATACAAAAGGGAATCTTAAATACTGTTTAAAACACAGAAAATCATTGTTTCAATTTTTTGTTTTAAGCTTACTCAATAGAAAAACGTTACTGGAAAAGAATATTACCCCAATTAAATCAATCCGGTGACTAACGAAGAAGTTATAAGCAAATATTTGAAAAGTGATATTACAAAATTTTAAATCAATGAGAGAAAAAAGACAGAATCCAGTTCAGACAAAATACGATTATGAAAGCAAATAGAAGCCGATTTTATAAGAAACCGTTCACGACATCAAGAGATAAAACAAAAAGAATAATTGATTGATGTCAGCACCGAGGAAAAAACACATTCTACTTAACTGAAAGCTCAATTAAATAATTATATTTAATTATACCCCACCCACTAACCACCGACCGCAATTGTCTTACCATTGTGTTAGAACAGTAATGTTTATTATCAAATTAACATCACCTGATATAAATGATTTATAAACGTAAACTACTTACCAATTAATGTCTTTCAGTCTTTCAGTCATCAAATCTTTACATTTGTTGAGGAGTTATCAATTAATTATCCATGTTTACACATTACTTCAAATTGCAAAAGGCTACCGATTCGGTTTTTGGAATCTCGCGTAATCTCGCTGGTCACATGGTCTGTCGCGTTGCAAAGTGTAACCTTCGTGAGATTTGTTCTTTATCTATTGGATCGTTTCATATCTTTGTGTTATTAGGTCTTTGCAAATTTTAAAAGGATAGTTGTTAAAAGCTCACATAAAACATTTTAATACATGTATATACAATTACATTTGGACCGCCAATGTGGTCTATAGGTTAGACCATCCGCCTCGGTAGCGGGAGGTTAGGGATTCGACCCCCGGCTATGACATATGAAAGTCGTTAAAATGGTACCGGTAGCTCTAATGGTTAGAGTTCAGCGTATATGTGTAGTTCCAGGACTTGGTGTTGTATCATGCCACATGTCTACGGCACGAAAAGGCAGCGTGACTAACAATTTCTCTGTTTTGTGTCCGAAATACTCTTGGCGTGACAGATCCCCATATACATTTGATGAAGACACTCGGTCAGCGGTCGTTGTTTGCTTGTGGCGAGGAACTGATATTTTTAATCAGCAATTTTAATACCTAACAACTTAAGGCTTCAAATTAACTTTACCTCTTTAAAATATACGAATGTGCAGGCATATACTTTCAGTGTAATAACATACATAATTATATGTACAATGTTTGTATGTTGTGCAAAATGAAGTTAAACCAGGAGGAACATGAAGCTGCGAGATATAAAATCAAAAGCTATGTAGAACTTTAAATTTGATGATTTCTGTATATAATTATGAGATGCATATCTCGTGGTTAACTTACGTTGGGCATATACTTTTTTTAATACTTAAACCTTGATATATGGTCTAAAGAGATAGAGATAAATATAGGAGAAAGATAACGAGAAAAGGATAGAAAGAGAGAAAGAGAGAGATAAATAAATAAATATATCGAGAAATAGAGAGAAAGAAAGAGAGAGAGATAGAGAAAGAAAGAGAGAGAGAGATTAGAGTGAGAGAGAGAAAGAGAGAGAGAGAAAGACACATACACACATATACATATAATGAGAGAGACATACAGAGACAGAGATTGAAAGTAACATACAGAGACAGAGAATGACAGAGAGAAAGAGACACGCATATACAGAGTATGAAAGAGACATACAGAGACAGAGAATGGGAGAGAGACAGATACAAACATAGACAGAGACACACAAAGATAGAGACAAAGGGAGATAGAGACACACGGAGATAGAGACAGACATACAGACTGAGGAAAGAGGGGAGAGAGAGATGCATGTTTGGTATTCAGCGTTCATCAATTACAGCTTATTTACAGTAGCAGTGTATGATTGTGGGTGTTAAACCCCAATAAATCAATATATCAACATCTCTAATATGATCAAACGTATAGTCAAACAAGTAATCTGAACGTATCTATATTATTAACGAATGAAACAAAACTATCTATGTAAGTCTTCCAGGTTCACAGAATTCTGAATATTCGTTTTGTTCGCGTGACCTATATTCTAATCGGCGATTCTATTACCAAATGCAAAAGACTTCGCTCGCTTTTATTTGAAATGCTCGGACAAAATATGATAACTTTAGGGCACGCAGTATTCATTTACAGGGGAGATAAATTGTGCTTTCTTCTTGCGTGACATAAAGATTTTTTTAGTTCCTTCCCTTAGTATGTTTACATATATATGACATGCCCTCCATGTTTTCTTCTCGCGTGACATAAGGAAATTATTTAGTTTCTTCCCTTGGTACGTTTACACCTATGCTATGCCCTCTATGTTTGCTCGTGCTCAATGAAAAAGAAACCACATATGTCGCTTATTAGTTTCTGTTTTATGTATAGATTAAATTCGGTTTTGCTTGAATTATCCAAACATGAAAATAAACAGAGGAGCTCAATCAGGCGTGAAATGTCAACCTTATTATAACAACGGGGGAAGAGGAGCGCGGGTACATTTCGATGCACTCATTTAACAAATCTTACTGCAAGAATGTTTTGATTTAAGCTGAGGAGATTGCGTTTCATAGGGCAACCATTATCGAATTTAATTTACATTATTATTTGTTTGTTTACATGTATTATATACAAAATTGATGGTCACTTTTCAAAAACAGGGCATGGATTTCTAAAAACATCTGCTACCGATGACCCAGTTTCGTTTACCGTGCAAATCGATATTTGGTTGCCGATCATGTTTTTTATGTGCACGTGATATCAGTTCATAACTTAGCTTTAGACTATTAACACGGCGAAACAGCATCAACTTTATTCACGACATGGGAAGTTTCAATGCCCCTTTTCATGTTTGGTTTATATTGTTCTATTGGGGTTTTACGCCGTTTTAAAACATTATTTCAATTATATAGCGGCGATACTTATTTATGATCCACATGAAAACAAACCAGTACTATGCTAAGAAAGCAATCTTGCCCATGGGCAGTCAACAATGACCGCCGCGACTTGCGATCGAACCCGGGACGCCGGTTTTTAATCACTGACGCTTACCTTTAGACCTCGGCGGATTCATCAAACTTCATGCAGCCATCGGTATGGTAGCACTGGGAAGTCATATCACGATGTTGCTAGTAGTATGCTTTTTGTTCACTCAACTGGAATGAGATTAGATAGACAACACCAATTAATCTGTTCTGTTGATGATCTTCTTTGTCAAGGACGCCAAAGAGTGACGTAACATTTAACACGCTTACCACAGTTAACGCCTCTGCATCATACGACTTTTGAAAACATTGTGGCAAAGGAGAAATTGTTTTCAAAGTTTTTATTAATTATACCTTCATGTATAGAGATTGTCTGGGTTTTTGCCAACATGCTTCTGAAGTCGTCTGCTGCAGAGGCGTCAAATGTGTTAAGCGTGTTAAACGTTACGTCACTCTTTGGCGTCCTTGACAAAGAAGATCATCAGCAGAACAGATTAACTGGTGTCGTCTAACTAAGCTCATGCCAGTTGCTGTTTGTGGGAAAGGGTTGAGACTGCCATAGTGTCATACGTTCGCAATCGCTTTCGAAAAAGGATATACCCAACAATGCATTGGTCGATCCAACGAGCATCAACGCTTGTAATTTGTCGGAATTGCAGCACATGGTCATTATAGCGTAACGTATATATATACACTTTATTTGTTTGTATGATGTTAAACGCAACTTTCAATATGAATTTAGTTTTGTCACGACGTATCCTGTTTTGTCCTGTGTAAGTTACTAGTACTTCTGGTCCTTTTATTCTGACATCAGCGAGTCAGTCGTTATGCTGACTGTGCATCGGGAAAATGTTTGTATTTTTTTTATTTCATAACATGGTACATATTTTAAACAACATAATAGTTTATCAATCTATCCTTTACATAATCACAAAAAGAAATCACCAAAAATGTTACTCATTTAATCTTGGCACCGCGTCAAAGACTGGTAGAGTGAAATCCAAAGTCACAAAGTCACAAACTCAATATCTGGTATGTCCGCCTAATGCACGTAACCTTCGTTTCATAGACCCAACTAATGTTGCAAATATTGGTTGTGGAAGGTTGTTCCATATTTGCACCAATGCATTTCCCAACTCCACCAACGTAACTGGCTAATTGGGTAGTTGACGTAAACGACGTTCCATTTCGTCCCAAACATGTTCGATCGTCGATAAATCGGGCGAAACAGAAGGCCATGGAAGTCAAGGCTAAATCGTGAGTCGTCCGTGAAGAGTATTTCCCCTCATAGTCTACGGGTAAACCTAAGGCGAATTCAACACCATCCTAGGCGTGCAACACGGTTACGTCTTGTCAAAACTGGACGTATTGCAGGACGTCGCGGGCGTATGTTAACGGCACGCAAACGGTTCCGAACAGTTCTCGGATTAATTATTTGGTGTCCAGGAATAGATCTAGCCGTCAAACTTGCAGATTGGAAACGGTTACGAAGATGAGTGAGCCGAATATGGTTGTTTTGTAGACGTGACGTCACACGCGGTGCCCCAGGTCAAGGGCAGTCCCGAGTACTGCCAGTGTGCTGGTAACGTCTATACAGTGAACTGATAGACAATAGAGAGGCATTATAACCTTGATTTGAGGTGTCCTTATCTTCGATGGTCGTACGTTCAGATGACATATGAGTCGAGGTTTTGTATAGGTCACAATACACCAAATAAATAATTCCTTCTTTGTTTCCATGTAAATCGACAAGTTTCAGCTCTTATTTGTCACACTGTCTAAGCTTTTCGCATGTAGAACAGAGTTACCACTAAGCTTTTAAACAATCCAAAGAAAATGTGTGTTGGGGATGGGAGGGAGGGGGTGTCATGCATTATTCAAGAAATACTTCACCAGGCAAAAATGGTTACCGTCATTTCGACCAAATTGTGCACAGACAAAACCAGTGTTTCACATTTTCTACTTTCACTTAGTCGAAATACTTATAATGATCAAATCAATCATTTCCAGTGCATCCTATACACATTAACAATGAATGTAAACTCAATGTCATATATTCAACGCATTCTGGTGATGGTATACACTAATTTCTACCAACACAAAATTTGTCTAGGTACTATTTGGCTGTAGATCAGCATGACCGAGGATGCATTTAGCGTTATTTGACCTGTACATATTCTGGATTGGAAGGTATCACGTGAGGCGTCGTCGAGGTGAGTTTTGCGTATATTGTTGCGTCAGCTAAAATGCACTAAATTCCAATGATTATTCCATGACAAATCATATTATTTCAGTCGTGACGTGATGCGTTTGCCTTGACCGCTCGAAAATGTTGAATGTGTCAAAGTATTACATTAAATGACACAAAAACGTAGAGCCAATTAGAATGACCCCAACTCACCAGATACGGCTAAAATGTAATAGTAATAATTCTAAAACGTATTTCAACTAACGTCACGCTAAGAACTATCTTTTGGAGAACTAAATATGGATGAGACAACAATTGATTTGTTTTTATTTTGTAATAAGTCGACTTTGACCCGCTCTGGATATAATAACTACTTTGAAAATACGAGTTGTAGGGGTTCCCCTTTGTGTAGCTCATGATTTCGCTGAAAGTATTTCTAATGAACCATTGGACAATATATATTGAATTTATTCATTACTTTCTATAAACGGATGATTATTTTGTTATCCCTTTATGCCTAAAATAGGCTTTGCCAGCAAGGAAATAAGTGTCTAACTTTTACGTTTTACAGGAACGTTAAGCAGTAAAAAGTGTATTTAGTTAAATAAGTTAAATGCAAGCAGAACGATTAAATATTTAATTCATTACACCAGGGCTTTCGTCTAGACAACTTTCTTTTTTCTTTTCGATTTACTAAATATTAAAAGTGACGTGAAAGAGGATAAAAACGTGAATCGATATCGCTAGTTCATGCTTCACTAGGTTGAGGTTTATAAAATATTAATACAAAGAGAAAAATCGCTTTACCTCATACTGAACGATTTTCACCCATTCAGTTTGAATGTCTTCATATGTTGCTAATGCAAACCGTATGATAATGCCCATGTCTAATACACAATAAAAAAACTAAATATATAAAAGAAACTAAACCTTTAATTAAATATCCTAAAATGAAGAGCTCTATCTGTTACGATTCAGATGCCCTTGAAAAAGTGTTGAATATACAGTATAGTAGGAAACTGATAAACTGTACATAGCCAGGGTATGGTTTGAGCACACGTAGAAAATATGACTATAATTGGCATATAGGTTAACTGTTGCCCTTTTCAGGTAGGTAATATTATCGTAATATATAGTAATATACCTGTCATATAAAGTATTCGTTCTTTTCTCGTCTAATGTTTCTTTCATTTGTATATGTAAAATATTCGTTACTATTCTAATAGCTAGACTTTCTTGCTGGTGTTATAAATGGACTAGTATAGATGAAGCTCATTTGATAATGTGAAGTGCGAATGGTTATTGGACGCTTTATGCAGGAAATGTGTCGGGGGAAAGTTTCTTCATATACTCCAATCTCTGTACGGTCAATTGAAGTCTTGTGTTAAATGACGATGCATTAACACAATATTATAATTGCACACGACAGGGGTGCACCGGTAGTCCTAAAATCTTTTCTATATTTATCAATATTAATTAAGTATTTTAACAAAATGTTTCTAGGGGTATATTTGTTTCAAATGTCATAAGAGAGCATGGCAGAGTTTTCCCAATCCTTTGGTATGAAAATATATATAGATTAAAGTAAAATTATAGTTTTTAGAAAACGAAAAATGGTTTTATAACAATAACAAAAATGACATTGTATCGGTTTATAAATATCTCGGACTGCACTTTTTCTCCAATGTTCTCGTGGAGCAAAACACACGAAATGCTATCTCTTCAAGCTATTACAGCGGTAAATCATACCATAAGAATACGTAGACATTTTGGTTTTCTAGATATTAACGATATGTTTAAAGTATTTGACTCTATTGTGAAACCTGTACTCCTTTACGGGTCAAAGCTGTGGGGAAATGATTATATACACTATACATCAGATTGAAATAATCCAAATTGCAAACAAAGATTCAATCTGCCTGACAATACTTGCAACACACAGGCACTTGGTGAATGTGGCAGACTCCCTTTATATATAACATATGAGTTGTTCAACGAGAAAACCAACATTATGGACTCTACGTCATGTATCGAGCCAGATCAGCCGGGCCGACACATTCTGTCGCAGAGAGATAGAGGTATAGATTAATGATTCCTGAAACAGAAAGTCCACAGGAGGCGAAAATGATCTGTCCGGGTTAGCCTGTGAGACATGTTTAGGCTGATCCAGGTCGATACTTTACGCAGAGTCCTCAATGTTGGTTTTCTCGTAATTCGGCTCTTATATGCATATATATGGCAATACTTGTTGAAATGAATACAAAATGTTAAAGCAATTAGATACAGCTGGTAGACACACCTGGGCCACATGTATAAAGGATCTGCTTTATCTGTATGGTTGTGGTTACGTCTGGATTGCCCACGATGTTGGCAATGATGATATATTTATCAAACAGTTTGCACAAAAACTAGATATTGGATCTCGAATATAAATAATACCACTAAAGCATTAACCTGTAAGCATTTTAAGTCGGCTCTAACCCCCGGATTATACCATATTTGTAAAGAAAAATACTGTCTTATTTAAGGTGATTTAACCATTATCTGATGATTGAACGAGGTAGGTACTTTGGAATTGATCGAGCTTTGGAATCCTGTCCTTTGTGTAAGGAAATACATTTATCTGTGGTTGAAGATGAATACCACCTAGTGTTCGATTGTCCTAATTATGAACCATTAAGATTGATTTACTTCAAATCGCATTGGAAACCTTGTAGAATTGAACATGTTTTCAATAGGATGTTTACATCAAATAACACAGCCACAATATGTTCAGTTGCAAAGTATTTTGGTGAAGCTTTTCGTGCTTGAAAACAATTTTTGGAAAAATAAGGATACAATAAATATGTTATCAATCAAGTGTGTGCTGACCTCCTAGGCGCTCAGTGTTGCAGGGTTAACATTGCGACTGACTGACTGGCCTCGGGATAAATGGACCAGTAGAACTGGTAACTTACCCAGGAATCTCCGTGGTATAACTGAACGATTGTTGAAAACGGCGTTAAACATCAATCAATCAACCAATTCTTTTCATACGAATGTTGAAGATAACTGTCTGATAAGCCAGACAACATCATACATGCACCATTAGATACAATGTGTGTATGTAAAGCCTGTTATATGCGTAAAAGAGCATTTTCCACTTAGTTTGTATTGATTAGAAAGTAAAGATGATTGTCACTATTAGTAGTAGAGGGCGTGACCCTAGACCAAAGTGTTTACTATATGTTCAATAGGAATCCGCCATTTTGTTTTGTGGAGTCAATTTTTTCCTCTATATTCCTACGTATTTAATAGTAACCCGCCATTTTGTTTTGTGGAGTTAATTTTTCTCCTCAAGATTCAAGTGTATATATTACTGACCATCCATGTTGTTTTGTGGAGTCAATTTTTACATGTATATGTAGGATTCTGAAAACCCTATCATTTAGGGACTTGTGTCATTTTCTATAAATAGATTATGTGTCATTTTCTATGAATAGATTATATGTCATTTACTATAAATAGATATTTCTAATAGTTCTATATTTAGAATGACATCATGGGTCTATATTTAGAAAGTGTTGGAGCTGGCGGGGAAATTCGACCTAACCTTTGCTACATTGTTTCGGGAAACTGAAACATCCATACAACACGATATATCCCTTTAGTATGTCGTATAGTCGGCACGCAGTCAAACATGTATGGCAATTAATTTAACGTCTTACCTCTAGAACGTCCTGAGTTCAAATGACAGAGGTCCCGATCTATTTTTAGACTCGGTATTTCACCATCGCTATCGGATATTTCATCAGACCAGGTGTGAGAACAATAGAGCATTGAAATGTCAAAGAAAACGTGGACAATGGATGAATAGACTGCTTTAAACCAAACGGCGCCACAGTGTCTGAAGAACACCTTCACGTTTTAACTTGCCTGAGAATAACCCTTTACACTGCTGTTCAAAAGTTTATCCTTCATGATGAAAGTTATTATTATGTTTGAATTTGCACTTGAAAAGTGTCAGTGAAGTTATACACGACTTTACCAAATTGATCATATTTCAAATATAGAGGGAAAAGGAGCCCATTAAAAGCGTCAAATCAGTTTTTGCTAATTTGTATCACTATTTACGCTTTAACTTTTTCTTTTTATGCTACCAAATGATAGAGGTCACCAAAAGCTTTCATTTAAACCAAAGTTTGTCGCTATAATTGTTTACCGTTTTCGAGTTATGTAATATGAGAGATTTTTAAACCCCCAAAATGCCCCGATCCTCAAGTTTGATATACCATTGGATATACCGTTGCGCCCTTTTCATATATGAAAAAATTATGGTCCTACGAATATTAGTTCTCTAGTTATCGTCGTTTTAAATATGTGTTTGTTTCAAAGTGCGTCAAAAGTCTTCTCAATGCGTAAATGACGATAACTCCTTTATTTCTTGTCCGAATGTAGTCGTGTTTGGACTCGTTGAAAAGGGTTTCGTAAACTCTATCGATTGAGGAGTCAAACCGGAAGTTTGGTCTGTCTGTAAACCGGAAGTGACGGCATTATATGTTACAATGGTCATATCTTACTTAGTTCTGAACCGATGTTTACAATTTGTATATCATTCGAAAGCGCTCATCGTGATACGGATATATTCGAATTTGAAAGATAACCGATCAATGTTTTCATGACATTGTACTATAAATAAGCAGCGCAATGGGTAAAAGAAAAACAAAGAGATGAATACAATTTCTACAATTTTATTATATAAACAAGTATTGTAGTTCGCAGAATCAAAATAACTTACACTATTTATTGAACACATTATTTACAAATCACGATTCATTACAGTATGAAAATCATTGTCAATTCGTCTCATTTTCCATCCATGACGTCTATGAATAACTGTCCACCGTTCCGTTATGTTGTAAACGTGTTTAATTTAGGGCTCCCCCCGGCATTTTCTTTCCGATAATTTAGTCACGTAGTCCCGGTGGTCCGTGCATTCGATACCCGTTTTTCGCATTTTCAATCCGGATATGTTTTCTTTTCCTGGCTACCTCTGACTTGGCTTGTTCGACAGCGTGAGCTATGGGCGTCACAAAGTTAATGGTAGGTTCTTTCATCTCCCCACCCATCTGAATTTTTTCCACGACGTATTGTCCTTTATGATTAGGTTTCAGTTTCCCCTCAGCCATCCGCTGAAAATGTCGTGTCCACATTTCTACTTTGTCCATCGTCGACGGTAGTAAAGTACACAGCGAGTGATAGTTTTATCTTTATCTATTAGCTGTAACTTTCCTCCCCTTATAGCATTTCTTCACCATCATTGTCGTCGCTACCGTCGTCGCTAACGTCGTCGTTCTCAGACTTCACTATACCTTCTATTAAATAACGGTGTTTCTTAATGGCCGACTGTATGGCCTGTTCTAGTATCATTCCCTCGGACACGAGTTCGTGTACATCTTCCATGACACGTTGGTGAATGACTCCGTGTTCTAATTGGAATGTGTGGAGAAGCAGTTGGCTATACATACGTAAGACATGTGTTGTATCTTCCGCTTCTATTTTTGAATCCATTGTTAGTGTCTTTCTTGATGGTGTTCTTCCCTTATAATCTTCTCTCGAACTCTTAACCTGAGGTTTGGTGCACCGGTGCACCGGATAGTGGTGCACCTGGAGCTTGGTGCACCGGATAGTGGTGCACCGGTGCACCGGGTATTGGTTATTGGTGCACCGGAAGCTTGGTGCACCGGGATCTTGGTGCAGCGGATATTGGTGCACCAATAAACAATACCCGGTGCACCAAGATCCCGGTGCACCAAGCTTCCGGTGCACCAATAACCAATACCCGGTGCACCACTATCCGGTGCACCAATATCCGGTGCACCAAGCTCCAGGTGCACCACTATCCGGTGCACCGGTGCACCAAACCTCGGGTTAAGAGTTCGAGAGAAGATTATAAGGGAAGAACACCATCAAGAAAGACACTAACAATGGATTCAATAACGTGCTCTCAATGTGCTGATACATTTGCTAGTCTATATAGTAGAATGCGTCATATGCAGCGAAGGCACGCTTCGTCGGACAGTAAACCGTTTTCTTTGAGCACAACAACACAAAGAGCTACAGAAATGGGCTTCACTGTTTCTTCTGATATTAATTATAAATTAGAAAATACAGACAAGTTGTACCTTAAAAGTTTTAAAACATCTCAAAACAGTAACTTTGTATTCAAACATCCATTCACGTGTATGTTCAGTGGACCCACCTCCTGCGGGAAGACCTTCTTTGTTACCAAGATACTTAAATCTGACAAGATACAACCAGCTCCACAACGAATAATATGGCTCTACAAAAGATGGCAGCCGTTTTACGACGACTTAAAAAGAACCGTGTATCCCAGGGTAGAATTTATACAGGGAATTCCTCACAACCTAGAGGATGACGCTTATTTAAACCCCAATATGACCAATCTTATTATTTTGGACGATCTCATGTCAACGACCAACAAAGACCCGAGGATTACGGACCTATTTACGGAGGGGTCACACCATAGAAATCTCTCAATCATGGCACTGAATCAAAATCTATACTTTAGTAAAGATCCAACTCAGAGAAGAAATTGCCATTATTTAGTCTTATTCAAAAATCCAATCGACCAACAACCTGTAATGACCTTAGCGCGACAAATATATCCTGGAAAGGCGGGTTAATTAATGAGTCGTTTTCAAGAAGCTACGAAACAACCGTACGGTTACCTTCTTGTCGATTTGAAACCAGACACTCCAGAAGCTAATCGTTTAAAAGATCCGATTCACAATAATCCGTCTGAACCGTCCTATATTATAAGAGAACCAAATCTAAACATTCCTATAAGGGATACCCCGGTAGAGTACATAGAGAGTGATTCCAGCCTCGAGTCTAAAACCAGTCTAGACATGCCCGTTTGCGACGATTGCGGTATCGTGTTTGGTGACGTTCATTCTTTACAAAATCACGTCAAACGATGGTGTAATAAGCGTTCTGCCTCAGAAGATCACGCGGAAACGCCTCCATTAAAACGGTGGATATCCTATGACCAGAGCGAAGAAGATGTAAAAGATAAAGTCAGCGAAGAACACAAAGTGTTTGGAGTCATGTACCGTAAAGCTTCGAACAATAATGAAAAATCTTGGCGGAAAAAAGTGGAAAAGTATGAGCGAGATGGAAAGTCCAATGACGAGGCCAAGAAAAAGGCAGACTCAAAAATAGTAGCGGAAGATACAACACATGTCTTACGTATGTATAGCCAACTGCGCTTCTCCACACATTCCAATTAGAACACGGAGTCATTCACCAACGTGTCATGGAAGATGTACACGAACTCGTGTCCGAGGGAATGATACTAGAACAGGCCATACAGTCGGCCATTAAGAAACACCGTTATTTAATAGAAGGTATAGTGAAGTCTGAGAACGACGACGTTAGCGACGACGGTAGCGACGACAATGATGGTGAAGAAATGCTATAAGGGGAGGAAAGTTACAGCTAATAGATAAAGATAAAACTATCACTCGCTGTGTACTTTACTACCGTCGACGATGGACAAAGTAGAAATGTGGACACGACATTTTCAGCGGATGGCTGAGGGGAAACTGAAACCTAATCATAAAGGACAATACGTCGTGGAAAAAATTCAGATGGGTGGGGAGATGAAAGAACCTACCATTAACTTTGTGACGCCCATAGCTCACGCTGTCGAACAAGCCAAGTCAGAGGTAGCCAGGAAAAGAAAACATATCCGGATTGAAAATGCGAAAAACGGGTATCGAATGCACGGACCACCGGGACTACGTGACTAAATTATCGGAAAGAAAATGCCGGGGGGAGCCCTAAATTAAACACGTTTACAACATAACGGAACGGTGGACAGTTATTCATAGACGTCATGGATGGAGAATGAGACGAATTGACAATGATTTTCATACTGTAATGAATCGTGATTTGTAAATAATGTGTTCAATAAATAGTGTAAGTTATTTTGATTCTGCGAACTACAATACTTGTTTATATAATAAAATTGTAGAAATTGTATTCATCTCTTTGTTTTTCTTTTACCCATTGCGCTGCTTATTTATAGTACAATGTCATGAAAACATTGATCGGTTATCTTTCAAATTCGAATATATCCGTATCACGATGAGCGCTTTCGAATGATATACAAATTGTAAACATCGGTTCAGAACTAAGTAAGATATGACCATTGTAACATATAATGCCGTCACTTCCGGTTTACAGACAGACCAAACTTCCGGTTTGACTCCTCAATCGATAGAGTTTACGAAACCCTTTTCAACGAGTCCAAACACGACTACATTCGGACAAGAAATAAAGGAGTTATCGTCATTTACGCATTGAGAAGACTTTTGACGCACTTTGAAACAAACACATATTTAAAACGACGATAACTAGAGAACTAATATTCGTAGGACCATAATTTTTTCATATATGAAAAGGGCGCAACGAGATCTTTCCAATGGTATATCAAACTTGAGGATCGGGGCATTTTGGGGGTTTAAAAATCTCTCATATTACATAACTCGAAAACGGTAAACAATTATAGCGACAAACTTTGGTTTAAATGAAAGCTTTTGGTGACCTCTATCATTTGGTAGCATAAAAAGAAAAAGTTAAAGCGTAAATAGTGATACAAATTAGCAGAAACTGATTTGACGCTTTTAATGGGCTCCTTTTCCCTCTATATTTGAAATATGATCAATTTGGTAAAGTCGTGTATAACTTCACTGACACTTTTCAAGTGCAAATTCAAACATAATAATAACTTTCATCATGAAGGATAAACTTTTGAACAGCAGTGTAAAGGGTTATTCTCAGGCAAGTTAAAACGTGCAGGTGTTCTTCAGACACTGTGGCGCCGTTTGGTTTAAAGCAGTCTATTCATCCATTGTCCACGTTTTCTTTGACATTTCAATGCTCTATTGTTCTCACACCTGGTCTGATGAAATATCCGATAGCGATGGTGAAATACCGAGTCTAAAAATAGATCGGGACCTCTGTCATTTGAACTCAGGACGTTCTAGAGGTAAGACGTTAAATCTATTGCCATACATGTTTGACTGCGTGCCGACTATACGACATACTAAAGGGATATATCGTGTTGTATGGATGTTTCAGTTTCCCGAAACAATGTAGCAAAGGTTAGGTCGAATTTCCCCGCCAGCTCCAACACTTTCTAAATATAGACCCATGATGTCATTCTAAATATAGAACTATTAGAAATATCTATTTATAGTAAATGACATATAATCTATTTATAGAAAATGACACATAATCTATTTATAGAAAATGACACAAGTCCCTAAATGATAGGGTTTTCAGAATCCTACATATACATGTAAAAATTGACTCCACAAAACAACATGGATGGTCAGTAATATATACACTTGAATCTTGAGGAGAAAAATTAACTCCACAAAACAAAATGGCGGGTTACTATTAAATACGTAGGAATATAGAGGAAAAAATTGACTCCACAAAACCAAATGGCGGATTCCTATTGAACATATAGTAAACACTTTGGTCTAGGGTCACGCCCTCTACTACTATTTTTATGATTTGCATGTTGCCTAAAGACACACCGGTTTAAAAACTGTCTTTGAGCTAGATATTTATATGCTATGATCATTCAACGAGATTGTTAAACGTCTTATTCTCCTCTTACACTCTTACACTATATTAGCAAAGTTCAAATCATAAAATTTATCCCCCAGGTCGTTGGTTCGTTGACAACCGAACCAAATACTACAATGGCTGCCCTATGTTGGCGCTTAGTGTTTGTTTATTGACCATTACGACTGACTGGCTGGTGTCAGGATAAACGAACCAGTAGTACTGGTAACTTACCGAGGAAAAGTTGTGATATAACTGTAAAAGTGTTGAAAGCGGTGTAAAAGCACCAAACAATCAGAACAATCCCACTAACCCGAGTGCTAAGCAAGAAACTCTTTTACAACAGATTTGTAGGAATATGTATGACTATACCGCATTTCGAACTCTGGTACCACACTCCCAAGACAAACACTTTAACCACTGCACAATTTGCACATTTAAATAAATAAATCATAATCGTGCAAGACCATAATTATGAGCCATTCCACGTAAAACCTAATATTAATGACTATGCGTAAAGTACGGACCCGGTCAGCATAACCATACCGCGCAGATTAACCCAGACAGAAATTTTTCGCCTCCTGTGGATTTTCTGTTTTCGGAATCATTACTCTATACCTCTATCCCCCTGAGAATGGATATGTCGGCCCGGATAAGCCTATGCAGACTGCGTGAGTCCATAATGTTGGTTTTCTCGTGGAACGGCTTGTATCACCTTTTTTTCAAATTCAATATAGGTCATATCTATTGTATCTGGTTCTGTATATTGTATATTCAAATCAAATAGTTTAATACAATCAGTGTGGCATATCATGTTAATAGGATGTGCTGCTTGAGTTGCTTTCCACATTTAAAAGCAAAGTTTAACTGATTATATACGCAAGGTTGTGTGTTTTCAAGCGTGTAAATCTTTACAACTATGAATTAAATTGTGTCGGTGAACAATGTCAGCAATTTTTAACTTTTATAAAGTATCTTCAATTCTTGAGTTTCGTTTCGATAGGATTCAGAGCTGAAGATAAGGGGCATTTTTCATGATCTAAAATCCTTATTGAACATTAAAACCCTATGTTGTGGGTACTCAAAAGAATCTTCTCAGTGAAGCGATTATTTTGAGAACCCACAACATAGGATTTGGGTATATTATACCTTTTGTTGGGAAAAGACCTGTTCACTCCCTATTATCTAGTCCTCTGGGATCTATTTCATATAAAACACTAATGTAGCACCAAATCAAGACTGGCAATAATCGACTTTCAAGTTCTGAGTGTTATACATACCGTCTTTTATAATGGCACTGTTAACCTACGGTGCGTGTAGCCGCATCGACGCGTCTTAACACTTCCCCACGAGTAGACACGTTCTGTCCCCTCTGCAGTAGACGACTTTTAAAAACATTGTGGTAAAAGGAAATATATATCATAATTTGATACTAACTTCAATACCTTTGTTTTCATTTAAAGAGGATAATCTTAATTTTGACTGTATTGTGTTCAAAGTCGTCTGCTGCAGATTTATAGTATGCTAGTAATTTACACACTGCAATATGACCCGTTCAATTATAAGGAGACGTGACAGTGTATCCATCAATATGTAGTAAAAACGTTTAATTAAATGTGGTATCTGATCATTATACTATAATAAAATAGTTTCCATAAACAAAAAAGAACTACAGTTAGGCACGAACAGGATTGATTACAAATGGGGTGCCTATTGTATGTGTATAACAGTGTATTCTGAAATGAATTATTTAAAACACTTCAAGTAAACATGTTATGCTAATTTCCAATACATTACTACCTCAATGCTTTGTCAAATGTCCATTGACTTGATGGTATTCCACTATTTTCACCATGGATGCTTCTAAATATGTTTTGTAAGAATGTGGAGGCACAGCTGCATCAGAATTGTCATCAAAACTTACATAGCGTTGTTGTTCATTATATGATTCTTTCTTCACATATTCTCGTTCAATCATGTGTTATATGTGGGAAACAGTGCTGGGTAAAACCAGATGCATATACTATTTCTTGCATCCACTGAAATGTTATGCATGTACATGTACATGTCTTTGTTTATGAAGTGCATGCCTACTTAGGTTGTTTATTGTTTTAGGCTGCTTACACAAACTGTCCAGCTGTATTCCTGTATAAGTTTAAGGTAGTTATACAGCCCTTCTTTTTTCAGTAAAGTTCCTTAACATGGAGAATAAGCGAAGAAAAAGCGATACAACAACCTGCAAGGAAATAGAAGCGTTTGAAGTCGATGAATCATCAGCCTTTCAGCAATCGGTGTCAAACACGAGTGACACATTTGACGAGTTTGACCTTGACACAGGATGGGCATGGGTAGTGATGTTTGCTGCCTTTGGTACTGCAATCGCCTCTGGGGGAATTACTTACTCGACTGGTTTAATTCATTCGTTATTACTTGAAGAATTCAAGCGAGAGGTGGCTGTTACAGCGTGGACCGGTGCGTTAAACAGTGCTATCACTTCTACAGTAGGTATGTTGATAACGTGATCTACATTGTTGCTCTACTTTCTTACTCATTCAAATCCATTTTTAATTACTCTGTACGTATATTGAATATTACGACACTGTATAAAAGGTCGTCTCGTTGTTATGGTACACTCACTGCTTCTCTAATGTGTTTAATCATATGGTTTATCTTACCTGTTTTATACCAAATAATGGGGTAGTCTACAATTTGATTGGATGACGCAAAAGATCAATATGGTCCGACCTATACGCAGCATATCTTTATATGAGGAGCGAGGGAAGTGTAGGCCTGGTTTTAAAGATGTTGGTCTACTATGAACGAGCTTATATCTTAGTAATGAGTCAGAAGCCTAGTTATGCCAAAAGTAGATAAATTGATTCGGAGCTCGTGCATGATAAGGGGTATTTAATGTTACACAATCCTTATTTAACACCAATATCCTATGTTTTGGAATGATTAATAGGGTATTGTTGAGTAATACGATGTCATTACGTCTTATCATGCATGTTGAGCACATAACCAATTTACCTGTTTTTACCAGAGATACCTCAATGTGCATGTTCACGTAAGGGATTACTGCATCTGTTATTTTGAAGAACTGTTTCGTTAGTATTTAAATAGAAAATATATTATATGCAAACACAAAAGGTATATTGTTGTCGAAATATTGTAGAGAAATTATGAGTTACTAGTTACGTGGTATATCTCTTTTTCTTACGTTTTTTTTCAAAAACTAGATTGCTGTTAAGCTTCACAATTTCCCTGTCTCAGGACAAATGTCAAGGATTTTTTTTATATTAGACCCAACCTCATCTTAACCAGAACAAAATACTTCGCTGTACGTATAATGGATTTGATGAGAGCGCATAACAGGTCGTCTCATTTCACTTAAATACTCATTAGCATGTGCTCGGTTGTGTTGTCCAATGAGTTCGCACAATAATTACAACAACCGTTTCTTAGTTCGATACAATCGGTTAATTCGACAATCATCGCTATTCTGTCTCGAGTATTTATACGGGTTATTTTACCTGTTTTATACCGAACGATTTGGTAGGCGACAACTGACTGACGCAAATGTTAATCTATGCCGACCTGTCTGGGGCTGTCATCAGATATATATACGAATGTATAAGACCAGTTCGTAAATACTTATTTTCGTTTGTTTCATTCGTTTAGGACCCATTTCCAGTGCTATCATAGACCGTTTTAGCTGCAGAACGGCAATTATTTCTGCCGGTGTGCTACAAGTAGTTGGCTACTTAGGAACAGCGTTCGCCCCTAATTTAGAGCTTGCAATATTCACATGTGGTGTTATTGGAGGTAACGACCTTTTTATTATTTACTCATATAGTTTCCTATTTTACGGAACCATAATCCAGTTCAATGTGTCGAATACTCCCGTCAGACCGGGTTGTCATCCTTACTGCGCTGCTACGGCGACGGAACATGGGCCAAGAGCGCGCCCAGGTCGCTAAAAGCGTGGCATAAGCTTGGTGGAAACGCCAGACAACTTGCTGCGGTCGCCATGGTCGCCAATGATCGCCGAATCACGGCGTTTCTTTTGAGCATGTTCACAACAAACGCCAAGGTTCGGCGATCTGAACTGGAACGCGGTGGGGTTGCGAAGGTCGTTAGACAAGCGTCGTAACATCTCCATTAATGTAGCAAACGCACAGTACACGCGTGGCTAAGACGCTGCGAAAATGGTAACATTTGAAAGGGCAACTTCATGCCAAGATCCCACCATGCGTTCGTACTCATGGGGCTGCTAGTGCGCCTAATGCGCTCTTATGGGTTTCCCACTGCGTTTATGTAGTTCTTAATACGGCCATTGCGTGGTTACCAAGCATGCACTACGCTTTTATGGTGACCATGCTTTCCATGTGCGACCTGTTAGAAAAGCTGGCGTTACATAGTTCATACATTAGATATTTTCGAAAATCTAAACAGCTTACAAGTTCAGTCGCCTGGCAGTCACGATACACGTAAAACACGCGTGGTAAGAACTCCATGAGCGTGGTTAGAGCGCCACGTGATCGCCGTTGTCAAGCCCATTTATCTCAATAAAATCGCCGAAGTGGCGGGCGCGCCGTGAGAACGCGGTATGGTCGCACAGACCGCTGTAATAGATCGTAGCTTTTTTCAAGTTTGTTTCTCTCGAATTTTGTTCACGTTTGCCGGCGACATTTAACATTGTTTGGTCGCCTTACTGTCGCGGATGGTTGCCTTCTTGTCTTTCGGGGCTATTACGTATCCTTGAGTGTTACAATTCGTATTAACTTAAACGTGCATAGTTTACGATTAGATGCAATAGATACCAGTATCATAAAATAATCGGTATAAAGAAAATTGAGCTGGCGGAAGTAAGCAGTTATTTCATGTTGTATAGGGCTGATATACATTATATTTGTTTAACCAGTCTTTCAAAACGTCAGTATTCCTGGCGAAACATTTATTTATATATTTGTTTAGTGATTATTCAAGTAGCAAAATTCCGAAATTCTAAACTAAGATATCCTTTCTATATCTTGTGACGTATATACGATGGAATTGAATATGCATATATAGAATTGAACTATGATGTGTCAAGGATTATATGAATACAGGTAAATGTTATCTTTAAGATATTGATGGCCAAAGGGAAGTAATTTATATTCATTAGACGACCATTATATCATTATGGGTTATGGTTCGTTCCCAACAAGTCAAACAACACAGGA
Organism: Serripes groenlandicus; assembly: GCA_031761405.1. NCBI lineage: Eukaryota > Metazoa > Mollusca > Bivalvia > Cardiida > Cardiidae > Serripes > Serripes groenlandicus. Next base: position 46,713,064 of record JASEVX010000009.1, read on the forward strand.
ATCCTTATCCCAAAAAGATATAGTATTAGAACTACCGAAATAGCCAAGAACACATACAGGTTGACCTACCATGTTGATGTATGAGGTCACATAGAAGGTCACCCTTTTCCCGCATTGAATTTTACTTTTAATTTCATAAAATACAGGATGTTCTAAAAATGGCTCTCAATGTGTCAATATTGCTGAAAGCAAACACTACTTTGATTATAAATCAGGCAGGGGGTAATTCAACTTTATAAAAAACATTTTCAACTTTCAATAAAATCATAATTGTGCACTGGGAGAAAACTTCAGTCTTATATATTCATCTGAAATTCCCTGGAAAAAATTGTTCGCCCAGTAAGCCGATCAGAATTACTTCCCTTTGACCTAAAGTTGAATGGACATGGGACATAACTCATACTTAATAAAACATATGTATGTATATGCTAGAAGTTTGATAATATCCCTTTTAGCTTACACGAGTGCGAATTGCTTGGGATAGTAGAAATATGTTCACAAAGCATGCATTATGAGTCTTCAGTGAATACATTGCGTATCAATTAGCATTTGAACAAATACAGCTTTAGCATTACATTATAAAGACTAGAAATATAAAAAACCTACAACGTGTCTCCCCTA